>CM065297.1:18578097-19778097 GCA_032871835.1 Dipteronia dyeriana
AATTTGTTACAAATTGACGTGGTTCATATCAGAAGTATTGATCGTTTTATAGCTAGTCATTGATGATTGATTTGTTTGTATAGTTGAGAATCTAAAAAATTAATTTGAATATTGCATGCTCTACCTACACATTTTACCGACATAGCAAAAGTATTCGGTATTCCTCAACAAAAATCCATTCTTCAAAGTGTCGTAGATTAAACACAAAACCTCAAATAGCTTGCTAGTTGAAAAAAATTAAGTGGGATTAGTCAATAAACATCGAAACTTAGGTTGCACCCGGTACCAAGTTAAACAATAATCCATTTGAAAATCATTCCAATGTGGTTTCCTTTCAGCGAGCCAAACATAGCATCGAGTTAGTATCAAACCTTGAGAGACAAAGTGTCATTAATATGTTTTCATTGGTCCCTAGTCCCTACCCAAGTGTTAAAACTTGAGTGTGATTGATTCATACTCCAGTTGCCTAAAATGTTCTCAACTATTATTGGTTTAGATTCTAATTAAGCTTGACCGTGGGTCACACTATTGCCTGCGTGTGACTGGTACCCAATGTAGCATGATGTCTGACATTCATCGGTGGTACGGGTTTTCTAGCAAAAGCAATGGTTCTGTTTAACCCGTAGGTTTATAACTTAACCCTTAAATTTTGTGCTTTTTACCTTATCTTCCCTGTAAATGATCCCGACCAAAACTAATGGGCCGTGCCTGCTCATGGGCTTACAACCTAGGCTTTTGACAAGAATGACATTCGATGCACCCCCATACCTAGCTGGAGGCTTCTAAATGTCTACATATATGATGTTTCTCTTCACGGATTGGGCCTTATCCCAGACCCAAACCCAAAGCAAGCCCAATACTTTGGGCTTTTTACCTTCCGACGTGGAAATATAGTTCAATCCGGAAAAGGAAAATAGTTCGTAATTATAGATAATCAAAGGAACCTCGTGCGGAAATATCCCTATCACACTCATAACTCATAAGTATATAACATTATAACATCACCACCGTCGAAGTTATCTGTATCGGTTATTGTAATCATGGCATGGCAGCAGATCGAATGATATGCAAACAGTGACAACTGTAATGTCAGTGATTTTTTCCATATGACAAAAAGAGAAGAAAATTACATGTATATAGCTGGTTTCTAAGACTATTTTTGTTATGGCTCTCGTGATTATAAACTCCTGATAATGTTCGTACGATCTTTTATATATATGGGAGCGATCGAGAGATACAATTTTTTTTCACCTCAATCATTGGGTCTATCAAATTTGGATGGTTTAGATTTAATAAATTGATTTTTTTTTTAAATTTTCTTCTCCATTATTTAACATTGATATCTTTTTTATATTCACTTTCCTGATTAAAATATATTAATATCTCCTCTTCCAATTTATATTTCCCTCTCCCCTTCTCCTACGTTTTTTTTTCCTCTTCAATATTAATTTTCTCTTCTTTAATTACTCCTTAATAAATTTCACATATCCTTAAAATTTATTCATCAACTTTTATGCTTACTGTCAGAGTTACCTACGTGTTTTTCTTATCTCAAAGGAAAACCAGTTGTAAGGTCTTGTCTATAATTATATATTTTCTAACATTTATTTGTTTTAGTTATGATTCTCAGAACATGTTGTAGTAGCTATGAGTCGGTGTATCATTTTGATATTAAAAATAAATAAATAATTATGTTTTAATTGATTGAATTTTCTTTATTTTTTTAAGGAGCATTTTTTTAGTTAAATTTTATCAAAACTTTTATTTTTCTCTTTTACGGACTAACATTACTCGTAGAAAAAATCATTCAATACGTCAATCAATTAATCTCATCTAAACTCGTTTTTTGTTCATTACAAATTAATCTTTAGCCAAAACTTAAAAGTAACCTTTTTGTTGTAGTATAAGTAATTTTTCACGATTCTTTTCTTTCTTGTTTTTGACTGATTTACATATGCAAGTTATGTATCATGAAAGAGAAGTGAAAATTAATACGGAAGAGGGAAAAAAAAACTTAAGAGAGTGGAAGAGGGAGATGTAAATTTGAAGATGAAATATTTATATTTTAATTAGGAAAGTAAATCTATGTGAGAGGAGAGAGAAAGAAAAGAAATTAATGATAGATAAAGGAGATTGAAAATATTATATCAATTTATTAAATCTAAACCATCCAAATCTCAAAGTTCCAATGGTTAAAAAATCGTGTCAAATCTTGTGTCAAAAATTGTCCCTCAATCTATCTTGATAAACGGGATATATATATATAAACTTGTAATTAACAAAAAACGAGTTTGGATGAGATTAACTGATTGACATACTGAATAAATTTTTCTCATATATAAGAGAAATTTTCAAATCAGTGCATACTGATGGAATTATATAAATACATTAAATATGAGTCACTCATTTTACATACTTTGACTTGATATGTATACATTTGTCAAAGTATTTTTATAAATGAGTGGCTCGCATTCAATATCCTTATCTAATTCCATCAGTACGCAGTGATAGAAAAATGACTGATATATATATATATATATACGGACACAAGTTAATAACCACTTTATTATTATAAATGAAAATAGTTAAATACTATTGTAAGAAATAATAAATATAGTCATATATGTGTTTATTTCTATTTATAGAAAGAAATTGGTCGTTAACATATAGTGGCGTTTGGTTACTATGGTGGATTGAGAATTTGAATGGTAATGAGAATGAGAATTGGATTAGAAAGGAATGGAAAACTAATTTCTTTATTTGGTTGGGACTTTATAATCAATATCTGAATCAGTAATATTTTGTTTGGTTAACAACTGAATGGAATGGAATCAACTGTATTTTGACGAAAATACCCCTAATTACAAAACATCTATAATAACATTATATATTATGGATAATAATAAAAAAAATATGAAAGTATATATAATATTATATTTATATATAAATATTATATATATATTATATTAGTAATATTAATACTATTATAAATAATATAATAATAATAAATATTATATAAGAGTATGATATTTATAATATATATATATATATATATATTATTTTTGGAAATGAGGGTATTTTTGGAATTGAGTTGTGGGATAGAGGGTTATTTTTGGAAAGAAAATGTGTTAATGGAATGAAATGGGCATTCCATTGGTTTTTGGATGGAATGCTCATTCCACCAAAATGGTGGAATCCCCATTCCAATGGAATGCTCATTCTATTGGAATTTAACAAACCAAAAAAATGGAATGAATTTCTTTCCATTCCATTTCACCCAACCAAACACCACCTAAGGGTATAGGTTTACACTACTCATATATATATATATATATATATATATATATATATTATGAGTAATGATACTATGATAGTCTTTTTAAATTTTTTCTCAAATATTATTTGCACGTGAGGTATCAAAAGTTTGTAAATTATAACATTATATTGTAAGTGACGTGATATCGACACCCCATGTGTCAAGACTATTTGGGAGAGAATTTGGAAAAAAACTCGGAAAACCAAACATTACTCATATATTATATACTCATGAAACGTGACGGTCAAGGTCAAGCTCATGCCACTAATTAATAAATAAATAATTTAACAAAAAACAAACGTAGTTTAAAGTAAAGCAGATTAATCTATTTATTTCAATAAAAATGATCTACTAAATATATTGCTATCAAGTCACCAATTACTTTGTTACAAATGTATCAACATCTAGCCGCCGACAATCATCTTATACAGTTTAATTAGTCAATTCGGTTTGTCAATCTTAAATGATTAAATTTCATATTTTGAAGGGTTTGATTGATAGACACTTCCAATATTTTCATAGAAATTTATAAAAATTTGGATCCATTAAAATTAATATTTACTTCCTTTATCTACTGTACACATATTCGTGCAGCTGCCCTCTGCAAGTACACACGGAAATCTCAAATAGTTTGCTACATTTTTGAAAGATATTTTTAGAGAGATTATCATGAATCATCTAGTCAACAAACATATGGAAAGTTGTGTAGTGTGTGTACTGCACCGTATACAGCGTTTGTCAATCAACAAATTCATTAAATGATCTTGTTTTCATATTCCATCACTACGTACATGGCTCTGCACTGAACATATAGAAATTTCACACCAAGTTTCCTTGATCACAATTCACAATCCCATACATAAATGAGCTCTCGCGATCAGGATCTTCAACAAGGATAATTATAATTAAGTTAAGGCTAGCGAGATATATATATATATATATATAATTATCACGTACGTACGTTTTTCAAATACAAAGATAATGGTTGTGGTGAAGAAGATGTTGCAGAAAGATTGTCATTCTTATTAGCTCGTAATAGAGCAATTGCTGACGATGATGATGAAGAATTAATGGTTGCTGAGGATGTAAAGGAAGGTAATTTTGCTGTTTTTGCAGTGAAGGGTGAAGAAACCCAGAGGTTTGTTGTGGAGTTGAGATACCTAACAAACCCTCAATTCTTGAGATTGCTGGAGCTGGCTGAAGAGGAGTATGGATTCAACCAAAATGGAGCTCTTAAGGTCCCTTGTCGACCCCAGGAGTTGCATAGAATTCTTCAAGATTGGTGTTAGATTAATTGGTTGAATTAATACTACACATGTAATGATTCTAGCATGATAGAGTGTTAATTACTAGTTAGGAGAGTTCAAATATATATGTTTGCTTGTTAAATTCTTTCTTTTATTATTTCATCAACACCATCATATTAATTGGTGTAGCTTTTTAATTGTTTATAACATTCTTTTGAAATCTTCCCTAATATATAATATATATATGTTTTTGTTTTAATTATTGATTAACATGCATAATCACTAATGGGAGAGTACATTAAATACTAAACAATGTGAGTATTTACTATCAACACAAATTATCAAGTACTGAAATTATATTACACAATTTTTTTTTGGGATGGAATTCCAATTTACACCCATTCAAAACGAGATTCTACATAAAAAACGTGCAGTATTCTACACTTCAGCTCTAATATTTATTATATATCTCTATTCGATGATATTTATTAATAACCTTAAGATTATGGACTCGAAAAATGAAATATTACACCTCTAGCTAGAAAATTATTCAGTTGAATTATACATGGCAGTTTGGGCTGAAGCACAAGGATTATAAATTGCTTTAGTCCCTCAAATAAAAAAATTTAATCAAATTAATTAAAAAGAAAAATCATGACTAAGCGTCTGTCGTAGATGCTAATTATTACTCATATGCAAATGACCCAATCATAAGTTGGGAACAGTTTATTCAGTAATCTTAGAGGAAACATATATGTTATACATCATTTTTCTAAGATTTCGTCTTTAAACTGACATCAATTGAACCAAATTAATGTCATCAATCATCATGATGCCCTTCCTTGGATAACTTTATGTATAATTTATAGGTAGGACACAAGTTAACACTACACATACTTTATTATAAATTTTGTGTTATAATATCAAATAAATGTTTGCCACATATTAATTCATATATTTATTTCTTGAAAATCTTAAATTACTTATCATAAAAGATGTATAAGCTGATTTGTTTTGTTTTTTATTTTATTTTAAGAATTACACTATTACATAAATTCGAGATTTTAGCAGGGGATGACTCGAACCGACAATCTCGTGGTATAGAAATAAAGGGTTTTACCAACGAAACAATCTCATCTTATATGTATAAACTTATTACTATCATAACTTGAGAGTTAAGATATTGTCAAAAATATAAATGGTCTTAAGTCTATAAACATAAACCATGTCATTTAAATTGATGAATTTTAAGAACTTTTGTGAAAATAGTAATAGTACTCGATCTTCTTTAATTATTTCAGTGAACATAATCATTGATATATAATTTTTTTCATAAAAGATGCACATATTACAACATATATATTTTTGTATTAAATGGATGTATAACGTGTTATACTTGTGAGTATACTTCCTTCAAAAGACAGCAAAGATAGCTAGCTTCCACATTAAATTTCCCCACTTTTAACTACAATGATGGCAACAAATGATATTCTGACAGCAACAACTGTAATTGTCAGTGATTTCCACATTTAAAGGTATATGTTGGATGAGTAGTAGATTCATCAATAAATATCTGTCTGCAAGTGACCTCAACAGAATATATAAAGTAGACAAGGCAATGGTTATCAGGTTTATGATAATTAAGCAAAGTATATGATGTCTGAATTACTGTTTAATTTTATTATACGACATGGTAAGGATCAGGGCTGCCTTAAATAAATCTTAAGGACCCAGGGTAAAAATATATGTTTTATCATTATTGGATCCAGTTTAAAAAATAAATAACTAAATTTTAGGCTCTTTTAGACTAAAATCTAATAACATTTTTAGACATTTTTTTGTAGGTCCGGAACGGATGCACCTCTTGCATTAGCCCAGCGCCGGCTCTGGTAAGGATAATCAAGGTCATGGAAATACTGCCGATGAGACCCACAATTTGTGGGATAAAATATTTAAGTCCAATTGACCCATTTTTATATATTTAATAAATTTTCCTTCTGATTTTTGTTTAATCTATCATATTCATCATCAGGTTACAAAATACCAACAAAAATTCAAAGGCATTAATGTTACTAGTTTTCTATATACAGTTATCTTTTGATTAAGAAAATTTATCCTTGTACACTTGGTCTGGAATTTTTAAAATAAAATAAAATTGTAATTCAATGGCATTAATCTTTAGTACAAGAGAGGTACCAGCCGACATTTCTAAAAAATTAATTATTAGCCGATCCTTAATCGTCAATTCTATGCTCATCAGCTAATGCCAAAATGCTTTGCTATTGAAAGAATCAGGTCCATAAACAGGGAAATTTAGGTTCTAGCTAGATACGAGATAGTATAATAATTCTCCGATCAATCCTTTTTAGAAAAAAAATAAAAATTAGCAGCGCCATTATACAATGATATAAAAGTGTGTAATTCTGTAACTTTACAATGTTTCTATAATGTTACAGATTATCTGATCATTAGCTCTGTAATATTATATGATCACAATCCTGAATTTTTTTTTTTTATGACCGATATAATTAGAGAAGATCGAATACATAAATAGTGTACCGCGTTTATCAATAAATTCATACATACATGAAATAATTTGAATCACCCCACCAAACTCATTAAATGATCTGTAGTCATGACCAAGTACAGTGGCTCCACAATGAAATTGATATAGAAATTTCATGTCCAGTTTCCTTTCTTCTTCACAACACACTACAGGATTATAAATTAGCATCAGGACTCTTTACTATGGAATCATCATAAGTTATATATACAAAGAAACTCTTCTAGTGTGTATAGATATAGATACCAAAAATATATATAAAAAACACCAAGTAATTAATGGTGATCAAGATTAGGGTTTTTGTGGAGAAACTGCAGAAGGGTTTCTCATTCTTGGTTCCCAGAGTAGTAGCTAATGATCTTGATCAATAAATGGATGATCATGATGAGGTAGCAGCAACAATGGTTCCTGATGATGTTAACGAAGGTCATTTTGTTGTTGTAGCTGTTAAGGGTGAGGAAACACAAAGTTTCGTGGTGGAATTAGGGTACCTAAAAAACCCTAAATTCTTGAGATTACTTGAGCAGGCTGAGGAGGAATATGGATTCAAACAAAATGGAGCTCTTACACTCCCTTGTCGGCCTGACGAATTGCAGAAAATTCTTCAAGGTCGGTGTGAGATTACTGGTGCTGGGGTACAAGTAATTAATTCTGGCATCATAGCGAGTTACTAGCTTGCTAAATAGCGAGATGATATATATTGATATATCACTGTCCACTGACCATATTTGTTGAATTTTTCATTCTCTTTGTCATTTCTGTACATCCTCAGCATTACTGGTGTAATTTTTCCTTTCTATTATTTTTTTACTTTTTTTTTTAATGTTTAAAATGATCACTCGTAGAATATAGATTCTGATGTCTTCTAAAATAATAATATTACCGTTTAATATGGTTTAATGGTAAAAAATACGATTCAGTATGACAATATCTCAAGTTGGAGTTGTCGTTGTACGGTAAAACAACAATTAAAATGAATGTTTGCCATAATTATAACACAATTAAATTAAAATGAGAAACGGCTAGTGGGGTTTGTCATAACACATGATTCCGAACTAGCTATTTGTTCAATCTTCCATTATTCCTGTCGATCTCCATATCTTATAAACATGAAAAAAATACGCCCTTTCAAATCATTACAATTTGGGATATTTCAGTAGAAATACTATAGTCCATTAGTCCTTCAACAGTAGGGGGGCAAATACTAGTTAATTTAATTGATAAGATTTATGTGAGACGAGATTTCCTCTGAAATGTAAAGCATTTCATCTTCCATATTGATGTGGGACACTTTGGGAGCCTATTCAGAGTGGCAACCGATGTTATTTTTTGTTCCATAATATATCGTTGGACCATAATGAAGTTATAGAAGGGTTTATCCTTGTGACGCAGTTTTTCCAAAATCGGCCGTTTTGGTTTTCATTTTAAAGTTTTTTAAAGACTTATTTTCAAATAATAACTTTTAATAGGAATTTCCATTTTCAACAAGGTTTGTTTCTTTGAGTTTGATTATGATTCCTATATATTAGATATTGAAAATAACTCAAAGTTTCATTTTTGGGTAAATTTTTTATTTTTTTTAGTTAATTTAGAATCCTGAATCCTAGTGAAATGATTTTTTTTTCCTTCTATTTATACAAGGATCCAATAAGTTATTATAACTTTTTTATTTGAATTATAAAGATTCAATTCATTCATTTGAAGTACTTTGAGTCCTGGATATTCGACATCCACGTGTCCATATATCTAAGACAAACGACATCAAGAGTTGTTGAATCATGTCAAAAACTGAACAATATTACAATGTAACGTAGGTAAAGTTTGGTTACCACTTAAAAGAAGAAAACTTTTTAAATATTTTGTTTGCATCCATGCATGAGTTATATATCAACACGTACTACTGTCACTGTAATCAGATTAAAATTGAAGAGAGACGAGAGCACCATGTGCTATTGCCCCAACCTTATTAAGAATAGGACCCCATGTCCCCATGTACATTTATTGAGAGTTTGTATGCTTTGGGATCGAGATAGCTGTACGATTTCGTCCCAGAAAGGCACCTCAAATCTCAATAAGTGAAGTCATTTCTAACTTTACACAATTGAAACCCTTCTCACATGCGGTCACGTGACTTGGGATAGGTAATTATGTAAGATTTTTATAAAAGTTGTAAACAACATATGATATTATATTTTGAGTTTATGAAAAACCGAACTAATATGTAAGTAAGTGAGAGTTGACCGGATAAAGCCCATTATTAATGTGATCAATATTGGTTGGGCTCGGTACACCTTAGCAACATTAAATATATGTAGGATATGGTATGTATGGGCTATTGTATATGTGTGAGTCTAGTATTCCTTTTAGGACTAATCATCCTATTAGGGTTTTGAGAATCCTCTATAGGTTAGGATTCTAGAAAGTTATACTATTTATAGGGGGTTCCTACTCTCACTCACAGAATATATAACAGAACTGTCTCCCCATTAGACAATCTGAGGAAGGTGAGAAGAGAGTTGAAGACTCTTTATGGATTCGAGATTAAGACTTGATGAATTGGATGTATGTTTTCCGTTGCGTTTCCAGGTACGCGTCTATTCATACTTATGTATACAATACGAGATTTAATTATTTCTTAATATAATACTTACAATGGTATCAAAACGGATCATATTGTTGTATAGGTTGAATACATTGGATTGAATTATATTATTTACGTATTGATTTTGTTTTGAAGAGAACATCTGGATTTGATTCATAATTTATTTTGTCAATTATAGTATGCATAACGACATGTTATATTTTGTTATACTATATAGAGACCCACGAGTCTCACTGCAGTTGCCATGAACTAACACACCTTATTTATGAACCATCAAAATTGGATTAGTTATTGCATTATTTTATTCTAAGAGAATTATTTTAGTAATAATTTCGGTGTTGTTTTATTAATAATAATAATAGTAAAAGCATGTGTTTTATCTTATGTTGATCTGGTATGAATCCACTGTGGCTGTGTTTACTTGCTGGGTAGATTTGCTTTTCAGACGCGAAGGTCGTGCATCAGATACGGGTCAATGGCCCAGACCCGTGTGTTGGTGTGGGTCGTTGTGCCTGAAGCATAATACCAAACCTGGGTCGTTAAGGCTAGTCAGATCTGGACACGGGTTGTGCACCCGATTGAAACCAAACCCATGATGTCATGGGGTCGATGGTTTCAATGACCCAGCAACAAGCTCAAGTGAGGCTCTGTTTGAGTTGATGTTTGGCGTCGTCTCATGGACGATGGCGTGGTCACTAAAGGCCGTCCTCCTCCGGCCACGGTGAGGCTTGCTGTCGTTGAAGAGATCCTCGCCTTTGCGGATCTCTAATTTGTCGATTTGATTCGCGAGTATTTGCGGATCTGATGAGTCGAACTGAACGAGCGGCTTTTCATTGCTTTTTCGACTGTTTTTCCGTCGTTCTGGTGGCCGACCAAGCAAGGTTAGAAGGTGGCCATGAAAGTTAGGGTTTTTGGTTTGATTTTGGTTTGGGCCAACTTTTGAGAATTAGATATAGTTTTGGACTGTTATGAAATTTTACTAGGTTCATTTGGAATAAGATAGAATATTAGGCTGTTACGCAATTTTTCTTGGGCCTATTTGAATTAATTAAAACATTAAGGTGTCCATATGTAATTGGATATGTGTCGGGGTAGATTTATAATTTCATAAAGTGATCGAGCCAATTTAATATTTTGGTTAATATAAGGAACAATTTGAAATTTACCAAAATCATGAGGTAATTTTTGAATTTTTCCAAAAATTTTATGGAAAATAATTGCAGTTCATAAATAATTATTATGATTTCGGATGATTATGTTCACTTAGTGACTAATCATTAAGATTTCATAATAATTATTTGTTTGTTTAAAATTAATAATTGATAGAATTTTCTTATGAATCAGATGATTATGTTTCATGTAGTGACTAATCATTAAGATTTTGAGAAATTCGTCGGTTATCAATTCTTAATGATTTTGATTCAATAGTTGATAGAATTTTCACGTGAATAGAATGATTATGTTTCACGTGGTGACTAATCATTAAGATTTTGAAAAATTCGTCGGTTAAAATTAATTATCTATTTTTAATATTCTCGTGAATCGAGTGATTATGTTTCACGTAATGACTAGTCATTTCATTTTTTAGAATATAATTGGCTAATGATTATTAATTTGGTTAGTTTTAATAATTGATATAATATTCTTGTGAAAAGAATGATTATACTTCACGTAGTGACTAATCATTAAGATTTTGAGATGTTCGTTGGTTAGCAATTATTAAATTTGAACTGCAAATATGGAAATGCATGTTTTAATCATCTCCGTAGGAGGGTATCACATTTGACAGGTGATGTTCTTCTCTGTAGGAGGTTCATCATCTTGAGGTATTCATCTGTAGAACTGCAATGATGGAATTATATGCATGTGATGAGTGGTGTTCTTCTTCGTAGGAGGTTCATTATCTCGAGGTATTCACTTATACAATATGTTGTGAATGTTAGACACATGTGATGGGTGATGTTTTTCTCTATCAGATGTTCATCATCTTGAGGTGTTCATTTATATAATGTGATATAAATATTAGAAATTTTAAAAATTACCTATAATATATTTTAATGTAATTGAATGAAAGTGTCCAACACTTAATGATGCCTACATATTATATATGCTCACAAATAATATCTACTCAACATAAATTTAAAAAGGTAATATATATTTCTCATTTTATGCGTGACGGTGTTGGATTGATTAAGAGAAATATATAAATTTATGTTGGATGTTATGATATTGGATTTGCAGTTCATGGTTTACAAATGTATAACCTATAAAATTATTATGGAATTAGATGGTTATGTTTCCACGTAGTAGACTAACTATTAATATTTCATTATAATTTGTTTATTTCATTGAGAACATTAATCGATTATATTAGAAGTAATTATAAAGTTGGATTGTTGTATTTCTACGTAGTGGACTGACCATTAAGATTTTATAATGATCTTTTGATAAAATTATATAATCAATTGTGTTTGAAATATTTATGGAGTTTGATGGTTATGTATTCACATAGTGAACTAGTTGTTAAGATTTTATAATATTCATTGGATTATCAATGACTAAGGTTTTGAACTGCATTGAGGTAAAACTATACATGTGTTGATCATCTGCCTAAGAGAGTCATCACTTGTGTAAGTTTTGTGAGCATTGAAGAATAAAGAGTGATGTTCATCTCCCAAAGAGGTTGATCACTTGTAGGAAAGTTTCAACACGTGTGTTGTGGTCTTTGTCAAAAAGACAACTCATGATGTTGTATTGGATTTCCATGAAGGTTAAATCATTATTTATAATGATTATGGAAATTCGTGTGAGCATGAATATATTGTGATTTAATTCCTTTTTAAACACCTCTACTATTTTTAAATATATGTCATTAAGATATTAGTTGATGTAGCTTTTTGATAGATTTGATGAGACACTCCAATTGGTTTTTACCTTAGTAAGGATTAAAGGATAACTAAAATTTAGTGAACCCACCGTTGAAAGTTTTGTTAAGGTCTAGTGCCTTTTAAATAGATGGAGAATAATCTATTATATGAAGTTATGTCTTTTTTTTTTGTCATTTTGATAAAGGTGATAAGGTACAAACACCATAGGAAGTAGTCTGAAAATTTTGACAATTCAACATAGCAAGTCAAAGAAAATACTGAGGAAATAAATTAATTTGCTATCGTAAGAAAAGGTACCCCTTGATTTATGTTTTGAATATTTGATTGATTATCAATTAAACAATTAGTGGGTTGTTTCTTGTGATACATTTTATAGTATAAATTCTTCCAATGAACTAAGTATTTAATAGGGACCAATTGGTTAAGATGTTTTATTTGAATTTATATGAATTCATGGTAACATTTAGGTTATCTTTAAATTCTAAAAGTTTTATTGAATGATATTTCCGATTTTGGTCATGAATGCATAGTACAATTTTCGTAATAGGACTAAGAATTTAAATTAATATCTTGAAGTTTATTTAAGATAATAGATTCTTACTTATGATTTCACCTAGTGAGTTATATGGTGATTTTACAAATAATAATCTTTATGGGTCTTCGAACTCTTCTCGTATTCTAAATTCTACTTTTAGGTTGTAGAATTATATTGATGATTGTTCTTGAAGTCTTTTTAATCACGTGACCAAAGGTAGAACGAAGATAATTGATTCGTAAGACATTTTGATTATTTTAAATTCTCGGTTTTAAGTCTTTTAATTAGTTGTATTAAAAGTGATCTCATAAAAGATAAAGAGAGAGCTGCAATAGTTAGAAACTATCGGTAATAGTTTATAGGACTTGATCTGTTTTATTTACGAGAATAATTGCATTTATGCATTATACATTCTTAAGGGGGAGAGAGTGATGTTAAAAATGTATAATTTAAAAGACTTGCCTTTAAGGAAGAAATCTTATGCATGTGATATTTATGTTGAATAAATGTCATGCTTGTTGAATTGTAATTTTACATGTCATTAGAGTTTGGTTTTTGACTTAGTTGTCAGACAATCGTAAACTTATTGGTTGAAAATGATTTTTCAAAGTAATAATATTTTCAGCTAAAAGTTGAAAGTTATGTGATCAGATTTATGGCTATAAGGTTTTACTTGAAAATTAATATTAAGTTTGCATACTTTAAACTTTATTGACATAGTTAATCAAGTTTCCAGACAATGATGTTTAGTTTAATAAAGTAGTGGCATTCTATGACTTTGTTAAAGATTTTATTTGTCATTAGACATAACTATGGGTCAGTAGGAGTAAGTTTATTTTCTATGTGCTCTATGTTGTCATTTATGTGACATTAAGAATCTTATCTCCAGTATTTATAGGTGAAAAATCTCAAACAAATTTATTTTGATAATGCTATTGAGAAAATATAATAATAGAGTACTTAAAGGGTTAGTATGATTACAAGTTTACTTGTTTAAGGTACCTATTGGTAAAAGTGATAAACTTACATAATTTTTTAATTCCTTAAGTAAATTGGATCTCATAAGAAAAATATCATGTATGTATCTACAAATGATAGTTTGATGTAAGCTTAATATATATGTATAGATTCTATTATTACATTAGTAGACTTTGCGGATTTCAAACCAATTTGACATGTATTATTGGATTGTTAAAAAAAAAGGGAAAAGTTTTAATCGTATTTATCGAGGTTAATTATTTCATGCTCACATATATGTATGAATAAGGAAATGTGTGGCTTATTATGTGATGATTTCACTGTATTCATCTTCTCTATATATGTTAAGAGATCTCAAATGTTTATATGGATATTATGGTTGTAGAGAAGATTTAAGAGTTGCGAGTTTATAATAGCCACATGTAAAATAACTCTTGATACACTAACCAAGATATTTGACTCTGGAGGTTTTGTGGAGCATGTTGTATCCTGCATTGGATTGAAATTTTTGATGTGTTTGGTTAGTAGGAGTTGTCTTTTATTAGATAAACTGCATTTATTATATGCATGTTTGTTGTATAGTCTCGAGAATATTGTTAATGTATTATATATGCATGTTAAGATGTTTGTCATATTTGTTATTTCGTGCACACGAATGTTTAGTTATGGCATGAAATTTTAAAGGTTTTGGCTTTGAGGGGGCAATTCACTCGTAAGGTATAAAGTTTCCAACAATGAATGAACATTACTTAAGATAGAAAGATGTGGAAATTGTGAGAAATGTCACTTTTTTTGGTGAGTTGCAGTGATGTCACCGTTATAATAAGTTAAGTTTAAAAGACACCTATTATGGTTAGCTACCGAAATTGCCCTTAAATAATCGATTCTTTATTCTAAAAAGGCCTCTGTCGTCCAAAAAAGTTGTCTGAAAATCAATCAACTACTCCGAGTATCTCTTCAAAAAACGAGCTACATTCTAGATATTTCACAAGAAGGTAAATTAATATTTCTGATCTTCATTTTCATTTTTTCTTGTATTTCTGTGTGGTATAACAATGTATGAACATTTATGAATATGTTGTCTCAATTTTTTTTGTGTTTGTCTGGGAGTTGTAAACTTTAAAAAAATAATGAACAAACATGTATGCATTTTTTTTTTGTATATATATTTGGCCGACTTGATTTGAAGTGGTGCAAACAAGTTTAAAATCTTGAACATAAAAGCTGGAAAGCATTTAAAAAAGCTCGAAACATTTGAAAAAAAAACTCGATCCCTCACAAAAAAAGCTCGATCCCTCATATAAAAAGCTCTATCCCGCACAAAAAAAACTCGATTCCTCATAAAAAAAAGCTCGATTCCTCATAAAAAACACTCAATCCCTAAAATAAAAAGGTCGAGCCATATTTGAAAAAAGCTCGAGCCATATTTGAAAAAAGCTCGATGATGTACAAACAGTGCTCGGTCCTGAACAAAAAAAGCTCGATCACGTTCAAAAAAGCTCGAACATGTACAAAAACGGATTGACCATGTACAAAAACCGCTCGATCATGTTCAAAAAAGCTCGATCAGTAAAAAAAAAACTAGATCGGTTACACTTTTGATTTTTGTTTAATCCTTTATAATTATAAATTTAATATTAAATATTTATTTCTTAATAATGGTTTTTGATGATGGACATGACAATGGATAAGGTGAGAATAGCCATATCTTACAACGATTGATGAGAGCAATTACCCGACGAAAATCAGAGGTATTTAGGTTCCAATAACCAAGGTTTGTATATGCCAAAGAATTTGAGTTACGACAAACTGGTGTCGATCGTGCAAACCATTGTAAAGTTTGATGAGAACAAATACAGTGTTGATCTACAGTCTATATCAATTGTTCATAGGACTATATGTCGTACATTTATAAGAAACAATGATGATGTTCAATTTATGTTAGGGGAAGATAGGGTGATCCCTAAAGTATATGTTAGTCTAATCGAGAGGCCAGCAGGAGGTGTCATTGGTGAAGATATCCATCATCGTGATAACACCCAACAATTTCGATCGTTAGGCGGAAGTAACCAGTTGTTCACAGAAAGAAGTGGGATTGATGGTCGGGAAAACATATGTGCTGTCCCACTGAAAGTAGCCGTCCATGATAATATACTGGGACCTCAATTCGACGATGTATTTAGTTCTCAAATTAAGATGAATGGTAGTAAGTACAACCACCAATACAATGAGATCTACAATGACATCAACAATTAGCAGAATACAGCACCGAATGTTGGGATGATTCATGAGGTGGATAATGAGGGCAATTTAAATTCTATAGAAAATGTAGAGGACAATAAGGATAATGAAGAACCTGTTCAAACGGAAAGACATATAAGACATGTACATAGATTTAGTTTCAGTGCACTAGATATAGGAACTTGGTTGAAGATGAACCTACAAGAATGATATATAAAGGGCAATTTTTTCCAACGAAAAAGGATTTGAAGAGACTAGTAGGCCATTTTGCAATGCGGCAGAACTTCAAGTGGAAGGTGAAAATGTCAAATAAGACAACATTACATCTAGTTTGTTTGATGGGAAATTGTACGTGGAAGTTAAGAGCGGTGAGGAGAGATGAAGGCACATACTTTCAAGTAAGAAGTTTTGTCAACGAACACACTTATCCGTTAGAGAAAATTCACCGCCGCCACCGACAAGCTAGTGCAGTCATAATTGGAGAAGT
Organism: Dipteronia dyeriana; assembly: GCA_032871835.1. NCBI lineage: Eukaryota > Viridiplantae > Streptophyta > Magnoliopsida > Sapindales > Sapindaceae > Dipteronia > Dipteronia dyeriana. The sequence continues at coordinate 18,594,955 of CM065297.1, forward strand.
TATTGCACCTAGACTTCAACAACAAGATGGTCGACTAATGCGTCTGAAGGATATAATCGCCGACATGAAATCAATGTATGGAATCCAAATCATGTACAATAAGGCACACGCCGCCCTCGATTATGTGTTGTCACTGACATATGGAACGCATGAGGAAACCTTCCAACCGCTTCCATCATTTGGTTACATTTTGGAACAAAAAAAATCCCGGCACAATCACTGACTTACCGTACGACGAAGATGGTAAATTTCTGTACTTTTTCATGTCCATTGGTGCCTCACTTAGAGGATTCCGAACGTGTATGCGTCCAGTCATTGTCGTTGATGGTACCCATTTGAAGGGACGATTCTAGGGTACAATGTTTGTTGCAACAACCCAAGATGGGAACGAACAGGTGTATCCAATTACTTTTAGGTACGGCAACTCAGAAAACAACCTTTCATGGGAATGGTTTTTGGATTGCTTGAAGGGTGCCCTATGTCATATTGATGAGCTAGTTTTCATTTCTGATAGGCATGCAAGCATTAAAGCAGGGATTTCTAAAGTGTTCCCTTATGCCACCCATACCATATGTTGCTGGCACTTTGCTGAAAATATTAAAAAGCGATTTCATAGGAAGGATGTTGCCGTAATAATGGACAAAGCAACCCGCGCATACACCGAGTTTGAATATAACTGGTAAATGGAAGAGTTAAGAAACTTGCACCAGAATGCATATGATTATGTAATTGATGCCGGTCCACACAAGTGGTCTCGTGTACACTGTCCGGAAAGAAGGTACAGGGTGATGACAACAAATGCTGCATAATGAATAAACTCATACCTAAAATTTACACGTCAACTGCCTATGTTGAATCTGGCTGAGTTCATTAGGAATATGCTACAACGGTGGTTTCACGATCGATATAGAGCTGCACAAACCATGTGTCATCAGTTGACCGACGCAACACATCTTGTGCTCTTAAAAAGTGTGGAGAAGTATGGTTTTTTGACCGAAAATCCAGTAGACTGGAATATTTTCTCGGTCAAGCTGTCTGGAAAACAGTGGACTGTTGACTTAGCCCGGAAGACTTGTACTTACAACAAATTCTAAATGGATCATTTTCCATGTTCTCACACTCTTGCGGCGGCACGGTACATTACTTTCAAGTTTTACTGTGAGGTGATTATTACTGAAACGTGAAGCTGATCGTTTTCAATGTTTTTTACAGGGATCGAAACTTGAACTTGACAACTTTGTGTTCGGACTACTACAAGAGACAGACACTTATTGACGCGTACTGGGTTCCTATTATACCGGTGGGAGATCCTTCCACTTAGTTTGTGCCATCTGACATTGCTTAGAGGGTGATTTTGAATCCAAACTCCAGGAGACAAGCAGGACGCCCGAGAACGAGTCGCCATGTCTCGTCTTCTGAGAGGACAACTACACAATCATGTAGAAGATGTGGACAACCAGGGCATAATTCTAGGAGATGTTTTAATCCACCTATGATTAATGAAGGTCCAAGCAGAGGTGTTCCCGATGAATACCGCCGTAAGTGTAGCATCTGCCATTCAATTGGACATAACAAACAGACGTTCCCTAACATTAACTCTACTAGGGACTGAATGACAAAGTTTTGAGCACATTGTAAACATTTGGAATTGTATTAGATTGTAATAATTTGGAATTGCAATAATTACTTATTATTGAATGAATTAATATTAATGAATGAATAATGAGTGAATTAATATTCATGAATTAATTACATGTCTTTGTACATAAAAAATTGTAATATACAACCAATCACTAGGCGGGCCTGGAGTTACAAAAAATCTCCACAGTCATTTTCTCATGAATGATCCCCATGTCGTCCTCTGACCAATCAAAAGGACTTCGACCCGCCAGTAAGTACTCGATAAGTCTCAAAGTATGGGGACCATAGTTACCTCTACAATTGGACACATAAAAAACCGTTACAAATCGTTCTTAAAGAATATCTAAGTACATGAATGAAATAGAATGTCTTATGATTTTTTTTGTTGGGGGACTGTAGAAGTAGGCACCACGCTGACCGAGAAGAGCTTATTTTCCTTAGGGAACGGCTGATGACCACCTCGTCCTGTAGTGTGGAACCCCGCGTCATTCAACATGGAGGGTAAAAACCACCGTAATGGTCGGACCTGCTGCTTCTTGATATAATAAAGGACTTCCTATCTCCAGGGGTCAAATATCTCAATCTTCCCGAGAATAAGGTCAACGGTCACCACCACCCAATGTTGGCCCCCAATGTTGCACGGAATCAGGACCTGTAATAGTATGCATACGGTGTTAGGTCAGGATATACGAACAATTTATATTTTAAATCATTTCCATCGTCTAACACTTACCAGGTCAACCTCGTGCCATGGGCGGTTTCCACTCATGGTTGCTCCATGGACCGTCTGAAGATCCTCTTCCAACCATCGGGACTGTAACACATTCCACCTTGCCGTGGTCACAGTCCCGTACAAATCACGAGGCATCATCCTCTCCCACTGTAACAACATAAGTGGTTGTACATACAATCATTGACAATATCGTATTAATAATACAAAACCATAAAATGCGATTCAATTCCAAAAAATTAAAACTACTTGCATAAAATTGTGTATCCAATACGTTGATCATCTGGTTGTATACAGTGGGGAATCCTCGCTGACACTTGCGAAGAATATGGAGGTATGCGTCCATATGCTGACAGACAATATAACAAATGAATTGTTAACAATACAACATTATTTACACAAACGTTAATATGAAAATCACGTAAGTACGTATCGTGTCCTCCAAGTCCATGAAGTTGGACTGCATACGCATGAACCATCTGGCGTCCACTGGTGCCAGCATGTCCACATCACTCCTGTTTAATGATTGAATTAGCTTTAGGTGAATTTGAATAAACATTAAATATACAACCATTTTTATTAGAAGAAAATGGACTCACAGTTCCCCGTTGATGTTCCTCTTGAAGGCTTTGTATGCCGCAAGCTGGTCAACGTCCACTAGTCCGTGGGGGTCAAAAATGTGTTCCACGGACTTGGGTCGTGTCCTCAACCTCTTTGGCCGGCATGGATCTGTGTAAGGGCTCATCAACTGCCATTCGCGCTTAACTAAACACTTCTTGTGCGGTAGTCCAGCCTCCGATGAGCTCTGCAGCTCGATCGATGTGTTGGGCGGTGTAAAGGGCCGTTGAGGCTGAATCGATGTGATGGGCGGTTGAGGGGACCGCAGACCCTGGGTCGTCATGCTATCCGGGGGAGGGAACCGCTGATCTTGGGTCGACATGCTGAGTGGGGGAAAACAAGGGGTCTACGCCGCCGACATCCTGGGTAGGAGAGGGAACTGCTGAGCCTGGGTCGATATGCTGGGTGGGGGAGGGGACCGGGCCGACACCGCAGACTTCCTTGGTGGGGAAGGGGACCGTGTCGACGCCACAAGCATGTTGGGTGGGGGAGGGGACTGTTGTGGCTGAATCGATGTGCTGGGAGGTGGGGGGACCGCTGAGCCTGGGTGGACCAAGATAAGACAGCTGGAAGGTTCGACCCGACTGCTGTATGCGACTGAGGTTGTCTCTCCGGACCTACCCCCCCTCCCCCACCGGTAGGCGAGTCCTCATTGCTTCCACCTGTCATTTTTGTCCCTCTCTCCCCTTGTATCCCTATCAGTCCAGACTCTAGAACTAAAGTCTGGATCATGAGGTGGGGGGTCATCCCGGTGTGTAAGCATTGTCGACCCTTGAAGCCCCTGGATCATATCCAGTAACACTCGGTGTTGTTGCTGACGATCCTCATCACTCTTTCGGATCATATCCACCAACTCCAAGTGTTGACGATGTCGATCCTCCTTTTTTTTCGGAGGGCTTCACGCGCATCATTCAACAAATCTGCCCACGGAGCTTGAAATCATGTCTACATTGTTAGTACAAAACTATCAACACGTGTTAATAAAAAACACTAAACTTTATTTTCAACTTACCTCTCCATCACGTCCAACGCCCCCACGGGAATCCCCTGTAGATGTACCATGTCCGGGGATGGTAAATCGAACCCGCATTTGCCAATGCCTTTCTCGTTGAGAGTTTGTCTCATATCCCTCACTGTCACTAGGCCTTAAACCCCCAGCAGCGGGCTCAGATCCCTCACTGTCACTAGTCATGTCTATTAAACCCACACCCTCTATACCACTGTTCCAGCCAAAGGTAGTCTGATTAGGGACCGGATGCGGCATATCATCCCTGTCATCTTCTACATACATACTCCCCCCCTCGTTTAGCCCGGCATAGTACGGTGCCTGTCTCTCAGCTGGTGTGGGCATCAGTTCCTTCCTCGTAAATATTTGAAATATTAGTTTGAACAATGTAATTGTACAAATACTAACTAATAAAAACATTAACAAATTAAATACATACCCTGGCTTTGAAAATCTTTGCCAGATTCTTCCCTCTCGGTTATTTGGTCAACTCCCACTTCAAAATATAGGGAGTCAGATCTATAACCCTCCTGGCACCGAACTCTTTGACCAAATCAGGGATCACCTCGAAAGCAAATACCTGCATCAAAGATAAGTCTGATAACTAACCATAACATTGAGGACAAAACCAATAAAGTACAACTTGTAATTTGAAGTTCTTACCAATAGAGCATGAGATAGACCGTATATGTTGTAGGTCTCCACCGTGTGTACGTCAGCGCCCTTTTCCTGCTGGCATCGCTCGAACCCGTCTCGTCGCCCATCAAGCGCATGCTTGAATGAGAAAATAGAATGCATGTACACGTGGGCACCCCACGGGAACGGATTGAACTCATCGAGATCCTCAACCAACCGAAACTGTCAAACTGGAACCTTGAATCTCTCATCCACCCCCATCAGTATCCAGTTCAGCATATATATGAGGCAGAGCTTGACAACATCTTACGTCTTTCCGAACTCTGTGACGGTGACAACACCCATAATCTCCTCCAACGAGACCTCATCGGCTCCAGAAAAGTACCGTTGATGTATGCCATTCTCCACTGCTGCATACTTGGTCGTGTCTGGTACAACTCCAAACCATAATCCGGTGATCAGGCAAAATTCCACCTTCGAAAATCTCACCGACTGGTTCCCTAACATGAATTGCATCTCATCTGTTGGGCCGTTATGATGCAGCTCCCTCAAAAGCAACCGATGGATAATACCACCCGAAAACTTTATCTCCCGATACATCGTCAGGAAATGGCCGAAACATGACGCCATGAACCGACACCGATCTTCATCAGCAAATTCTATAGAGACCCGGTTCAGCGCGTCTTCTATATGGTCAAGGGCATCAAAATGGTTGTGTCGAGTCAATTTGCCCTCGTACCAGTCTTCTTCTGCAGTTTTAAGCAAATCCCTCAACCTATTTCTCATATGCAATGTAACACAAATACAACATCATTAAACAGAACAAATTTCGTAACCAAAATTAAAAGTCTCTATCCAATGTAAAAACAGCTCAGTCCTATAAGAAAAAAACTCGATCCAAGGATAAAAAAGCTCGGTCCAAGGATAAAAAAGCTCGGTCCAATTAAAAAAAAAAGCTTGGTCCAATAAGAAATAAGCTCGATCCAAGGACAAAAAATCTCGACCCTTTAAAAAAAACTCGATCTTATGAAAAAATGCTTGATCCCATAACAAAATAGCTCGATCAATGTAAAAAAAAGCTCGATCCAATGATGAAAAAGCTCGATCCAATGTAAAAAAAGCTCGATCCCTTTCAAAAAGGCTCGATCCCATAACAAATAATCTCAATCCTATATAAGAAAACTCATTCTTATTTAAAAAAACTCGATGTCATGATGAAAAAACTCGATCCAATGAAAAAAAAACTCGACCCTATTGAAAAAAGCTCGAATCATTTTCAAAAAAGCTCGATCCCTTTCAAAAAAGCTCAATCCAATTCAAAAAAAAGCTCGACTCTATTGAAAAAAACTCGATTCCTTTTTTAAAAAAGCTCGATCCTTTTCAAAAAAACTCGATCCAATTCAAAAAAAGATCGAAACATTACAAAATAAGCTCGACTTACCAAAACCTAATTTTCACGAAAATAAAAGCTCGACTCAACAACAAATAAGCTCGATTCTCTTGCAAAAAGTCTCGATAACCCAGATTTCATCTTCCTCAACTGATATTCAACCAAATTACAAACCCTAACCTAAACCACAACCATTCTCAGATCTCTATTTAAACCGGTTTCAATAATTTCTATCAACAAAACTCAATTCTAACATGTAATGCAAGTTAACAACAACAAAAACGATGAAAAAAAACTAATCTTACATTTCTCAATCGCAACTGTTCTCGTGTAATCTCGTTCCTGTTACTTCACCGTCGATTACTTTCTCGTCCGTTTGACTGTTGTGTTTCTCTGACTTAGAAAACGATAAATTCCTCACTGTTTTAATATTTCGGGGTATTTTCATCTGAACACGTTAAATGGTACATTTTAAACATACATTAGTAAAGTGGTGATATTTGCACAACACCCCCCCTCAAATAGTGTCAATAATTTTTTGACCCCTAGAAAGATTTGCCCGTCATAAAGGAGGTTTAACTCATAGCCAAAATGTTTGGTAAAAGGGTGTAAAATGCTTAAGAAATTAAGTTTCTCGTCTTAAGATACTTATTATTATGCGAAGTTGGACCTATATGGAAATAGGTATGATGATCACATTTGTAAGTAATTTTCATACCACACATACATACCATTTTACTCGGGTAGGTAAAGCTAAAGGTATTTTGATTACATATGGTCTTATGTCGATTAAAGATGTAATGATCTTTGTAATTGGATACTTAATGTTCTATTGGACTAAGGGGAAAGAAGGTGTTACTTTCTTAAACATTCTTTGTAGCTACATATAATTGTTTGTCAATTTAGGGAGTCGTTTTCTATAATCAATTTTTAAATCTAAAAATAATAATGTCTATGTAGTTCAAGTGAGAGAATGTAAGACTTTTATAAAAATTGTGAGCAACATATGACATTATATTTTGAGTTTATGAAAAACCGAATTGATTGGAATGTTTAACTAAGTGAGAGTTAACTGGATAAAACCCGTTATTAATGTAATCAATATTTGTTAGGCTCGGTGCACTTTAACAACATTGAATGTATGTAGGATATAGTATGGACTATTGTATATGTGTGAGTTTAGTATTCCTTTTAGGACTAGCCATCCTATTAGTGTTTTGAGAATCCTTTGTGGGTTAGGATTCTAGGAAGTTATACTATTTATATGGGGTTCCTACTCTCACTCAAAGAATGTATAACAGAACTGTCTCCCCATTAGACAATCTGAGAAAGGTGAGAAGAGAGTAGAAGACTTTCTATTGTTTTCTTTGTTTTCTTTTCAGATTATGGATTCGGGATTAAGATTCGATGAATTGAATGTTTTCCATTGCGCTTCCAGGTACGCATCGATTCATTCTTATATATACAATACGAGATTTAATTATCTTTATACATAATGCACACAGGCATACCACATACCACATTATCTATCCTAAGAACATAAACCACTAGTTTGAAAGTTTATCAAAAACCTCGATTTTTTGTATCTTAAATTTGTCAAGTAATGTTACTAGTTTTGGTTCGTATGTGTGATTGTGTGAACCTTTAGCTTTTCAGAAAACCGAACTAAGTTTTGTAGCAATCTAAAGAATTAGACATCTATATCTTTACAATGTATATTATATGAAGATTTTTGACGTCATTTGGATAGGTTTCGGAACATTTGGATGCTGAAACAAGGGAGGCAAAAGGCTGGCCTCACCACTCGAGCAGTGATTTGCTATACTTCTTCCGTGATCCTCTAAGGGGACTTGTCTTCCAAGTAAATGAGATTATGAGTTGATGTCATTCAAAATTTTGACCCATTTGGATAAGAATCACGGATCTTTCAAGCATAATAATGTCCTCTGCAACAATTGGTGACAAGCATTTGTAATATCTTCATTTCTGGCCAATTCTAAACGAGCAAGGGCCCTGTGGGCTGTGACAGTAAACGCACTGTGACTTTCTGCCAATGTCATTCGTACAAATTTTTACCTCCTTTTTATTAGGTAACACATCAATATATACCATTACAGAGATACATTGTACTCAAAAGTTAGGTGCTCTCAACTTGCTTGGTTTATAATTCATATGCAGCACAGCTGCACAGACAAGTTCGAACACATTATTCAACACTATTTCATGCCGACGTTAAGCAACAAATATTTTGTAAGTCGATATACAAACTTTAGTTGGTTTCACTTCAAGTATCAATAAGGAAATATTGACTCTGTCACAGGGAAAATGAAGCTGAAAATGTAACAATGTCTACCAAATCATTCATTGAAAACCTTCCTTTCTTTTTTGGTCAGAAATCTTCCCTTAATTTAGCAAAGATCGTCTGATGGAAAACATAAACTTTGGAACGATATCATACATTGCATAATACCATGAAGACAGATAATTTCCTGTTTGACATCAGCCACAGATGATTGACATGGGACTTCAACAAAACCAATCTAATTCAAGCAGTTTCTGATCAATGGCCAAACTGAAACCAGCACTAGTCTATTTTTTTGGTGTGGCAAATGGCACATATTCATTTTGTATAGGACCCGTGAAAGAAAAACAAAACACCCATTTAATTGTACTGGGAAGAGGTATTGGAGATGGGAAACAAATGGACCTGTAAACCGTGTTGTGAAAACCCCACCATTTGTAGAAGAGAAAAAATAAAATTGGAAGATGAGCTATCAATGTTTCATTCCATGGTGGCCCCTCTCAGAAAGTTCAGCTTGTTTTCCTTTCCCTTGTTCACTTGATAGTTGATAGTATAAATCTAACTGTAAGTTCTACAAATTTAGTTGTAGAAGAAGCAAAAAAAATAAAAGACAAGAATTGTGAGTTTCAAAAAAAAATTGATAAAAAAATTTAATCAAATTTTTTAATCATGGAATCAAGGGAAGAGAGAACTAGAGGCTTAATGAAGCTTAAGCTGCTGATAAATAAGCTACAACGAAAACTTCTCTCAGCATCTCGAGAACCTTTTCTCGATGCTGTTGATGAAGAAGGAGAAATAGATGTCGAAGGAAGAATCGTTCCAAATGACGTAAAGAGAGGGCATTTTGCAGTGGTTGCAGTAAAGGGTGGACAACCGAAGAGGTTTATCGTAGAGATAGACAATCTCAGCAACCCAGCATTCTTGGATCTACTGGAGCAGGCTAAAGATGAGTATGGATACCATCAGAAGGGAGTTCTTACAGTGCCATGCCGACCTGAAGAATTACAGGATGTTATAAGTTATAAGAGAACCAAAAGAGTCACTACTGAGTGGTAGCGTAAACCTCAAGGAAGACCTGTTGTCTATGGTTCTTTTCCAGGCAGCTTCTCCGAAAGCAGTCCTTTTTATTCTTGGAGCAGGGATGGATGATTTCTATAGCTTTTCTCCTCTTTTCTTCAGCAGTCATCTGTGACTAAATGTCGAAAAGAATACTGGACTCTTCACAAATATTCATCATGTATGTGTATGAGATAATTGTATGCAATGGCAACTTCTAGAGAACCAAACGACGCTATACTTTTTGCTTTAATTTCTAAGTTAAAGCAGACAGTGACTTGGCAACCAATCAGCCTTAACCATATGATGATTCCAATCCACAGACCCTTGCCATCCATATAAGACTAATGCAGTGTCACCTACTTATTTTTTTTATTTGCATAAAGTTTCTTTTCTCAGTTTGTTGATAAGAATGAAGTTGATATGTTCCTTGTATCTCTGAATGCAACAGAAATTATAATGGCTATAAAAAATTGTGCAACTGTCCACGCATCACATGTTCTGTATTGATAAGAAAGGCAGTTTTACAACAATCAATTCTGTAAACAACTACTGTCTGTTGTGTTTGTGTGCATTTGTTTCTGTGTGTATTCTAGATATAAAGAAAGAGCGTTTTTTTTTCCTCAAGAAGTGCACTCAGTCATAACTAATTACTTGATATCAATAATAGCATGGAGCAAGTTGAAAAGCCAAAACTTTCGTGGTGACTAGAAATTTTTCGAAAGTGAAATAGACTAAAAAAAATGCCATAGAGCTTACATATGTTAAACAACTGAAATGAAGAACTAATCATACAATTACCAGAGTGCCCTATATCTGGTTGGATATATAACTTTGCATAGCCAGATGTAGGGTTGCATCGACACAGTTATTACCTATAATATGCATTTAACACCTTAAGAAGAAAGCTTAAAGTTAGTTGTGTTAAAACTCACTCCCTTATACAAACTAAATGCACCGACAATTACTCGAATTATCGCTCAGACACTCTCTTTCCTTGTAATCGTTTCTCCCTCGTAAGAACTTTCCTTAAAATAATACAAGTCCTTGGATACAACAAATTCCTTACCATAACCAAACTTGATAAAGGAAAATAAAATTTCATTCCTGTAACAATGTACTTAATATTACATAGCATACCCTCCTAGATATGCAACTCTTGATAGAATTACACAGTATTTACAAACTGGCACTAAGAGCAAATGAAGTAAATCTTGCAGTAGAGGCATGGTTGCACTATTTTACCTCAGAGCAGTTATTCGGACCAACGGGTTCTCTCAAGCAATTAGATATTGCCATTACAGCAGCTTCAATAGATGCATCTTCCCCCTATTATGAGTCATTAGATAATATAAATCTCCTTTCTAATAAATTATGGCATAACCACAGCAACCTTTAAACAAAGAAAATAGATGTATTCAGACAACATAAGAACCTCACCTTCTCTTTCCAATAGAAAATGTTTCCGTATTTTCCAGCCAAACGGCTCCAGAAGCTACGTGGAATGTCAAGATCAACAGTAGCTCCAACATTAAAATTTAATATATTGCCTGGTCAAAGAAACTGTTAGTACCAGTCATCCATGGCTGCGTGCATAATCAAAGGGAGTACAATATTTGCATAATTTACCGAAGGTTGGGTCCGCAACAAAGACTATAGTTCTATCATCGACTTGCCAATAATCTTTAATCGCCAACCCTACAAGAGATTGAGTAATTGCCTTAAAAAAATCAAAATTCAAACAAACATATATACTTTGAAAATGAAATGACAAGAGTTACATATAAAGCATACTATGAGAAGAACACAAAAATTAAGCACACCTGGCGTGTCAGGATAATTTTGGGCTAAAAGTCTTAACTTGAATCCAGTATCCTTTTCAATATTAGCAATCTCCTGTACCAGTCTTCTCTCCTGCAAACTAAACCATACAGGGCTTAGCAATTTAACTTATTTCTTCGATTGATCTCATGTTCCAAAAGATAGTATCATATTTTCATTAAAAGGACAATTAGTTGCTGCCTATTATAAAATTCAGATTCCATAACACCACCAAGTCCTCAATCGACAAAAATAAAATTATAATATTAAAAAAAGAAAAAGAAAAACAATGAATATGTTGCTGTTTAAATGTAGGAATTAGGATAGACTCATCACTCATGTCATCTAACAGAAACCGATTATAATGGGTCAATAAAAGAGGAATTACTGAAATTAACCAATGGTCCACAAAGACAGACCTGGCAGCCCTTCTGTGGATATTCAAAACCCTTAGCAGCAGATATTGATTTGTCTACTGTTATATAACCCCACAACAAAAGCTGTGAGTAATGTCGATGAACAGATGTATATAATATAGGGAGAAATCCATTCTAGTCCTTCCAGTTTGACCTATTATACAAACCGGTCCCTCTAGTTTCAGTATTGTCTCACCAGGTCCAAACATTTACTAATAATCCCTTTTTTTGTCCCTATCGTTCAATTACGTTAGGGTTTTGTTAGATCATTAAAGGTATTATGGTAAAAGCAAGGTTAAAATTAAAATTAATAAATTAAATTAAATTAAATAATAAAAAAGCAGTAGAAAAATGAAATTAAAAAAAGAAATATTAAAAATAATAAAAAATTAAAATATCAATCGAACTCATCTCTTTCTCTCCCTCTCTCTCACTGCCTCTCTTTCTCTCTATCCCTAAAAATCAATCAAACTTCATCTCTCTTACCGCTTCTCTCACTCTCTCTCCCTCTCTCTCTTTCCATCTCATATCTCTCTCGACCGATCTCTTAATTTGGGCGTTAGGTTTCTATGGTTTGTTTCTGGATTTAGATTAAGGTTTGTTTCTGGATTTAGATTAAGGTTTGGGTTGGGGATGGTGGCATAGTGATGTTGGTGGTGGTGACGGCTATGATGATGATGGTGGTTTGATTTTGATTACGGTTATGGTTTGATTTTTATTTTGGCTATTGAGTTGGTGTTGATTTCGGGTGGTCGATTGATGATTTCTGGGCTTGGGTTGTACGACGGCGATGTTGTGGTGTGAGGCGGCCGTGTTGTGGTGGTGATGGTCTGGGTTCGTTGGTGTTGGATTTTTATTTTATTTTATTTTTGATCTGGTGTAGTGATGTTGAATCTGGGTTCTGGGTTTTGTTTGATTGAATCTAGGTTTTGGTTTGATTTTTTTTTTTCCATATCAGCTTTTGTTCAAACAAAATTTTTAGATCTAGTCTTGTTAAAACAAAAAATCTAGATCTTGTTTTTTTAATAAAAAATTGATGGGAGATTTTTGGTTTAATTTCTAGGTTTGTTTGTTTGTTTGATGTTGCTGTTAAGTGTGTGTTTTAGGTTCGATGATAGTGATAAAGATGAAGATGTTGAATGGTGGGTGTAGTTGAGAGCAGGGTTTGGTGATTGATGTTGAATGTGGTTGGTGTGGGTTTGTGTTAATGGTGATTTTTGGAAAACTAAAGAGGTGGTGGTTGGTTGTGAAGAAAGAGAGAAGAGAGGGAAATAGGCCACGGCGGCGCTTGTGGTGGTGGGTTTGGGATGAATCAATTGATGATTCATGATATTAAATTTAATGATGGACGGTGGAGATCCACCATCAAATGAGATGGACGGTGGAGATCTGGATCTCCACTTTTTTTCTTAATATGTTTCTTCTTTTTATAATTTTAAAAGAATAAAATGGAAATCGTAATAAAAGGGCAGCATGGTAATTTGACCTTATTTTAACAGAAATCGTAACATAAGGATCTGACAAGACAATACTGAAACTGGAGGGAAACTGGAGGGACCTGTTTATATAACAGGTCAAACTACAGGGACTAAATTGGATTTCTCCCTATAATATATGACCTGATCTTTTTGACTTGAGAACAAACCGTAGTCAAGTTTTCTTTTCTCAATTGAGGACAGCTGGAATCTTTGACTAACAATTAACAACAAAGCATAAATTGCTTGAGCTTGTCTTTTCTCCAACACCATGTTCTCAACAGCTAAACAAAGGTCAAGACTCAAGAGTAACTTTGAAGTTGTAAGACAATATATTATAGTATGCTCTCCCAAATTACTTTTAAGCTCAAGGATTAGAAGGAGATTGATGAAAACATGATATTCAACAACATACTTGATTACAAAAGATCCAATATGCTTAAAAAAAACCCACCTCTTATACCAGGTAGAAACTAATCAAACTTTCTTTCAATGATAAGAATGAAACAGGTAAAAAAGGCTACTTTTGATACCAAACAAAATAGACGCAAAAGTAACTAAATAATTTCTAATCAACTGATTCCCTCATATTACCATTTACATTCAATAAAATGCAGATAGAATAGACAAATAAAATTAAACTAAACCAGCTAGCTCATACAGAGTCACTGAGGTACGTAAACATAAGCGGGAAAAAAGTAAACAAACCTGCCCATCAGAGAGGAACCCGGCAACATCAATGACATAAGTGAACTCTTTAGGAAGTAATTCTGGCTTGTTAACCCCAACTTTTGCCTCTGAAACCCCAACTCCTGCAAGTTTGGTTTGTTCTGTATTTAGTCTGTTGACTTGATTATCTGGAAAATATAAAATGGGGGCCAAAATGCTTTGGCATTGTGCATGAATTAAGGCCAAAAAATAGCTATATTATTAAAGATTGAGAATATCACAAGCATATATGATATAATCCATCAGTACATAAACTATACTGAAACAGTGTTTGAAGCTAAATAAATGTAAAGTTAACAAAACGACCCACCATTGTAGATTAGAATTCAAGAGGATCAATATCAAGTACATACAACGATGCATTTGGAAAAATACATTTTTAAAGTCAAATTCAAGTCATGTGTATAACCCACAAGCCAAAATTACATGTTCTTGATAATAATTACAGAGAAAACAAGAAACTCTTGCCTGTTAGAGATAAACTAAGTGAGAGAGCTCCTGATAGCAAGAAACTCAAAGATTTCGAGTTAAAACTTGCAACCCAGTTGGTGGTCTTTGTTGTTTTATTGTTTGCAGAGGATTGCACTGAAAATTTTGATGACGCAGAGATGGGTGCTGCTGTAAACACAGAACGCGAAGTAGTTCTGAGAGTGAGAGATGAACAAGGAAACTGCACAAACGCCATGCTCTCCCTTTTCTGTCACCGTGCAACTGAAAGTGATTATTTTTTTTATCTGGATAAGATAACGTAGGCAGGCCCAAATAACTTTTGAGGCTGGTAATCGTCATTTATATTATACTCTCCAAGGCCACAAAATGGAGAAGAGAACCACTCAACCACCTCCTCATGTGATCAAGAACGAACAAATGCAGAGTCATAAATGAACACTTCAATCTTCGTTGCTGAAATTCTCTAGAGCAGACTTATGTAAAAATAATTTCTAGTTTTGTGTTGAAGCTCCGGTTTGATTAAGCTTGATTGCCAAATGAAACTATTGTAGTTTTCTGACATAATTTGTTTAGGGTAAAAATATAGAACTCAAAATCCTGGGACTTGTGATCCCAAACTAGATGACAATACTCCATGATATTCAAGTTAAGTGACATGATATGAATAGGGTGGCTCACGGCTGCATACGCAACCAATTAATTCTCCTGTATCATACAAGATTAATTGAAATTTTATATAAAAAAAAGGTTCCTAAGAAAGGTCTTGCCTCGATCAAACTACCAATTTCTTGGCTTGGGTTGATCTGTGAAGTGTTATATATACACAGGTCTGCAATCCGCCGCTCAGTATATTGTTCTATAGGGGGCAGGCACATGGTGGGCACACATTCAAACTAATCAAGAGTGGACCAGTGAACACGGAACTACTACTGTCGCCTTCCATTCTGCATTTCACAAAAATAACTTATCTACACTGCAGCGTACGTACGAGGATAAAACTTTCTACAGCAATGGACTCTTACGACGAAAATTTTGTTTCTGATAACAAACTACTATCAGACATTCCCATCTTTGACAACTTGGTAGTGATCACTTATCAGCAATTGACATCAAATGAAGACACTGCTAACTGATATCATTAAAAATAGTAACAAACAAAAGATCCTGAAATCAATTAATAAACTTTGAATCCCACAGAATGAATGGAACGGGGGAATTGGGAACAGAGGGACGAACACAGACTTTCTTCAAGATATTGAATTTGAGTCTCATTGTTCGAAACACCTATTAGGCAATCACAAACCACATTTATTCAATTGAAAAGCTTATTTGAAATAGATAGGCCAGTTGTAGTAATACGACTCCCGTAGCTCCGCGTCCATGTACTGATTCCACTGAACGAGACAAACAAAGAAAAAGAGAAATGAGAAGAGATCATGCAAGAAGCCATAAATATTTTGCATAATGAAGTTTCAAGATAGTTTAGATTTTGAAAAGTTAGAACAACAGACCTTAAATTTGTATGGTTGCTTCTTCTTAATTGCTTTTTTCCAGTGGTACTGCTCAAATAACATTACCTTGTCATGCCAACTGCAAATTTATGTATGACAGATTGTGTGACAAAAAGAAAATTCGTTATGTTCATACGACAACAGCAGCAGCAGAAGAAGAAGAAGAAGCACGTGCAAAACCAAGAAATATAGAATCTGGAAGAATTAAAGCAGCAAACATGACCAAAAGATGCACAAAACTATGGATGTGCATATGAAGAATCTGAAGAAAAACCAAGCATAGCTGCATAACACATTATCTAATATGGCAATACCAGTAAACACACCCACAAGATGATACACATACATAATTTTACAGATAGATAGTGGCTGCATCTACACATAGCATATATTGAATGTAGATACTCCATGAACAGCATTGGCACAATCACTTTCTACTATAATTCCCCTCATTTATCATCATAGCTATAATACCAGAAATTTCAACACTTTGAAAGCAATTATTTTACTTAAAAACTCTCATAACCCTTGCTGTTATTGTGTTTTAGTTGCAATAATTCGATGATAATTATTAGAATTCAATCATTTCCAAAGGCATGCTCCTATCAACAATAGCTTAGCACTTCGATTATGCCAAATAAGATTACAGGAAGCAAACAACAGAGTGTAGAGTACAGAAAAACGAATTATGCTATCCACGGCAGTTGATTATTACATTCAAGCTCACACTTTTAAGTTTATGCCTACACAAACCGAGTTAAACACCAGATGTCATCATCTAGCTTAAAGTCAGTTTGTCATGCAAGAACCTGGCTTCTCTTTGGAAATCTTAAAGAATCAAAATTGAAAATACAACATGAGAAGTCATTTTACTTGCATTATTTCTACACCACAACAAATAAAATCATATAAATAATAGAATTGCATAATTCAAATTCTTAATAAAAAGGAGAACAGCAAAACAGTCCTCAAACACTATCACAGTAGCACATTACAAAATCAGACCATTCAATTAAAAGCACATACATGATACACAATCAGTTAAAAACAAAAACAAATAAAAACAAATAAACCTAGCACATACCTAGAAGAAAAATGTCATTAAACAAATTACACTAAAATTCAAAATCAGGTAAACGAAAAACAGCAATCACAGGTAACACGTTGGTTTAAAAGATAAATAATCGAAACAAGAAGACGAAGAACAGAGAGAGTACTTGAATTGAGTGGAGAGCTGCCACATGTAGGGATTGGACCAAGTGAGAGCAGAGAAAACAGCAGACCCAATCCATATATTGTAGAATCGGTCCGGGTCGGCGTGCGGCACTCCCGGGTCACCTCTGTACGCGTTCCCAAAGTACTTCTCCATTTTCTCTCCGCCAACTGCAAAACCACCGTCGACTGTCTTCTTTGCTTTCTCTGTATTTATCCGTTAATTTTATTTATTTATTTATTTATTTATTTATTTTCATTCAGGCCCGTTTGTGTGGCCCAAGTATCCTGTAATCAGGCCCATAATCAGCAAGATACAAACGAGTAGAGAAATATACTGTACTCGAGCGAGTGGCGGTTACCATATTTGTACGCTGATTGGGTAAATAAATTTATAAATAAACCCAAAGGCGTCGACTCTCACTTCATCAGATAGTTTTTCTTCACTTCCTCTCTCGATCCACTTTCGAGGGTCTTACAAGGGTTTTTCAATTTCTCAAAATTCCCTCCAATTTCTCAAAACCCCTTTATGCACAAACTCAAATATCCTGCCTTGAATTTTTCTTTTTCTTTTTCACTTTGTAATTTCAGTAGTAGTGCTCAATTTATTTAAAAAAAAAAAATCGATTAAAAGCTTCGATTCTGAGTTCTTGAATTTCAGTTGATGCTCTTGTGATTTAAATTTCTTGCCGGTTATAATTCTTTGGGTTTTTTTTCTTTCTTTTCGCTGGTTTTTTGTTTGAAATTTTCAAATTCTATTGCATTCTAGGGTTTCACGGGACCTGCTACGACCTTTGTTCTTGCTTTCTTTTTTGCTTTGACGTGGTAAACGAAAACGGAATTTGGTTTTTTCAAATGGGTTTTTAGTGTTTTCTTTTGTTTGAGAGTGTCGCGAAGAAGAGAGGGATGTTAATGAGGTGAATAATGAGAGATTGAGATAAACCCTAATTTTGATATGAGGTTTTGAACATGAGCCATGGAGGTGGAGAGAGCACAGCAAAGAGTGATCCCGGAGCCGACAATTCGCCAAGAAGTTTCGGAACCGACAATTCGCCAAGAAGAACCGGAGCCGACAACTTTGGACGGGCAGTGTCGAAAATGGCGGTGGCGCAAGTATGCCAGAGCGTTGGTTTTGAGGGATTCAAAGACTCGGCGCTGGATGCTTTGGCCAACATTGCGATCCGATACCTCTGTGACTTAGGTAAAACCTCCAGTTCTTATGCTAACTTAGCCGGTAGAACGCAATGCAATTTTTTTGATATAATTCTTGGATTAGAAGATTTGGGAACATTAAAGGGGTTTTTGGGTGCTTCAGAAAGTAGTGGTAAATGTTTAGTGGGATCAGGAATGGTGAAAGATTTGATTGAGTTTGTGCATTCGAATGAGGAAATTCCTTTCACGCAGCCAATTCTGCAGTTTCCTGTAGTTAAGAGCAGGAAGTTGATACCAAGTTTTTCGGAAATGAGTGAAACACCTCCTGGAAAACATATCCCATCTTGGTTGCCAGCGTTTCCTGATCCGCACACATACATTCACACACCTATGTGGAATGAGAGGATATCGGATCCTCGTGCTGATAAGATTGAACAAGCGAGGCAGAGGAGAAAGGCTGAGATGGCACTGTTGAGTTTGCAGAAAAGATTGGTGTGCAGTGGTGAAAAGGGAACTTCAGCCTCAGGTCCCCCACTGAATTGTGAAAAGGAAGAGGTTCGAGAAAGTGGAGGTAACCTGTTTCTTGCGAATCCAGTGCAACCTGGGGAGAAAGATGTTTCTTTGGTTAGTTTGCCAGCTAAGCTTAAAGATGAAACTTTGGGGGCAAACCATGTTTCTGTGATGAAAGCATTTGCTCCGGCCATTGAAGCAGTGAAGGGTAGTGGGTTGTTGTGCGATGATGGAGATGGCGAGAGGAAGTCTCTTCCTGACAAGCGGCCTGCTGTTCATTTCAAATTTAAAACTAGCAAGAAATTCTTGGGTGAATCTGTTGATTTGAGTCTTCAGAAAAAGGGTGGTGAACGAAGTGCATTATTTTGGCAGGATGATGAGAAGGATGACAAGAAGAGAAGAGCTGAGTATATTCTTAGACAATCCATTGAAAACCCACAAGAACTCACTCAGTTGTAAACTAATTAGGTTGAAATCTTCTTAGTTTAGGAGTTGGTGCTAGCAATGGGCTATTGATTCTCTTACAATTTGGGCATATTGTCGTTCTAGCATTGGTATTTTGGGAATTATCTTCGGAGTCCCTTGTAGTGCCACTAACAATTTTAGTAGGTATGTGAGTGCTTGTTTTTATGCTACTCTTGGCTGTAGTCTAGATTGATTCTTTGAAAAGAAAGTTTTTGCATGGTTACCATCTATTGTTGTAAGTTTACAGCAATGTTTTACATTGTATGGATACATAAAATTTTGTGCTTCTGATTCATAGTCCAACAATAACTATATTCCCTTTTTTGTGTGATAAGATTGATAATTCCACGCATTGCCACGTAGCTTGTTTGTCAAATTACTATTCGTGTGCTATAAGTGAACACTTGATAACTTGTGCACTTCTTAATGTTGGACTTAAAAAACAAACAGTCCAAGGCCGTTTCTGCACTCTGAAGAAAAATATTTCCAACTAAAATAAAGCAAGATTGAAAGAAACAATATTTTAACATAACTTGGACCATGAAATCCAGAAAATATGACAAGGCAATCCTAAGATTGATTGACGCCATTTTTTGTTGCCGGTGGCGAATTAATCTATTATACACACATCACATTAGCATCCATTCGGAAAGGAGGGATAATTACATACATATGTTCTAGGACTTGGTTAGAAGCCTGTTTGAGTTAGTCAGTAGTTATGGATGCTTGATCATACTTATGGTGGGTTTCTTGTTTTTCTGTTTGGTTTTATTGTATAGTAAGAATTACTGCTTGATAATAGTCATACACCATTTTTATGTGATTATTTTGAACTGACCTTTCCATTATAACAGCATTCAAAGAAACAAATTTTGCTGAGTCATTATTATGTGTACACCCCAATATGAATATGTATAGTTTCTCCATTTCTTCAATGTGCTTTTATGACAGAATTCTTTTGAGCTCACTTGCTTCGCAGGGGATGACTAGTGCACCCTTTTGGTCGAATCCAAATTCTTGTTCAGCTGCCTCTAATAACTTGATAAATGGTGGATGTGAAAGATATCTTAAGGCAACCAAAAATTTCTGGGTCTCCCCGTTGCTGAGCACAAGAACCGAAAAATGCCCCTTCACAGTTCCAAGGTTGTATGTGCTACTGATCCTTTTGTATTCTCTAGTACGCCATTTCAAAATCTGCTCCTGTAGCTGCCCCATCGCATTCTTGACCCTGATAGAGCAGTTGCGCCTCCTTTTCGTTTTTGCCTGATCCATGTGCTTTGAGCTCTTCATTGACATCTTTTATCTTAAACAAAAATTGAATCAGTTTCTTCTGTTTGTCTAATTGCGAGCGACTGCGGGGTATAAATAGAGGAAGATTGGAAGATTTAGCAATAACGAATGTGGTCCATGTGGTCTCACCCTTGAGAACAGAGAAGTCCTGAGAGTCCCTACCGTTTTTTTTCCAAAAGAAATATGAGGTTGGGGTTCCAAAACAGCTTTTGCGATGATATAAAGATTAAAGAGATGTCAAAGTTTGATTGTTATATTCTCTCTTCTTTTTTTCTTTTTTTTCTTTTTTCTTTTTTTTCTTTTTTAGTTTCATGGTTGTCATAGGTGGTGGTGATGATGATATTATGAAGCTGTATCATCAGTGTCCCGTTTATTTTTACCAGACTGATTCACCATGCATGCCCGGTGAATTTATCTAATATAAAACTCTAAAAAAAAACTAACACACCAAAAAGAATTTATCGAAGAACTGTTTATTGAATTGATGAATAACAATGAACGGATAGCAACTATTTATAGTAGCTGAGATGAGGTAACATGATAACATCAAACCTCTTACTGATGATTACAATAAAAATAAATCAATGTTAATCCTATCTAATGATAAATATGAATTATCTGAAGGATAAATCCAATCTAATATCTAGGATGATAAATACAAAGATAATACTTGGTTAAATCCTACATAGCTCCTCTTAAACCAAGTTCTTCATAGCTCGTCATACCCAAAGACTTTTTAAGCATCTGAAAAATGTCAGCTTTGAGCGGCTTTGTGAAGATGTCTGCAACCTATTCCTCTGAACGGCAGTACTCGATCACGATCTCCTTGTCTTTTATAAAGTCACGTATAAAGTGAAACTTGATATTAATGTACTTACTTCTACCATGGTAGACTGGATTCTTGGTCAGAGAAATTGTGGACTTGTTGTCGCAGTAGATCACTGTGGAAGCATCTTGCTGATGCTTTAACTCAGAAAGCATGTGACGCAGCCACACAGCCTGTGTAGCACAACCAGCAGCTGCAATGTATTCAGCTTCTGTTGTTGATAGAGTAACCACATGTTGTTTCTTCGAAGACTAAGAAAATACTCCAGAACCAAGATGGAATGCAAATCCAGATGTGCTTTTCCTCTTCTCTGTATCACCTGCCCAGTCACTATCTGTATATCCAACAAGCTCGATTTTGTTAGTGGAAGAGTAAAAGATACCATCACCTAGTGTACCTTTCACATATCACAAGATACGCTTGCCAGCCTGCAAGTGAGATTGTCTTGAGAATCCATGAACCTGCTAATAAGCCCAACTCCATAAGAAATATCAGGTCTAGTAGAAGTTAAGTATCTCAGACTTCCTACTAGCCTCCGAAAGATGGTAGCATCAACTCGCTCTCCAGACCCATCCTTCTCTAACTTCAACATTTCATCAACTGAAGTCATCGTCGGCTTACATCCCTCCATCTTGAACTTTTTCAACACATCACCAGCATACTTCTTTTGACACACAAAGATGTCTTCATCTGTCCGAGTCACCTCAATGCCGAGGAAATAGGACATCAACCCCAAATATGTCATCTCAAAATGACCAATCATTGCACTTTTGAACTCTGCAATCATATCAGGGTTATTGCCGGTAATAATCAGATCATCAACATACAGGCACACAATAAGAATATCTCCATGGGAGTTGGATTTGATATACAAAGTGTGCTCATAAGGACATCTCTGGAACTCATGATGGATAAAATATGTGTCAATGCGTGTATACCACGCCCTGGGTGTCTGTTTCAACCCATATAAGGTCTTCTTCAGCTTGTAGACCTTATTTTCTTGCCTCTTCTTTACATACCCCATAGGTTGCTGTATGTAGACTTTCTCCCCTATCTCCCCATTCAAAAATGCGGATTTCACATCCATCTGGAAGATTCTCCAGCGATTCTGAGCAACAAGAGACACAATCAAGCGAACAATGTCAAGTCTGGCAACCGGAGCAAACACCTCGAAATAATCGACCACTAGTTTTGTTTGTAACCTTTTACAACCAGACGTGCTTTATAGCGTTTCCACCTCACCATTTGGCTTGTATTTTGTCTTGTACACCCACTTAACACCAATGGGATGCTTTCCACCTGACAAATCAGTAAGCTCCCATGTATTATTCTTCTCAATCGATCGAATCTCTTCATCCACTGCTTTTAACCAGCAATCATTACGAACAACATCTTCATATGTGATAGGATCACAATTTGCAAATAGTACAAAGTTCACCAACTCTTCATCTGTTGGATCGTCATCATTATTAAGAACACAATCCTGTAAACGAGCTGGCAATACCCGTTCACGTTGTAGACGACGGGAAGATTCTATTGAATATGGGTTCACCGGGGACGGTGGAGCCACTGAATTGGATCATCTCTAGAATGACCATCAATCTCATCCAGATCAACATCAATATTAAAAGAGCTCCCCTTACCGTAAGACCAGTCCCAGCATCCTTGATCATCGAAGGTAACGTCCCTGCTGACAGTCACCTTTTCGGTCACTGGATTATAAAGTTTATAACCATATGTTACCTGACTGTAGCCGATGAAGATACACTTCTCTGCATTATCATCAAGCTTCTTTCTCAAAGCATCAGGTAAATGAGCATAAGCGATACACCCAAACACTTGTAAGTGTTCAATGCTGGGTTTGAGTCGAGTCCAGGCTTCCTGATGAGACTTTCTGAGAACATTGTTGGTGAGACATCTATTCAACAGATAGAATGCACATGCAACTGCATCACCCCAAAAACCTTTGGGCAATTTCTTCAAGTGTAACATACACATGTCCATGTCCATGACTATTCTATTCTTCCTCTCGGCTACACCATTCTGTTGAGGAGTATATCTTGCTGTCAACTGGTGATTGATGCCATGTTTTTTGTAAGAAACCATCACAGACAACATATTCTGTCCCCCGATCTGTTCTCAGAGTCTTGATAGACCTATCATTCTGATTCTCTACCAATGCCTTAAATCACTTAAAGGCATCACAAGCGTCTGACTTCTACTGCAAGAAATACACCCAAGCCTTTCTACTGAAGTCATCGATAAAGGTAATAAAATACCTATATCCTCCATTTGACGGAGTCTCCACAGAGCATAGATCTGAGTGCACTAGCTACAAGCGCCGACTGGCTCTCCAAGTTTTCTTTGTAGGAAATGGGTCTCTGTGTTTCTTTCCCATAACACATGTCTCACATACCCTATTAGGAGGTTCAATGATAGGCAATCCTGAAACCATCTTCCTTGAAGAAAGTAGCTTTAGACTCCCAAAGTTCATATGGCCAAATCTCATATGCCATAACCAACTCCCGTCTCCGATTACAGAACTAAAGCGTGGTAAAGTGTCACTGTTAATATGCAGCTGAAACAAACGATTTGGTGACATGTTTACCTTTGCTATCAATCTTTTCTGTTCATCATTGATTGTGCATACCCCTCTGTAGATCCGCATATCATACCCCTTCTCAGAAAGTTACCTCATGCTCAACAGATTTTGATGCAGACTCGGAACAAACAGTACCTCTGAGATGGTATTCTTGGATCCATCCTTCAGAGAGATGAAGATTTTACCCTTCCCCCTTACTGTCACTAGTCATTCCCTAACTTCACTTCCGAAGTAAAGGTCTCATCCAATTCTGAGAACATCTCCTTCCTGCCACACATGTGGTTGCTGCAGCCTGTATCTAGAAACCATTTGTACTTGGCATCATCCACTGCTACGTTACACGCTAGCAATAATGTTTCTGAATAGTCTCCATCTTCTGTAACATTTGCCTGGAAATTTCTCTCATTGGATTTGCACTCATTCCTGTAGTGGCCATATTTTTTACATCTGAAACACTGAATCTGAGATTTACTCTTCTGATTAGTGTTATTGCCTCCTCCGCCCTTCCCCTGGCTAGGTCTGGAAGCACTTCTTCTCCTATTTTGTGAGTTCTGACCCTTCTAGCTTGCCTCAGAATTCTTCTAGGTCTCTTCTTTGTCTTTCTTAAGACTCAACTAACTCTGTAAAGCTTCCTTCACCACGATCTCAGACTTCTCATCTATACGTTGTTCATGGGCTTGGAGCGAACCTATCAACTCATCCAACGTCAACGCCTCAAGATCTTTGGACTCCTCGATGACAGTCACCTTGTATTCAAACTTCCTGGTCAGTGTTCGGAGAATCTTCTCCATGATCTGAACATCTGAAATGTTCTCACCATTGGACTTCATCTGATTAACAAGTGTCAATGTCCGTGAGAAGTAATCTGCCACCTTCTCGATTTTCTTCATCTGGAGAAGCTCCAACTGCCTTCGCATGGTCTGCAAGCGGATTTTCTTCACCTTTTCTACTCCTTGGTAGGTATTCATCAGAATGTCCCACGCCTGTTTTGCTGATGTTGTATGTGCAATTTTCTCAAAGATCACTGGATCAAAAGACTGGTTAATAAAAAATCTCGCATTCAGATCCTTTTTGGTTGTTGCAGCATCCGTTGTCTCAACAATACCCTCGAAAATAGCAGTCCACAACTCCTGGTATTCAAACAACAGTTGCATCTAGATCCTCAAATACTCATTAAATTATGGTATTTGAGGTTGTATTGTGTTATTATTATTATTGTTGTTAAGGGTTGCCATTGTAATTTACCAAAGCAATAATAATAATAAAGGAAACACGTGACAAACCAGTATATCAGCAAAAGCAAAAGTCAAAACACACCAAACTTCAAACTTCTTCACGACTTCGCCCAACACACCAGACCCACCTCGTCCACAGTTCTGGTTCGCTACAAGTCACGATTCTGGTGATTTTCTCGTTCGACGACGATGTACTTCGGTCAAGCAACGGACAACCAACAACCTGGGCTGTTCAAACACGATCAATGATCGACGGATCTAGGCGAATGAAAAAGCCAAAAACCGCGAACTTGGATCACTCTGATGCACTGGAAAACTAGTAGGATCTGGTCAACGGGCACTTGGGTTTTGATCCCGGTTGTCTTCTGAAGATTTTGGTGGTGGTGGTGACAGTCAACTCGCCGGCGATTATGGTGGCAACGGACGGCAAGATTAGTCAACTTGTCACTCCTTAGTGAGCTGATTCGAACGGCAAGACAACCTCGTCTCACTTTCCGGCGGCGCGTGGGTTGTGTGGAGGTCTGTCCGGCGACGTTGACTGCTACTCCGAACTCCTGGATCCTCAACTCCTGGATCCGCCTACCACTTCTGGATTCTCAACTCCTGAATCCTACCCGATTGCCCTCGAACCTGTGCTCTGATACCATGTGCTCCAATACCAAATGTAAAAAAACTAACACACCAAAAAGAATTTACTGAATATAAAAATGAACTGATACCGACTATTTATAATAGATAATCATCGGATCTAACTAATAATTACAATAAAAATAAATCAATGATTCCTATTTAACAATAAATAGAAATTATCTAAAAGATAAATCTACCATAATATCGAAGATAATAAATATAAAGATAATTTTTCTACTTAAACTATATATTCACAATTTAGAATATATTCTGAGGTTATAGTTGATGGTTTTTGAGAATTTTTTTTTCTCCTATTAATCAGAAGCATCCAGCAGCGCCACACCAGTAGAAAAATTGTTTATATAGAAGGTAAAAGATATTAGAACATAAAGTTTACAAGTTGCTATATCCATATGATGTGTCTTTCTGGCGAGCAATTGGTGGGGCATTGAATATTCGGTTGAAGCAGAAAATGACTACTGATGAGTGATACATTGTCTGGGTTGGATTGTGGAGGAAGTTTGTGTTCCAAGTATTGATAAACTTGACTTGGATAAAACCTGGAGGAGATAACTCAAAAAAAAAAAGAGTTTCATGTATGGAGAATGTTTCTGCTACGTTAGTGCATATAACACTCTTCAAGAGTTGCACATATGGAGAATGGTTATGCTACGTAGTGCATGCATTTGGATAATTGGATGAGTACATGCTTCTTGTGCCGTTATAATCGTCTGTGTTCCTTCAACCCACACATGATTAGCTTTTCCTTCTCTCTCTTATCCATAAGACACTAGTTGGAAATTGTCTGGCTGCAGATTTTCAGCCATTACCACCACATTTTGATATTTCTGATATTTGTGAGTGGCATTTGCCAGACTTGTTTTACAGATTGAGATCCTTCAAGAACCGACAAGTCCACCGTCTGTTAAATTAAAAATACCATTACAAGTATCCCTGGCATTTCTTTCCCTGGAAACCAAATTTTGGCGATTTACCTATTTCTGACTGCCTTGTTTTAACAAATAACAAAAACTAGAAATTTTGAAAGCATCACAATTCTCCGGATTGATGCAAACAGGCAGCATCTCAATTCTAAGGATTGATGCAAACACCATTCTACAAAATTCTCAATGAGATTCCCTACAATAAACAGATTAAAACCCCTGTTTTTTTTCCCGGTATTGCCAAGGGAAGTAATTCATATGCAGCTAACTGAAAACGAAGTGAAGACAAACTCCATTTTCTTGATAAGACAAAAAAGAAACAATGCACGGACAAGCTAACATCATCCATAACTAGAAGTCTAGAACATGTGGAGAGAACCAATGATCCCAAGTTTTTATCCTCTCCCCTACTCTATTTAAGTTTTACAAACAAATATCCAAAGATAGAGCTATCCTCAGATAAGCCTCATGAAAATTCTTTAGTTTGATTGAAACCATCTCAAATTTTCAGCTTCATATCCATTTCTGATGAAAATACTTTCCCACGGTGATTGAAGATCATGAAGTCCAAGTTGCCTGGCAAAGAAACCATCCTGCAGCCAAGAACACACAGATCATTAAGCCACTGATTCAAGAAAATTCCAACAAAACTTCAATAGAAGTCATATTGGCTGTCATTTTCCTGCCCTACTTCCAAGTATACACAATAAAATAAAGACAAGCTCCTGAGAAATTTACTAACAAGCATTCACTTGAGAATTGTTCCTACAAAAGATATTAAGCATAACCATGATAAAAAATGCATGCAAGCACCTTTCAAGCCAATGCATCAAGGCTTAGCTCTCCTCTAGCCAATGCATCAAGGCTTAGCTCTCCTCTAATTCCTTGTACTATCAAGTTTTTGCTTCAACAGAAGAATAATAAAACAATGTAAAGACAATAAACCCAGATTACCCAATGCATAGCGCTGGTGCAAGGAGTGAATGCAGCCAAATTTTAAAAACCATTGGCAACAGGGGATGCCAAAATTGGTGTTTTGCCCACTCCAAATGGATATTTTTCCCCTAAAGAAGGGATATATTAACTTACATATTTAACATCCCATAAATACAAAAAGGGAGGGTAGGGAGGAAGGCATTCAGACGTTAAAGCGCAACAATATCTCCAATCTGCAATTTGGGGGTCTGTTTGTTCTCAGCATACACAAGTTGCAGACTATGAGGGCAAATTGCTACCCATTTATATGAATTAGGTATCCTAAGAAAAATCTTGAAGAATGATGTTAAATAGAAAAACTACAGCAATCCCACCTAAGTGTTAACCTTCAATTTGGGGTCTTTTTGGTTCTCAGTATACACAAGTAGCAGACTATGGAGCAGTTATGCTATCCATTCTATGAATTAAGTATCCTACGAATAAGCTAATGAGTGTTGTTAAACAAATGTTAAAACAAGACTAGCTTGTTTCAGGTGCAACCATATAGATAAGATTCATTTATGTTCAACTTCAAAATCATATAGTATGGACATAGAATTATGCATGACCAAAACCATTTATTATATATTCCTCCAAATGGTAAAGATCTTTGCGCCAAAATCTCACCACTGTGCTTTATTTAGTTAATGAGGAGGTTTTCATCAGTAAAAAGAATATATAACCAAAACAAGCATCTCACATCAAAAAAAAAAAAAAAGTCATGATTACACAAGTTTAACAAAAACAGAAGTTGTATTGATCAAAAAGATTTACTAGTATAGAAAGTGTTAATATGTGTATCTTAGTTGTCCTAGATGTTAGAGAGATATTAGGGATTCAATTTTATTTCCTATTATTTTGTTTCCTAATTTAGTAGTTAGTTTTATGGGATTTGATTCTCTAATTAAAAGAAACTGATTCTTAGAAGTTTGTAACCCTAGGACTGCTGTGTATATATAAGTGCAGCTTTGTACATAATAATATTCAAGGCAAAATAGCCGAATTCTTCACGGTATCAGAGCACTCTCTGAGATCCTAAATATCAACATCAAACACATCATGTCTAACGATTCCAAAAATGGTACTTCCGGTTCAAAGCCTCCAAAACTCGACAGTCATAGTGATGGCAGAGGCTCCTACCAAAATTCATCCCATCATAATCTTCTTATCACTGGTCACAAACTGACTGGAAAAAATTATCTTCAATGATCCAAGTCTGTTCTCATCTTCATCCAAGGAAAAGGGAAGGATGACTTATCTCTCAGGGACTATCGATAAACTAGCAAAGGAAGATGCAGGTTATCGTCAGTGGAAAATCGATAACAACCTGGTTATGTCATGGCTTCTCAACTCCATGGAGAATGAAATCAATGAAAAATTTTTACTGTATGACACAGTGCAAGAAATCTGGGATGCTGCCAAGGAAACATTCTCCACATCTGATAATACAGCAGAATTATTTGCTGTAGAAGGCTTCTTACATGATCTGCGCCAAGGTGATGATTCTGTCACTAGCTATTTTACTAAACTCTCACGCTTATGGCAGCAGGTTGATACCTTTGAGAACGACAAGTTCGAGAATCCCAAAGATGAAGTCACTCACAATAAGAGTATCGAGAAAAAGAGAATTTCAAATTTCTTCTTGGTCTCAATAGGAATCTCGATGATGTGAGAGGCTGAGTCATGGCAATCAAACCCTTACCAACTCTATGTGAAGCTTTCTTTTAAGTAGTCCGAGAGAGAGCCGTCGAAAGGTAATACTGGGGGCTGACAGTGACAGTGACAGTGACAGTGACAGTGACAGTGACAGTTCTTAGGCTGAAGGAAGTGCACTTGCAATCCATGGCAGCCACACTTTTTCGGATGGTAGACAGAAACGGGGTGGCCGTCCATGGTGTGATCATTGCAGGAGATCTAGGCACTACAGGGACACATGCTGGAAAATACATGGCAAGCCAATCGATTGGAAGCCGAAATCTGAAGGAGAAGGCAAAGGTAATATTGCTGTTAGCAGCGAATCATTGTCAAAAGCATATATTTTCAGCAAGGATCAATTAGATCTTCTCAAGCAGACTATCAACCAACAAACCTCTTCCTCTATCGCAACTGGTTCAGTGGCACAGACAGGTAATTTTTCAACGGCCATGCATGTGAGACAGGAGAGTAATCATTCTTGGATTGTGGATTCAGGGGCATTGGATCACATGACAGGTGATGCTAGATTTTTTAGCACTTTTACAACATGTGATGATAGCCTAAAAGTTAGAATTGCAGATGGTTCTCTTTCCAAGGTGACGGGTATTGGTACAGTAAGGGTTACAAATAGCATTACTCTCACATCTGTGTTGCTAGTCTCTAATCTCGACTGCAATTTGTTATCTATTAGTAAGTTAACACGAGATCTACGATGTGTGGCTAAATTTTTCCCTAATTAATGTGTTTTTCAGGACTTGGATTCGGGGAAGACGATTGGCAGTGCTAGGATTTGTTCCGGTCTGTACTACCTCAAGGCAACTTCTGTTGTGACAAGAAAATCCAAAGTGGCTACTAGTGATAAGGTGGATCACAGTATTTGTTTTTCTTCAAATTCCGATAGGGATAGGACTATAATGATGTGGCATTTCCGTTTAGGACATCCTAGTTTTATGTATCTTTCAAAACTTTTCCCTGATCTATTTAATAATAAAAGTCCTTTTTTTTTCAATGTGAAGTGTGTCAATATGCTAAACCTACAAGAAGTGTTTATCCAAGTCTTCCATATCGCAACACTAAACAATTTTCTATCATTCATAGTGATGTATGGGGTCTTTCCAGGGTCCCTAACATCACAGGTGTGGTTTATCTCCTTCATAGACGACCATACCAGGCTCACATGGATATTCTTAATGAAAGAAAAATCAAAAGCAACCCAAATTTTTAAGAATTTCAAAAATATGATCCAAGTTCAATTTCAAACTTGTATTCAAATTTTCAGAACTGATAATGGGCTAGAATATTTTAATTCAACTCTTGGAAAATACCTATCGGAGGAGGGTATCAGTCACCAAAGTTCATGTGTGGATACCCCTCAACAGAATGGAATAGCTGAGAGAAAGAATTGCCATATTCTCGAGGTTGCTAGAGTTTAATTGTTTTCTACTCATATGCCAAAAACGTTTTAGAGGGTGGCAGTTCTTACAGATGGTTATCTTATTAATCGGCTGCCATCAAATGTTTTAAAATTTGCTACCCCATGTCAAGTACTTAAACATTTTTATCCCAACACTCCAGTTTTCTATGCCATCTCTCTTAAGATATTTGGTTGCACTGTTTAAATGCACATTTACAGTCATCAAAGGTCAAAATTAGACCCAAAATCAATCAAATGTGTCTTTGTTGGATATTCTCCTAATAAAAAGGGATATGAATGTTATAGTACTGCTACAAAACGTTTTTATCATACTATGGATGTTTCTTTTTTTGAGAATACTTTCATTTTTAGCAAAAATGTTATTCAAATGGGGGAATCAAATCATGAAGAATATAATTCTCTCTTTCCTGATTTTGATGCGATTTCTTCCCATAAAATTCTGCCATCTAATTTAAGCCCTAATCAGCCGCATCATGCTAGTTCTAGTCAACCAAATCTCATCTTGCCTAATTCGACTGATTCCTCTAAAACTCTTTCAGTCCTACTATGTAAGAAATTCCAGATCAAAATTCATGCCTTGATTCACAAGAAATACTTGACCATCTAAATCTCTCTTTTCCTAATCAGAATAGGTCTCCTAGTCATCAACACCCTTCCACCTCTAATCCGGCTGAGTTCCCAAATCAGGTTGAGTCTCACAACTTTAATCAATCCCAACAAATTTGAGAAATCAGCCCACTAAATACATCCAAAACCTATTCACATAAACCCTCTAGTCCTCCTAAAAATGTAATTGTCTGTCACAGAAGAAACAAGCCCACAAATCAAACAAATCCAGCACCTGTCCATGACTCACAACCGGATTTATCAGTTCTGGAAAGTAACAGACAACAGCACCCAGCAGAACCTAAGGAAAGTGTGAGTACTCTGATTCCCGAAACAACTTCTACTACTTCTGATCAATTTATTGCACTTCGAAAAGGTTACAGGGAATGCAGGGATCGTCCTTATTACCCTATGAATAGATATGTAACGTATGATGGCCTCTCACCTGTGTTCAAAAGTTTCATTACAAAGCTAGCAGATGTTTCGATTCCCAAAACCATTCAAGAAGCCTTGTCATTCCCGGAATGGAAAAAGGTTGTCAAGGAAGATGTTTGGGCCATAGAAAATAATGGAACATGGGAACTGTCTGAGTTACCAAAGGGTAAAAATCCAGTGGGCTGTAAGTGGTTATTTACGGTTAAAACCAAATCTGATAGAAGCATTGAGAGATTTAAGGCAAGGTTGGTAGCAAAGGGGTTCACACAATTATTTGGCATTGATTATCAGGAAACCTTCACACCTGTGGCCAAACTTAATACAGTTAGGGTGCTCTTATCATTGGCAGCCAATCTTGATTGGCTACTATACCAGCTAGACGTGAAAAACGCATTCCTCGATGGAGATTTAGCAAAAGAGATCTATATGGAGGTTCCGCCAGGTTTGGAGACAGCTGCAACAATAAATAAAGTTTGCAGGTTAAGAAAGTCCTTGTATGGCATGAAACAATCACCTCGGGCCTGGTTCGAAAGGTTCACTCAAGTTCTAAAGAAACATGGGTATGGGCAATGTCAATCCGACCATACCATGTTTATCAACCATGCAGAAAATGGGCAGCGAGCAATCCTAATTGTTTATGTGGACGACATTATTCTAACAGGTGATTTTTTGGATGAAATACCAAGGTTAAAAGGCTGGCTGTCTAGTGAGTTTGAAATCAAGGACTTGGGACATCTTAGATTCTTTCTTGGAATGTAGGTAGCTCGTTCAAATGAAGGCATTCTGATTTCCCAAAGAAAGTATGTTCTGGACCTACTTCAAGAAACAGGGATGATCAATTGCAAACCGGCCAAGACTCCCATGGACACAACAATGAAGATTGGGACTGATAGAGAGTGCTCCGGTTGATAAAGGAAGGTATCAATGGCTTGTGGGAAAAGTAATTTACTTGTCACACACAAGACCGGATATAGCCTTCCCAGTGAGTCCAGTGAGTCAGTTCATGAACAGTCCAACCGAAGAGCACATGACAGCAATTCAAAGGATACTCAGGTATTTGAAATTAACTACCAGAAAGGGCTTATTTTTCAGAAAAGCTGCAACCAGGGAGGTGATTGTTACATTCGGATGTTGATTGGGCTGGTTCAATCACAGATCAACGGTCAACTTCAGGGTATTGCACTACAGTTTGGGGCAACCTAACTACATGGAGGAGTAAGAAGCAGTTTGTTGTTACCCGAAGCAGTGTAGAACCTTGTAAAGACATGTAAATACACGTAGAGTATTCTAGATAGCAGTAGAATATTCTGGGGACTTAATCTCTATTGGTAGACTAGATAAGTCTAGAACATTCCTTAAGGAGGTTGCTCACCTATAAATAGTCAACCCCTCTCATTTGTACAACCATCCTAGAATTCTTTCATTAATACAACTCTTCCTTTGAGTGTACTTATGAGCATTCTAGTGATCCAGAGCATCGTGGTCTTCCTTCGCAAGTCCTACTGATCTTCTGTCTCTGAGCTCCCCATTTCAACCCTCTCCTGACTCTCCCCACTTTAAATCGCTTCCGCATCTTTACACTTGGCAACGTTCATCCAAGAACTTGCCCGAGTGTCCCTCTTACAAGGCTTACTTAGCAACATTCCCACGGAAGTTGCCTAATTGCCGCACGGGTGTGCCTAACTGAAATCTCACCCAGTGACAACTGGTATCAGAACAGGTCGGTTCCAAGCAACAGGGGTCGGAGCTCGTTACTGGGCAATCACAGCTAGCACGAATCATGCACTCCGATAGCGAAGTTGTCACCATAGAGCAATCACAGCTAGCACGAACCACGCTCTCCGATAGCGAAGTTGCTCGATTGGAAATCCAAGCGCATGTTCGTGGCAACCAACAATCCCACAACAAACAAAGCAGGTCCAAGGCTCTGTCCATCGACACTCTCTAAGGTACATGCCAACATGAGTGCCATAGTCGACCGTCTCGACGGATTGGAGACCGACTATGCCCTAGTCACTCAAGCAACCAAGGCAATGCTACTAGAGTTCCAGAAGGGCATTCAGGAGGAAATCTGCCAACTCACTCAAGAAGTCCGCAACACTCGCACCTTCGTCGAGCATGAGTTGCGGGCCATTCAAGCATAAATGGATGAAGTCCGCACCGGAAGCGCTTCGTCCAAGGTCATACCTCCCACACTTGCTAGTGACCTCCCTTTTGTGAGCGTCAGTATTCGGGGCAAGCCAGTTCGTGCATTGCTAGACACCGGGGCAGTGTACAACTCTTTATCTCCGTGGCCGAAGCCAAACGACTTGGCCTTCGGGTCACCAACTCTGAATGTGCCTATGCCAAAGCTGCCAACACTCTGGCTAGGCAACCTAATGGTGTAGCGAAAGGCGTCACTGTCCACCTAGGCCAATGGAGCAGCAAGCTCAAACTCTCGGTAGTCCCCGTTGATGACTACACGATGGTTCTAGGCATGCATTCTTCACCCAGGCCAACGTTTTCCTTCTTCATGCTGCTAACTCATCCAACACATG
Source organism: Dipteronia dyeriana (assembly GCA_032871835.1). Classification (NCBI taxonomy): domain Eukaryota; kingdom Viridiplantae; phylum Streptophyta; class Magnoliopsida; order Sapindales; family Sapindaceae; genus Dipteronia; species Dipteronia dyeriana. Next base: position 18,629,285 of record CM065297.1, read on the forward strand.
CAACGAAGGCAAGGCACTCTCCATCCGGGTGGAATCCCTGCCCGAGCCATGCAGGATGCCATCTGCAACACGACTTAAGGAGACACCCAGCTCTCCCTCCTCTCCACAGGACGTAACGCCCACGGACGTTCGAAAGAGCAGGAAGCGTTCAAGCCATGGGAGGCAATCGAAGGCACCGAGAGAAGGCACCCGAGATGCCGGATCACCTTCGAAGCCAAGCAAGCCCACTTGCACTGAGCCAAGGATGCAGCCCGCCGTAAAGCTCGAGGAGTCACCCAGTTCTCCCAGTTCTCCACTTCTCCACAGAACCAGCCGATCGTAGGCGTTCGAAGGAACAAGAAGCGCGCAAGCCATGGAATGCGATCGAAGGCATCGGTAGAAGGCACACATGATGCTGGATCACCTTCGAAACTTAGTCATCCCACTTGCATTGAGCTAAGGATGTGAGACTCAGATACGGTCCCTCAAAAGAGGCTTCCCCAACCGAGGACCTTCCGCACGAAGAACCCAACTCGCGGCCAACTCGCGGCCAACTCCAACATAATCGGCGCCCACGCAACGAGGACGTTGCGAACTTAGGTGGGGGAGGATGTCACGGGCCGGAAGCTTACAAGCCCAGGAGTCTAACAAAGACCCTTACTCTGCCCAGCTCTTGAAAGATTCTAGAGACTTCTCCACAATTTCAATATTGGTCAAGTTTTTGGAAGTCTCTAACAACTCAACCATCTTTACACCATTCATGTACTTAGTTAGAAAGGTGTAAAGTAGTCTAGAACCTTGTAAAGACATGTAAATACATGTAGAGTATTCTAGATAGCGGTAGAATATTCTGGAGACTTAATCTCTACTGTTAGACTAGATTAGTCTAAAACATTCATTAAGAAGGTGGCTCACCTATAAATAGCCAACCCCTCATTTGTACAACCATCCAGAATTCTTTCATTAATACAACTCTTCCTTTGAGAGTACTTATAAGCATTCTAGTGATCCAGAGCATCGTGATCTTCCTTCGCAAGTCCCCCCGATCCTCAGCCTCCGGGCTCCCCATTTCAACCCTCTCCGGACTCTCCCCACTTTAAATCGCTTCCGCATCTTCACACTTAGCAACGTTCGTCCAAGAACTTGCCCGAGTGTCCCTTTTACAAGGCTTACTTAGCAGCATTCCCACGAAAGTTACCTAAGTGTCGCACTGGTGTGCCTAGCTGAAATCTCACCCCGTGACAAACAACTTCCATAAGACAAAAAAAATAGGCCTATACAGCCACCAAAAAAACTCTAAGCAAGAGCAAAAATGATACCTATCAAGCTACAGTAGCTTATAAATTTCAATGTGCTAACAAAGCCAATGAATAACAGCATCTGTATAAAAATAAGTCCAATCAAATCAATCTACAAGTGAAATTCTATTTATTGTTTTGACTTTTGAGATATATAATCTTTCATCAAAGTATCAAACTGAATAAAAGATTAGCATTTTGGATCCAATTCAAGGTTCTTTTTGAGGAAATTTGAACCCAAATGTCATAATACCCTAGCTCCAGCACTGATTGATAGGGTATTGCAAAACAAGCCTTAATTACATATGATTATTGGAATTTTAATATAAGAAACTCAAGTAACCATAACTGCAACAACAGCTGTAGTGACTCGTAATCGCACGATATATCTCATCACCAAATTATAAAATTTAAGGGACTTCAAACCAGCATACCTATTTTCATCTGTATCAGGCTTTATAGACAGGAAATTTCCTGGCACTGTTAACGCCGCCCACATACATAAAACTAATCCTAGAAGCAACTCAACCACCACCTGTATGCCAACATTTTGAATTAATAAAATCAAAATATATTTAACAAAAAAAAAAAAAAAATCTTAGCAATTTAGCGTTCAAGCTCGTCAAATGACTCGTATTTTGAAAAAAGCACTCACATTCATTGGAGGCCCTGAAAACTCCTCCTCCGTAATTTTCAACAAGCTCCTATCTGCAGTGAAATCAAATCAAATCAAATCAAATCTTAACAACAATCAAATCACATATACTTATATACACATACAGTACTATAGATGTTAAGTGATTGGAGGTTACATTGAATGGTCGAATAAGCAGCGTGTGAGAGAATTACAACTCCAACGACGCCAACCACGAACCCTAAACCCATCGTTGACTTGCTTTCTTCAACCGATTCTCCGATCTCTGAAGGTCCACGGTTTGCTTAGCGTACTCCTTCGATGAAAACTCCAAAGCCAGATTATGTGTCCTTGGTAGTTCCTTTTCATTTTTAGCTCAGCTAAACGGTGTCGTATTATTTCAATAAGAAAACGATTTTTTCTTACATATAGAGGTAAATACACTAACAGTCCCTGCATTTTGTTATAATTTCTTCCTGGTTAGTTTGATTCTTTCACAGTCAGACGCCGTAAAAACGCACCGTTTCCTTTCCTTTTGCGTCTTTCAAGATGCAGACAGAGCAGAGTGGGACAAGTGGGGCGAGTGGCAGTGGAAACTGGAAAAAGGTAAAAGCTCGGGTGCTCTCATCCAAAAAGTCAACAGTGTATGATATACAAATTTGTAGGGGTGAACACGGTTCAATTCGATTGGATTTTGAGTAAAACCCAATTAAACCTAAAATATTTCGATTCATCCAAAATTGAACCGGTTTAAACCTAATAAAGAATGGGAACCGAATTGAATTGAACCTATTTTAATCGGTTTGATTCAATATGGTTTTGAGCCTAATGGGCCAGCTAGCTTAATTGGTCTTTTGAATTTGTTTTTAACATTAATGTGTTGTTGGATACTAATTTTAGACATTTGTATAGCCCAAAGCCAAAAAACCCAAATCAAACCTAACTTAAAATTATATATATAAAAAAAATCAGTTAAAAACATATTACATAATAATAAGTTAATAACAAATCCATTCCAAACTCCAAAATAACATTAGGGTTTTTTTAAAAGTTATATACTTGATTTATTATGTTCAATCCGGTTTTTAAAAAACCAAACCGGTTTGAACCTTAAAAAATTTTGGTTTTCATTTTATAAACTGGTTTAAACCTAATTAATGCTACGAATCGATTCAAATACCCATTTTTCGGTTCGATTCGCAACTTATTGTCCACCCCTATAAATTTGATTCAAATTAGTGTTTTTTTATTTATGGGTAATGTTAATCTATGTCCTAAAAACACATGTTAAGAACATAAAAGTTTCTTTTATTGGAAACTCAATAATTGTATTTTATGTATCAATACAATAAGGGATATTAAGATTTTAGTCCCTTTAGTTTTCGTTTATCTAGATTTGGTCAACTAGTTTTTAGAATTACTAACTTTAGTCCTTCTATTTGAAATTCCATGAAAATACTCAAACCGGCATTGTTAGAGAGTATAATGACCAAAATACCCTTAATGGAAGGTTTCTGGTGAAGGGCAATATGGTAATTTTATATTTAACTAAATAAAAAATGAAAGACCATTTTAGCCTTAATATATATTAAAAATAAAAAAAGAAGACAAAAAAAAAACAAAAAACAAAAAACAAAAAAAAAATGGATCTCCACCATCCATCTAAAAGATGAATGGTGAAGGTATTTCTTTTTTTATAATAAAAAATTAAAATAGAATTTAAAAATAATAATAATAATAATAAAAAGTTCTCTGGTCCTTCACCAGATTTTTCTTTTTAAAAAAAACTTCCAGAAATGTTCATCTTCAACCTTAACTAATGGAAAAAATAATCATTTTTTTTTCCAGAAACATTCACCTTTAACCCTAACTAATGAATTTTTTTTATATTTTTTATTTCTAGAAACATTCAGAACACAACAAAAAAAAATTATAAAATAATTTTAAAACCAAATGCTTTGATTTTTTTTTAAAAAAATTTGGTGATCTAAAGAAGATACAAATCTCTTTACAAAAAAAAAAAAACAAATATGTGGATATGGTGGAGATCCAAATCTCCCACCGGATCCCTTTATGCAAAATAATAAAAAAAAAATCTAACATAAACTCCACAAACATCAATCTCTAAGACCCGGATTCCATGAACCAACATCATTAAAATCATCAACACCAAGCCAAAATCAAACAACCGAAAAACAAAATAATAATAATAATAAAACATATCCAAAACACACAACCGATTTACCAAACACATTCACCAAAAACCCAACCCAGAACTGGATCTCTAGATTTTTCAATAAAAAACCGGCCCATAAAAAATCAAAATTTCAAATTGGATATCCAGATTTTTCGAACACCGACACCCACCACCAGTTCACCAACACTATCACATCCACGAACACCATTGAACCAAGCCACCCTCATCGTCGATTGAGAAAGAAGAGAAAGAATGGTTTGGGTGGTGTTTCAACGGGCTAGGGTGTGGTGTTTGGGTGGTGGCGGTAGCGGCTGCGACGGCTAGGGTTAGGGTCTGGTGAGTTGAAGAAGATGAAGAAGAGAGAGAGAGAGAGTGAGAGAGAGAGAGAGATAAGAATGGAGTTAGGGTTATGGTTATTATTATTTTTTTTATTTCGTTTTTTAAATTCAATTATTATTTAATAATGTTTGTTTTATTAATTCATTAATTTAATTAAATATATTAATTTAATTCAATTATGAAATTCCAAATTTACTCTTCTTCCAAACCGGTTTCTAGAAGTTTTTATCAAATTTTTCATAATACCTTTTAATCTAACGGAAGTCGATAAAAAACAAATAAGATTGAACAGAAAGAACTGAATTACGTATTGTTACATAATTGGTTGACCGAATTAAATAATTCTAAAAATAACGGACTAAACCAGATAAACATAAACTAAAGCGAACAAAGTCATAATAACTCGTACAATAAATACGGTAGCACGTTCCTAAAATCGTAACTTTTGTATATTTAACCCGTGCCCTAATTAGGACAGGGTATCACGACCCTTTATTTATTTCTAGTTTTGCACTATTTGTGTTTCGTTTGCTTACTGTCGAACATGTAATGCTTTAATTTCACGAAGAGAGTCCAAATTTCGATGGCTCAACTACTAAATATACATAATGGAATTATGTTTTCAAACAAATTGAGCTTCTTCGCTACAAGCAAGTTGCTTCAACAAAAAAGTTCGTGTTCGTACATCAGAAACAATGACGCGTCTCGAAATCGTCTTCAATCGTTCTCGCAAGGTTATTGTTAGCTGAAAATGGATTTTAATTGAAAACTGAATACTTTAGTTTTTTCTCAATTATCATGTTGGTTCAATTTACTTCTTGGCAGGTGAATGCGAAATAGCGGATTCTGTTAGAAGCTCACCCGAATCTGAGGTACTGTAGTAGTTTTGTGAGACTTATTGAATTTTAATTTTGAGCATTACAATATGAGCTGTTGAGATTTTTATTGTCCGATTATGTATATATTATGCACCTGTAAAATCTCTTTATTACTCTGTTGTATGGCAAGTTATCAGAGTCATATTCCCATGAATTGTCAGTTGAAACGGCTTGATCATATTAGTTTATGTGAACTTAGTAAAGTGCAATTTTTTTTTTTTTATTGTAATGCTATTGGCATTATCCGCCAGGCTTATGTTGGTGATGAGGTGGTATCGGACACCTTACCGCACATACAAACTCTGAGAAAATTTCCCAAGCAGGAACTTTTTGCGAAAGTTGTTATGGTCAGGTTTGATTCTACCACATTGATCGGAGAAGAACTAGACCTGAGCTCCCAATCAGTCTCCAAAGCTCTTTTCACTATTAAGTATTTACATGAAGCTGGGGCAAAAGTAATCCTTGCGAGTGACTGGAGCAGTAAAATTAATTCAACGCTTGTTGATGCAGAATCCGTTGCAGGTATTATTTATTAATTATTCCTGTTCCTAATGTAATGCTAGATGGTTGCTCATGGTTAGAATTATGTTGACAAGTTTGATCCTTCTGTTTCTATGCATCCCTATTAGACTATGTGAACACTTAATTAGTACGGCTCGTTGTTAGTAATAATTAAGTAAAAGAAAGAATCAAAGAACGAAGGTATCATTAATGCTTGATGTTCTTGTCAGATATTTTGTCATCAGCTCTCCAACTCAAAGTTGTTACTGTATGGTGCTTATCTTCTAAGATCTCATTGGACATGGAAGTCTTCAAGAAAGAAGATATTCTTCTTCTGGAGAATCTCTCTGAGTTCAAAGAGGAAGTTGCCAACTGTCCGAAGTTTGCTGGACTATTATCATCAGGAGTTGATATTTTTGTTAATGATTCATTCTCTCAGTCTCATAAAATTCTTGCATCAACCGTTGGTGTTGCTCGCTTTTGCTACGCCTGTTTGGCTGGGTTTCACGTTGAAGAAAGCCTGTGTCAACTAAAGAAGGCTGCAAAACTTGACAAGAAACCATATGTTGCAATTGTGTGTATCTGCTGTCCTTTTGACTGATAAATTGGTCTCCTTTAGTTTGTTTTCGGCTTTTCACTTGTCATTAATGTTCGCTTGTTCATGTGGTGCAGATTGGTGGGGGAAATCTCTATAACAAAGCGGCTGCTTTGCATTATTTAGCTTCTAGATGTGATGGATTGTTCTTTGTTGGAATGATGTCATTTCAGATAATGCATGCTCTAGGGTTGTCTGTTCCGTCAAGTTTGGTGGAGGAAGATGCACATAAAGCTGCATTAGATCTGATCCAGTTCGCACATCATAAAAATATAAATATTATCTATCCAAAAGATTTCTGGTGCATAAATAATCATCGTCCAAATCATTTGGAAATGTTTCCTGCTCATTTTATTCCAGATGGTAAGTTTGACTTAATTGATATTGACTTTTCATTTACCTTGAATAAATAAATAAACTAGGCATGCAATCAGTTGTTTTTTTTTCTTTCTTTTAACAATAATCTGTATCAGCTTAGTTTATCACCTAGCCAGGTCTTTAATTGTCTCAAACTGGTCATTTAGCAACATTTGTAATTTGTTAGCATGTGTGTTTCTATGCACTGTTTCCCCTTCTCATACTTAGCGACCAGTAAGAAATCGTTTATTATCAAATACATTTTTACACAAACCTGAGGGTTGGCACCTCCGAGATTTTTACAATCAGAACTATAAGTAGCAAGTATATTATGGAAATGGTATTGCCAAACAACAAGCCACGATCTGTGGAGTAAGGTGGATTATCGGTTATGAGATCTCAATTATGTTTCTCTATCTCAATTCCTCTGGCATAACTTGTTTTATAGTATGATAGTGTAGAATTATTAGTATTTATCTTTATTATTTATTTTATCTAGGATAGAGTTTTATTATTTAAAATAAGAGATAAAGATTATTCTTTATCTCATGCTTAGAACTTAGCCAAAACTATATTCTAGGAAGTCTGTTGCCTTGAATGATATAAGTTTTGTATCAGTTTATTTACTAAATAAGATTTTGGAAACTCTCTCTCCAAAATTCACATGGTATCAGAGCCTCCTCTGAAAACATAAAATGACAAAATACTAAATGGCTACTCTTTCCCCTTCAGAGAAGTCTTCCAGCTTCCGCATCCATCTTCTTCTGAAGAACCAGAACCATTATCTTCAAATAGTGGTCGTGGATCTAACAATGGGAATAATGATAACATTCCCCATATGCCAATCACTGGGCATAAACTCACAGGACACAATTACCTTCAATGGTCTCAGTTTGTGTCATGGTTTATTCAAGGTAAAGGATGGGATGATTGTTGGAAAAGGCATGTTGGAAAGTGTTGACTAGGAGTGATTGTAGGAGTAAAATCCTAGGAGGATTCCTAGGAATCAAATCAGTTGACTAGGAGTGATTCTAGGAATTAAATTCCTTTAAGTGTTGTCTAATTGAGTTGACTAATTGATTAGCTAATTAGTAGGAATTTTTATCCTTAATTGTATCCCTAATTGTAGGCAGTCTCTTATGTATATATATGAGACCTATTGTAATTCTTTAGTAATCAATCAATACAAATCAATATACAAAAGTTTTCATGGTATTCTGACGAGAGTTCTTGGACTTCTTCTTTGCTTTTTTCTATTCTTTTCTTGTTTCACTCTTAATCTATCACTATGTCCGAAGACTCTTTGGCTTCTAACCTGCCTACCTCCGCTGAAAATCAGCCACCACTCAATCCTCCTTCTGATCATCATCCGGTTAAAATCACCAACATCAAACATAATGGGGACAATTTTCTTCACCGGCCCCTTTCTATCCAGATGTATATCCGGGGCAGAGGCAAAATAGGCTATCTAACAGGAGATAAAGTCGAACCAAGAGCCACAGATGCTTAGCATGCAATCTAGGATGCTGAAAATTCCATGGTGATGGCTTGGCTAGTTAATTCTATGGAGGACGAAATCAATGCAAATTATACAGGGTATACTACGGCTAAGGAGATGTGGGAGAACTTGAAGCAGTTGTATTCTGTTCTGGGCAACCAGTCCCAGATATATGAGATCCAACTGAAGATTGGAGAAGCAAGCAAGGCACAGAAACTGTTACCAAACATTTTGCTGGTCTCAAGCGTCTTTGGCAAGACCTTGATATGTTCTATGACATAAATGGAAGCATTCGGCTGATGGAACATACTTCCAAAAGGTAGGGTTAAATGTACAGTTTGATGAGGTCCGGGGCAGGATTGTAGGAAGACAACCACTCCCTTCTATAAGCGAAGTCTTTGCTGAAGTGAGAAGGGAGGAAAGCAGACGTGTGGTGATGCTGGGAAAGAAGAGTGAATCCGATCCTATTGAGACTTCTGCTCTAGTCTCACAGGAGGTAAGTAGGTAACAGCTTGTGAAGTTCAGACTCGCAGGAGTGAAGATAAACCAAGAGTATGGTGTGACCACTACAATAAGCCAAAGCACACCGGTGAGACATGTTGGAAACTTCATGGCAAGCCGGCCAACTGGAAACCTAGGGACAAATTAGCCTCTACCGCCCACTCAGCAGGACAGTCCTTCCTCAATAAGGATCAAGTGGATCAACCCCTGAAATTACTTTTATCTAATTTCGGAACAAACTGCTCTAATTCTAGCAGTTTCCTAGCCCATACAGGTATTCTCTCTATTGGTTTTTTGAGCAATTACACACCTACACCTTGGATCATTGATTCAGGTGCATTCGACCATGTGACTAGCATCTCATCTTTGTTTCAAACCTATGTACCTTGTGCTGGTCATCAAAAGGTAAAAATTGATGATGGAAGTCTCTCTAGCATTGTTGGAAAGGGTTCCATCAAACTGTCTGATAACCTTATCCTAAATTCTGTTTTACATGTACCTAATATGTCTTGTAACTTATTGTCAGTTAGCAAACTATCTCAAGATTCTAACTGTTCTGTTGTGTTTTATCCTACTAAATGTGAATTTTAGGATATGGTTACGAGGAAGATGATTGGCAGTGCTTGGATGAGAGATGGACTCTACTATTTTGAGGACACCCTGAGTTATTCATTAGTTCTAGGGTTAAATTGTGGTGTTAGTTCTTTCACTGCAAAAGATCAAATTATGGTGTGGCATTATAGACTAGGTCATCCTAGTTTTGCATATTTGAAGCATTTGTTTCCTATATTTCAAAATCCATCAATAAAGGAATTTCAATGTGATGTATGTTGCTTCTCTAAATGAACCCGAAATCCTTATGTTTCTAAATCATATCGTGCATCAAAACCTTTTTATCTCGTGCATAGTGATGTGTGTGGACCTTCTAATATTCCTACACTCACTGGAGAACGTTGGTTTGTTACTTTTATAGATGACCACACGTTTATGCTGGTAGTACCTAATGCACACAAAGTCTGAAGTTGTAAACATTTGTAAAGATTTTTACAAAATGATTGAAAACCAGTTTCAATCAACATTTTGCATAGTGATAATGGTACTAAATACTTTAATCAAACTCTTAGTAATTTTATGAGTGAAAATGGAATTCAACATCAATCCACATGCAGAATTACCCACCCACCCCCCCCCCCCCCCCCCCCCCCCCCCCCCCCCCCCCCCCCCCCCCCCCCCCAGCAAAACAAGTATAGCAGAAAGGAAGAACCGCCATCTTCTAGAAGTAAGTAGGGCCCTCATTTTGTCCATGAATGCCCCTAAATACCTCTGGGTAGAAGAAGTTCTTACTGTTGCATACTTAATCAATCGGGTACCATCTAGGGTTTTAAAACATGACACTCATTTGAATTATTTTAAGAAATGTTTCCCTGCAAACCGATTGAGTTCCAATTTGAGCCTTCAAATTTTTGGATGTACTATTTTTGCCCATCAACCTCATATCTCCCATTTTAAACTTGATACAAGGGCAGAAAAATGTGTTTTTATTGGGTATGCACCGAATAAAAAAGGGTATAAATGTTTTAATCCTAGAAATAGGAAAACTTATGTCAGCATGAATGTTACTTTTTATGAAAACAGACCATTTTTTGGTAATCATCTTCAGGGGGAGAGAAGACAGGAAGATGATTTTGGGTGTTTTTGGGAAACTGATCAGATTTCTAATCAGAATCCTGATTTCTTGCCCTCTAATCAGCTTCCAGATCAAATTATTCCTCTTTTAGTTTCATCTGTTTTTCCACTTGAATCCACTCTGTCTAATTAGGAAACTGGTGATCAAAAGGAATTGATTGTCTGATTTGGATTCTCATAAGACAATGGATAATCAAGAAAATCTTTTTTCAAATGGAATTGATTTTGAACGACTAGAGTTTAGTTCTTTGCCACATCATACTGACACTAGTGCAGAGGGAGAAACATCACAAGATAAGAACCCAAATCTGGGCAATTATCCTGCTGTAGAGCTGAAAGTGTACACTCGGAGGAAAACACTTGTTAACAGAGTCCAATCTCATCAGAGACCAGATCAATCACAACCTCCTAGACCAGATTCTGACATAACTCAGCATGTTAAGATTTCTGTGTCTAATCTTTTACTACCACCTAAATCTGTGTCTAAACCTGTTGAAAACCAGTCAATGTGGAGCAATCTGAAATTGATCTAGACATTCCTATTGCTATTAGGAAAGGTGTTAGATCTTGCACCTCTCATCCAATAGCCAAGTTCATGTCTTATCATAAGCTGTCTGAAAATTACAGAGCCTTTCATCTAGTCTGTCAAACCTCGTTATACCTAAAACCATACAGGAAGCCTTGTCTAACCCAAACTGGAAACATGTTGTTTTGATGTCAGCTCTAAAAAAAACGAACTTGGGAGATTGTAAACCTACCTAAGGAGAAGAAGACTGTTGGGTGCTAGTGGGTTTTTACAATCAAATGTAGGGCCGATGGGTCTTTTGAAAGGTACAAAGCTAGGCTTGTCGCAAAAGGGTTCACACAAACTTACGGGCTTGACTATCATGAAATCTTTGCTCCAGTGGCCAAAATTAATTCCATTCGGGTCCTTTTATCTGTGGTAGTAAATTACAATTGGCTGCTGTACTAGTTAGATGTAAAAAGTGTTTTTTAAATGGGGACTTAGAAGGAGAGGTATTTATGGAACTTCCACCAGGTTTTGAAAAAAAGTTAGGAAGTGGGAAGGTTTGTAGGCTAGTCAAATCTTTGTATGGACTAAAACAGTTCCCTAGAGCATGGTTTGAAAGGTTTGGGAGAGTTGTGAGGAAATTTGGCTATAACCAGAGCCAAGGTGACCATACAATGTTCTTTAAACATTCTAAAGAGGGAAAGAGAGCCATTTTGATTGTATATGTGGATGATATAATCCTAACCGGGGATGATATAAGTGAGATTGAAAATTTATAAAAGGCTTTGGTAAGTGAGCTTGAAATCAAGGATTTGGGAGAGTTAAAATACTTTCTTAGGATGGAATTTGCAAGATCCGAGAAGGGAATTTGCAAGATCCGAGAAGGGAATTTTCATCTCTCAAAGGAAGTATATACCGTATATATTGAAAGAGAGGAATGTTGGGTTGTAAGCCAGCCGAGACACCTATTGGGCCCAATCTCAAACTTGATGCTGCAAATTCAGAAACATAGATTGACAAAGGGCAGTATCAGCGGCTTGTGGGGAGGTTGATTTACTTAGCTCACACCAGGGCCGATATCTCATTTGCTGTCAGCGTGGTAAGCCAATTCATGCACTCACCAGGTCCTCAACACCATAAAGCTGTTTTAAGGATATTGAGATGCCTAAAGGGGGCACTGGGCAAAGGTTTATTATTTGAAAACAAAGTACATCTGCAGGTTGAGGTTTATACAGATACTTACTGGGTTGGGAGTGTTACTAACAAAAGATCAAATTTTGGTTATTGTGCTTTTGTTGGTGGGAACCCTGATACTTGGAGAAGCAAGAAACAAGGAGTGGTGGCAAGGAGCAGTGCTGAAGCTGAGTTTAGAGCAACTGCACTTGGTATTTGTGAGGTTTTGTGGATCAAGAGGCTACTTGAGGATCGTAAAATACAAGTACCACAACTATTAAAGCTTTACTTTGATAATAAATCAGCAATTGCTATTGCACATAATCCAGTTCTACATGATATAACTAAACATGTGGAAATAGACAAAGCATTTTATCAAGGGGAAATTGGAGAATGGACAGATTTGCATGCCATATCTACCAACATCTGAACAGATTGCAGATTGTCTCACTAAAGGATTGCCAAAGAATCAGTTTAAAAAGCTGGTATGCAAGCTAGGTTTGGAAGATATTTTCAAACCAGCTTGAGGGGGAGTGTTGAAAAAGGCATGTTGGAAAGTATTGACTAGGAGTGACTCATGGAGTAAAATCCTAGGAGGATTTCTAGGAATCAAAATCAGTTGACTAGGAGTGATTCTAGGAGTATAATCCTAGGATATAATTTCTAGGAATTAAATTCCTTTTGAGTTGACTAATTGATTAGTTAATTAGTAGGAATTTATATTCTTAATTGTATCTCTAATTGTAGGCAGTCTCTCGTGTATATATATGAGACCTGTTGTAATTCTTTAGTAATTAATCAATACAAATCAATATACAAAAATTTTCAATGATCATATTACTGGTGCCTCTGAACCACCAAACAAGGAGGATTTAGCCTACAAACAGTGGATGGCAGAGAACAGCATGGTAAAATCTTGGCTCATCAATTCAATGACTAATGAAATTGGTTAGAATTTTTTGCTATACAAAAATGCAAAGGAGTCTGGAATACAGCAAAGGAGACTTACTCGAAGTAGTGACAACATAGCAGAATTGTTTGGTATTGAAAGTACCCTTTTCGATCTAAGGCAAGGTGAGTTAACCGTTACTCAGTTTTTTAATAAACTAACCCGGAATTGGCAGCAACTTGATTTGTATGAGAAGTTTCAATGGAAAAACCCGGATGCCAGCAAATTATTAACGATATTGTGGAACAGAAGCGGATATTCCAATTTCTACTTGGTCTAAATCCGAATTTAGATGCTATTAGAGGAAGGATTCTAGGAATCAAGCACCTGCCTGGAATTCGTGAGATTTTTTCTGAGATTAGAAGGGAGAAGAGTAGGAAAATTGTCATGATGGGTGCATCAAGTCTGACAGTATCAGTTTTGGGGAGCCTGAGGGATCTGCTTTGGCAGTTCATGGAAGCCAGTTTGCTGCAGGGGAGAACAAAACAAAGGAAGACCCTGGTGTGATTATTGTAAGAAGATTGGTCATTTAAACGAGTATTGTTGGAAGTTACATGGAATGCCTGCTAACTCGAAGCCTAGGTCAAGCAAAGAGAGTCGTGGGTACCATGTAGTAGGTGGTGATTCATCACAATCCAATGAACAGTCTTTTCAGCAAGGAACAAATGGACTTGTTGCAAAAGCTCTTCAATCCGCAACATTCAATCGTTGGAACTGGGACAGTGGCTCAAAAAGGTAATTTCTTGTCTACTTATACTCTAGAAAAAATACACAGGGGCCTTGGATTGTCGACTCAGGAGCTACTGATCACATGACTGGAGACAAGTCATTGTTTGAGAGATTATCTCTTAGTCATGGTGGATAAGTTGTGAAAATAGCCAATGGTTCATTGTCTAAAGTGGCTGGAATAGGTTGGATTGTTATCTCTCTTCATATTACATTGTAATCAATTCTATACATACCAGATTTGGATTGTAATCTCCTCTCAATAAATAAGTTAATTGCTGATATAAACTGTGAGGTTAAGTTTTCTATTGTTGGTTGTATGTTTCAGGACTTGAGCTCGGGGAAGACGATTGGTAGTGCTGAATTGAACGCTGGACTTTACTTGTTTCAGGTGAAATCCGATCCCAGCAAGCAACCTTATTCAGCAAAGAATGTCTTTCCCTAGGAATCTTGTTAGAAGTGTTTCTTTAAATAAGGATAGCGATTCCAATTTGAATAATGATAGAGGCGTTTTTCTATGGCATTATAGATTAGAACATCCTAACTTTTTGTACCTAGAGAAACTATTTCCTGAATTATTCCATAATAAAATGCCTCAATTCTTTCATTGTGAAATTTGCAATCTTTCTAAACAAACTCGTTCTTTTTATCCAAATCAGAATTATAAAGAATCTCATCCTTTCACAGTAATACATAGTGATTTGTGGGGTCCTGCTAGGGTTCCACATATCACTGGAGCTAGATGGTTTGTCACATTTATTGTTGACCATGCTAGACTCACTTGGGTCTATCTTATGAAAATGAAAAATGAAGTGAGTAAAATCTTTTCAAATTTGGTCAGAATGGTACAAAATCAATTTGAAACAAAGGTTAAAATTTTCAGAACAGATAATGGAAAGGAGTTTTTTAATACTAGTTTAAACAATTTTTTACTACATGAAGGTATTGTCCATCAAAGTTCCTGTATTGAGACTCTACAACAAAATGGAGTCTTAGAAAGGAAAAATAGACATATACTGGAAACAGGTAGGTCATTAATGTTCACTAGTAATGCACCTAAGTATCTTTGGGGAGAAGCTGTGTTGACAGCAACCTTTTTAATTAACAGACTACCCTCTAGAGTTTTTAATTTTCAAACTCATTATGTTTTTCTGAAAAATAATCCAAATACCAAATTGATTTCAGATCTTCCTATTAAAGTATTTGAATGTACAGTTTTTGTTCACATAAATCAAATTCATAGAAGTAAGTTAGACCCAAAATTAGACTTGACGCCGGTTTCGGTTTCGGTTTCGGTTTCGGTTTCGATTCGGTTCCGACGGTTCGGTTCTATATATATATATTTTAAGAAAAAACCCAAATTTTCAAATCCCAATCCCTAATCACGATTATCACCTTCATCAGTTCAAAGTTTCAAACCCAAATCAAACCAACACACACGGTCACACCACACACCACACAAATCAAACCCCCCACAAACCCATCACACACTACACCACAAATCAAACCAGTCCAAACTCAAACACACTCCATCGCACTGGCGACCACCATCGACCACCACAAATCTCATCTCTCTCGTTTGATCCAAGCAACAAGAAAAGAGAAGAAAGAAGAAAGAAAAAAGAACCGACCAACCAGGCGAGGAGGCGAGGAAGATGAAGAACAGAAGAAGAAAGAAGAAGAAAAAAGAGGAAAAAAGAGGAAAAAATAAAGATGAAAGAAGAAAATGATGATCGATCATGGTGACCGGTGTGGACGTGTGGTGAGAGAGAGAGAAAGAGATGAAATATAGAGAGAGAGATATCAGATATGACAATTTAAAAAAAAAAATCAGATATCACATATTAGATCTCATCTGATTTAAAAAAAAAACATTTTTTCGGAACCGGCCGGTTCGAACCTAACCGGAACTGTCCGGTTCCAGAAAAATGAGAACCGGAACCGGAACCGAAACAGGAGCCGCCCCTCCTTTGGTTCCGGTTCCGGTTCCGGTTCGGTTTTGGAACTAGAACCGGAATTTCCGGTTTCAGTTCCAGTTTTTATGGTTCGGTTCTCTGGTTCGAACCGAACCGTTGTCAAGTCTACCCAAAATCTCGTAAGTGTGTGTTTGTTGGATACTCTCCAACAAAAAAAGGGTTTAAATGTTATTCTCCCTCTACACATAAATTTTTTGTTCCAAAGATGTGGAAACTCAGCCGTTTTATACCAAAAGCAAGGGGAAGAACGATTCTGTATATTTTTGAGATTCAAGGTTCTGCCGTGATTTGGGTAATTCAATATTCAAAGAGACTGATATTCCTTCTATTTCTAGGTATTCTGGTCAGCCTAAAATTCAGTAAGAAATTGTGTTTTATTCTGTTGATGATTCTCCTAATAGAATGACAAAGAATCCCACTCAAACTCAAACATTTCAGAGTCCACAAACTCAAACATTTCAGAGTCCTAGCCAAAGTCATATTCAAGAAGATCAAATTTAGCAAAACACTTCTGAACCGAGACAATAAAAAAATCAGATTATTTTTGATCAGTCTAATTTACATTTAGACACTCAAGAGAGTCCTGTTTGTGATTAAATTTTTCCTAGCATTAAACACAATCAAATCCATACTGAAAAACCTTTCATTTTCTTTTCACGGAAAGAAACTTGAAACAAGTAACAGACCCGCTTCAAGACAGACAGAGTCATGAATCTGATCCGGGCAAAACAGTTCTTGAAAACAAACCTGAAGAACAAGCAAAAGAGAAAACAGATAGCAGCCATGAAACAGATAAAATTGACGAACCAATGGCACTTAGAAAGGAGGTTAGAGAATGTCGCAATAGGCCTTTATATCCACTCTGTAAGTATATCTCTTACACAGGTCTATCTTCACAGTTTCAAGCATTCTCTACAATCTTATGCAGACACAAATACAAAATAGTGTTGAGGAAGCGCTACAGGTACCGGAATGGAAGGCTGTTGTTAATGAGGAACTCAAGGCTTTGGGAAAAACTAGACTTGCCTTGTAACAGAACTGCCAGAAGGAAAACACCCAGTTGGATGTAAATGGGTGTTCACGATTAGATACAAAATTGATGGAATGGTGGAAAGGTATAAAGCAAGGCTGGTCGCGAAGGGTTTTACTCAAACCTACGGAATAGACTATGAGGAGACCTTCGCACCAATCACCAAGCTTAGTACAATTCGGATTTACTCTCTTTAACAGCTAGTTTGGATTGGAAACTTCACCAACTGGACGTCAAAAATGCGTTCCTAAATGGTGACCTTGAGGAGGAGGTTTATATAAGTGTTCCACCGGGTTTGAAGAAGAAAGGGAGCAACAATCTGATTTGCAAACTTTAGAAGAGTGTGTATGGACTGAAACAGTCCCCGCGAGCTTGGTTTGATCGTTTTACCAAGGCTGTCAAGAAATGCAAGTTCATACAGTGCCAAACCGACTACACCATTTTTGTCAAGCATTCAATTGGAGGTAAAATAACCATTCATATAGTATATGTAGATGATACCATTCTCACATGTAATTGTGAAGAGAAAATACAACCTTTGAAGCGGGTTTTGGCAAGAGAGTTCGAAATAAAAGACCTAGGAAGTCTTAAATACTTTCTAGGCATGGAGATAGCACGGTCTAAAGAAGAGATAGCAGTCTCACAACGTAAATATGTTTTGGACTTGTTGAAAGAAACTGACATGGAGAATTGTAAGCCAGTAGATACTCCAATGGACTACACTATGAAGTTAGGAAGTGTTGAGGGAAGTGCACCGGTTGATAAAGGAAGGTATCAAAGATTAGTAGGGAAGCTAATCTACCTTTCACATACACGGCCAAGCAGTCAGCCAATTCATTAACAGATCTACTGAGGAGCATATGGAGGCAGTGTATAGGATTCTAAGATACTTGAAATTGACTCCGGGCAGAGGATTATTTTTTTAAAGAATTAATCGTAAGGGTGTTGAGATTTTTACAGATGCAGATTAGGCGGGGTCAGCTACTGTTTGAAGGTCCACATCTGGTTACTGTACTTTTGTGTGGGGCAATCTTCTGACATGGAGAAGTAAGAAACAGTCTGTAGTTTAAAAAAGTAATGTTGAAGCAGAGTTTAAGGCAATGGCACAAGGAACATGTGATGGAGTTTGGCTTAAAAGGGTGTTAACCAAATTGAGGATGCCACAAGATGGTGCTGTGCAATTATATTGTGATAACCAATCTGCCATTATAATTGCTAGGAATCCAGTGCTTCATGACCGGGCGAAGCATGTTGGAATTGACAGACACATCATCAAAGAGAAGCTTGAAGAAGGAAGTGTCAATTTGAGATATGCTCCATCTACTTCTCAGACAGCAGATATTTAACAAAATCCCTAGCTAGGACAAGTTTTGATGAATAATGTACCAAGCTGGGTTTGATAAACATATATCAACCAGCTTGAGGGGGGGTGTAGAATTATTAGTATTTATCTTTATTATTTACTGTTTCTAGGATAGAGTTTTATTATTTAAAATAAGAGAGATTATTCTTTATCTCATGCTTAGAACTTAGCCAACCTCTGAACTACATTCAAGGAAGTCTATTGCCTTGAATGATATAAGTTTTGTATTAGTTTATTTACTAAATAAGATTTTGGAAACTCTCTCTCCAAAATTCACAGATAGTTACATAAGTAATAATATTTTTGTTTTGTGTTTATTAATCTGGAACATGTGTTTCTATTTCAGGTTGGGTACCTGTTGATCTTGGGACAAGGTCACTGGACGAGCTAAACTCTTTGATTACAAAAAGTAAGGTAAACTAAAAAGAGAAAATGTTATTTTCCCTGAGCAAATAGATTCTAGTTCTGGTAAAATTCTACTTTTAAGGTAGTCTGTTTATATATTTGGTGATGGCATTTTGTTTCATGACTTGTTTGCTGCATTGTTTTGGTTTACTCACTTTTATTATTATTAGTTTTCAATGCTCAGACTTGCTTATGAATTCTTCTTGTATCACAGAAAATTATATGGATTGGTCCAGTAAAGTTCAGGTTATCTACTCAACACATTAATGGAGCATCTAATTTGGCTAGAATGCTTTGTAAACTAAGTCAAAGCAATTGCAATGTAACTGTTGTTGGGGGTATGGCATGTAAAGCAATAACAAAAGAATCAAGTTCTGCATTGGGTTTTAACATGGTCAAGAATGCTTCAGTTGTATGGGAGTTTCTTAAAGGAAGAAAGCTTCCTGGAATCATGGCCTTAGACAGGGTACATTTTCTAAACTTCATTCTGTTGCATGACTATAGGATGAAAATTTGATTAGATTTTTGAGCAGAACACATTAAAGCATGACTGTAGGATTGAATAAAGTTTTCATTCTGTCGCATACATTTATCAGTCAAAGGAGAAAAAAGTTCATCTTTGTACTATAGAGATATTTTTCTAATTGCTTCAAAATAATGCGTTCTGCAGGATTTCCCATTTGAAATCGACTGGGATGCTGCCTACTCTGATCCAGCACAACCTCTGGTAGTTGATATTGGAAGTGGTATTTCTTCTGTTGATCACCTATTGTCATTAGTATTTTCCTCAATAAGTTTTTCTAGATGATGACCGATTAAATTTAAGCATACTCTCGTTTAAGGTTTTTCATCAACACTGGCTAAAAAGATAGCAACAGACATAGATTTATTATATCAGAGTACACGACAGTCACATAGTAGTGGATTGCTTCTGTTCAGTTGCACATTTCCTCTGTATTAACATAAGCTCCATTTACAATAAAAGATAGAAAAAGGACAACAAAATCTGCAATCACCTTCTCATTTCTAAGACCTGAAATTGAACAACAGGTAATGGGCTGTTTCTTCTGGGGATGGCTAGAAAGAGGAAGGATTTGAATTTTCTTGGCTTAGAGATTAATGCCAAGGTTTTATGTTCTTTTTTTGGATTGTTTCATGCTTGAAGTTCTAAAGTTCATCTTTTTTTAACACTTTGATGTTTTAAGCTTGTGCGACGTTGTCTTGATTCTGTTCATCTATCTGGCATAACAAATGGGTATGGCCTTTTGCCTTTAGCTTTGCACTAAACTTTTGCATGCAAGGCAAGAGAGCATCTGTTAGACTGATTAGCCTTTTGTATTCAATTCAATTTGATATTTTGGTTCCTGTTATTATTATTGTCTGTGTTAGGTACTTTATTGAGACAAATGCTACATCTACATTCCGTTCAATAGTTTCCAGTTACCCGGGACAGTTGATTCTTGTTTCAATACAGGTATACACTTTCATTAAGTATTTTAATTCTGATTCATGTACTTAATACATAGTAATGAAAAATAAGCTTTAACTTATAAATTATTTCAATTGTATTATCAATGCATCATAAAGATGCAAATATGCTTTGCTGCACCATCACCAACAACTGAAATCCAACCACCGCTGCCTCTGTTGCTCCTTAGGCTACACTACTGCCAATATTTTATTACGAACACCACTGTCAAATTTAAACTGCTACAGCATCACTATAACAGTTAACGGTCTTTACCACTTCTTTACCACCACTGCCTCTCTCACAGAGTCAGTTGCCTCTGTTGTTACCATTGTCACCAGTTCTAAGAAATCTGTACTCTTCCTCTGCTGGGTCAAATGTAAAGAATTAAGCATATTGAGTTTGTGTTTGTGAATATGCAGTGTCCCAACCCTGACTTCAACAAACCTGAACATAGATGGAGAATGATGCAAAGGTCATTAGTCGAAGCAGTGGCAAATCTCCTAACTTATGATGGGAAGGTAAATAGTTCTGATTTAGTTTTGTTTCTTACAATTAATTTCTGATACCCTTCTGATTTTGTGTTGAAATATTCAATTGCAAGGAAGTCAAATAACAAGCTTGCTCAGTTATTTACTGATATTTTCTTTTTTTCCAGGTGTTTCTGCAATCTGACATAAAAGAAGTTGCTGTGAGAATGAAAAAACAATTTTTAGAATATAGCATGGGTAAAATTGCTCTTGTGCAAGACCATTGTGATACCAAAATCAAGCAAGGAGAATGGCTCGCGGAAAATCCTTTTGGAGTTCGATCAGATTGGGAGCAACATGTACTCGATCGTGGAGCCCCAATGTACAGACTGATGCTTTCCAAATTGGCCACTGTCAGATAAAGTTTCGAGTAGCCATTGTATACCAACAAAACCAGCACAGCTATTTATGCGGCTTGAAGATCATTTGCATAGCAATTCAATGTCAAATGGTTGCCAAATAATGTCAGAAAGGTCCATACTTCCTCGGAGACGGGGGCAAGTGTTTCCTACCTACTGTAACCATGTCTCTTGTAATGGTAATCTACTTCTAGAGATCCTCCAATTTTATTATCACCCTCTTAGAATTGTGGGAAATCAAGCAGGCATACGTTGAAACTTTTCCTGTATCCTCTCCGGAGGAATTTTCATGGGCAGCGAAAAATCAAGCAGGCATATGCTGCAACCTTTCTCGGCCATGCAATGGTAGCCAGAACAGACAAGCAATAGAAGATGATATGCTATAAGACAATTCTGAGAAACTGGTTGGATGATAAGCAGATAAGTCACTAATATTCGCACAAATCTCTCAACAGTCGAGACAAAACAGGACAAGTATTATATAATGAATTATTATGGGTGGAAATTGTTAAAAATAAAAACTATTATGGAAATTTTGTTTTTAACCACATAAAAAATTATTTGTTAATAGCCATTTTTTTGAGAAATTACTTGAATAACTCTATATAAAAATCATTCTTAAACATTTTCTCTCCTTTCTCTTTTTTTTCTCTCCTCTCTCTCCCTGATCTCTCTATTCCGTCGGCGATGTGTCGGTGAACCGTCGCCAGCATCCTTACGAAGGCCGACGAGTCGCACAACCTCTTTTCTCTCTCTTCTTTTTCTCTCTCTTTCACTCACCTCTCTTTCTCTCTCCTTTCATTTCTCTCTCACACATCGTCGACGGCTTGCTAGAGTGCTGTCGCTTGGGCTTCATCACCATCCAGCAACGCCGTCGAGCTCCCCCTCCGCCGTCGATTAGATCTGTTGAAAAAAAGGAAAGAAAAAGAAATGCTAGAAACCCATAACATTTCAAGTTTGAACATTTCAATTTAGTCAAGATTTCAAGTTTTAACATTTCAATTTAGGTAAGATTTCAAGTTTCAAATTTTGAAAACGAAAAACATAAAAACCCAGAAATTTTCAAGTTTAAATTTTCAAGTTTTAATTTTCAATTTAGTGAAGATTTTAAGTTTTAACATTTCAATTTAAGTAAGATTTCAAGTTTTAAAATTTCATTTTGTTAAAACAAAATTTCAAGTTTTAAGTTCCTAGTCGTGATTTCAAGTTTGATCCAAATTTTAGTCATGATTTCAAGTTTGTTTTCAGTTTTAAAGTTTAAATCAAATCTAGGGGTATTTTTTTATGGACATACATTGATTTTTTTTTTTAAGTGGATATTAACAAATAAAATTTTAAAAGTGGTTATAAACAAAAGTTTAATGTTTTTTTTGGCTATTTTTTATTTTCTCTCTTATTATGGATCATCAAATCTTTTCCTGACAAATCTGTTGTCTCAAAACAAAAAATTTCAAAACTAAAATATAAAACAGGAACCCGGTGGAGCCCGTAAAAGGGTTCCACATCTATGCCAGCCTCATCATTTTTTCTGACAGGGAGATGACCCAATGCACGTAGCCATGTACTCCTAATCTTTCTGAAAAAGAAATTCTCACTGCAGTATAGGAAATTGAAATTCTCTAAAACAAGAAAAGAAATTAGGAAAAATATTATTTTGGCCCCTGACATTTGCTCTATTATTAAGATGAGGACATGATTTGGTTATATTGGTCATTAATCCCCCTGAAATGAAAAGAATATATAATATACCCCTTCTGTCGTATTTTCCATCCAAAATCATGTTGACCATTAAAGTCAAAGGAGTAATTTCGTAATTTTATCGGTATATAACCAAAACCTAAAAAAAATACATTTAAAAAAAAAAGTAAAAAAAAAATCCTATCTCATCGTAATTTCTCCATCACCCAAAAAATCATCATCATCTATTCATATCTATTCATACATAACATATCTATCTCATCTAAATTCGTCATCACCAGCCTCCTCCACTCTCAAACACTAAACCATAGCCACCACCCTCAATTGACCGAAATCAACGTCCAATCTGAGAGACGAGAAAGATCGTCGATCTATCTAGAAGATCGATTTCCTCTTGACCGCCTCAACGTCTCTCTCTTTTCTCTTTATTCCCTATTTTCTCTCTTTCTTTCGATCGATCTGGGGTTTCTGATATGAGTTTGGTTTGAGAGTGGGGTTTCTAATATGGGTGGGGGTGGTGGTGTTTGTGGGTTTTCAGGTTTTTTTTTTGGTAGAGTATGGTGTTTTTTTTAATACGGGTTCGATTTTCTTCTTCAATGGTGGTGGTGTTTAAGAGGTTGATGTTTGAAAAGGGATATTTTTTTTTTCTAGGTTTGGTAAACTGGTGTGACAGTGGGTGTTTTATTTGGTTTGAGGGTGGCGGTTGATGGTGTGTGGTGATGGTGGTGAACCGATGATGGTGATGGTGTGTGTGTTTGGTTTCTGGGCTGGAGATGAATTTGAAAGGGGTTGGTGTTGATAAATTTGAACTGATGTGATGATGACAAATGTGGATGGTGTGATGAAGATCGAAGATGAATATTGTTGTGTTTGGTGAAGATTTGCAAATCTGAAAACCGGAGAATAAACTAAAATTGGAGAAGAAAATTTTGAAAAATCTTGGTTTGAAACTAGGTTCTTACAAAGTTGGGTTCAAAAAAAAATATTGGTTCCTATTTTTTTAAATAAAAATCTGTGTTTGATTTTGTATATCAGTGATTCTGTTTTTTGAATTGAATGAAATTTTCTCATAAAAAAATTTGAATGACATTTTTGTTTGTTTCTCTTAAATTTGTTTCTTTCAAATATTTATTTATTTATTTATTATTATTATTATTAAATTTAAATAATAAAAAAAGATAGCTCCATGAGATTCATTTTTTTTAATTGTTTTATTTTATATTATCTTTTGTTTTTTGTTTTTTTTAATATTTTTTATTTAACGAATATTTTGAGGGTTAAATGGTAATTATAAAGAGAAAACCGAAGGATAAAACGGTCATTTGCTTCAATTTTAACGGTCAAAGGGATATATTATACATTTAGTGGATGGGAAATGTAACAGAAGGGACGTTTTTAACGTTTCTTTGATTTTATGGGAAAAAACGGTCAATATTGTTAAAAATTGTTCTCGTCTTAACAATATAGCAAACGTTATGGAGATAAAATGATATTCCAAGAAATTATTCTGTTGGTTATAGTGTATAACTTGACTTGTCAAAGATTCAACAAGGATTAAAGAAAAATTAAAGAAAATATATGTTGAATGTGTCAACACAGCCCGAGATTATATCATCACAACCGCCTCATAACCTTTTAAAAAGAAAATAACAAAAATTGAAAGAACATGAAACATGAGAGAGAAAGAGAGAGAAGTTGATGGTCAATTGTAAATAACTGCAATTTTACTTCTTAAAATTACTTAACAGTTAATATGTAAACAGTAAGAGCTTATAATGATGGTTGAATCACAATAATGTATTGAGTATTGACTGATCTACCACCATAACACAACATGTGTTAAGAATTAATTAATACTTTTGACAATCAATCATTTATGACATTAAAATTTTGCAGTTATACTGTCTTGTAATTCTCACAATTTTTTTATTTATAAAAATTAATAATTATAATTAGTGTACAATTGCTTGCATTTGTTAGGAGCAAAATTAGGTTTCAAATACTAAAAAGGTTTTTGGTTTTTTAAGTGCCCTGGAATGTTAGTGGCCAAAATAGTAAATGATTAAATATTAAATTTAAAGCAAAACTGTGTCTCACAAAATGACTCCATGTTTTTTTAACTTTGAAATTAACTAGTAACGTCCCTTTTTTTCTTTTCTTTTCAAGAAAGTGAAAAATTAAAAATTAAAATAGAAAAAAAAAAGAAAAAAAATAATCCTTCCTTTCTCTTCTTCGCCTTAACTGTAGACAGACGTCTGTCGGAAGATTCCGTCCGGTTTCGATTTACTTTTTGTTAAAAGCTCGCGCCTGCAATTCCAGGAGTTGTTCTCCCAGGTAATTTTTCTCTACTGATTCGAAAATTGTTTTCTGGATTCACTTTTTGTGTGTATGTGTGTGAGATAATACTTGATGAAAAGAGCTTCTTTTTGATCTGAATTGTGTGGTTTGAATTTGAAACCCTAGGTTTTGTTTGGTTGCTGAGAAAATAGGGGAAAAAAGAACTTTTCGATTCTTCCAGGTTTTCCAGGGTTAATTCTTGGAAAACGATGAATTGTATTCAGGTCAACTAAAGTCAAGTAGTTTTGTATTAGGTCAAGTCAGAGTTCAAGTATTTTTCTCGGGATCTCTGTTGTTGAGGTTTGTTTGATTTTATTAAGTTCTTGTATTTGAAGATTTGATGCCTGCCTTCTTTAAGTTTGCTCTACATTTTGATTGTTTAACATCTCCTGGTTTTTGTTTCGGATGCAGAAGCCTGTTGTTGTTAGCGTTTGTTACTGGCATTTGAATTGGGAATTTTCAATGTTATCAAAATTGACTAGTTTGGATTTTTTCTTGTAGTGATTGCATTGGTTGTGTGATTGATTTCAGAAACATGAATTGATCATGATTGTGAGCTTACATGCATATGATTAAATTGGAATGTTATCTCACAACAATTTGAATTGCCTTGATGACTTGATCTCATTTTCTTTCTTTTTTTTCCCTCGTTGAATTTTGGGTGTTAATCTGATATTCTGTTTTCATTACCAGGGTCACTGTGTTCCTACATCTCAATAACTTGAAGGTCAAAAGCAGTCAAATTTGAGAGATCGACAGCTGAACAGCATGTATTTGATGTTCTTGAGATTGTAATGTCTTCAACATGCAAACATTGTCACAATTGTCGTCGGATTCTGAGGTGCACCTTCATCCTAGCAATATTCAAGTTCAGGATGAAGACCCTGGTGTAACCTCATCCACCTTAAGTAATGTTGTGCTGCAGCAGCCTGGTATGTTATTCTGCTTGTAGTTCTTATATTTTGGTTTTCTTACTTTGTCTGCTTTGGTGAATGTGCTGACTGATGGATCATTTTTGTGTGAAATGCAGCTAAAAAACCAACCCGCCAATGGGCTGCTTGGACACGGGAAGAGGAGGAAAGTTTCTTCAATGCATTACGCCAAGTTGGCAAGGTATGTTATTGCTGACATATAAGTTTGGCTCTATATCTCTTTAATGATTTTTACCTAACTTTGTTATGCCTTGAATGTAGAATTTTGAGAAGATCACTCATCGAGTCCAAAGTAAAAACAAGGATCAGGTAATTCTCTATGAGATGTCACTGCTCTGACATTGCGTTTCATATTCTTGATTGTTTTGTTTTCTTATTGACCTATATATATTCAATTTTGTTTTTGTTATTTTTTTCAGGTTCGGCATTATTACTATCGTCTTGTAAGGCGGATGAACAAACTGCTGGGTCCTGGATTATGTCTGGATGCAAAAAATTCCAAAGATACCAATGCTGCGATGCTTCGATGGTAATGTTACTACAAATAGATTGATCTTTATTATAGCTACATTACCGATACACAATACACACTATGAGGTTGAATATTGTGAAACTGGGAACTGCATATGTAAGATAATATCTTCAGTGGTGATTTAAAAAGCCAGCATAGATGCATTGCAAAAAAATTGTAGCTATTAAGATGAGGTTTCTAGATCTGAAAAGAAGCCTGTGGGCATCAGGTGGACTTTTCTTATACTAATCTATACTGCACTGTGTATAGAGTATAGTTTAGGTACATTACTTAAGGCTATCATGAGAGGAAAAGTATCATTTTCTAGTAATGGTAGTTATGTAAAGGTTGGTAAGTAATGTTTTATTTTGGAATACTTTACCAGGAATGATCATAGATTGATTTATAATTTAATAAGGATAATTTTGTAACCTGCTTCACAGGTGGTCTTTACTGGAAAAATATAGCTGCAAAGCTTCAAAGCTTCACCTAAAGCCTCGAAGGTTTAAGATATTCATAGAAGCACTGGTTAGTCTATATTCTCAATATTTTGTACTTGAATGCTTACCCATGTATGAAACTTGACATCTTCTGCCCGTTCTGAGACTGATGATTATATATCTATTTCCCATGAAGGAGCATCAACTCTTGAAAGACAGGAAGAGAAGTGTCAAGAAACGATCTCCCCATGGGGAAAACTATTCACCTACAGCTCCAAGCTCCGTCTCAAATCAGAGTCGAGCATCAGGACCAGATGCTTGCATGGCTAAACTGGTTCTTGTTGACAGTCAAAACATACAGAAGTTAGGAACTGGAAAAGGACCACTAAAACGCAATGTTAACATAGGTATTAATCGTGGTAACAAGGGAGACACATTTACCATGAAACCTTCAAGGCAACGACGGAAACAAGGTGATTCTTTTTTGTTTCTGTTTTTGTGTCTTTTGTCGTTTGGAGAGAAATGCATTAAAAGATGGAGTACGTATGATCTGTTGATTCTTGTATTTGCATTTTTATGTAGTTCTGTGCCAAATAAGTATTATTTTCTATCTGATTGTTTCTTACTCAATTCATAGGAGGTACAGTCTCGTTGGCTGCATATAAAAAGTGGGAAAAGGCAGCGATTGCTGGAGTTTCTTTGGTTGCTGATGCCGCCGAGCATTTGGAGCGGACAGTTACTGATAAAGAAGTTGAACTTGACCAAGGTAGACCAGGTGAGGTTGACTATCACCAATCTATGCTTCCCATATGAATTGAATTCAGTAAGAGTACGCAAATTTATTAATAATAAGCCTTTATATTTTAATTTCCAGAGCAAAAAGCTCCTGAATCTGCTGATCGGGCTCTTCCCCCCTTGCCCTCTATTTCACAAAATCTTTATACAGAGAACAATGCACAAACTTCTGCAAAACTTAAGCTCCAGTTGTTTCCAATCGATGATGGTACTCGGAGAGCCCTGGAAGTGGTGAGCAGAAAACAAAACTATTTTGATGAGGTAGAATGAAGTTTTAAAAGCTGATCAGTTTTCATGAAATAATCGGATCTTTATCTGTTCACAGGATAACCATAATCCACACCTGGAGCTCACACTTAGTACTCGGAAAAAGATATCATCAGTGTTAGAACATCTAAATCGCAAATGGGGAAATTCGAGTGTAGCATCTGGAGAGCTAATGATTTTTCCTTACGGTGTTCAAAGGGAAGACCTGATGGGTTATAGGAGATGGACTCAGGACTCAATTGCCAGTGCAGCAGATGTTTATGCAATGATTGGAAGCCCTCCACTGTTCCGCTTGAGGTTCCTTTCTCACTTATTGAAATTAAATACAGTGCTTCCATATTAGATTACTAGAAAAGCTGACTAATTATAAACTCTCTTTGAAGGTATGGTTGGTTTTCCAGTAACGAATTTGAGTCTGCAACATTGCAAGCTCCTTTACCACCCTGCTACATTCCTGGTGTGCAAAGTACAAATGAGGGAAATAGGAAGGACCAGATCATGAATGCAATGACCATATCTGTCTCATCTACTAGTGATCAGTCTGATAAACTTGTGGATTCCTATAATGATCAACCAATTTTAAATAATGAAAATCATGCATTTGCACCTTCTATAAGTGATGTGCCAAATGAGATGAGTAGGTACATCACCACTCCCAAAAGTAGTCTTGTAGAGTCCTCTGATTCTGCAGCAAATGTATCATGGCACAGGAAGGAGACTGGTGGCGAGGCTATCACAGGACAACTGCAAGATGCGGTAATTGTCTTCCTACCTTTCCCATGCACCTCTGCAAACCTAAATTTAAAACCATTTGTGGTACTAGGGCCACCATTAAGAACCAAGGATCCCTATTTAAAGTTAAAATTGTAGCTTACTTGCCTCATTGTCTGTGATGCAAGTGATGCAAGTGAGTGACTTGTATCTCTGCCAAAGGAAGAGATTTGCCCTTTGCCTTTTTGTCACCTCTTTACTTTATTGTGCATGTTCTCACCCCTACAGCTCCTAGTCATTCTTCTTGCTTGCAAACATTTGACCTTGTCCCACACCTAAAGGGATAAAGGGAGTGGGAGGTATTGATGATTAATTAAAAATTTCCTTTAAATTGTATGAAATTCTTTTAAATTATAGCAGATGTGCCGTTTTTATTTTTGTTGGATAGGAAAGAAGAAAATGTTTATTGTCACAATTTGAAGAAAGCTATACTTCTATGGGATTTAGATTTGACTATAAGGTGAAAGTTTATCTCTGAAATATTGAAATGTCTGTCCTTCCTAATAGAAACCAGTTTCCTAAAATGAGAAATCATTTATTGTAAGCAGCTAGTGTTTAAGTTTAATTGACATTTGGTCATACTTTATCAATAGAATAAATTGTGTTTTATACTTTTAAGGCATAGCAGATAGTATTGTTGAATAAAATCTATTGGTATTGACATCATATCCATCATACCAATTCTAAATTTGTAATGTCCTGTGTATGCTTTAGATTGACGTGAGATTGAGCAATGATACTGCACTATCTGCTGGTGAATGGGCAGACAGTCTAACCAATATAAGCGTTGGAGATCTACTTTCAGAAGTGCCTCATGATACAGATGCACCACCTGGTGCCGATTATCAATATCTTCAGCAGATCCCTTTCAGCTGTGACTCATTTGATGCTGCCATTGCTGCCCATATATCTAGACATCAAAACAAGATAGGAGTTTTATCAACATTGCAATCCCATTCTTCTTCCATTTGGGATGCTGAAGAAACATGTGATGCATTCTCATTTCAAAAGAATCAAATTTATCGTCAAGAGGTTTCTAGATTACCTGATGCTGCTCCTTCAGAAGCCTGCAAACAGATAACAAGAGCAAGCTCGGTGGGTTCCGGTGGCTTTGCTGAGGTATCATTTCATAATGCAATATTAATCTAGTAATATTTTTCCTAGGAGAAGAAATAACAGCATGTAATTTGCTATCAACTGTAAAATTTACCTCTACTGCAGGAGTTACCGTACGCTGACTACCATGCTCGTGAGGACCCTATGGATGAGCGTTTTTTTGATCCACATAACCTTGACAATTCTGTAAAGGAATTCACTGGGCTAACAGATATATATTGGGTATGTAACTTTTCTGTCGTTCTCTTGGTTTTTTTTATTTCTTTCATAGTTTTATCCAATTTCCACATCAGAAGCCTGGCTGTTTAGCTGACATTTTTTTGCCAATAGTTGTCAATAAGAATCGGGGAAATCATAAATTGTGAGCCATGATTGATAAGATTTCTTGTATTTGTTATCCCTTGAGCAAGTTTCTGTTGATAATTGACCTTATTTATGTTCTTCACATTTGCAGCCCGACTCTTTAGGACCGTTAGATTTGGACATACCATCATCTAAATATCGTAGTGAAGATCTAATCCTTGGTGATAGCCTCGGAGGTTTGAACCGTCTGATAGCCAGCAGTCTGGATGCATTTCAAAATTGCTCATTCTTTGGGTTTGACAAGAAAGAACCAACCTCAACAGTTGAAGCTCGAGAAACTTCATCTCTTTCCGACTTTAAAATTGGCAGTCAGGGTTGAGATGTACACCAAATTGGATCTCAGATGAGCATTGTTCAGCTGACCTTGAGGAGTGCTTGATAAGGGACCAGTTCTCTCCATCATTATCGAAGAGTCTCCTCCTGTTGTACAAACATAAACCCCCGGAAACACTTTTCAACAGTTCCCGTTCTAATTGTCTTTTTGTACTTCTGTATAATTTGTTCTAGAACAGATGTGAGGAACTGTGTAACCACAAATGAGTGAAATAACTTTCTTTTTATCATCCCTTGAATGCTTGTTATTTATTTTTTCGAAGATTGAATGATCTTTCTGATAGCAGTTCTTTGTTTTTATAAGATTGTGTTGTGTTGTGTTGACTGAAAACTAAACAATTACAGGATCCAGTGCTATCTGATTATATGATAAATGGTTTATTGAGATTCTTGAAATTGACTTTCCATGAAAGTCATAAGCATCTAGGAATTTTCTTATTTGAGTTTGGCAAATGTATACAATCTAAAAAGTTCATAGATAGCAGATAAAACTGTGTACTTTATTTGTGGTTAATCTATAGTTGCGGTCTATTCCGTAATGTACGATGATTCTATCTTGAAATCTTGAATCGTTCGTATGAGATATGAGAATTGAGACACCTTATATGATGTGGTCATTTAGGACTGGGTCATGATCTATATGAATCTCACCAAGATCCATTTACCGATGAGATTTATATATATCAATTAATGATAGCTATATGTGGATGATCTTAATCCTGAGTCTCCTATCGACTTCTTCAGATTAGATCGTGGTCTTTGATAAATCATGGGTGAGGTTAGATGTATTTCTTGATCAATATATTCCGTATGTTGAGATTACGGTTTGGTTTGTGGATGGGAAGATTTGTACACAATAGAGGAATCCACTCTTTGTGAGAAGTAGATGGTAGTTCTCTTAAGGGTTGATTCGGGGTTTGGACAATATGAGTGTTCACCTAATTCCGTGAGGAAATATGATTTATTATCCATTAGAGAATCAACGGTACTTAAAGGATATATGTAATTAGAGTGGTATAACAGACATTATAACCCAGCTCTAATTATGAACTACTGTGGAGGATCACACCATATGTAATAGTTATATCGATGGACACCGAGTTGTATCGGTCTGTGTAAAAGTATATACAGTTGAGAGAGTGCAGCTTCAGATTTTTAGTGGAATAACACCGGAGTTAATAATCAGGAAATATTAATTAAAGAGTTTAAGAACAATGTTGAGGGTTTAGATGTTGTTAGGAGAATGATTGGAGCCATGAAATTCTGATTTTACATTCCTCATAAAAGTTATAGATCGTGAAATTTCATGCAATCTGGAATCAAGAATTTCGTGATTTGGGGTTCCCTTATCAGAGTTACGTCAGTTTCAATATTATTGTTCTGGTTTGTGTTTTTTCTCTAGGGTTTCACCTTTGATTCGTATTTCAGAGTATCATCAGGTTAGTTTCAAATTTTTTTACCTTCATTAAAGTTGTAGAATGTGAAAATACTTGCAATCTGGAATCAAGATTTTCATGATTTGAGATTTTCTGCTAAGAGTTACGTTAGTTTCTTTATTGTTGTTCTGGTTTGTGTTTTTTCTCTTGGGTTTCACCATTGTTTTATGTTTTCGAGCATATTCTGTTCGGTTTCTGAATTTATATCCTTTTCGAAAGTTGTAGATCGTGAAATTGTATGCAACAAGGACTCAAGAAATTTGTTATTTGGGGTTTTCTGCACAGAGTTACATCAGTTTCAATAATGTTGTCCTGACTGTGGATTTTTATGCATCCTTGAATAAAGAAAATTTTATTTTGAGGTTTTCGGCTTGGGGTTGTGTTTGCTACTGTTGCAGGCTGTCCTCACTCGGACCATGGTTTCTCCTCCCATGCATGGCCTCACGGAGGATCCCATGTCTTTGGAGGCTTCCTTGTTTTCTTTACTGCAGTCAAGTTCAACTACTGCTCCTACTTGTGGTAACGGGATAGTTTCTTCTAATAGTAAGGGGTGCAGTTTGGGTAATGTGTTGACAACTATATCTTCTTTGGGTGATCAATCAATTACTGTTGGAGGTTCGAATCAGTTACCTGTTATGAATTCTAATCCCTTGCTGGGTGGCAAGTCGTATGCGGATTTTTTGAAGACTAACGAAACATCTGTTCAGTCATTCCCTTTGACTTCTACGTCTTTAAAAAAGGGAGGATTTGTGTATATTCGGGTTGACCCGTTTGCTTATCAATCCAGACTTGAGTTGTGCAAAAATGCTCTTACAGGGCGTGTGGTTCTTTCTATTAGGGAGCGTCCTTGGAAGCTTGCTGACCTCAATGCTAAGCTTGGTAAGTATTGGATGATTTTAGAGGATTGGAGACTTATATCTTTAGGGAAAGGCTATTTCCAGATCATTTTGAAGTCTCCTAGAGACAAGAACAAGGTTTGGGGGTTGGGTTCGATTAATCTGAAGCCAGGAGTTCTTCGTCTTCGACCTTGAGTTCCGGATTTCAATCCCTCTTTGCAGAAGTCAACTAACGCACATGTTTGGGTTAGGTTCTATGATTTGTCTTTAGGAATATTGGCACCCGAATATCATTTTTTATTTGGCCAGAGGTATTGGGGTCCCATTAAGATTGGATAAGGCTATTATTGATGGTGATTTTGGGCATTATGCTAGGGTTTTAGTGGATGTTGACATGTCCGCTTTGCTTCCTTCCTCGATTCTTTTAGAGAGGGATGAGATTCATAGCTCTTTTATTTCGGTGGAGTATGAAAAATTGCCGTCATTTTGCTCCATCTGTTCCTCCATTGTACATTTGCCATTTGCCCGGTTCTTGTTGTTGGAACAAATCTAAGGTTCCTACTGCTAGTGATGGAAAGTCATCTCAGTCAATGGTCGAGGTTTATGTTGAGGATACAACTTTTCAGCCAATTTTCTCTTGGTCCTCTAAGATGGTTTATCGTCCAATAGATAAGACAGTTCAGGAGGTCCCGGTCTCCAATGCTTTTGCTGCTATTTATCAAGATTCGAGGCCTATAGATTTTGTGGTGGTTCATCAGTCGGTTTCTTCCGGTCCTTCTTTTGTTCAGTCCTCGGATTCTAGTTTGACTATTTCTTCAAGCAATCTTTATTTAGAGCCTTCATCCACTGTTGTGGGTTCGATCCCAATTCCTTTATCAGGCCCTCATAATATTCACCAGGTTTGTAGCCTTTTACCTCGTAGGGCTCCTCCCTCTTCCTCTTTTGTTGTTTCTTCTGGCCCTCTGATTATGGACACTATCTCTTTAGGTGTCCCTAGTCAGTCTTTAAGTGTTGGAGTTTCAGTTGCTTCTTTTTGTCCGACCATTCAGAATTATAAGCTTTTATCGGATTCTCAAGATGAGCTTTTCTTTATTGCTGATTCTTCTCTGGCTAAACATGTGGAAGCTGAGGATTTGGATTCTGATGGTCTGACTCAGAGAACCATAATGGTCAAACGTAGGTTGGAGTCATATAAGTCTTAGTTTCAGACTTCTTCTAGCAGTTTCCATGATTAGTATCCTTTATTGGAACTGTCGTGGTATTGGGAACAACTCTTCGAAACGTATGCTCAAAGATTTATGTTGTGCCCATCGGCCTTCCTTGGTTTGTACTTCGGAGCACATGGTAGCTTTTGATTCGATTTCTGCCACGTTTTGGTTTTCTCTTGGTCTTCATTTGGTGGGTATGAATGATAGGGGTGTATTGATTCCGTCTATTTGGGTATTTGCTTGTGACTCTATTTCAGATACTCAAATAGTTTTGTGTCATGAGCAGCATTTGACCGTCTCCATTTCTATTGGGTCTGTGATGCATTGGTACACTTTTGTTTATGCTAGTACCTTTGCCTCGGTTCGCCGTGTGCTTTGGCTTTCTCTTCAAGAGATGGCTGGTTCTTTTTCTTCCTCTTGGTTGGTGGTTGGTGATTTCAATGCAGTTTTAGGTGCTCATGAGTGTTTGGGTTCTTGATCTCCTACTAGGGGTTCTTGTGAGGACTTTAAGTCGATAATTGAGGATTGCAATCTGATTGGTATTCGGTCTCAAGGTGCTTATTTTACTTAAGTTAGGGGTCGTTCTAGTCGCATTAGAGTTGAGCGAAGGATGGACAGGACTTTGGTTTCTGAGGGATGCACTACCTGTTGGCATGATATCTCTTGTATGGCTCCCCTCCCCCCCTCCCCGTCGATTTTCTGATCACTGTCCACTTTGGATTCGGTTAGCTGAGTCCCAGGTATCTACTTCTAGACCATTTCATTTTCAAAGTATTTAGGTGGATCATCTTGAATTCATGAATCTGGTTTGCAGGGTATGGAGCATTCCTTCTGTAGGTCGACCTTCTCAGGTAGTTATTGGTAAGCTTAAGAATCTAAAAAAAGCTCTCAAGTCTTAGAATTTGGAGGTTTTCGGTGATCTCAATTCTAATATATCTAGGAAGTCTACTGAGCTTCGCTTCATTCAGAGCCAAATGTCTGATTTGGGTTTTTCTGGGGAGCTTTTTTTGATTGAGTCGAACATTCATCATGATCTTGACGTGCTTTTATGTAGGCATGAGTGCTTTTTTCGTGATCTATCCAGAGTGAAATGGTTACAGGATAGAGATCATATTCTTCCTTTTTTCATTCTTCGATCAAGTGTAGGCAATGTCAGAGTGTTTTGTCCTCACTTTCGATTGATGGGGTTATTTCGGTTGATCAGGCTGTTATCAAAGATAATATTATCAAGTTTTATATGGATTTATTCTCTTCTGATTCGGCTCAGATTGATGAGGATCTTTCTATTGTAGATGACATTGTTCCCTCTTTAGTTTCCCTAGAGGAGAATTTCCTTCTAGTTGCTATTCCCTCTGTTGATGTTATCCATGATACGGTGTTTGTCATGGATGCTCTTTCAGCTCCTGGGCCTAATGGTTTTTCTAGTCGTTTCTTTCAGCGTTGTTGGGAGATTGTGGGTAGAGATGTGATTCTTGCGGTTCAGGATTTCTTCCATTCTGGAGTGGTTACCCCGGGTTTGAATTCTAGATTTATCGTTCTTCTTCCAAAGATGAGGGATTCAATAATGGTTGATCAGTTGGTCCTATTGTACTTGGTAATTTTCTTTTCAAGATTTCTTCCAAATTCCTGGCTGACAGGTTAGCTCAGGTTGCTGTTAGGATTATCTCTCCGTAACAATTTGGTTTCATCAGGGATCGACACATTGAGGATTGTATTGCCCTTGCTTCTGATTGTGTTAATGTGCTTCATAAGAAATGCTATGGGGGTAATGTGGCTATGAAAATAGACATCCGAAAGGCTTTTGATACTCTTGACTGGAATTTCCTTTGTCGAGTTATGAGGGATTTTGGTTTTTCTCAAACCTTAATGGATTGGATTGTTAGCATTCTAGGCTCTTCGAGACTGTCTGTTTTGATTAATGGATCTCCGACTGGTTATTTTAGTTGCTCAAGAGGGTTTAGATAGGGGGATCATCTCTCTCCTCTTCTTTTTGGTCTCGTTGAGGATTTTCTCAGTAGGTTACTTTCGAGGATGGTAGAGTCGGATCAGCTTTTGCATATCTCTTCTCCAAGGGGTATCATTTGTTGTATGCCGATGATGTTTTGGTCTTTTGTAGGGGAATAGTAAAAAACCTGAAAAGTGTTATGCTTGCTGTCAGAGTTTATGGTAGCATTTCAGGTCAACTTGTTAATTGGAGTAAGTTCTCCATCTTTTTTGGGTCTTTGATTTCTCCATCTCGATTAGTTCTCTTCAATCCTTAGTTGGGATGCAGATTGGTCGGCTTCCATTTTCTTACCTGGGGGTTCCTCTTTTTTAGGGTAAGCCCAGGAAAGCTATTTTGATGCCCATTGCAGATAAGATTTTGTCTAAATTTTCCAAGTGGAAAGTTAAGTCCCTCTCTTTGGCTGGTCGGGCTACTTTGATTCGCTCGGTGATTACTGGCTCCTTTGTACACTCTTTTATGGTTTATAAGTGGCCGGCTTTCTTAACTAAGATGGCTACTAAGAAGATCATAAATTTCTTATGGACTGGCTCTTGTGAGGAGCGCAAGTTGGTTCGTGTTACCTGGAATCGTTGTTGTAGACCTTATGCTCTTGGTGGACTTGGTTTGAAAGATCTAGCCTTGTTGAACGATTCATTACTTCGGAAGCTCACTTGGAAGTTGATAACTTCTAACAATTTTGCTTTTACTTTTTTATGCGAGAGGTATATTAGACAATTGCAAAAACCTTAGGGAGGTTACATCACCTCTTCCATCTGGTCTTCTTTTAGGACTAACTATGTTGAGCTCATTAAGGATGGTATTTGGCTAATCAATGAAGACTCCAAGAGAAATTTTTGGCGTGATAATTGGCTTGGGGTGTCCATTTTGGATCTACTTGGGATTCCTGATTTCCTGGCCACACATCTTCAGGCTAGGGTTTCTGATTTCATTCGAGATGGTAGATGGATTTTGGATGACCTCTTTCGAGCTCGATATTTGAATCTCTACTTTCGGATTGATAAGATAGCGATTTCTTCGGTGACAGATTATTTGGTGTGGCCTCACTCTAGGGATGGTATTGTTTCTTGTAAGGCGGCTTACTCTAGGATGTTTCATGACATCCCGTAGGTCCCATGGTTGAGGGATGTCTAGTCTCGATATACCCCCCTCTCGTTCGGTTCTGACTTGGCGGCTTTTTCTTGATAGGCTCCCCACCGATGATCATTTGTACAGGTTCGGTTTTCATTTAGCTTCCAGATGTAATGTTTGTGGAGCTAGTTCGGAATCTGTGGATCATCTTTTTCTAAAGTGCCCTCTTGCAGCAGCTCTTTGGGAGACTGCCTTCTCCATTTTTCAGAGATGTGTCTCCGCTGACACTTGGAATTCATTTTTCAAGCAGACCATGTCTGTTTCTTTCAGTGCTCAGATTAGGATTTTGTGGAGAGTTGCTATTCATGCCGTGGTTTGAAGTGTGTAGTATTCCCGTAACCAGTGGATTTTTGAAGGTAAATCTGTTGATTTTAGAGCTAGTGTGGCGCTCTGTTTATGATGCGAACAGTTTGGGGATCAGCTGTATGTGTAACTGTTTTGATAATATGTTGATTCTTCACCAGTTTGGTCTCTGTGGTCGTCCTGGTAAGGCTCCGGTTATTAGGAGTGTGGTTTGGTCACCTCCAGCTCCAGGATAGATCAAGGTTAACACAGATGGTACTGCCTTGGGTTCGCCAGGTGTGGGAGGTTATGGTGGTGTTTTTCGGACTTGCAGATCATTTGTTAAGGCTTGTTTCGCAGTCCCCCTTGGTCAGGTTTTTGCTTTCGAGGCTGAGCTCCTTGCAGCTTCTTTAGCCATCAATACATATACATGCATCATTCAGTTTTAGGCGAGTGCGTGTAAGAAAAACACAACAAATAGACAAAAAGTTTGTTTGGTTTTTTAAATTGCATGTGATGCAAGTGTGCATGAAAAACAAGAATAAGTGTTTGCTCTAAAGTGTTCAAACAACTGTGTACATGAGTTATTTTATGAGTGTATGCATGAAATAACACTAAAAAGAAGAAAAGATTTTGTATACAAGTGTTGTGCATTGATATCAAAGAAAAAGTTTCTTATTCTTTTCTCTTTAACATCCTCCATTCAAGTTTCTGAGACCGTGACGCGCCCACACACAGTTACAATACCGGGATATAGTGAGGAAGATCATTGGTATAGATCAGGAGCATAACGTAAAGTGAATGAGCCTTCAAACGTTGGTATTGTTTTATTTTTATTCTTCTGATTATATCGATTTCAATTTTCTGTGTTTACATATTTATTTATTATTGTAATAATTAATATGTATTAGTTCCGAAAAAAATATTATAATCTCAAGTTCACTGGTTACAGATCGTAAAACGATCTGTACAAAATTTTTGAAACCGATTTTCGTTGTGTTACTAATGAACGGGGTTCCAACAATTGGTATCAGAGCCAGTTTATTTTTCAGAACATAAAATTGTTGTTGATGCTCCTGTATGTATGATTATGTGGGCACGGTTTAAATTGCATGTATGATGTTTTTGTATGTATATTAATTTTTTTAAATTTATAAAAACATGATCGATCGTTAATTATATGGTACTGTGGATTTAGGGTTTATGGAATATATACAATTTATTATTATTATTTTTAGTGTTATTGTATTGTAAATAAAAAAAACGCACGTTCGCACGCACACACATATGCATGCATGCACGTACTCACGCACGAACGAAGGCACGAATGCACACACACACACGTATACACGCATTCATGCACTCACGCACGCACGTACTCACGCATGCACTTACTGATGCACGTCTGCACGTATGCACAAACTCATGCACGTATGCACGCAAGCACGCACACACTCACGTACTCATTCACGCACGCACACACGCATGCACACACGCATGCACACACGTACGCACGCACGCACGCACTCACACACGTAAACACGCAAGCATGTACGTAAGCACGCACGCACGCACGCACACAAGCACTTACGCATGCACGAACTCACACACTCATGCACATAAGCACTCACGCATACACACACGCACTTACGTACACATTCGAATACATGCACGCACACACACACACACACACACACACATACATATGCACGCACGTTTTTGCATGCATGCACGTACTCATGCACGATCGTACGCACGTATACATGCACACAAGCATATACGCAAGCACACATGCACTTACGCCCTCATTCACACAAGCACTCACGCATACACGCACGTACGTAAGCACATATGCACACACACACACACGCACACACGCACACACGCACACACGCACTCAGACACGCGTAAACCAACACACGCACACACGATCACACGTACTCAAATACACACACGTACGCATGCTCACACGAACACACGTATGCATGTACGCACACATGCAAGTTTAAACGCACACACTCATAAACACACGTAAGCACACAAGCACGTATGTACGTATGCGCGTTCGCACACGTGTACTCAAGCACGTAAGCACACAAGTACGCAAGCACAAAGGCACGCATGTAAACACATACGTACGTACGCACACATGCACGTGTGCACGTACGCATATGCACACACACGCGTACACGTATACACGCACATGCACACGTATGCACCCTTACGTACGCAAGCACAACCGTACTAATGCACGTATGCGTAAATGCACACGTGCATGCAAGCACGCACTTATGCACAAATGCACGCATACAAAGGCATGCATGCACGCACGTATGCACAAATGCACATGCACAAACCTATGTACATGCTTACGTGCATGCGTGCATGCTTGTGTGTGTGCTTGTGTGTGTGCGTGCATGCGTGCAAGCGTGCGTACGTGCGTTCTTACCTGTGTACATGTGTGCGTGCGTGCGTGCGAGCATATTTGCGTGCGTACATGTGTGCATGCATGCGTGAGTTCGTGCGATCGTGCATGCGTACATCCGTGCACGGGTGTGTACGTGCGTGCGTGTTTATGTTCATGCATGCGTACATGGTGTATGTTTACGTGTTCATGCGTGCGTGAGTGCATGCGTATGAGCATGCTTGTTTGTTTGCGTGTATGCGTATGTGCATGAGTGCATGGATACATGCGTGCTTACATGCGTGCAGGCATGCTTGCGTTCTTGCAAGTGTGCATACTTATGTGATTATGTGCATGTGTGCGTGCTTATGTGAGTGCAGGCATGTGTGCGTGTACGCGTTCTTGCGTGCATGCACATGTGTTTACTTGTGTGCGTGCTTCCATGCTTGTGTCCGAACGTACAATAGTGCATTTTTGTGAGCATACGTGTATACGTGCGTACGTGCATACGTGCATGGATGCGTGCCTGCATGTGTGAGTGCGTGGGTGCGTGTATTTGTACGTGCATACGTGCGTGCTTATGTGCATGTGTGCATGTGTGCATGCGTGTGTGCGTTCATACATGCGTACATGCGAGAGTGTATGTGTGCATGTGCGTGCGTGCATGCGTGTGTGCATATGTGTGTGCTTGTTTATGTGCATGCGTGCGTGCATGCGTGCATACATGCAAGCGTACGAGCGTGCGTACATGTGTGCATGTTCATGCATGCATGAGTGCATGCGTGCGAGCGTGCTTGCTTGCTTACACGCATTCGTGTGTGTGTGAGTGTATAAATGCATGCTTACGTGTGTACGTATGTGCGTGTGTGATTGCGTGTGTGCGTGTGTACGTGCATGCTTATGTGCGTGAGTACGTACGTACGTGCGTGTGTACGTATGTGTTCGCGTGTACTTTTGTTCTTACGTACGCGTGTATGCGTTAGTGTGTCTGAGCTTGCGTACGCGTTTAGTTGCATATGTACGTGTGTATATGCTTGCATGCATGCTTGTGTTCGTACGTGAGTGCTTACGTACGTGCGTGCAAGCACACACGGGTGCAAAATGTATGTGCATGTGGTTATACGTGCACATGTGTATGTGTGTGCATTTATACGTACATGGGTACGTAAATATATGTGCAGGTGTGTATGTACGTGTGTGAGTACCTGTGTGCATGCATATGTACGTGCATGCGTACGTGCTTATCCTCATGAGTGTAAATACATGTGCATACGTGCGTGAGTACATGCGTGCGTGGGTACTTGCGTGCGTCAGCGTGCATGCGCGTATTGTGCTTACGTACGTGATTGCTTACGTGCGTGTTTTCGTGAGTGCTTACGTGTGTGCATGGATGCGTGCATGGATGCGTGCTTGTGTGTGTATGTGCATGTAGGCATGCATGCGTGCCTGCGTGCGTGGGTACATGCTTGCATACGTGCGTGCGTGTCTGTATGCATGCATATGTGCTTGCTTGCATGCTTATATTTGTTAGTGTGTGCGTGCGTGCGTGCCTGCGTACGTGCATGCAATCATGTCTGTTTACATGCGTGCGTGCGTGTTTGTGTGCATGTGTTCGTGTATGCATACGTGTGAAAAGGGGTACGTGCGTTCATTCGTGCACGTGTATGCGGGTGTGTGCGTGCTTGCTTGCTTGTGTTTATGCGGGTGTGTGTACGAGATTATGTGATTGCTTGCTTATATACGTACGTGTTTGTATACGTGCGTGCATATGTGCGTTCATGCGTGTGTGTGCTTGTGTGCATGGTTATGGGTATGCCTGCCTACGTGTATGCGTGTGGGCATACGTGCCTGCGTACGTGCTTACGTGCATGCTTGTGCGGGTACATGTGTGCGTGCATGTGTGCTTGCATGCGTTATTACCTGTGTGCATGCGTGCGTGCCTGCATGCATGTGTTCGTTCATGCATGCGTGCGTGAGTGCATGTGTTCATCTGTGTACTGGTGTGTGTGTGCGTGCGTGATTGCGTACGTGCGTGGGTACATGCTTCAGTGCATGCGCGTACATGTGTACATGTTTGCATGCATGAGTGCGTGCTTGTGTACGTGTGCATGTGTGTGCGTGCACACATGGGTACGTGCGTGTATGCGTACGTGCGTAAATGTGTACGCGGATGTGTATGCAAGTGCGTGAGTACTTGCGTGCATGCGTGGGTGTGTGCGTGCATACATTAGTGAATGTGTGCATGCGTGTGTAAGTGCGTACTTGCACGAGTGCATATGTGTATGCATAAGTGCATGCTTACGTGTGTGAGTTCATGCATGCATGCGTGCGTGTGTGTGTGTGTGTTTGTATGTGTGTGCATGCCTGCGTGCATGCGTGCTTACATACGTGTGCGGGTGTGTGCGTGCGTGCGTACGTGCGTACGTGTGTGCTTGTGTGGGTGCAGTCGTTTATGCGTGTGTGCATACAGTCGTGCATGCGTGGGTGCGTGCATTCATGCGTGCTTATGTGTGTGTGTGCATGCGTGCACACATGCGTGCACACATGCGTGCATACACGGGTGTATGTGTCCGTGTGCGTGCGTGCGTGCAGGCGTGTGTGCGTACGTGCATGCTTGTTTGTATGAATGCATGCGTGCATGCAAGCGTGCGAGCGTGCGTGCGTGCGTGCGTGCGTGAGTGCATACATGCGAGCGTGCTTGCTTGCGTGCATTCGTGTGTACGTGAGTGTATGAGTGCATTCTTACGCGTGTGCGTGTGTACGTACATGAGTGCATGATTAGATGTGTGCGTGCATGCTTATGTCCGTGCGTGCGTACGTGCGTGTGTGTTAGCGTGTACTTACATGCGTATGTGCGTGTGTATGCGTTAGTATGTCTGAGCTTGCGTACGCATTTACTTGCATGTGTATGTGTGCATTTGAGTGTGTTCATGCGTGAGTGCTTACGTGAGTGCTTACGTGAGTGCGTGTAAGCACGCACGCGTGCAAGTTTATGTGCATTTGGTTGTACGTGCGCGTGTGTGTGCTTGCATTCATGCATGCGTATATGCATACGTAAATATGTATGTGGGTGTGTACGTACGTGCTTGAGTACATGTGTTCGTGCATGTGTGTTTGCGTGCGTGCGTACGTACGTGCGTCTACGTGCATCTGTGTGCCTGCATACGTGCTTGCATTCAAACCTGAGTGTGTGCGTGCTTGATTGCGTCTGCATGCCTGCATACGTGCTTGCTTGCGTACGTGCTTGCGTGCGTGGTTGTGTGCGTGCATTCGTGCTTGAGTATTTTTGTGCATGCATACGTGCGTGCATGTGTGCGTGTTTTTATGCATGCGTGGGTGCATACGGTTAGGAATGCTTGCGTGCGTGTGTGTGTGTAGGCATGCTTGCGTGCCTGCGTGCCTGCGTGCCTGTGTGCCTGCGTGCCTGTGTGCGTAGGTACATGCTTACTTGCGTGTGTGTGTGCATGTCTGCATGTGTGCATGGGTGCGTACGTGCTTGCTTGCATGTTTATATGTGTGTGTGTGTACGTGTGCTTGTGTATGCATGCGTGGGTGAGTATGTGCGTTCATGCTTGCATGCAATCGTGGATGTTTACTTGTGTGCGTCCGTGTTTGTGTGCATGTGCGCGTGTGTGCATGCGTACAAAAAAGGGTGCATGCGTGCATTCGTTCATGTGTGCCCACGTGTGTGCATGCTTGCTTGCTTGTGTTCGTGTGGATGTGCATACGAGATTGTGTGATTGCTTACTTATGTGCGTGCGCATTTGTGTGTGTGCGTGCATGTGTGCGTTCGTGCGTGTGTGTTCATGCGTGCATGGTTATGAGCATGCGTGCGTGCGTACATGCATGCATGCGTGCGTGTGTGCTTGCTTACCTGTTTGTGTGCATGGGTGTATACATGCGTGCGTGTATGCTAGCGAGTGAGAGTGCGTGAATGTTTACGTGTTCATAAGTGCGTGCGAGCATGCTTGCTTGTTTGCGTGCATGCGTGTGTGTGTGAGTGCATGCGTTCATGCTTGCGCGTGTGAGTGTGTACGTATATGCGTGTGTGCATGCGTGCGTGCGTGAGTACCAGCGTGCATGCGAGAGTGTGTGCGTGAATGTATGAGTGAATGTGTGCGTGCGTGCTTACGTATGTGCGTGCGTGCACGATTTCATACACGTGTGTATGTGTGCGTGCGCGTGCGTTCTTACGTGCATGCATGCATTTGTGTGTGTATGTGTACGTGTACGTGCTCGCGTGATTGGGTGCATGCGTGCGTGTGTGTGTTTGGGTACATGCGTGCGTGTTTGGGTTGTATGCGTACGTGTTTGGGTGCATGAGTGCTTGCATATGTTTGCGTGTGTGCGTGTGTGCGTGTGTGCGTGCACGTATGTGTGTGTTCATGTATTTTTATGTTCTTGTGTATGCATGCGTACACGTGTGCGTGCGTACGCATATTCGTGAGTTCATAAGTGCACGTGTGCATTCATGCGTGCGTGTGCGTACGTGTGCGTGCATGCTTTTGTGTCTGCGTGTATGCATACGGAAGTGCTTGTGAGCGTGCGTGCATGCGTGTATACGTACGTACTTACGTGTTTGCGTGCATGTGTATGTACATGCGTGTGTGTGTTCATGCTAGCGTGCATGGTACATTCACGCACGCGTGCATACGTGCGTTCACATGTGCATGCGTGGGTGTGTGCTTACGTGCACGGGATTGTGAGTGCGTGCGTGTTTGTGTGCATGCGTGCGTACCAGCATTTGTGTGTGCGTACTTAGGTGCGTGCATACGCATGTGCGTTCTTACTTGCATAGGTGTGTGCGTGTGTGCGTACAAGCGTGCATACATGCTTGCACGGGTGTGCAAGTGCGTATTTATGTGCGTGTTTGTTTAGGTGCGTGCATGCTTGTGTGTTTGTGTACGTGCATGCTAGCTTGCGTGTTTGTGTGCATGTGTGTGTGCTTGCGTGTTTACGTGCGTGCATGCATGTGTGATTGCTTGGGTGCATGGGTGAGTGGGTGCGTGGGTGCGTGGGTGCTTGGGTGCATGCTTGAGTGTGTGCGCGTGTATGCGTGAGCTTGTCTGAGCTTGCGTACCCATTTGCGTACAAGTGTGCTTATGCGTGTGCATGTGTGTGCG
Source organism: Dipteronia dyeriana (assembly GCA_032871835.1). NCBI lineage: Eukaryota > Viridiplantae > Streptophyta > Magnoliopsida > Sapindales > Sapindaceae > Dipteronia > Dipteronia dyeriana. Next base: position 18,674,223 of record CM065297.1, read on the forward strand.
TGAGTATGTGTGTGCGTGAGTATGTATGTACGTGCACGCATGCGTGCGTGCGTGTGTGCATGCATGCTTGCGTAAATGTGTACTCGGATGTGTACGTACGTGCGTGAGTACTTACGTGCATGCGTGAGTGTTTATGTGCATGAATTAGATAATGTGTGCGTGCGTGTGTAAGTGCGTACTTGCACGAGTGCATATGTGTGTGCATACGTGCTTGCTTGCATGTAAGAACGTGTGTGTGCGTGTATGCGTTCGTGCATGCATGCGTGTGTTTGTGTATGCGTGCCTGCGTGCATCCGTGCTTACATACGTGTGCGTGCTAGTGTGCGTACGTTCGTTTGTGTTAGGGTGCATGCGTGCATACATGCGTTCGTGCTTGAGTGCATGGACGCGTGCGTGCGTACGTGCGTGCATGTGTGCATTCCTACGTGTGTGTGTGCGTACGTGCTTGAATGCGTGTGCAGGTGTGTGCATACGTGCCTGTTCACTTGCATACATGAGTGCGTGCTTGCATGCGTTCGTGGGTGTTTGCTTGTGCTTGTGTGCATGAGTGCACGTTTGCATGCGTGCATGTGTGCGTAATGTGTTTGTGCGTTCGTGCATGCATATGCGTTTGTGTGTGTACGTGCGTACGTGCGTGCTTGCGTACGTGCGTGCATGCGTGCTTACATACATGTGCGGGTGTGTGCTTGCGTGCGTGCTTTCGTTCGTGCGTGTGTGCGTACTTACATACGTACGTGCGTACATGCGTTCGTGCGTGGGTGCTTGTGTGCATTCGTGTGTGTGTGTGCGTGCGTACTTAAATGCGTGTGCATACTTGCGTGCTCACGTGCGTGCGTGCTTGCGTTCATGTCTGCTTGCGTGCTTGAGTTCGTGCTTGCGTGCGTGCGGTTGTGAGTGCATGGATGCATTTGTGCGTGCGTCCGTGCATGGATGAGTGCGTTCGTGCGAGCGTACAAACATGGGTGCGTGTGGCGTGGAGTGTGTGCGTGCATGCATGAGTGCATGTGTACGTGCGTACGTACGTGCGTGCGTACGTACGTGCGTGCGTACGTACGTGCGTGCTTGCCAGAGTACATTCACATGTGCGTGTGTCCAGGCGTGCGTGCTTGCGTGCTTGCGTGCTTGCTTACACATGTGCGTGCCTGCTTACACATGTGCGTGCCTGCGTGCTTGCGTGCATGAGTACGTGCATGTGAGCATGCGTGCTTCCTTTCGTGCTTCCGTTCGTGCGTGTTTGTGTGCATGCGTGCTTGCGTACGTGGGTGGGTGCGTGCGAGTGTGGGTGTGTGTGTGCATGTGTGCTTGTGTCTGCGTGCGTGTGTGTGGGTGCATGCATGCGTTCATGCGTGCATGCGTAAATGTGTGAGATGGTGTGTTCGTACGTGAGTGAGTACCTACATGCTTGCGTGAGTTTGTGCGTGCATGTGTGCGTGCGTGCGTGCGTGCCTGTACGAGTGCATACGTGTGTGTGTGCAAGCATCCGTGCATGCGTGCATACGTGCGTGCTTGTATACTTGCGTGCTTGTATACTTGTGTGCCTGCGTGCATGAATAGGTGCGTGCGTGTTTGCACGGATGCATGCTTGCGTGCGTGTGTGTACGAATGCGTGCATGCGTGCGTGTATGCTTGTGTGTGTGCATGCATGCGCAGATGTTTGCATGCGTGCGTGCGTGTTTGTGTGCATGTGTTCATATGTGCATGTAGGAACCCCGTTAACCGGTCTCGCAGCGGAAGTAGGTTTTAAAATTTTTATACAGATCATAATCTGTATCTGAGACCAGTGAACTTGAGATCGTAATTATTTTTCGAAACTAATACATACAATATGTAAACACATGAAATTGAAATCGATATAATCAAGAAGAAAATCTTACCAACGTTTGGAGGCTCTTTCACTTTACGTTATGCTCCTGTCTGAACCAATCTTACCAACGTTTGGAGGCTCCTGTCTGAACCACTCGATTTTCTTTGCTATCTCCCGGGACTGGTAACTGCGTGTGGGTACGTTATGGTCTCAGGAACTTAAATGATGGATGTAGAGAAATACTTGAAGAAACTCTTTCTTCTTAATTTGGTGTATTGATTTTACGCACAAATGAATTGTATCTCATGCAAAATAAAATATGTTTTTTTTTCTTTTTTGCGTGTGTATCAGATACACACCAAAAAACTTTTTTATTTTTGTTTTGCACATGAATAAGGTGCAACACACAAAAAACAAAGTCAACCTCTTTTTTTTTTAAAAAAAAATTCACAAATCTATATATATATATATATATATATATATATATATATATATATGCTTTACTCCTGTTTCCTTTTACACAAATATTTATTTTTTTATATCACACGCCACTTTGCATGTGGACTAATTTGCATCACATGCAAATTCTATTATTTATTTTTCCTTTTTTTAATATATATATATATATATATATATATATATTAATATATAAAACACTTATATTTTTTTTTTCATTTTTTAATATATATATATATATATATTTGTTTGTATCTAATACAAACACTTATATATATGCACATACCAATTTACATCCAATGCAATCTCTTGTATTATAATTGATATATATATCTTTTAATTATCATTTTCAAATATATCTAATATATTAAAAGTGATAATAAGTATTTTAAATTTAAACTTAAATTCAAATAATTAGATAAATGATTTAGTAAAATAAAAATAATCATATTATTTTATCTTCACCTAAATCCATATATCAACTAACACATTCCAATTAATAGTTAATTAATAATTCATAATTATCAATATAATTAAATAATCTAATTATTTAATTAATTTAACTATTAGCATTCATTAATTAAAGAATCTCATTATTCAATTAATTCCTGAATATATACATGTCTCTTTCGTAACACAATTAATTGGACAATCCAATTAATTTACCGTGACCCTTATTACCTAAATCGATTGGGCTAGCAAGGGGACCTAATGGACCCACAATATTTTTTTTTGGGTAAATAAATAGTATCATAGAAAGAAGGAAGGAATTTACAAATACAAGGGGCATACCCCAGGAAGAATGGGACACAAAGCCCAGAGATAACGTTCAAACAACAAACGCTCTAATAAGAGCTAAAACAAAGGCTTTACAAAAAGCACTGAGCACAATACAAGCCCACACCACCTAGGGATAATTAGAGATGAGAGGCTAATGAGAGGCTAATTCTTCAACTTGAGAGAAGAGAGCCGGCAACGAATAGTATCTATAATGATCTGGGCAACCTCTCCACTAGACTTTCGAGAGCTTTTAAAAATACGACAATTTCACTGTCTCTAAATAAAATAGACGGCAGCCGCAAGACAAATTATTTTTGTCACGACGGATGGGGAGCTCCCTTTCCATGAATGGACACCCTTTCAATAAGATCATTCCAGCTAAGATGAATCCCAGGACAACCACATTTATTCAAAAGTTGTGTCCATATGGCTTTGCTATAAAAACACTCAAAGAAAAAGGTGAGAATGAGTCTCGGTTTGAGAGTTACAAAGGACACACGTAGTAACAACTTGAGGGTCGTAGCGCTGAACACGATCCAATGTAGAAAGCCTACCTTTAATAGCCAACCAAAGGATGAAACCCATACTCGGGATATTCTGCGGGAACCACACAATTTTATACCAAGAAACCAAAGGATGAGGGGTTCTAAGAGAATCCATAGCAGACACAGCTGAATAAATGCCATTAGATGAAGGAAGCCACAAAATTCTATCATCCAAAGTAGAGTTTGGGTTGTAAGAAGGCATACGACTCCAAATTTCAGCAAGGTCAATAGACATAGCAGCAGGCCATCTCCAATTATCATCAAGAACAATGGTATTAACCTTAGCATTGATAGAGAGTCTAGAATCATAAATAATACGGGAGCTCCATTTCGATCGAATAGGGCCATCCGGATGCCAATTATCAAACCAAAAGAAGTTTTCAAGCCATTACCAATGATGTGCTGAATTAAAGGATGGGCAAAAGGCCTAAGAAGAAGAAGTTTTCTTATATTCCAAGAATAGGTATGAGGAGCTTTCACCTCCCACAAATTGGTACCTTTGAGGAGATAGGCTTTGATCCAAGAAGTCCATAGATTACTAGTGCCATAAACCAGAATCCATATATGTCTAATCATAAGTGCTTTGTTCCATAAAGAGAGGTTATTGATTCCAAGGCCACCCTCTTTCTTTGGAACACAAATATCAGACCAAGCAATCTTAGAGCCTTTGCTGTTCACCTCAACCCCATTCCATAAAAAATTTCAGAATTTCTGTTCAAAGCTCTTCAAGATTCTCTTTCGAAGATAAAGGTGAGAAGCCCAAAAGACTTGAATACTAGTTAAAATCGAGATGATAAGTTGAAGATGACCAACAAAGGTAAGGCACTTATTTAACCAAGAAAAAAGTCTACTCGAAATCTTAGAACGAGGTTTATGGTCACTAATATAACTGCCCTCAAGAAACGTTGCATTTGTTGATACAAATACTTTGTTATCTTCGGGACTATAGAAGTGCCTAGCTCTTGTCTCCTTGGAGTATCCTACAAACAGGCAGACCACAGACTTGGAGTATAGCTTTACAGTTTTGTTCTTCAGCACGTGTGCTGGACACCCCCCATATGCAAAAATGTCCCAAACTAGCTTTACGACCACTCCACAACTCTAGGGGAGTCTTAGGAACAGATTTGGATAGCACCACATTCAAAATGTATGTCGCTGTTTGTGACGCATATCCCTATAAGGAATTTGGTAATGATGAGAAACTAATCATAGATCTCACCATTTCCATTAGGGTTCTATTTCTCCTCTCCGCTACACCATTTTGCTAAGGTGTACCGGGATCTGTGAGTTGGGAAACTATCCCATGCTCGACCATAAAGTCTTCAAACTCTTGGTCAAGGTACTCACCTCTATGATCCGATCACAGTTACTTGATAGTCCTACCTAATTGATTCTCAACTTCAGCTAGAAATTTTTTAAACATTTCAAATGTTTCTGACTTCCGTTGCATTAGGTAGACATATCCGTATCTTGAGTAGTCATCTATAAAGGTGACATAATACTCATAACAACCTCTAGCTTTAACATTCATCGGTCCGCAGACGTCTGTATGTATAAGCTCTAGCAGTTTTTTAGCTATAAGCCCTTTTCCAGTAAAAGGTCTCTTAGTCATCTTACCTTCCAGACAAGATTCGCAGACAGGTAATGTGCCAACCTTTAACTCACTTAAAGGTCCGCTTTTTACTAGTCTGTCTATCTGGTCAAGGTTGATATGACCAAGCCATAGATGCTAGAGATACGTGTCATTATCTGGAGAAATCTTATGTTATTTAGTTTTTGATTTTTCAACCTTAAACATTTCGGTGTTGAGCAGTGTAGTATGTATTAACAGTCTTAACACATATAGATTGTTTTCATTAATTCATGAACAAATATTCAGACCATTCTTTCCAATAATAACAAACTTATTATTAAAATAAACAGAATATTTTTGTTCTAACAACTTAGAAACAGAAATCAAATTCAGTGTAAATCCAGGAATATAAAATACATTGTCCAACAATATATAATTTTTATAAAAACGTAATCTAATTACGCCCACTGCTCGTGCCGACACCACATCCCTTGACCCCACACGTATTGAGAAGGCTCCCTAATCTAGCTGTGTCCAAGAATCAATCCATTGCAAAGAAGAACAAACTTGGTTAGTGGCCCCTGAATCAACTATCCAGGGTAAAGAATCATCTTCCACTAAACATGACTCAAGAACAAGTAAATCATATTTACCTTTCTTGGACTTCTTTTTGTTTTGTTTTGGGATTTCTTGGGTTTGGGCTTGCCCTTCACCTTCCCAACAGACCTCTTTCTTTTCTTATTATTGGAGGAAGATGGTTTAACAACATTTGCCTCACCGGTCTTGCCCTTACAATCCTTAGTCAAGGACTCAAAGGTAGTGAGCTCATTAAGTAACTGTGTGAGACTGAACCTTAACTTGTTCATCTTGTAATTATTCTTAAACTGATCGAAACTCTTCGAAAGAGCCGTCAGTATGATGCTCACTTGACTGGGTTCATCAATGGCTCCGCTATTGACTTCTGCCATGCTGAAGTAGGACATCATGCTCAGGACATGTTCCCGAACTGACGTTCCTTCCTTCATGCAAGAGAGCATAGCGGAATGAATAGCTTCGTGTGGCTTTTGCTCGAAAGGGTGCTCGAATATAGCTTAAAATGACTCCATGATTTCGAATGCTGAAGTCATTGTTTCGTGTTTTGTGACAAGCACGTTTGTCATTGAAGCCAACAGATATGTTCGGGTCTTCTCTTTTTTGGGTAAATAAATAGTATCATAGAAAGAAGGAAGGAATGTATAATTACAAGAGGCATACCCTAGGAAGAAAGGGACACAAAGCCCAGAAACAAAGATCAAACATCAAACTCTCTAATATCTAGGGATAGAGAAGAGAGGCTAAAAAAAGCTCAACACACGAGCAACCAAAAAACAAGATCTAGACAAGGGCTCAAAACAAGAACAACAAGAGCAAAGCTTTAAAATCTATTAGCGTTGACATTCCAATTCAAAGCAATAAGAGGGTGGTCTTTGAGATTGATAGATGATAGCCGGCAGCGAATGGTGTTAATAATGGAGCGTGCAATAACCGAGTTAGTCCTTTTGGTGCCTTTAAAAATACGGCAATTACACTCTCTCCAAATGTGATAAACAACAGCCCCAAGACAAAGCTTCTTAGCCACAATAACAGAATTGGTCCCTCTCCAATGGGTGGACGCCTAAGCAATAAAATCATTCCAGCAAAGACCAATCTAGTTAGTCCCACAATAGTTCAGAAGTTGAGTCCAAATGGCTATACTGAATAAACACTCAAAGAACAGGTGAGCATGAGACTCGAGATAGGAGTTACAAAGAACACAAGTAGTAACAACCCCAGGGTCATACTTATGAATGCGGTCTCTGGTAGAGAGCCTACCTCTAACAGCCATCCAAAGAATGAAATTCATTCTCTGAATGTTTTGAGGGAACCAAACCAGCTTGAACCAAGGAATAAGAGGGTGAAGGGCTCTAAGAGAAGCCAAAGCAAAAGATGCTGAGTAGATACCATTGGTAGAAGGGAGCCATCGAGTACTATCCTCTAAATTAGAGTTAGAATTGTAAGAAGGCATCCGACTTCTAATTTCTACAAGATCAATGGACATAGCAGCTGGCCAATTCCAAGAATCAACAAGAACAATGGCATTAACCGTTGCATTGAGGGGGAAGCCAGAATCATAAACCACACGGGGGCTCCATTTCAAAAAGAGAGGACCATCCGGATGCCAATTATCAAACCATAAGGAAGTACGAGAACCATTACCAATGTAGTGTTGAATTAAAGGACAAGCAATTGGCCAAAGATAGAGGAGTTTCCTATAATTCCAAGAGCAGGTGGAAGGAGCTTTAGCCTCCCAAAGATTTGAGCCTTTGAGGTGATAAGCTTTGATCCAAAAAGTCCAGAGGTTATTCGTTCCATAAATCAGAATCCAAAGATGCCTAATCATCAGGGACTTGTTCCAAGAAGAGAGATCCTTGATTCCAAGACCACCCTTTTTCTTAGGGAGACAAATATTAGATCAATAAATTTTTGCACCCTTACTATCACTTTCAACCCCTTTACCCCTTTCCATAAGAAACTTCAAAATTTATGTTCTATAATCTTCAAAATATTGATAGGAAGGCAGAGATAACTAGCCCAAAAGACTTGTAAACTTGACAAAATCGAAATAATGAGCTGCAAGCGACCCGCATAAGAGAGGCTGCGGTTCATCCAAGAGGTAAGTCTACCTGAAACTTTGTCCACAAGAGAGGAGCAATTTTGGGTCTTCTAATCAGATGAGACCCATTGCTTGTATGCCTCACGAACAGGTCGTGTGGTATTGACAGTAGGCACTGGAGGACATTCCTCCGTTAGCACAAACTTGAGGTCTTTAGTGACCAAAATTTCATTAATATTAAGTTTCCACTTAGTGTAGTTATTACCAGTTAATTTATCGTTTGTGAGAATTTAAAGTAATGTAGAAGACATTGCTAAAATAAATAAAACATTCATTCAATTATTTATTTAAAACAAGTGTGAGTGCTTTGGCATAAATTTAAACATGGTGCATGCACATGTTTAACAAACTAGAACTACCCTAAAACTAGTTACTATACCACGACAATCCAACATACCACAAAGAAGTGCCGCCTTAGGGTCGGTCAAGTCTTTGCAAGTTGAACCGAGACATTCTCAATCAAATGATAATATAGAATAACTCTGACTCCATATCATTCAACCATCGTTCATTCAGTCAGGTTTTTAATTAATAAACTTAATCAAAACCTTAGTGAGTGTAACCCCCCATTTCAGATCTCACGAGCTTAACTCGATAATTGCCGCCTTAGGGTAGGTCAATCACAAAATACTCTCAGAAATCGTATCCGTTAGGAAGTCAACCATGGTATTGACCTTTGTGGAAACCCTCCTTAGGGAGGACGAAAGCAAAGCCGTCACGAGGCCCCACTCGGATCTCACTGTGTTGAACTAATGATGGAGACCGCGGGATATATATGTCATATATCCCTCTCCCACTAACTATTTTAAAATTAGGATTTTCTTTTAACCATTAATGCACTTAGACCTTACAGGATTAAACGACTAACTTTAATCAAGTTATCTAGCGCATTAATTAATTAGAAACAAATTCTAATTAACTAATAAATTATTAATGATTTTTAACAATTAAAAAACTAATCTATTAGTGAATAATCTATGTGCATGCGTGTGTCCATACGTACGTGGGTGGTTACGTGCATGATCGTACGTCCTTACATGCGTGAGTGTGTGCATACTTACGTGCATTTTTATGTGCATGCGTGCGTGCAGGCATGCTTACGTGCATGCATGTATGCATGCTTATGTGCGTGTGTGTATACGTGCGGGCGTGAGTACATACGTGCGTGCGTGCGTGCATACGTGCGTGCGTGCATACGTGCGTGCGTGCATACGTGAGTGCATACATGCATGCGTGTGTGCGTGCTTATGTGCATGTTTGCTTACGTGTGTACGTGTGTGCTTACATGCGTGTGTGTGTGCGTGCGTGTGTGCGTGAGTACTTGTGCGAGTGTGTGTGTGCATGCATCAGTGCGTACGTACGTGCGTATTTACGTGTGTGCCTGCAAGATTGCATATGCGTGTGCGTGCATACGTGTGAGCAAGCGTGAGTGCGTACGTGCTTACGTGTAAGCTTACACATGTGTGTGCTTACGTGCGCGGGTGCATGCATACGTGTTTGTATGCACATGTGTGTTCGTACGTGCATGCGTGCGTGAGTGTGTGCGTGCATGCATGAGTTCATATGTGCGTATGTGCGTACGTGCGTATGTGCGTACGTGCGTGCGTGCCTGCACGAGTGCATACTTGTGTGCGTGCAGATATACGTGCAGGCTTACGTGCAGGCATGCATGCTTACGCATGTGCATGCATGCTTACGTGTGTGCATGCATATGTTCACGGGTATGTGCGTATATACGAGCGTGTTTGTGTGCATGCGTGCGTGTGTGCGTGCGTGTGTGGGTGCTTGCGTGCGTGCTTGTATGCCTGTGTAGGTGCGTGTATTGATAAGTGCGTGCATGGATACGTACGTACGTGCGTGCATGCTTGCAGGCATGTGTGCGTGCATCTGAATGTGTGTGTCTGCATGCATGCTTACGTGCGTGCTTATGTGTGTGTGTACATACGTGCGTGAGTGTTTGCCTGTGCTGGTGTTTGCATGCTTACGTGCACACATGTTCCCATACGTGCGTGCATGTGTTCGTGCTTATGTGTTTACGTGTGTGAGTGTGTGCATATGTACGTGCGTGTTTGTGTGCATGTGTGCGTGCACTGATACGTGTGTGCGTGTGTGCGTATATGCAGGCATGCTTGCATGCGTGTAAGTGTACGTGCTTATGTGCGTGTGTGCGTGCGTGCATGCGTGAGTGAGTGCGTGCGTGTATGATTGCATTAAGCGTGCGTGTGTACGTACATGCCTGTATGAGTGCATACGCGTTTGCATACGTGCTTGCTTATGCATGTACGTTTGTGTGTGCGTGCACTGGTGTGTGCGTGCGTACGATCTTCCGTATATGTGTGTGTGCATGTGTGCTTATGTTCGTGCGTGCGTATGCGTGCGTGCTTACGTGCGAGAGTGTGTGCATACTTTCGTGTGTATTTGTGTGCATGCATGCGTGCATACGTGCAGACTTGCTTACGTGTATACCTGTGTGCATGCTTATGTGCGTGTGTGCGTATGTGTGTACGTGTGTACGTGAGTGCTTGCATGCATGTGTGCATGCACGCGTTCGTGTGTAAGTGCATGCGTGCATGAGTATTTGCGTGAGTGTGTGTGTGCATGCATGAGTGCATGTGTACGTGTGTTAGTACGTGCGTGCCTAAGCTTATGCATATTTGCGTGTATGCAGGCGTGAGTGTGTGCGTGCATGCTTACGTGCGAGCTTGTACATGTGCATGCATACGTGTACCTATACGGATACGTGCGTGCGTGCATGTTTACGTGTACAGGTGTGTGTGTACATATGTATGTGTGAGCATGCACGCATGTATGAGTCCGTGTGTGCGTACATACATGCGTGCGTGCGTAAATATATGGGCATGTGTGTTCGTACGTGTGTGCGTGCTTGAGTGTATACGTGGATGCATGAGTTCATGTGTACGTGTATGCGTACGTCCGTGTCTGCACGAATGCATACGTGTGTGCGTGCATACGTGAATGCAATCTTACGTTCAGTCATGTATGCTTACGCATGTGCTTGCTTACGTGCGTGCATGCGTTCACGGGTGTGTTCGTACGTGCGTGCGTGCTTGCATGCCTGTGTGCGTGCGTGTATGGATGCATACGTGTGTGTGTGCATGGATACGTGTATGTGTGCGTGCTTGCAGGCATACGTGCGTGCATCTGAGTGTGCGTGCATGTGTGCATGCTTACGTGCGTGCGTGCGTGCGTGTTTCCATGTGTGCATATGTGCTTGCTTGCGTGCGTGCGTGCTTGAATGCGTTCTTATGTGCGTGCTTATGTGCATACGTGCGTGCATGTGTGTGTGCTTACGTGCATGCAGGCATGCTTGCAAGCGTGCAAGTGTGCGTTCTTATGTGCGTGTGTGCATGCGTGCGTGCTTGAGTGGGTACATGCACGCGTGCGTGCAGGCGTGCTAGCTTGCGTTCCTGTACAGGTGTTTACGTGCTTCCATGCTCGCATCTGTGCGTGTAAGCGTGCTTGTTTATATGCATGCGTGCATGCGTGTGTGAGTACGTGTATGGATGCATGCGTGCATGTGTACGTGCAGCCATGCGTGCCTGCATGTGTACGTTCGTGCTTGCATGCTTATGTGCTTGTGTGCATGCGTACACGTGTGCGTGCACACATGCGTACGTGCACGGGTGTATGTGTGCATACGCGTGCGTGCGTGCTTGTGTGCATGCGCGCGCGTGGGTGAGTGTTTACGTGCAAGCATGTGTGAGTACGCGCATGCTTGTTTGTGTGCATGCGTGCTCATATGTGTACGTGCTAGCTTGCGTGCGTGTTCATACGTGCGTGAGTGCATGCGTGAGAGCATGCATGCTTGCTTGCTTACGTGCATGCGTGTGTGCATAAGTGTATGCGTGCATGTTTAAACGCGTGCGAGTGTACATATGTGCGTGAGTGATTGCGTGTGTGCATGCTTGCGTACTTGCGTGCTTATGTGTGTGTGTGCGTGCGTGCATGTGTGTTCATGTGTGTGTGCGTTCATGTGCATGTGCGTTCATGTGCATGTGCATGCGTGCATACGTGCACGTGTATGCGTTATATGTCCGAGCTTGCGTACTCGTTTGTGTGCATGTGTATGTGAGCATATGCGTGCATGCATGCGTGTGTTCGTGCATGAGTGTTTGCATGCGTGTGTGCAAGCACGAACCTTTGCAAGTGTACTTGCATGCGGTTGTGCCTGCATGTGTGTGAGCGTGCACGAGTTTTTGTGCGTGCATATGTGTGTACGTGCATGCGTGTGTGCGTGTGTGCGCGGGTGTGTGAGTGCATGCGTGCTTGTGTGCGTGCGTGTGTGCATACGTGCATGTGTGTTTGTATGCATGGGTGCTTGCGTGAGTGCGTGCATGTGTGCACGGATGTATGCATACGTGCGTGCGTGCATGGATGCGTGCGTGCGTGTAGGCATGTGTGTGTGTGTGTGTAGGAATGTGTGTGTGCGGGTAGGCATGCGTGCGTGTGTGCGTGTGAGTAGGCATGCGTGCGTGCGTGCGAGCGTGCGAGTAGGCATGCGTGCGTGCGTGCGTGTGTGCGTGTAGGCATGCGTGCGTGCATGCTTATGTGCATGTGTGCGTGTTTGCATGCGTGCTTGTGTGCGTGCGTGCGTGCGTGCGTGCTTGCTTGCTTTCGTGCATGCTTGCTTGCGTGCTTATGTGCGTGCGTGCGTGTGTACGTGCGTTCGTGTGTGCATGCATACGTGCGTGTTTGTGTGCATGTGTGCATTTGTGCATGTGTGCGTGTGTGCATGCGTGTGTGCATGCGTGCGAACATTGGTGCGTGCGTGCGTGTGTGCACGCATGTGAGGGTGTGTGCGTGCGTGCTTGCTCGTGTTTGTGCGTGTATGCGTACGTGATTGTGTGCTTTCGTGGGTGAGTGCTTGCGTGCTTATGTGCGTGCGCGTTTGTGTGCATGCGTGCATGTGTGCGTTCGTGCGTGTGCGTGTGTGTGTGGGCATGCATTGATGAGAATCAAGAAGCATCACCAAAGGATCCATTGTATATTCCAATTGTGCCAATTACAAGGAGGCAAGAGGATCAAAGAAGCATTTAATGATGGGCTGATTATAAGTTGCCGAAATCTAATTTCGGCCCACATGAAGACCAAATCTGGGCTGAACTTCTAGAGCCTCTATAGAGAGCATCTGAGGTCAGATCATCTATTTATAGCATGTTTCTGGAAAGCCCATGACAAGCTCTACAGATGCTATGAAGACTCCATCCTCCAAAAAAGATCATAACAAGTCCAAATTCGGCCATCTATATTGTTGCATGAAAACTTGAATTTAGGAGTCCGAATTTCAACATATTTCCTATATTTTGGGCAACATATGGTTGGAGGAGAATTCAATTTCAGCATATTACCTATTTCAGCATATTCCTTATTTTATTTATTTCCCCAAATAAAGAGTTGATTTGTTTTCCAAATAAAGGGCTGATTTGTTTCCCAAATTTAGCTTTCCAAATAAGGAACAAATCAACTAGTTGCTAGTTTAGTATTTATTTATTTTTTAAATTTGTTTGCATTTATTTTCCTGATTGTAAGGCATTAATTGCTTAATATTTATTCTCTTTTAGGTCTTAGATATTCTTAGAATAAAAGGGACTAATTAATGAAAAGACTTGAATTGAAATAAAATTGAGAGAATTTTTTTCTTTGGTTCTTTATAGAACTATGAACTTATCAAGGTTCTACCTTGTGGCGTTCAAACCTTGACTTATCACTCACCTTCTTTCTTATTCTAGAGTGTGGCGTCTACAACCTTCTTGATACCATTGGTTCTTATCTCCATATAGATGACGGGTAGCGGTCCTTTTTAATTTGTTTTATTTTTATATAAATCTAAAATTAGAAAACGATCCTTGCTACCATATATTGGTTCCAGGTCTCACTGTTATTGGTGAGGTTCATATCACGTGTGACTCTGTGCTTGCGTAAGGGCATGCTTGCCTGCGCACGTGGTTGCATACGTGCGTGCGTGCGTGCATGCGTATATGCGTACATCCGTATGTGGGTGTGTACCTGTGTGCGTGTGCATTAATGTGTATGCGTGCATGCTACCGTGCGTGCGTGCGAGCATGCGTACGTGCATGTGTACTTGTTCATGAGTGCGTAAGAGTGCGTGAGTGCGAGTGTGTGAGTGTGTGAGTGCATGCGTGCTAGAGTGCTTGCTTGCTTACGTGCATGCGTTCATGCTTGCACCCGTGCGTGTGTACGTACATTCATACGTGATTACGTGTGTGCATACATGCATGCATGTTTGTATGCGTGAGTGCATGCGTACGTGCGTATGTGTTCGTGCGAGCGTGAATACGTGTGTTCTTACGTGCACGTTTGCGTGCTTACATGCATACTTTTGCCTGTATACATGAGTGTGGCCGAGCTTGGGTACGCGTTTGTGTGCATGCGTACGTGAGCATATGCGTGCACGTATGCATGCATTCGTGCTTGCATGCGTGCTTGCAAGCATGCACGTGTGCATGCATATGTCCATACGTGCGTGCGGGTGTGTGTGCGTGTGTTTGTTTATGCTTACATGCATGCGTGCGTGTGTGTGTGCGTGCGTGCATGTATGAGTGCGTGTGTTTGTAAATGCATACATGCACAGGTGTACGTGTACGTGCACATGTGTGCAGGCTTACATGTATGCGTACATGCGTGCTTGTTTGTGTGCATACGTGCGTGTTCATGCGTGAGTGTGCGTGCGTGAGTGCATGCATGCATATGAGCGTACTTGCTTGCTTTCGTGCATGCTTGCGTAAGTGCGTGTGTACTTACGTGCATGCGTGATTATATGTATGCATACATGCGTACGTGCATACGTGCTTGTGTGTTCGTGCGTGCGTGCATGAGTGTGTTTGTGCATGTGTGTACGTGTATGCTTTAGTGTGTCGTACATGTTTACGTGTATGTGTACATGCGCATATGCATGTACCCATATATGTGTTGGTGCATGAGTACTTACATGAGTGTGTGCAAGTGCGTGCATGTAAGTACGTGCGTGCAAGCACGCACGCATGCAAGTATATGTGCATACGCGTGTGCATGCGGTTGTGCATGCACGTGTATGAACGTACACGGGTGTGTGTGTGCATATGTATGTGTGTGCATGCATGCATGCGTGTGTGTGTACTTGTATTCATATGTGCATACGTGCGTGCGTGCGTAAATATGTACGCAGGTGTGTACGTACGTGCGTGAGTACATGAGTGTGTGCTACAGTATGTGTGTGCATGCATGAGTGCATGTGTACGAGCATGCCTACACGAGTGCATACGTGTGTACGTGCTTTTGTGTGTGTAAACGTGCGTGCGTGCGTGCGTGCATGCATGCTTGCTTCCGTCTGCGTATGTACGTGCGTGCACGGGTGTGTGTGTGCGTGCTTACGTGTATTCTTACATGAGTGCATGCGTGTATGCATAGATGCATGCAAACATGCGTGCGTGCATGGATATGTACGTGTGTACTTGTAGGCATGCGTTCGTACCTGCGTGTGTGGTTGCATACTTACGTGCGTGCGTGCTTGCGTGCGTGTATGCGTGTGTGCTTGCATGCGTGAGTTTGTGCGTGCATTCATGAGTGTATATGTGCATGCGTTCGTAAGTAAATGCGTGCATGCGTTCGTAAGTAAATGCGTGCATGCGTGCGTGCGTGCATGCATTCATGTGTGTGTACATGCGTGCTTGTTTGGGTGTATACGTGTGTGCGTGTGTTCGTACATGCGTGCTTGTTTGGGTGTATACATGTGTATATGTGTGCGTGCATACGTGCGTGCGTGTGTGTGTGTGCTTGCGTGCACAGTTGCATGCGTGCATGCATTTTTGTGTGCCTGCATGTGTCTGCGTGAAAGCATGCATGCGTGAGTGCGTGTGCGTGCGCGTGTGATTTTACGTGTGCGTATTTGTGTGTGTACGTGTGCATGTGTGTGCTTGCGTATGTGTCTACGTGCATGCATGCGTGCGTGTGTGCGTGCATGCGTGCGTAAATATGTGTGCGGGTGTGTACGTACGTGCGTGAGTACTTGCGTGCGTGTGTGAGTATGTGCATGCATGCATGCATGAGTGAATGTGTGCTTGCGTGGGTACGTGCGTACATGCGAACGTGCGTACGTGCGTACCTGCACGAGTTCATACGTGTGTGCATGCGTGCGTACGTGCGTGCTTGAGTACGTGCTTGCTTGCAGTCATGCGTGCGTGCGTGTGTGTTGGGGTTTATGCCCTAAAGATGTAATTTGTAAATGGATTTATGAAATAAATAAAAGGAAAAGTTCAATTCATTCTTATTGTGTTGTTTATTTTATAACTTGTGCCTATATTTAACTTCCAACATAGCCAGATGTAATCTCGAACTGTGTATATGAGTGTCATATACTGATGGATACAGTAAGAGACATGCAATCTAAAGAGTCCATTGATAGCAAATAAAGTTGGGTACTTTATTTGTGGTTAATCTATTGTTGCGGTCCATTCCGTAATGTACGGTGATTCTATCCTTAATCATTCATATGAGATATGGGAATTGAGGCACCTTGTATGATGTGATCATATAGGACTGGGCCATGATCTATATGAATCTCTCACGAAGATCCGTTTACCGATGAGATTCATATATATCAACTAATGATGGCTATATATGGGTGATCTTAATCCTGAGTGTCTTATCTACTCCTTCAGGTTAGATCATGGTCTTTGATATACCATGGGTGATTTCGGATGCAGTTCCCGATCAATATGCTCCGTATGTTGGGATTGCGGTTTGGATTGTGGTTGGAAAGATTTGTACATAATAGTGGAATCCACTCCTTCTTGTGAGAAGTAGATGGTAGTTCCCTTAAGGGTTGATTAGGGGCTTGGACATTATGAGCGCTCTCCTAGTTCCGTGAGGAAATAGAATAAATTGTTCATTATAGAATCAATGGTACTTAAATGATATATGTAATTTGAGGGGTATAACAGACATTATGACCCAGCTCTAATTATGAACTACTGTGGAGGATCACACCATATGTAATAGCTATATCGATGGACACCGAGTTGTATCGGTCTATATAAAAACGTCTGCAGTTGAGAGAGTGCAACTTCGAGTTTTTAGTGGAATAACACCGGAGTTAATAATCAAGGAATATTAATTAAAGAGTTTAATTAATGATTCCGAGGATCATTGGAGCTCAAAATACTGTGGGTCCATTAGGTCCCCTTGCTAGCCCGATCCATTTCCGTAATTTGGGTCACGGTTAATTAATAGGATTGTTCAATTAATTGTGTTACGAAAGTGACACGTGTTTATTCAGGAATTAATTGAAGAATGAGATTATTTCATTAATGATTATTTCATTGTTTAATTAATCATTAGTTGGAGGATGTTGATTGATATTTAATTTTTAAAGATTAAATAATTTGATTATTTTATTTTTATTAAATTAGATATTTAATTTTGAATTTAAAGAGTTTGAATTAAAAACAAATTGATTAATATCTTTAAAGATATGTGATATCTTAAAAGATTTAAATTGATGAGTTTTATCAAAATATAAATATGTATATATATATATGTGATATATATATATATATATATATATATATGTTTTAAATATTTATAAAAGATAAATTCAATCCACATATAAAGTAGATGTAGATATAAACGTGTTGTAAAAAAAAAAAAAATTTGTATGAGATGTAAATTTGTGCTGTGCGCAAATTGATATCAAAACAACAAAAGACAACTAATATATGAGATATATAAGTCTTCTTAAATAAGCAACACAGGAGAAAAATACTTGACATACACATCAAGCACAAAAAGACAAAAAAAAATTGGTTTTTTTTTATCTTGGTGCGTGAAACAACAAAAGGCAAGCAAATTGGATGTGTGTGATATGGCAAGTATATGTGTGTGTTGGTATCTAAAAGAGAAAAAAAAAATTTATATTTTGAAGATCTAGAATTGTTCTAGGTTTTTTTTTTCTCTTAAAAAGAAAGAGTTTCTTCAAGATTTCTCTCTACATCCTCCATTCAAGTTCCTGAGACCGTGAGGCGTCCACACGCAGTTACCGGTCCCAGGAGATAGCGAGAAAGATCGACTGGTTCAGACAGGAGCAAATCGTAAAGTGAAGGAGCCTCCAAACATTGGTAAGATTTGCTTCTTGATTATATCGATTTCAATTTCCTGTGTTTACATATTGTATGTATAAGTTTTGAAAAATAATTACGATCCCAAGTTCACTGGTCATAGATACAGATTATGATTCGTATTAAAAATTTTAAAACCTACTTCCGCTGCATGATCGGTGAACGGGGTTCCAATAGTGTGTGAGTTCCTGCATGCATGCTAGTGTGTGTGTGTGTGTGTGCGTGCGTGCATACGTGCTTACATACGTGTGCGGGTGTGTGCATGCTCGCGTTCGTGCGTGTATACGTACTTGCGTGCACGTTTGGGTACTTACGTGCATACATGGGTTCGTGCGTGCTTGCAAGCGTGCATGGATGCACACGTGCATGTGTGCATGGATGCATATGTGCATGCGTGCGTCCGTGCGTGCTTACGTCTGTGCGTACAAGAGTGCATTTTTATGTGCAAGCGTGCATGCGTACATGCGTGCGTACGTGCGTGAGTGCATGGATGCATGCATGCGTGTGTTCGTGCAGGCGTGTGTGCTTACGTGCAGGCATTTGTAAGTGCATGCTTATATGAGTGTATGCATACGTGAGTGCATGCACACATACGTGCGTGCATGGGTGTATGTGTGTGTGCACATGCTTGCGTGCGTGCGTGCGTACGTGGATGCATGAGTGCTAGCATGAGTGCGAGCATGAGTGCTTGTGTGGGTTCGTGCATGCATGGATGCATGCTTGCATGCGTGCGTACGTGGATGCATGAGTGCGTGCATGCGTGCGTGCGTGCGTGCGTGCGGGGGTGCCTGCGTGCGCGTGTGCGTGCGCGTGTGCGTGCATTTATGCATACATGCGTACATGTGTGCGTGGGTGTGTGTGTGCGTGCGTGCTTGCGTAAGTACATGTGTGTATACATGTGTACGTGGTTTCATACGTGTGGCGGTGCTGGCGTGCGTGTGCGAGTGCATGCATGCGTGCATGTGTAAATACATGTCTGCATACGTGCGTGTATGCAAGCATCGGCGTGCGTCCGTGTGTGAGCGTATTGAGTGCTTGTGTGCATGCGATCGTGTGTGCTTGTGTGAGTGCATATGTGTGTACATGCGTTCACGGGTGTGTGCTTGCGTGCGTGCATGCCTGCGTGTGTACATGCTTTCGTGCATGAATGTGGTAGTGCTTACGTGCATATATGTGTTTGTACGAGAGTTTATACGTGCGTACGTTGTGCATGCGTGCATGTGCGTGCTTGCATGCGTTCATGTGCATGCTTGCGTGTGCATGCTTGCGTGCATGTGTGCATGCTTATGTGCATGTGTGCCTGCATGTACGGGCGTGCGGGCGTGCGTGTGCTTGCTTTGCTTGTATGCGTGCGTGCATATGTGTGAGCACGCGTGCGCGGGTGTGTTTATGCGTGTGTGCGTACGTGCATGCAGGATTTTATGCTTGCTTACATGCTTATATGCATGCATGCGTGTTTATGTGTGTACGTGCGTGTGTGTGTGTGTGTGTTGGTGCATGCGCTTGTGCGTACATACGTGCATACGTGTGTGCAAGCGTGCGTGCATATATGCATGCGTACGTGAGTGCAGACGTGCGTGCTTGCGTGCGTTCATTCGTACTTGCATGCCTATGTGCGTGTGTGCATGCATGCGTGCGTGCACACATACGTGCATGCATGGGTGTATGTGTGTGTGCGGGTGCGTGTGTGCTAGCCTTTGTTTCGTACGTGGATGCATGAGTGCGTGCATGAGTGCTTGTGTGCGTTTGTGCATGCATGGATGCGTGCTTGCATGCGTGCGTGCTTGCATACATGCGTACGTGGATGCATGAGTGTGTACGTGCGTGCGTGCGTTGTGCCTACGTGCATTTATGCATACGTGAGTACATGTGTGCATGGGTGTGTGCGTGCGTGCTTGTGTGAGTACATGTGTGCATACGTGTGTACGTGGTTTCATACGTGTGGGGGTGCTGGCTTGCAAGCGCGAGTGCATGCGTGCCTGTGTGAATGCGTGCCTGCATGCGTGCTTGTATGCAAGCATGGGCGTGCGTGCATGTGTGAGCGTATTGAGTGCTTGTCTGCATGCTTACGTGCATGTGCGTACGTGTGTGAGTGCATATGTGTGTACATGCGTTCGTGGGTGTGTGCTTACGTGCGTGTGCTTGCTGGCTTGTATGCGTGCGTGCATACTTACGAGCACGCATGCGCAGATGTGTTTGTACGTGCGTGTAGGATTTTATACGTGCTTACATGCTTATATGCTTGCATGCGTGTTTATATGTATATGTACATGCTTGTGTGTGTGTGTGTGCATGCGTTGGTGCATACGCTTGTGAGTACGTGCATGCGTACGTGTGTGCATGTTTGTGTGTGTGCATTTTTATATGCGTTCGTACGTGCTTGCGTGCGTGTGTACGTGCCTGTGTGGGTTCGAGCCTACATGCTTGCGTGAATGCATACGTGCGTGTGTGCGTACTTATGTGCATGTGTGGGCGGGTATTTGCGTGCGTGCTTACTTATGTTCGTGCGTTTGTACATACGTGATTGTGTGCTTGCTTGCGTGCATGCTTAAGTGCTTACGTGATTACGTGCGTGTGTGCTCGCACGTACACATGCACGCACGCATGAGTGCACGGGTATGTGTGTGAGTGTGTGCATGAGTGCTTGTACGCTTGTGTGTGCATGCTTTCGTTCATGTGTGCATACGTGTGCGTGCGTGCATACGTGTGTGTGCTTGAATGTGTGCGTGCATGTTTGTGTGTGTGCGTGCTTGCTTGCGAGCATATGTGCGTACATACATACATGGGTGTGTACTTGTGTGGGTGCGTATTTGTGTGCACGCGTGTGTACATGTGTGCATGTGTGAGTGCGTGCCTGCATTCGTTTGTACGTGCTTTCTGGCATGAGTGTGGGAGTGCTTGCAAGCTTGCGTGCATGTGTGCATGCATGAGCGTGCTTGCGTGCGCGTGTGTGCTTGAATGCGTGCATGCGTGCGAGCAGGATTGTGTGCATGCATGTGCTTTCGTACGTGCAAGTGTGCGTGCATTCGTGCATGCGTATGGGCATACGTGCCTGCTTGCGTGTGTGTGCATGCGTGCGTGCGTGTGTACATACGTGCGTGCGTGCCTGTTTGTGAGCTTGCTTGCGTGCATTCACACGATCTTGCGTGCATGCATATGTTCTTGCGTGCATGCGTGTGTGCATGCATCCATGTATGCGTACATACGTGCGCGGATGTGTGCGTGCGTGCGTACCTACGTGCGTGCGTACCTACGTGCGTGCGTACCTACGTGCGTGCTTGTGTGCAGACGTGCGTGCATGTATACGTGCGTGCTTGTGTGCTTATGTGAGTGCGTACTTGTTTATGTAACTGCATGCGCCCGTGCGTGCGTGCGTGCCTGTATTCTTGCAAACATGCGTACATGTGTGCGTGGGTGTGTGCGTGCTTACGTGAGTAAATGTGTGCACGGGTATGTGCGTGCGTTCTTGCTTACGTTCGTACGTGTGTGCGTGTGTGCGTACGTGATTGTGTGATTGTGTGCTTGCGTGTGTGCGTGCTTAAGTGCTAAAATGATTACATGCGTGTGTAATCGCACATACACACGCACGCACGCATACGTGCACGGGTGTGTACGTGCGTGCGTGCGTGCGTGCATGCGTGCTTGCACGCTTACGTGTGCATGTATGAATACGTGTTCGTGCGTGCGTGCGTGCGTGCGTGTGTGTGTGCGTGCTTGCATGCCTATATGAGTGCATGCGTGTTTGTGTGCGTGCGTGCGTGCGTGCTTGCGTGTGTGTGCTTACATTGGTGCATGCGCTTGTGCGTGCTGTGTGTGAGTGCGTGCATGTGTGCATGTTTATGTGCTTGCGTGTTTGTGTGCGTAAGTACGTGCTTGCCTGGGAGCGTATTTGCATGCGTGCGTGCCAGAGTATTTACGTGCGTGCCAGAGTATTTATGTGCGTGCTTGCTTGTGTTCGTGAGTGTGTGAGTTCGTGATTGTGTGCTTAAGTGCTTACGTTATTGTGTGCGTGTGTGCTCGTACGTACGCACGTACGCACGCGGGTGTGTGCGTGCGTGCGTGCGTTCATGCGTTCTTGCTTGCTTGCATGTACATGCGTGTTCGTGCTTGCTTGCGTGTGTTTGCTTGCATGCTTGAATGTGTACGTGCGTGCCTGCGTGCTTGCATGCGTGATTGCATTCGTGCATGCATGCATGTGTGCGTACATGTAGGCATGCATGCACAGGTGTACGTGCGTGTGTGCATACATGCATGCTTGCATGCTTATGAGCGTGCATAAGTGTTTGTTTACTTGAGTGCGTGCAAGCATATGTGTGTACATGTGTGCGTGGGTGTGTACTTGCGTATGCGTATTTATGTGCATGCGTGCGTACATGTGTGCATGTGTGCGTGCGTGCATGCATGCGTGTGTACCTGCCTTCGTGAGTGAGTGTGGGAGTGCTTACGTGCGTATGTGCGAGAGTTCATACTTGTGTGCGTGTGTACGTGTGTACATGCGTGCTTGCATGCTTGCATGCATGTGTGCATGCATGTGCTTGCGTGTATGCGCGTGTGTGCTTGCATGCTTGTGTACATGCGTACGTGCGTGCGTGCGTGTGTGCATACATGGGTACGTACGAGCATGTGTGTGTGTGTGCGTGCGTTAGTGCATGCGTTTGTGCTTTCGTACGTGCGTATGTGCGTGCATATTTCTGTGCGTGCGTAAGTGCGTGTTTGTGTGCATGCGTGCGTGTATGCATGCATGTGTGATTGCGTGCTTGCTTGCTTGCGTGCGTGCATGCGCGGGTGTGTGTGTGCGTGTTTGCTTGTGTTCATGCGTGTGTGCGTATGTGTTTGTGTGCTTGCGTGCCTGTATGCGTGCTTATGTACTTGCGTGCATGTGTGCGTTCTTGCGTGTGTGTGTGCGTGCGTGTGTGCGTGCGTGCCTGCGTGCCTGCGTGCAAGTGTGTGTGCATGCATACGTGCGTTCACATGCATATTCGTGAGTGCCTGTGGGCATGCGTGCCAGTGTAAGTGCTTGTGTGCTTGCATGCGTGTGTACGTACGTGATTGTGTGATTGCGTGCGAGCGTGCTTATGTGGGTGCACATTTGTGTATGTGCGTGCATGTGTGCATTCGAGCGTATGTGTGCTTACGAGCACGTGTGTGCGTGCAAGTGTGCGTGCTTGCGTGCGTACGTGCATTCGTATGTGCATTCGTGCATGTGTGGGCATGCGTGCCTGCTTGTGTGCCTGCGTGCGTGTGTTTGCATGCGTACGTACGTGTGAGCGTGTGTCCATGCGTGCGTGTGTGTGCTTGCTTACTTTTGTGCATACGTACGTGCATGAGCGCATGTGTGCGTGCGTGCGTGCATACGTACGAGCATGCGTGGGCAGGTATGTGCGTGAGTGTGTGCGTTTGTGTGTGCATACGTGCGTGCAGGTATGTTTGCTTGCATGCGTGCACGCTTGCGTGCTTATATACGTACATGCGTGTTGGAGTGTGCATGTGTAAGTGTGCATGTGTAAGTGCGCCTTTGTGTGCATATGTGTTTGTGTGCGTACATGATTATGTGCTTGCGTGCGTGCGTGCATGCATATGTGCATGCGCATTTGTGTGCGGGCGCTCTCGTATGCGTTATGTAAGAAAAAAAATTGTTTAGAAAAGCAGCGGAAGTGTGTTAAAAAATGAAATTAGGGTTTGCGTATAAATAAAAATTTCCCCTTTTATGCAACGAGAACCTTAACCCTAGATTAATTGATTTTTATAAAAGTATCGTACTTTTTTCGCGTGACGATTGAACAAGCGCTGAATCAATTCCGCAAGATATTCCAATCCAATCACGAACGTGAATCACCTAGGAGTGTGGGCTCCCTTTCTTTATATTGTATTCCTGAGGATGGAGACAAAGCAAATATCTTTTCTTTGTTAGTTACAAAAATCCTCCAAGAGAAAAAATCCAAAAACGTCTGGTCACTTGTGAATTATCAATCAATTTGATTGTAACTCGCGTGAACCTTGATTCGATGTTGTACATAAAACCTTTTTGATGTAAAGGATATTAGTATACTATCGAATACAAAAACGTTCCCCTTTTTCTCTACATAGCCGAATTCACACACTATTGCTTAGAGAAAATTGAATTTTGTCTAGAGTAAAATCAGATTTTTCTCCCTCAAAATTCTATGATAGCCGAATTCTTCACTAAGAAAAATATGGCTTGGCCGAAATTCCTCTCTAATGCCTTCGGGCTGGCCGAATTCATCATCCACATATATATAGGTTCATAAATCCTTTCCTAAGAAGGATTCACTTGGTTGGCAAGAATCCTTTCCTTAGGTGGATTTATTTGGTAGTTAGAATCCTTATCTTAGAAGAAAACTAACTACTCCTTTAAATATATATTGTGTTGGCCGAATTTCCCTTGTTTGAAGTAGATTAGGAGTGTTTAATCTTTCCTAAGAAAGATTACTTGATGGACAAGAATCCTATCCTTAGGTAGATTAACTTGGTGGTTATGAATCCTTTTCAAATATGAATTCTACCACTAAGTAGTTTTACTTGGTGACCAAGAATCCTTTTCGAAAATGAATTCTTTCCTACACCAAGACTTTCATCATGTCATCTTTCACAGCCTGTTCGAGTTTCATCCTAAGATTCATAAAAGCAATCACTGCCTCTCTCTTAGTCGTCCTAGACCTCATAGCAAACATCTCCTCTAGAGACATCATTATATCGGCAGCAGTCTCCATTCCTTCATGTTGCTGTTGCAACACGTCGGAGATGGTGGCCATAATGTAACATTTAGCCATCTCATCAGTAGACTCCCACTGCTGATACTCATCTCTTTGCTCCTGAGTAGATTCAGTAGTAGGAGTAGGTGGTTTAGGAGTGCACAGAACAAACTTATGCTTTTCGGATTGCAATAGTAGCCCAATTTTCCTTTTCCATGTGACATAATTATCACCAGTTAAAGTATTCTCTATAAGGATGTTGATTAGGGATGAGGTCATGATTTCCGAACAATAACAAAAATTATATATGAGTAAATAATCATGATTAAGCACTTTTGAATATTTATCTTGAATTAAATAAAATAATGCAATCGTAAAAATTCAACGGTGATCTAACACCCATAAATGTCACGCCTCATTTGGGAGTTCACAATATTTACTAGTTGGACTAGGTCCCACCTAATTGTTAACATAACAACCAACGTTTTCAATTTTAGTCTTGTGATTTTATTAACAAGAACTCTTGGGAGGATATTAATAAATTCACATTGAGTGTGTTACTAAGTTATCGACCTTCAATAGAATCCCTCACGAATATCCCTCCTTTGGGAATAGATATCGTTTGGGATAATTGTCTAGTCTATCCTTGTAAGGAAGTATCTTGCTAAATTCCATTCATGAATACCCCTTGGGAGGTTATTCACAAAACATAAAGCTCAACTAAACTTGGAGGTCGTAGGTGTTCCAAAACACCTTCTCCCACTCAATTGCTTAAGGCGTGTGATTGAATTCCAAAGAATGATTTACCAAGTTATATAGATGCCAATTTAGATACTTAAACCATTCAATGCATGTTCATACCAAAAGAGATATATAAGTGGCACTCCTATTCTATATGACATGTTATCAAACAATGAAAAACATTGTAATATTTACAAAAAAATAAATGGCTACAATATTGTTCCATCCTAGAAAAACAAGTAAATTATATATGTCTTGGAATACAAGAACTCCTTTCTTGGCGAACAAGTCTTCACGAGACCTTCGCCTTTCAGACTCCCTCGGCTACCTCCCATGGGCGTGCACACCCCTCGCCCTTACCCATGGGCGTGCGCATGCCACAAGCCCATAAAGGGCTGCCATGCGCAGCCCATGGCTACAACAAGGGCTGTCGTGCTCAACCCATGCCACAACAAACGTGGCTGCGTGCTCTTCGAACGCACGTTCGTTGTTACGGCTCGCAATGTCCCAAACTTGTTCCGGTTACTCCTAATTCTTCAAACCTTCGAGTCTTCGAAACTTGAATGTATTACAGAAGAATTTACATAACAAAATACTGCAATTTTTTTTTATTACAACAAAATAAAAAAAACTTAGCAACTACCAAGAAGGAAATTATGGCAATAATAGACCACCCTTCTTGTTACAATCCCAAAACAAAATTACATTGAAATTCTAGAACCAAAATTGAGCAATAACAATCCACATATAAAACATACATATATCCATACATTCCAATGTAAATATATATGTGAATACCTAGAGTGCCATCTCTTTCTAAAACATGCATATATACAATAAAAGAAAAAGATTCAAGAACACATACATCAATTAATCAAGGGTACAACCAGGCTCTGATACCAATTGTAGAGAAAAAAACGGTTTTGAAATGCAGCGGTAGCGTGTTAAAAAATGAAATTAGGGTTTGCGTATAAATAAAAATTTTCTCTTTTATGCAACGAGAACCTTAACCCTAGATTAATTGATGTATATAAAAGTATCGTAACTTTTTCGTGTGATGATTGAACAAGTGCTGAATCAATTCCGCAAGATCTTCCAATCCAATCACGAACGTGAATCACCTAGGAGTGTGGGCTCCCTTTCTTTAAATTGTATTTCTGAGGATGGAGACAAAGCAAATATCTTTTCTTTGTTAGTTACAAATATCCTCTAAGAGAAAAAATCCAAAAACGTCCGGTCACATGTGAATTATCAATCAATTTGATTGTAACTCGCGTGAACCTTGATTCGATATTGTACACAAAACTCTTTTGATGTAAAGGATATTAGTATACTATCGAATACAAAAATGTTCCCCTTTTTATCTACTTGGCCAAATTCACACACTATTGTTAGAGAAGATTGAATTTTTTCTAGAGTAAAATCAGATTTTTCTCCCTCAAAATTCTATGATTGCCGAATTCTTCACTAAGAAAAATATGGCTTGGCTGAAATTCCTCTCTAATGCCTTCGGGCTGGCCGAATTCATCATCCACATATATATAGGTTCATAAATCCTTTCCTAAGAAGGATTCACTTGGTTGGCAAAAATCTTTTCCTTATGTGGATTTATTTGGTAGTTAGAATCCTTATCTTAGAAGAAAACTAACTATTCCTTTAAATATATATTGTGTTGGCCGAATTTCCCTTGTTTGAAGTAGATTAGAAGTGTTTAATCTTTCCTTAGAAAGATTACTTGATGGACATGAATCCTATCCTTAGGTAGATTAACTTGGTGGTTATGAATCCTTTTCAAATAAGAATTCTACCACAAAGTAGTTTTACTTGGTGACCAAGAATCCTTTTCCAAAATGAATTCTTTACTACACCAAGACTCATAATCCTACTCAATAGTGTGTTTGTAACCATATTAAAGACTTCCTAATTTGATTAGATAAATAACTCATTTTATTTATCTGCTTATCAAATATAGTCTTTAACATTAACTATACTACCAACAATAGTATAGTTTTAGGATACTATCTCCTAATAGGAAAAGATTTTGACTTTTAATTAAATAATTAATTAATCAACAAATTAATTAATTTCCATTTAATTAAAAAATAATAAAATAAAAATAATATATTAAAGGTATTCACCATAGCCTTTGCCGCTCATACCTAGTATAAAGGTCATATATTATTTTTCTCATTTTATTAAATCCATTGGACCTTAATAAAAATTCCACATGTGAACTAGACATATTCTTACAAAAAGAAACAAGTTCACATGCCTTATTACAATTCTAGATGGACCCCTATTGGTCCGGTAGAATATATTAAGTGATCCATGCAAGTTCGTGTGGATTGGGGATCTTGGCGGGCTATCTAAATTTAAGCTCCAATAGACACAACCGAATCACAATCAACAAATGATTCACTTAGATCCAATCTTTTTATGTTAGTTCATTCCACTAAAGAACTAAAATTGAACTCTTAAATAAAGATAGAATAAGTTGATGTTACTCATTCGTACCCTAGACAACCTTATTGGAGAAAGTGTATCCTCGTGAAGAATACCAGTAATCGCCAAGAGCTCATAGACCGCCTATAGCTCTCCAAGTTACCATATTTACTCATATGAGCACATTTTGAACTTGGATATTTTGACTTGTCCAGAAGCCATATTTCAATAGATAGTATTGAAAACTTAACGTTAAGATTTAATATCCAATACCTCAAAACATCCATATGATGGTATTCTACTCTTCTTCAATAAATGGAGCCACGATGTCCATATCTATAAATGAAGTCCTCTATCGATTAACAAATTAATATCACCAAACTATCGAGGATAGACTATGCTATATAATCGTACTCATTGATAGCTCAAATGATAACATTTGCAACCATAAGTTCATCATTTATCT
Source organism: Dipteronia dyeriana (assembly GCA_032871835.1). Lineage (NCBI taxonomy): Eukaryota > Viridiplantae > Streptophyta > Magnoliopsida > Sapindales > Sapindaceae > Dipteronia > Dipteronia dyeriana. The sequence continues at coordinate 18,702,568 of CM065297.1, forward strand.
CAGGATTAAGATAGGCTCTCCGATTGTCTTCAAATGAAAACTTTTATCCATTGACGGTTCTAGATAAAGTATTTCATTTTGATCCTATTCAATGCACCCAGTGCACTAGATTCTTTTGCCCAAAGACACCACACTTTGATGATTTTAGACTCATCATAACACATTTGATCCCACTCAAATGCTATTAAAAGAATCTACAACTTTGACAAGATAAAGGCATCCAACCTTCTATCTTAAGTTGTGAATATTATTCAAGACTAACTAAAGAATTGTGTCTACCTCATACATATCTAGATGTATGAACAATTCTTCTTTTCTTATTGTCTTTTGACCTTATGATTATTTACTTTTGACAATTATAATAATTAAACTATAAATGCTATAAGATTTGTTAATCTAGAAATCACTTTATTCATATGAAAAGATTGCTAATTACAATATTACACTCTTGCTATCGAGCATAATCCTACAATCTCCCACTTGCTCTATAGCAAATGTGTCATATCTCTCATCCCCATGTTCTCTAGATGCCCATCAAAACTCTTTTGAGGAAGAGCCTTTGCAAAGGGATCTGCTAGATTTTCTACTGACGCGATCTTGGTAATCGTCACGTCACCCCTATGCATAATTTCCCTTAGAAGGTGATACTTTCTTTCAATGTGTTTCCCTCTCTTATGACTTCTTGGTTCTCTCGAATTATCCACTGCTCTACTATTGTCACAATAGATAGTGATCTGCTTATTCGCATCATGAACCACTTCCAGGTCAATCAAGAATTGGCGGAGCCAGACAGCCTCTTTAGCAGCCTCGCATGCGACAACATACTCAGCTTCCATGGTGGAATCAGCAATACAAGATTGCTTGATACTCCTCCATATGACTGCACTTCTTCCAATAGTAAACACAGATCCTGATGTTGATCTCCTGGAGTCAGAATCTGACTGAAAATCAGAATCTATATACCCAACGGGAATTAAATCCCCTCCAGAGTATACAAGCATATAATCTCTCGTTCTCCTAAGATACTTGAAAATATGCTTGACTGCCGTCCAGTGATCAGGACCAGGTTTCGATTGAAACCTGCTAACTATGCCTACAACAAAACAAATATCTGGTCTAGTGCAGAGCATTGCATACATGAGACTTCCAACTACCGATGCGTATGGAACCCTACTCATGAATTGCTCTTCATGCTCATTCTTAGGAACTTGTTCCTTAGAAAGTTTGATTCCATGCCTGAAAGGTAACATACATTTCTTGGAATCTTGCATGGAAAACCTAGACAAGATTTTATCTATGTATGAAGCTTGGGATAATTCAATCGTTCTATTCTTTCTATCCTTTATGACTTGGATACCAAGAATATAACTTGCTTCTCCCAAGTCCTTCATATCAAATTGTTTTGCTAACCATTCTTTTATTGATGTCAATACACCTACATTGTTTCCGATAAGTAGTATATCATCAACGTAAAGAACTAGGAAAACCAACTTGTTGCCTTTAATCCTTTTGTATACACAAGGTTCATTAAGGTTTTGAATAAATCCAAAACCTTTAACGGCTTGATCGAACCTTATGTTCCAGGATCTGGATGCTTGCTTCAATCCATATATGGATCTTTGTAACTTGCATACCTTTTCCTCTTGGCCCTTTTCAATGAATCCTTCTGGTTGCATCATATAGATGCTTTCATCAAGACTTCCATTAAGGAAAGCTGTCTTGACGTCCATTTGCCAAATCTCTAGGTCTAGAGATGCCGCAATGGATAAAAGTATCCTAATGGATTTAAGCATGGCCACATGAGAGAAGGTTTCTTCATAATCGATACCTTCCTTCTGTGTATAACCTTTAGCTACCAATCTAGCTTTATAGGTTTCCACCTTTCTATCCATTCCTCTTTTCCTCTTGTATACCCACTTGCACCCGATTGATTTTATCCCTTTAGGCAAGTCTACAAGAGACCAGACTTTATTTTTGAACATAGATTCAATTTCGGATTGCATTGCCTTTTGCTAATGGCAACAATCAACATCTTCCATTGCTTCCTTGTACATATATGGATCATCGTCGTCCGAAAGATTCTCTACAGATTCTCCTAGACTGATGTATCTTTTAGGTTGTCTAACAACCCTCCCACTACGATGAGGTATGGTGGATTGTTGATCTTGTGTTGGTACGGAATTTACAATTGGGCTTGGTTGCGAAACCTCTTGTGGAATTGTATCTCCTAATAGCTCATTTAGAATAATTCTACTTTTAGGCACAAAATTATTCATATAGTCCTCTTCTAGAAATTTAGCATTTGTCGAAACAAATACTTTAAGATCTGAAGGACTATAAAAATAATATCCTTTTGTTCCTTTTGGATACCCTACAAATATGCATGTTTCTGAACGGGACTCCATCTTCTCTTTCTTTCCTTTTAACACGTGCGCATGACATCCAAATATCCTTAAGTGTTATAAACTAGGCTTTCGCCCAGTCCACAACTCATGCGGTGTTTTAGGAACCGACTTAGATGGTACATCGTTTAGAATATACATGGCAGTTTGTAAAGCATATCCCCAAAAAGAACTATGGAGCGTTGAATAACTCAACATAGACCTAACCATATCCAAAAGAGTTATATTTCTCCTTTCTGCCACCTCATTTTGTTGAGGTGTGCCTGGTGCAGAAAACTGAGAAATTATTCTATTATCAATAAGATATTGCTGAAACTCACCAGATAGATATTCTCCACCACGATCAGATCTCAAGGTTTTTATACATTTCTCAAGCTGATTTTCCACTTCAGCTTTAAATGCTTTGAACATATCAAAAGCATCCGACTTATTTCTCATGAGATACATATAGCCAAATCTTGAGTGATCATCCGTGAAAGTGATGAAGTACTCATATCCACCTCTAGCTTGAATGCTCATAGGTCCACACACATCAGTGTGTATCAATCCTAAACATTTAATGGCTCTTATGCCTTTGGTCGTAAACGACCTTTTGGTCATTTTACCTTCCAAACAAGATTCACAAGTTGGTAGATCATCAACCTTTAAGTCACTTAGAGGTCCGTCACATACCAATCTTTTAATCCTATTAAGGTTAATATGACCTAGGCGCAAATGCCATAGGTAGGTTTCATCTTTTGATAATTTTACTCTTTTATGATTGGGTTCCGTTGATTCCGTGTCTAACAAGTGAGAGATGTTTCCATGCAAATAGAATAAACCGTTTTCCAATGTACCTTTGCAAATAATTTTGTCATTCTTAGTAATAATAAAGGTTTTATTAAAAGTAACCGAATAACCAAATAACCAAATTTATTTAAACAAGAAACCGAAATTAAATTCCTCTTGAATTGAGGTACATAATAAACGTCTATTAAATCTAAATGCCTTAAAGAATCTAAACTAATTCTAATATCTCCCACTGCACTAGCGGATACCAACGCTCCATTACCTAAATGCAAATTGAATTTGTTCTCTTTAAGCCTTCTCCTTTAATTGAGCCCTTGTAAGGAAAAAAAAACATGATTAGTGGCTCCAGAGTCTATGATTCAAAAATCCATTAAATCCGCCAAAAAACATGTTTCAAGATAATTAATATTACCTTCTTCCTTTCCTTGAGACTTTGGGCAATTTCTTTTCCAATGTCCCTTTTCACCACAAAGGAAACACTTTCCTTTGATCTTGGTTACTTTCTTTATCTCCTTCTTTGTAGGTCCTAGTTGTTTTTTCTTGTACTGTTTCTTGACCTGCTTATGAGTCTTAACAGTAGCAACTTTACCTACGATATGAATCTCTTGACCCTTGCCTTTCACAAGGATCTTTTCCGCGCTTTGAACATCTTGTATCAGGCCTTGCAAGGTGTATTCCTTATTATTCAAGGTGTAGTCCAACTTGAATTGATCAAAGGAATCAGACAGTGAGTTGACAATCATGTCAATTTTGGTCTCACCATCTATCTCAGCACCATTCAGTTTAGCAATGTTGAGATGTGCTATGACTTTCATCATGTGATCTTTCACAGCCTGTTCGAGTTTCATCCTAAGATTCATAAAAGCAATCACTACCTCTCTCTTAGTCGTCCTAGACCTCATAGCAAACATCTCCTCTAGAGACATCATTAAATCGGCAGCAGTCTCCATTCCTTCATGTTGCTGTTGCAACACGTTAGAGATGGTGGCCATAATGTAACATTTAGCCATCTCATCAAAAGACTCCCACTGCTGATACTAATCTCTTTGCTCCTGAGTAGATTCATTAGTAGGAGTAGGTGGTTTAGGAGTGCACAGAACAAACTTATGCTTTTCGGATTGCAATAGTAGCCCAATTTTCCTTTTCCATGTGACATAATTATCACCAGTTAAAGTATTGTCTATAAGGATGTTGATTAGGGATGAGGTCATGATTTCTGAACAATAACAAAAATTATATATGAGTAAATAATCATGATTAAGCACTTTTGAATATTTATCTTGAATTAAATAAAATAATTTAATCGTAAGAATTCAACGGTGATCTAACACCCATAAATGTCACGCCTCATTTGGGAGTTCACAATATTTACTAGTTGGACTAGGTCCCACCTAATTGTTAACATAACAACCAACGTTTTCAATTTTAGTCTTGTGATTTTATTAACAAGAACTCTTGGGAGGATATTAATAAATTCACATTGAGTGTGTTACTAAGTTATCGACCTTCAATAGAATCCCTCACGAATATCCCTCCTTTGGGAATAGATATCGTTTGGGATAATTGTCTAGTCTATCCTTGTAAGGAAGTATCTTGCTAAATTCCATTCATGAATACCCCTTGGGAGGTTATTCACAAAACATAAAGCTCAACTAAACTTGGAGGTCGTAGGTGTTCCAAAACACCTTCTCCCACTCAATTGCTTAAGGCGTGTGATTGAATTCCAAAGAATGATTTACCAAGTTATATAGATGCCAATTTAGATACTTAAACCATTCAATGCATGTTCATACCAAAAGAGATATATAAGTGGCACTCCTATTCTATATGACATGTTATCAAACAATGAAAAACATTGTAATATTTACAAAAATATAAATGGCTACAATATTGTTCCATCGTAGAAAAACAAGTAAATTACATATGTATTGGAATACAAGAACTTCTTTCTTGGCGAACAAGTCTTCACGAGACCTTCGTCTTTCAGACTCCCTCGGCTACCTCCCATGGGCGTGCACACCCCTCGCCCTTACCCATGGGCGTGCGCATGCCACAAGCCCATAAAGAGCTGCCATGCGCAGCCCATGGCTACAACAAGGGCTGCCGTGCGCAACCCATGCCACAACAAACGTGGTTGCGTGCTTTTTGCACGCACGTTCGTTGTTACGGCTCGCAATGTCCCAAACTTGTTCCGGTTACTCCTAATTCTTCAAACCTTCGAGTCTTCGAAACTTGAATGTATTACAGAAGAATTTACATAACAAAATACTGCAGTTTTTTTTTATTACAACAAAATAAAAAAAACTTAGCAACTACCAAGAAGGAAATTATGGCAATAATATACCACCCTTCTTGTTACAATCCCAAAACAAAATTACATTGAAATTCTAGGACCAAAAATGAGCAATAACAATCCACATATAAAACATACATATATCCATACATTCCAATGTAAATATATATGCGAATACCTAGAGTGTCATCTCTTTCTAAAACATGCATATATACAATAAAAGAAAAAGATTCAAGAACACATACATCAATAAATCAAGGGTACAACCAGGCTCTGATACCAATTGTAGAGAAAAAACAGTTTTGAAACGCAGCGGAAGCGTGTTAAAAAATGAAATTAGGGTTTGCGTATAAATAAAAATTTTCTCTTTTATGCAACGAGAACCTTAACCCTAGATTAATTGATGTATATAAAAGTATCGTACCTTTTTCGCGTGATGATTGAACAAGTGCTGAATCAATTCTGCAAGATCTTCCAATCCAATCACGAACGTGAATCACCTAGGAGTGTGGGCTCCCTTTCTTTAAATTGTATTCCTGAGGATGGAGACAAAGCAAATATCTTTTCTTTGTTAGTTACAAATATCCTCCAAGAGAAAAAATCCAAGAACGTCCGGTCACATGTTAATTATCAATCAATTTGATTGTAACTCGCGTGAACCTTGATTCGATATTGTACACAAAACTCTTTTGATGTAAAGGATATTAGTATACTATCGAATACAAAACGTTCCCCTTTTTCTCTACTTGGCCAAATTCACACACTATTGCTTAGAGAAGATTGAATTTTGTCTAGAGTAAAATCAGATTTTTCTCCCTCAAAATTCTATGATTGCCGAATTCTTCACTAAGAAAAATATGGCTTGGCCGAAATTCATCTCTAATGCCTTCAGGCTGGCCGAATTCATCATCCACATATATATATAGGTTCATAAATCCTTTCCTAAGAAGGATTCACTTGGTTTGCAAAAATCTTTTCCTTATGTGGATTTATTTGGTAGTTAGAATCCTTATCTTAGAAGAAAACTAACTACTCCTTTAAATATATATTGTGTTGGCCGAATTTCCCTTGTTTGAAGTAGATTAGGAGTGTTTAATCTTTCCTAAGAAAGATTACTTGATGGACAAGAATCCTATCCTTAGGTAGATTAACTTGGTGGTTATGAATCCTTTTCAAATAAGAATTCTACCACTAAAAAGTTTTACTTGGTGACCAAGAATCATTTTCCAAAATGAATTCTTTTCTACACCAAGACTCATAATCTTACTCAATAGTGTGTTTGTAACCATATTAAAGACTTCCTAATTTGATTAGATAAATAACTCCTTTTATTTATCTGCTTATTAAATATAGTCTTTAACATTAACTATACTACCAACAATAGTATAGTTTTAGGAGACCATCTCCTAATAGGAAAATATTTTGAATTTTAATTAAATAATTAATTAATCAACAAATTAATTAATTTCCATTTAATTAAAAAATACCAAAATAAAAATAATATATTTAAGGTATTCACCATAGCCTTTGCCGCCCATACCTAGTATAAAGGTCATATATTATTTTTCTCATTTTTTTAAATCCATTGGACCTTAATAAAAAGTCTACATGTGAACTAGACCTATTCTTACAAAAAGAAACAAGTTCACATGCCTTATTACAATTCTAGATGGACCCCTATTGGTCCGGTAGAATATATTAAGTGATCCATGCAAGTTCGTGTGGATTGGAGATCTTGGCAGGCTATCTAAATTTAAGCTCCAATAGACACAACCCAATCACAATCAACAAATGATTCACTTAGATCCAATCTATTTATGTTAGTTCATTCCACTAAAGAACTAAAATTGAACTCTTAAATAAAGATAGAATAAGTTGATGTTACTCTTTCGTACCCTAGACAACCTTATTGGAGAAAGTGTATCCTCGTGAAGAATATCAGTAATCGCCAAGAGCTCATAGACTGCCTATAGCTCTCCAAGTTACCATATTTACTCATATGATGACATTTTGAACTTGGATATTTTGACTTGTCCAGAAGCCATGTTTCAATAGACACTACTGAAAACTTAACGTTAAGATTTAATATCCAATACCTCAAAACATCCATATGATGGTATTCTACTCTCATTCAATAAATGGAACCACGATGTCCATATCTATAAATGAAGTCCTCTATCGATTAACAAATTAATACCACCAAACTATCGAGGATAGACTATGCTATATAATCGTACTCATTGATAGCTGAAATGATAACATCTGCAACCATAAGTCCATCATTTATCTTAGAATTAAGATAGACTCTCCGATTGTCTTCAAATGAAAACTTTTATCCATTGACGGTTCTGGATAAAGTGTTTTATTTTGATCCTATTCAATGCACCCAGTGCACTAGATTCTTTTGCCCAAAGACACCACACTTTGAACTCGGATAGGTGAGCAAGGAAGTCTTGACAATAGGTGTGAGACCTATGGTGTTGAGCAAGAAGTCTTGGCAAGAGGTGTGAAGCCATGGATTGTCGAGCAAGGAAGTCTTGGCTAGAGGTGTGAAGCCTTGGATAGTCGAGCAAGAAGTCTTGCCTAGAGTTGTGAGAACTCGGATAGGTGAGCAAGGAAGTCTTGACTAGAGTCGAGAAGACTCGGATAGTTGAGCAAGGAAGTCTTGACTAGAGTCGAGAAGACTCGGATAGTTGAGCAAGAAGTCTTTCCTTGGGTTGTGAAGATCCGGATAAGGTGAGCAAGGAAGTCTTGACAAGAGGTGTGAAGCCTCGGATTGTTGAGCATATGGCGACAACTTATAGAGTAGGATAGGAGGGTAGTTTCTAGGTGAAGAGGTAACTTACGAGATTGTACTGGTCTTATCTACTAGTGGATTTTTTTTGCCGGTGGCTGCTAGCCAGTGGATGTTTCCTATTTGGAGGTTTACCACATTATATCTTGTGTCAACTTTTCTCTATCCCTATCTCTCTAATATTTGTATTATGGATAGAACTTTCTGTATGAAAAAACGGTTTAGAAACGCAACGGAAGCATGAGAAAAACGAAATTAGGGTTTGCGTATAAATAAAAAATTTCCCTTTTATGCAACAAGAACCTTAACCCTAGATTAATTGATGTATATAAAAGTATCGTACCTTTTTCGCATGACGATTGAACAAGCGTCGAATTGATTCCGCAAGATCTTCCAATCCAATCACGAACTTGAATCACCTAGGAGTGTGAGCTCCCTTTCTTTAAATTGTATTCTTGAGGATGGAGACAAAGAAAATATCTTTTCTTTGTTAGTTACAAATATCCTCCAAAAGAAAAATCCAAGAACGTCCGGTCACTTGTGAATTATCAATCAATTTGATTGTAACTCGTGTGAACCTTGATTCGATATTGTACACAAAACCCTTTTGATGTAAAGGATATTAGTATACTATCGAATACAAAAACGTTCCCTTTTTTCTCTCTACTTGGCCGAATTCACACACTATTGCTTAGAGATGATTGAATTTTGTCTAGAGTAAAATCTGATTTTTCTCCCTCAAAATTCTATGATGGCCGAATTCTTTACTAAGAAAAATAGAACTTGGCCAAAATTCCTCTCTAATGCTCCTTAGTCATGACCGAAATTCTTCACACATATATATAGGTTCATAAATCCTTTTCTAAGAAGGATTAACTTGGTTGGCAAGAATCCTTTCCTTAGGTGGATTTATTTGGTAGTTAAGAGTCCTTATCTAAAAGAAAATCTAACTACTCCTATAACCATATGTTGTTGGTCGAATTTTTGGTCTTTGATATGGAATAGGAGAGTTCAATCTTTCCTAAGAAAGATTACTTGATGGACAAGAATCTTATCCCTAGGTAGATTAACTTAGTGGTTATGAATCCTTTTCAAATAAGAATTCTACCACTAAGTAGTTTTACTTGGTGACCAAGAATCCTTTTCCAAAAAGAATTCTTTCCTACACCAAGACTCCTAATCCAACTCAATAGTGTATTTGTAACTATATTAAAGACTTCCTAATTTGATTAGATAAATAACTCCTTTTATTTATCTACTTATCAAATATAGTCTTTAACATTAACTATACTACTAACAATAGTATAGTTTTTGGAGACCATCTCCTACTAGAAAAAGATTTTGACTTTTAATTAAATAATTAATTAATCAACAAATTAATTAATTCCCATTTAATTAATCATAAAATAAAAATAATATATTAAAGCTATTATTAATAGCCTTTGCCGCCCATACCTTAATATAAAGGCCACATATTATTTTTCTTATTTTATTAAATCTATTGGACCTTAATAAAAAGTCCACATGTGAACTAGACCTATTCTTACAAAAAGAAACAAGTTCACATGCATTAATACAATTCTAGATAGACCCCTATTGGTCCGGTAGAATATATTAAGTGATCCATACAAGTTCGTGTGGATTGGGGATCTTGGCGGGGCTATCTAAATTTAAACTCCAATAGACACAACCCAATCACAATCAACAAATGATTCACTTAGGTCCGATCTATTTAATTTTAGTTCATTCCACTAAAGAACTAAAATTGAACTCTTAAATAAAGATAGAATAAGTTGATGTTACTCATTCTTACCCTAAACAACCTTATTGGAGAAAGTGTATCCTCGTGAAGAATACAAGTAATCGCCAAGAGCTCATAGACTGCCTATAGCTCTCCAAGTTACCATATTTACTCATATGACCATATTTTGATTTGGATATTTTGACTTGTCATGAAGCCATGTTTAAATAGACACTATTGAAAACTTAACATTAAGATTTAGTATCCAATACCTCAAAACATCCATATGATGGTATTCTACTCTCATTCAATAAATGGAGCCACGATATCCATATCTATAAATGAAGTCCTGTATCGATTAACAAATGAATACCACCAAACTATCGAGGATAGACTATGCTATATAATCATACTCATTGATAGCTCAAATGATAACACTTGCAACCATAAGTCCATCATTTATCTTAGGATTGAGATAGACTCTCCGATTGTCTTCAAATGAAAATTTTTATCCATTGACGGTTCTAGATAAAGTATTTCATTTTGATCCTATTCAATGCACCCAGTGCACTAGATTATTTTGCCCAAAGACACCACACTTTGATGATTTTAGACTCATCATAACACATTTGATCCCACTCAAATGCTAGCAAAAGAATCTACAACTTTGACAAGATAAAGGCGCCCAACCTTCTATCTTAAGTTGTGAATATTATTCAAGACTAACTAAAGAATTGTGTCTACCTCATACATATCTAGATGTATGAAAAATTCTTCTTTTCTCGTAGTCTTTTGACCTTATGATTATTTACTTTTGACAATTATAATAATTAAACTATAAATGCTATAAGATTTGTTAAACTAGAAATCACTTTATTTATATGAAAAGATTGTTAATTACAATATTACACTCTTGCTATCAAGCATAATCCTAACAATCTCCCACTTGCTCTATAGCAAATGTGCCATATCTCTCATCCCCATATTCTCTAGACGCACATCAAAACTCTTTTGAGGGAGAGCCTTTGTAAAGGGATCCGCTAGATTTTTTGTTGACGCGATTTTGGTAATCTTCACGTCACCCCTATGCACAATTTCCCTTAAAAGATGATACTTTCTTTCAATGTGTTTCCCTTTCTTATGACTTCTTGGTTCTCTCGAATTAGCCACTGCTCTATTATTGTCACAATAGATAGTGATCTGCTTATTCGGATCAGGAACCACTTCCAAGTCAATCAGGAATTAGCGGAGCCAAACATCCTTTTGAGCAGCCTTGTATGCGGCAAAATACTCGGCTTCCATGGTGGAATCGGCAATACAAGATTGCTTGATACTCCTCCATATAACTGCCCCTCCTCCAATAGTAAACACAAATCCTGATGTTGATCTCCTGGAGTCAGAATCTGATTGAAAATCAGAATCTATATACCCAACGGGAATGAAATCCCCTCTAGAGTATACAAGCATATAATCTCTTGTTCTCCTAAGATACTTGAAAAAATGCTTCACTGCCGTCCAGTGATCAGGACCAGGTTTCGATTGAAACCTGCTAACAATGCCTACAGCAAAACAAATATCTGGTCTAGTACAGAGCATTGCATACATGAGACTTCCTACTGCCGAAGCATATGGAATCCTTCTCTTGAATTGCTCTTCATGCTCATTCTTAGAAACTTGTTCCTTAGAAATTTTGATTCCATGTCTGAAAGGTAACATACCTTTCTTGGAATCTTGCATGGAAAACCTAGACAAGATTTTATCTATGTATGAAGCTTGGATAATGCAATCGTTCTATTCTTTCTATCCCTTATGACTTGGATACCAAGAATATAACTTGCTTCTCCTAAGTCCTTCATATCAAATTGTTTTGCTAACCATTCTTTTATTGATGTCAATAAACCTACATCGTTTCCGATGAGTAGTATATCATCAATGTAAAGAACAAGGAAAACCAACTTGTCGCCTTTAATCCTTTTGTATACACAAGGTTCATCAAGGTTTTGAATAAATCCAAAACCTTATACAGCTTGATCGAACCTTATGTTCCAGGATCTGGATGCTTGCTTCAATCCATATATGGATCTTTGCAACTTGCATACCCTTTCCTCTTGGCCATTTTCAATGAATCCTTCTGGTTGCATCATATAGATGCTTTCCTCAAGACTTCCATTAAAGAAAGCTGTCTTGACGTTCATTTGCCAAATCTCTAGGTCTAGAGATGTCGTAATGGATAAGAATATCCTAATGGATTTAAGCATGGCCACAGGAGAGAAGGTTTCTTCATAATCGATACCTTTCTTATGTGTATAACCTTTAGCTACCAATCTAGCCTTAAAAGTTTCCACATTTCCACATTTCCATCCATTCCTCTTTTCCTCTTGTATACCCACTTGCACCCAATGAATTTAATCCCTTTAGGCAAGTCTACAAGAGACTAGACTTTATTTTTGAACATAGATTCAATTTCGGATTGCATTGCCTTTTGCCAATGGCTACAATCAACATCTTCCATTGCTTCCTTGTATGTATAGGGATCATCTTCGTCCGGAAGATTCTCTACAGATTATACTAGACCGATGTATCTCTCGGGTTGTCTAACAACCCTCCCACTACGATGAGGTATGGTAGATTGTTGATCTTATGTTGGTACGGGACTTACAATTGGGCTTGGTTGCGAAACCTCTTATGGAATTGTATCTCCTAAAATCAAGAAACTGATATATATCAACACAAAGTGTATGACAAAAAATGAATTTTCCATAGATCCACTGTATATTAATGTACTTCGTACACGTACAAAAATGGATTACCAACTACCAACTATCATTAGTGTTGTAAAAAAAAATGTCTTTTGAACTATGAATTAATGAATACAGATTAATGCTATGCATTCACACACAAATTCCAATTATTGCATACATTTCCTGAACTATATAAATGCTCTGAGAAATGAATAAATTCCTTTCTAGATTCTGTTATGTTGCACAAATAAAGTTTTAATTGAAACCATTTTGGTAACAAAATGCTAAAGATTAACTTCTTATCAGTTCAAGAGTAAACTTAATTACAGAACGGAAAATCAACAACAGAATTACCACAATCTAAAAAGTCTACTTCCAGTAACCATATATCGAGGAATTCTTGAAGAAGAAGATGAAGAACCAAGCTATGTGGAAAATTCAGAGGAAATGACTGAATATACTGATAAAGGAAAAGTGTTGGTGATTCGAAGAAGCCTCCACTCAGCCCACAGTGAAGAAGAGCCATGGTTAAGAGATAACATCTTTCATACAAGATGTACTGCTCTTGGTAAGGTATGTAATGTTATCATTGATGGTGGCAACTGTATTAACGTGGTAGCTGAAGAAATGGTGAATAAATTGAACCTGAAAACTGAACCTCACCCACGACCTTACAAGATTCAATGGTTCCAGAAGGGTAACGGTTTGAAGGTTACAAAGCGATGTTTGGTGACTTTCTCAATTGGTAAAAATTACAAGGATGAAATCTGGTGCGACGTGGCACCAATGGATGCTTGCCATCTCTTGTTGGGAAGGCCGTGGCAATATGACCGGAAAGCAATACATGACGGGTTTAGTAATACTCATACTTTTATAAAGGATGGAATCCGAATCAAATTAACTCCTCTGAAGATACATGATGACTCACAAACAGAAAAAGGGAAAGGTAATTCTTTCTTAACCAGTTCTCAATTTGAAAGAATTATTACTAAAGGAGAAGAAGCCTTTACATTATTGATTGTAGAAGAAAATAAAACTGATCAGAATGATCATAGTGAGCTAATTCGTCCATTGTTGAAAGAATTTGATGATGTTGTGTCCGAAGAGATTTCTATGAGGTTGCCACCAATGAGGAAAATTCAGCACCATATAGACTTTGTACCAGGAGCATCTTTACCAAATAAGGCTGCCTACAGGTAGACATGACCCCGGTTTCCACCGGTTCCGGTTCGGAATAGGCGGTTCCGGTTCTGGAAGGAGCCTGAGCCAGAACCGGAGCCAGAACCGGAGCCAAAACTGGAACTGGAACCGGAACCGGAACCGTGGAACCGCGGAACCGCGGTTCTGGTTCCACCGGTTCGGATCCTTTTTTTTTCCTTATTATACATTTATACTCATTTTTAAAAAAATACGAAAACATAAGACATGTAATAATATGAACTTGTAAATGAATTTTATTGTGTAAGGCCGTAAGCTGAAATTAAAATTTAAAAAAATAATACTAAATACATAAATTGAAATAAATGTATAAAACTAAAAATTAAAAAAATTGGTCTTGCACTTAATTTGTACCAAAATTAGAGGAATAAAAGACCACGTAGTTCTTTTACATTTTATTGTCTTTTACATATGTAAATTTGTAAGTCTGTAACTAATCGCTGCCATCCGTCCCGGTGCCGGTGGTGTGATCATCATCGAAGAAATCATAAATAACTTCTGGCTCCATTTCTTGTTGTCTATATCCAGCCTTTATCCAATCATCAACACACACTTGGAATTGAATTGATTCTGGACTCAAAAGCGACCGTCTTGCGTCCAAAATATTTCCACCCGCGCTAAACTCTTGTTCCACAACCACTGTAGAAACCGGTGTTGCAAGAATCTGTTTGGTTATTATAGACAAGATTGGGAAGTGCTTTTCATGTTCTCTCCACCAATGTAGAATATCAAATTTATCCACATCATCGTCTCCTATAAACTCAAAATTGGTACTATGATAAGTTTTTATCTCATCATACGAGATCGGACTTGATGAAGAAGAAGAAGAACCTCGCAATCTTTTGATCTTTTGGGATAAAAGCGCAGACCTTGCCCCCAACACTCCAGGAGATCGAGTTTGGGAGACATTTTCATTTTGTTGAACACTAATGTTTAATGATGGACCATAAATTCTACGATATTCATCATATAACTGATAAAATAATATCTTAATTGCAGCACAATAAGTATTATTTTCTAACTGTATACCTAAACATTTATAATAAAGAGTTAAATAATCTGTCAATGCATCTAGTTTACAACATGAGTCAAAACACAACGCAAGCAGGTAAATAGTTGGAAACTCTCTATAATAGTCTAACCATTTTTTTTCATAGCTTCAATGCATGTCTGTAATTGTATATCAGATGAACAGTCAGCAAATGCACCAGCAATATTACAACCCTCAATAATAAATAATTGAGTAGTAGGATAATAAATACCTGATAAATTATTAGTAGCACTATTAAAAACTTTTAACAAATTACAAATTTTTGTACAAACATCTCAATGGTGTGCATAAAGATTGATTTGACTAACATTATATTGTATAAAAGAAACTAATAAATCCCTATATTCATAACTTTCACAAAGCAATTTATAAGTAGAGTTCCAACGTGTTGGAACATCACGAGAAAATCTAATGGGATGTCTGCCTGCCTGTTTACAAAATCTTACCCATGCTTTCATAAAATTAGGATATTTCCACAAATATGAGAGGGCCTCTTTAATGGGTTTAATAAAAGCTTGAAGAATTTCCAAACCTTTTTAAACGCATAAATTTAAAACATGGCAAGCACATCTTTGATAAAAAAAATTACTATTAAAATAAGGCTTGTATAATTCAATTAAAGCAAGAATAGCTGCTGTATTATTAGAAGTATTATCAAAACCAATTGAAAAAATTTTGCTTTCAATTTTATACTCTTCAAAAATGATTTTCATATTTTTATAAATATTATCAGCAGTATGTGCATCATCAAAAACTCTAAATGCAATAATCCTTTTTTGTATTGTCCATGCTTTGTCCATATAATGACAAGTTACACCTAAGTATGAATGCATTCGCCAATGGTCAGTCCATATATCAGCACATACGGAAACACGACCTATATAGTTCGCAAAATATTTTTTTTAAATCCTTTTTTCCTTTTTATAAATATCATACATTGTACGCGTGAGAGTGGTCCTAGGGACACGACATGCAGCAGGATTTAATGCTTTATGACAATATTTAATAAAACCAACTTTTTCACCAAAACTAAAAGGTAAATGTACTACAGCTACCATCCTAGCTAATTCTTCTCTATTAGCTTGATCACTATATTTAAATAATTGAGTGTCAGGGTAGAAAACCTGGAAATTTGAGATTGTGCATTCCCCTTGGCAAGTTCTGCTGGATAACTGATCGTAATATGCTTCCTATATGTGACGTATCCTCCAGATTTAGTCCACTTGTATTCTTTAGGGCAGTAATTGCACACCGCCCAACATGTTCCATTCGGTTTCGTAACTTTCTTCATGTGGAGAGCGAATAGATCAGATTTGAAATGCTTTTTATCCTTCTATGTCGGCTCTTCAAAATTTGGATCTGCAGCAAAATCGGGTATAGTTTCTGATTGGCTTGTCATATTACCAGGGCTAGGGCTAGGGGCGCTAGGCTGGCTAGAATTGGGTTCAGAAATTATTAAAGGGGGATTTGGATTGATTGGATAGTTTAGAGATTCAAGATAGGCTTGCCGTTGTAGGAACTCATGGTAAGCAGTGTCATCAAAATCGATATTATCCGGTTGGACCGGATCCGGCTCCGACACACGACCCTTACCGGTCCTGGAAACGGAATGCCTTGGTGGAATATCTCTTACTCCACTTCCACTTCCACTTGCCATCGAAAAAAATAATTTATAAATAAACTCTTCAAAAAAATTAAGATAAAAATTGTTGACAAGGATTTTAAAATGATTTTAAAAAATAATAATTGTAATACACTAAATATAAACAAATAAATAATTGATTAATTGAAAGATAATTGAAGAGAATTAGGAGAATTGAGATTTGAGAGAGAGTTGAGACTTGAGAGAGCAATTGTTTGATAAGAAATGAATTATGGGGTATTTATAGGAAATAAAGAATTAAAGGGGAAAAGAAAAAAAAAATTAAAAAATTGAGCCGTTGGAGCCCAACGTTCCGCTGACTTCAGTGGAACGTTGGGCTCCAAAGGTCTGCTGACCGTTGGAGCCCAACGGCTGTTTTTAAAAAAAAATCAATTTTTTTTTAAATAAAGGCCAGGAACCGGCGGTTCCTGAACCGGGACCGAACAGTCGGTTCCTGGCCGGTTTTTCAAGAGAAGGAACAGGAACCGAACCGTCGACCCCCCAGTTCCGGTTACGGTTCTGGTTCCGGTTCCGGTTCTGAAACCGGTTCCACGGTTTCGGTTTCGATTTCGGTTACGGTTCATTTCACACGGTTACTGTTCGGTTCCAAGGTTCGAACCGAACCGTGGTCATGTCTACCTACAGGATGAATCCAAATCAGCAGGTCGAATTACAAAAACAAGTGGAAGAGTTGATAAATAAGAGACTAATTAGAGAAAGCATTAGCTCTTGTGTTGTACCTACCTTGCTTGTACCAAAAAAGATGGGTCATGGCGTATGTGCGTAGACAGTCGAGCAATCAATAAGATCACAATCAAGTATCGGTTCCCTATTCCGAGGCTTGATGACCTATTTGACCAATTGCATGGAGCTATGGTTTTCTCAAAACTTGATTTAAGGAGTGGATACCATCAGATCCGGATGAGGGCGAGAGATGAATGGAAAACTGCCTTTAAAACCAGCAAGGGTTTATATGAATGGCTAGTCATGTCATTTGGCTTATCAAATGCTCCAAGTACTTTTATGAGATTGATGACACGTTTTTCAGCCTTTTATGGGAGAATTCGTTGTGGTCTATTTTGACGATATCCTAGTGTACAGCAGGTCCAATCAAGAACACAGAGCATTTGAAAAAGGTTTTTGACACCTTGAGGGAGCAGCAACTCTTCGTCAACCTCAAGAAATGTCAATTTTTTACTGATAACATTGTTTTCCTTGGTTATATTGTGTCCAATACAGGAATCAAAGTTGACCCAAGTAAGATAGAAGCAATCGTGATATGGCCAACACCAAAGACCATTTTTGACATTCGGAGCTTCCATGCCATCGTCTCATTTTACCGAAGGTTTATCAAGAGCTTCAGCACTTTAATTGCTCCTGTTACGGAATGCTTAAAAGGTGGAGTTTACAAGTGGAATGAAGCCGCTCAAGCAAGTTTTGATCTTATTAAGACCAAGATGACCGAGGCACCTATCTTAGCTCTTCCAAATTTTAAAGCAATATTTGAAGTTGATTGTGATGCTTCAGGAGTGAGGATTGGAGCTATTCTTAGCCAAGAAGGAAGACCCATTGCTTTCTTTAGTGAGAAGTTGAATGATGCAAAAAGGAAGTATTCGACATATGACAAAGAGTTCTATGCCATCATCCGAGCTCTAGATCATTAGGGTCACTACTTGCTGCCAAAGGAATTTGTTCTCTATTCAGATCATGAAGCCTTGAAATACTTAAGCACTCAACACATGCTAAGTGCACGGCATGCAAAATGGGTAGAATTCCTTCAAACTTTTCAATTTGTTCTTAAACATAAATCTGGAATATTGAACAATGTGGCTAATGCATTAAGTAGGAGGCATGTTTTGTTGAATACTATGCAATCTATGGTGGTTGGTTTTGAGATTGTGAAAACCCTTTAGGAAGATGATTCTGATTTTGGCAATCTTTGGAAAGCTTGTTTAAGTGAACCAAAGAACCAATTCTTTATTCATGATGGTTATCTATTCAGGGGCAAGCAGCTTTGTATTCCAAATTTCTCACTTAGAGAATCCATAATTCGAGAGGTTTATGGTGGAGGGCTTGCTAGACACTTTGGTTGAGACAAAACATTGATCATGGTGCAAGAAAGATTCTATTGGCCTAAGCTTGTGCAAAATGTTGAGAAGATTGTGAAAAGATGTGTTACTTGTCACAAAGCCAAGATGCATGGGAGCAATGCTAGAGTATACACTCCTCTTCCAATTCCAACAGCACCATGGGAAGATGTGAGTATGAACTTTATTGTGGGATTGCCAAGAACTCAAAAGGGTAAAGATTCAATTATGGTGGTGGTGGACAGATTCTCTAAAATGACTCATTTCGATCCTTGCAACAAGACTTTAGATGCTACTCATGTTTCTCTCCATGGCATTCCAAAAGCAATCACTTCTGATCGAGATTCAAAATTCCTAAGCCATTTTTGGAGAACCCTTTGGAAGAAGTTGGGAACTAAGCTCCAATTCAGTTCATCTCACCACCCACAAACGGATGGACAAACTGAAGTTGTTAACAGATCTTTAGGAGCTATGCTTAGAAGCTTGGTGAAAAAGAATGTTAGAGAATGGGAAAACTCGTTGCTTCATGCCGAGTTTGCTTACAATCGTTCTACCAGTCAAAGTACTAGTTGTTCTCCTTTTGAAGTTGTTTATGGTATGAATCCTATTGGCCCTTTGGATCTATCTCCTATTCACATCAATGATCATTTTAGTGGGGAAGCTGATGAAAGAGCCAAATACATCAAGAAGATTCATGAGCAAGTTAGAAACAAGATCTTGAAGCAAACTGAAAAGTATAAGAAGCAAGCTGATAAGCATCGAAAGAAAGTTGTGTTAAAAGAAGGCGACCTAGTATGGATTCATTTAAGAAAGGAAAGGTTTCCAAACAGAAAGTTTGCAAAACTTCAACCCCGAGCTGATAGACCTTTCAAGATTGTTAAGAAGATTAATGACAATGCATACAAGGTGGAGCTTCCAGGTGAGTATGGAGTTTCAGCAACTTTCAATATCTCAGACCTGTCTCCATATTATGCTGATGAGCAACTAGACTCAAGGACGAGTCCGTTTCAACCCGAGGAGAATGATGTACGTGAGCAACCCAACATGATTGCTGAACGTGGACTACCCAATATGAAACCACTTGAAGATACAAATGACATGAATTCTTTTAATAAGGAATCAGCCCAATTCGGTTTTATGGCTCAAGAGGTAATTAAAGTCCAAGATTTCTCATTGGATCAGCCCACTATATGGTTTAATTACTCAACCAGCCACCTAGTTCTTTAAAGACAAGTAATTTGGTCTAATTATGACTATTTTGAAGTTTATTTTTTGAAAGTTATTATTATTTGTTTCCCATGCTTGGAGGGTTGTTCCAAGAATAGTTTTAATTTAGTTGTATTTCTCATGCTTTGAGGGTTTGTTCCAAGGCTAGGCTTTAGTGATGTTGTGTTTCCCATGCTTGGAGGGTTGTTCCAAGAATAAATATCCCCATTTTCGGATTTGTACGGAGCTTTTCAGATGATCAAAAATTAACCTTGTTCTTGAGTGTTTTAACAAAAGTTCTTATCTCTTTGGTGGACTCCTTTGAGTGGTGAGCTTATTGAGTTCTCATCTTTAAGGTGGTGATACTCTTATCCTTAAAGTAGTGAACTTTGTATTGTTACTTGTTTGAACATCAAACGGCATCACTTCTGCATTCCTCTCTCTTTTTCCATAGCTTGTGAGAGCTGAGGCTTCAGCTTTGGGACAAATTAAAAAATTTGGGGTTTTTTTTCAAGTATGTTTGTGCCTGCATTGATCATCTTTGGGGACTCTATTGTTGATGTGGGAAACAATAATAATCTGAATACAGTTATCAAAGCAAATTTCCCTCCTTATGGTAGAGACTTTGTTACTCACAGACCAACTGGAAGATTCTGCAATGGAAAGTTAGCCACAGACTTCACTGGTAAAATTTCTCAGGAACCAACTTAAAGCTATCTTCTGGTAAAATTTCTTATGTTTTCATTTTCTACATGCACAGCTGAGTTCATTGGATTCACTTCATGCCCACCAGCTTACCTCACCCAAGAAGCCAAAGGGGAGAGAATCTTAACTGGAGTCAACTTTGCCACAGCTGCTTCTGGCTTATATGACGGGACAGCCCAGTTATATGTACACGCAGTTCTACTTGTGTCTCCAATGTTCAAATTTGACTACTTACAAACACACAAAAGTGACAGTTTTTGTTGGCTTGCAGAGTGCCATCTCATTAACTCAACAGCTGAATTCCTACAGGGAATGTCAAAATAAGGTAGTGAGTATGGTTGGAAGAGAAATGGCCAATAACATTTTCACCGGAGCGATCCATCTTTTGAGTGCAGGGAGTAGTGATTTTATTCAGAATTACTACATCAGTCCCCTCCTTAACAGAGTCTACTCACCCGATCGATTCTCAGATACCCTCATGAATTCCTACTCTAGTTTTGTTCAGGTATCTTCCAACTCCTTAAAACTAAACGTATATTGTATGCAGACTGCATCCTAAATCTAGACCATTTAAATGAACACAACATTTTGGATAAAAATCTGTCGAGTCCCAAATTTTGCTTTTTTGACATCTATTACTCCTAAACCTTCAAATAATTAAAGTCAAAATCTCCAGAAACCAATGAAAAAGGCTGTACCTTTTCTCCAGAAACTCTCCATGATAATTAGTGTCTAATTTGCATATTGGACAATGATTTATACAGAATCACAAAAGGTGTTCAATATATACACACACAATAAGAAGCTAATTTCATTTCTCTTTTGTTTCTTTGAAAACTTTCTTTTTGGTAGAATCTATACCAACTTGGAGTGCGAAAGCTAGGAATGACGAGTCTACCTCCAACTGGATGTCTACCAGCAGTCGTCACCCTATTTGGTGGAGGAAGCAATCAGTGTGTTGCAAGGTTAAACCAAGATGCCATTTCTTTCAACAACAAACTGAACAGTGCATCTCAGAGCCTGGTGAATAAGCTCCCTGGTCTCAAACTTGTGGTCTTTAATATCTACAAGCCTCTATTGGATATCATCACTACTCCTGGAAAAAGCGGTAATGTAACTATCCTGCAAGAAGTAGCTAGTCAATATGGCATGCTTAACTGATCCACATTTACTTCCAGAAATGAATAATATCTAGCAGAAAATGTATAAACTGAAAAAATAATGAGGATTAGGCACAAACATTAGTATCGTCTTGATTTTGTGCTTTCACAAATCACAAACATTTGAAATTAAAATTGTCACTGGAGTGTGATTTTAAACAGAACAGGATTAGGCACATACTGACAGCAGAGAGACTTGATTCCTTTTGTTTCTTTTCTGTGAATTGAATTTTTATTACAGGGTTCTTTGAGTCAAGAAAGGCCTGTTGTGCGACTGGCACTCTGGAGACCTCGGTTCTATGCAATGCCAGGTCCATTAGGTACATGCTCAAATGCTACACAATATGTATTTTGGGATGGTTTCCATCCCTCTGAAGCTGCCAACAGAGTCTTGGCTGGTGTTCTACTGGAAAAGGGTTTTGACCTAATCTCATAAAAATGATGTACTGCAATTTCAGCGCAGTTATCTTCTCATCTCATGTACAATGTCATATGTCTTATCACAAACAGAAGCAGTTTGGAAGTTTTAGAAAGACACTGTACTGTGTAACCTCATGGTCTGTTGTTTGGAAGCCTCCTTCGTTATGTGTGTTAAGGACCACTTGTTACTTCTCCCTTTTATGTCAACAAGATGATTATGCTAGCATTATTGGAAGTTTGGAACTATATTTGTGTAAATCCGTGCTAAACATATCAACTTTATGCAGGTGGATAGTTAATATGCAAGTGGATAGTTAACGATTATCAAGATCTATATACGTCCTAATTTGCACACTTCTATCAGAAGATTTTTGTAACCAAATTCCTCATCAAATGAAATAATTTATAATCAACACAGGTTATTGAGAAATTCTCTATTTCTAACCAGAAAAATAATTTTCAAAAAGAAAAAGAAAGCCTTTAACTCCCTGGAAACAAGAATTACATTTCTATTAGTTATTTATAGTTAGATTCTTATCTCTCTCCCCCCTTCCAATTGTTATTTTTCTTTCAACTTAGTCCCTCCCAAAACTCTTATAGATCAGCATGATAAGAAAATGAATAAATGGCAATTGTGCTTTAAGTCAATCTCATATGGCATAAAAAACTTTACAATCACTGAGTCACGACACCTATCATCTAGTACAGAATCATGGATTCAGGAGGACAAATGTAAAACAAATTCACCTGACGCATAAGCCATATCCCTAAGAAAGTTCAAATCCTGCATTGGAGTTGATTGCATAAAGAAGTTTTTCTCTCAAAGTGCCCAAACGTTTGTATGTTGGAAGCTGCAACATCCAATGGAGCAAGAAATAATACAAAAAAATTTACAGGTAAGAAAAAAGATAAAAGCTGCATTCTGAAAGAAACAAAAAATGATGTTATTTGTCCTAAACTTGCAAAATATATCATTTGCAAGGTAATGGTACCTTAAGAGTATTGTAGCATGTAGAAGCTGATGGAAGCCGGTCCACGTCCTGTCCTCCAAGTGTTGCCCAAAGAGAAGTGTCACATGCAACCTAGATAAGTCAACCAAACAGGATATTTTCAACCTATTTTTTAATTTATTTTTGGAAAAAGAAAAATTAATAAGTGACTCATTGTAAAAGTAATTCATCCCTGAAAAGCAAGACATTTACCCACACTACACAACAAATTCAATAGATAATTTTCATTAAAGATGTGGCACCAAAGACCAAAGACTTTCTATTCAAGCAGCAGTCTCTCCATAAATTACCAGAGAACTAGGATCACATGCTGTCACTAACGCTTGATCCTATTCCTAGGTGAATCAAATTGTTCCCTTCAAATAATCTCTTCACATGGTTATTAAAAGTGAAATAAATGGAACTTCTTTTGTTGTAAATTGCAATAAGCCTGATAACTATTGAGTTATTATCTTCATGTATAGTTTACATATTGCCATCACAGTAGAGGCTTTCATTGAGTGGTTTCTCTCTCAGAAAGATGTTCAGTGCCAAGACAAACTGCAGATTGTCATCAAACAGCATATGTATCACTCTTTGCTTAATTTTTTTATTCTCAAGGTGTTTGATGCATACTGCGGTATCACCAAGGTTTTGAAAGGCCAAATCGAGCCTCGAGATGGTTGTCAACCGCCTCATGAGGTGTAAGCCTCAATTAATTAATAATAATAAATTAAAAAAATTACAGAAATTTAAAAATTGAAAAATGAAACTAGAAATTCATATTTCATAATTCATACCATAATATCAATGACTCGATAACATTACTATCAAATAAAAACACACATCATGATTAGTTCATAATAAAAGAAATAATAACAAAGTCATAAGACAAAAAACTAAAAACCATGAATCTACTCATCCCAAACTAGAAATTTAGAACAAGTCTTGTCATATGTAAATTTTATCAGATGTACACGTCATTGACAAAGAGGATAAAATTGCCAGGTGGACATCCGAATAGGTGTTCAGAAAGTATCCCAAGGTATCATCAAAGAAGAGGAACCCGAGTAAGTATAAAAACAAGTATTGAGCAAAACCTACTCGTGATCAGTTGACGTCACTCGGGATCAGCTGACGTCACGTTCTACTTGGGATCGGTTGACGTCATTCGGGATCAGCTGACGTCGTGTTCTACTCGGGACAAATATGAAGAAACCCGAATAAAGAAACCCAGCACATAACTCACATATGAACCAAGAATCATGTTAAAATACGCAAAGATATCTGCGTCGAAGAAGAATTCCAAAAAGAATAGAATACCAAACAGGAAAAAAGGTTCCAAATCAGGCAACAACTTTATGTCTTCAAAAAGCCTACGTATTTGTAAGGAATAAGTCATAACTGGACTGTATCACTAAAGTCCCATTCGATCTCTATACAAATCTCCAAAATAGGAAAGAAGACAGACTACTCCAAACAAGTAACCAATCTTAATTAAATACAAAAATCTTTCATTACTTGTACAAAAAGGATTAGAGTTCTATGCACATATAAATAGACCCATAATCTCGTCATAAAGAGATAGAAAGATACAGAGAGAAAAAAGAGATCGAGAGTTGTAAATCTTTATTTCAATAGTGGATTTTGGCTCGGTTGTTTGCTCAACCACCCGTGACGTTTCTCTGGTCATCGGAGTTTTACCACGTAAAACTTGTGTCTAATTACATTCTCATTCTCTCTCTTTGAGATCGAAGCTAAAATCCAATCTTGTTGACCTTTCTCACACATCAAGAAATCGACGTCAACAATTGACGCTAGGAGGGATCGAACCTCCGATCTAATTAAAAGTAATGGCAGGAAGTAGAAACAGTTCTAGGGATATCCAAAAATATCCAGATAATGTCCATATTGGCCGTAGTTCACGAGATCTCGCCACAACCACCGAGAACCAACCAACATCTCTAGCGGGGATTCAACAAATCTCTTCGACCAGCGAAGACCTGACACAACGCTTCCATGAGGCACTGCAACTGCTGGTAGCAGACGCGGCAAAGGAAGGAGTTGATCTACTAGCTGCAGAAGAAGCGCAACCTCCTAATCCCCCACTTTCAAGGCTTCGTTCGGTTATGGTTGGGCAAGAACCAGATGCACCAGAAGCTGGCAGAAAATCCGTTCCAGTTAGTCAAGCAGGACGTGGAACACCCGAAGAGGATCAACCACGCCTAAGGCAAAGCCATGGTCAGACAGCCCAAGATAGACACCGCATGCATGACCGACACAGGGATCGGTCGTCATCGGAGGAAAGTGATCGGCACCATCGCAAGCGCCGTCACGGACCATACGCCTGCAAGGATCAACTCGTGAGACTCGACAACAAAGCGAAGAGGAGCTTGAAAAAGGCATGCCAGTCACTCGGCGGTTTAACCATCATGGAGATCCGGTGGGAGATAGAGAGGTAATTCAGAGCCTGACACGAGAAGTTGAAAACAATAGGCGTCAAATGGACGCACTGGTTAGACGTTATGGGTACAGTGACTTGTCCGACGACGATTCTGATAGTCCATTTACTAGGGACATCCTGTGAATCCAATTCCCAGAAAGATTCAGGATGCCGCACATGGAACAGTTCAAGATGGATACGGATCCTAAAGAACACGTCAGATGGTATAAAAGTGCTATGGCTCAGTATGCCCACAGCGATCCCTTACTATGCCTCAACTTTCCACAAATTCTAGGAGACACAGGCTCAAGATGGTTCGGATGGCTGCCCCCAGCAAGCATCAGAAGTTTCGGTGAACTTAGCAGAAGTTTCTCAAGACAATTTCTGGGCAACGTTCACTGGAAAAAATCAGTGGCTTACCTTTCTCAGCTGAAACAAGGGAAAGATGGGTCGTTGAAAAAATACCTGAGGAGATTCGGCCAAGCGGTATCAGAAATCGGCAGTGCAAATGACGAAGCAATAATTGTTGTATTCATAAACAATTTACAGAATAGACGGCTATCTTTTGACTTAAGAAGGGCCCGTTTAACCAAATATGCAGATATGATGGACATGGAGGGAGGATATGCACTGGCCGAAGAAGAAGAGTTAGTCACGGGAGGATGCTACATGCACGGAGGAAAACCCGGAAAAGGATGCCTAGTCAAAGGTACAGAAACAAAAGGGAAAACAAAAAAGAAACGGCAAAGAAAGAAGCAAGGACGGTGGAAACAGGCGTAATGCCAACCAGACCACGGAGAAATTCCGAGAAAAATACGCAAACTACACCCCTCTTCGAAAAAAGCAGGAAGAAATCATGGCCATACTGGAAGAAAAGAATATAGTAAAAGAGTCACGCCGACAGTCTCAGTTTGCCCGACGAGTTACAACAAAATACTGCAGATTCCAGAAGGAAACCGGTCATGAGACTTCCAAGTGTTACTAGCTCAGAGATTACATAGAGACCCTCATTCGGGAAGGACACTTACAAGATATAATCTTGAAAAGGGATGAGAGGCCAGAAACAAAGAAAGAGACTAGGGCCGATCATAGCTCCAGTCGAAACCAAAGGGCCAGCCCTGAGGCCAATAAAGTAATACAAACGATCTTTAAAGGGACCATCAACTGGAAGAAGTAACCGAGAGCGAACACAAGAAATCAGATAAGCGGTGGAGGCAAGACAGAACTTTGACGTGAACTC
Organism: Dipteronia dyeriana; assembly: GCA_032871835.1. Lineage (NCBI taxonomy): Eukaryota > Viridiplantae > Streptophyta > Magnoliopsida > Sapindales > Sapindaceae > Dipteronia > Dipteronia dyeriana. The sequence continues at coordinate 18,729,489 of CM065297.1, forward strand.
AGTCGAACCAGACCCGAAAAGGGTAAAGGAAGGATGAGACCTAATAATATTCACAGAAGCTAACTCACATGGGGTCGATGGACCAAATGACGCACTAGTCATAAATGCCCGAATTGGACACAGGGAAGTCAGGAGAATTTTAATAGACAATGGTAGTTCGGCAGATATTCTCAATGTAGCTGTTTACGATCAACTCAGATTGGACCGAAAGGATTTACAGCCTTTTCATACCCCACTCAGAGGAGTCGGGGGAGTTGAGGTCAGGTCCCTCTAAACGGTAAAGTTACCCGTAAAAATTAGTGACACCTTGTCAGAGAACAGTATTACTCAATTTCGTAGTGGTAGACTTAGATAATTGGCCATATAACGCATTGTTAGGTCGGCCATTCTTGAATAAAACAAAGGCTGTAACAGCTACTTACACCCTAATGATCAAATTCCCGACTGAACAGGAGGCCAGAGTAGTCAAGGGGTCCCAAGAGATGGCCCTAAGAGCTAACCTGTCAGTTTACAAAGACAGAAACGATGGTGAACAAGTATGCACTATAACACAGTCGAATCAGAACAAAAAGTCACTATCATTCGAATTTGATCCAAGGGAAGAACCAAAAGAGTCCAAATATGAACCGGTCGAAGAATTAATATTGAAAAAAGATGAACCAGATAAGAAGATCAAGATAGGGGCAAATTTGGAAGGAAAAGTCAAACAAAACCTCACTGATCTGCTCAAAGAATACAAGGACGTGTTCACCTGGAGTCATGAAGACATGGTCAAGATAGATGCCCGTATAATATCTCACCATCTCGCGGTAGACCCGAATGTAAAACCAAAAATACAAAAGAGAAGGTCATTCAATCTCGAAAGAAGCCAGGCAATCAAGCAGGAAGTGGAGAAGTTATTCGCTGTAGGGTCAATTAGAGAGATCAGCTACCCTCAATGGGTAGCTAATGTAGTCCTCGTCCAAAAGAAAAACAGTCAGTGGAGAATGTGCGTAGATTTCAAAGATTTGAATAAAGCATGCCCAAAAGACAGTTTTCCATTACCAAGGATAGACCAACTGGTTGATGCCACCTCCGACCACGGATTACTTAGTTTCATGGACGCCTACTCAGGATATAATCAAATCCGGATGAATCAGGTTGACGAAGAAAAAATGGCGTTCACAACTGATCAGGGAATATACTGTTACACAGTGATGCCCTTCGGGTTAAAAAATGTAGGGGCAACATACCAAAGGCTGGTCAACAGAATCTTCGCACGCCAAATAGGAAGAAACATGGAAATTTACATAGATGACATGTTGACCAAGATCATCTCGACAGACAGGCATACCTCAGACCTCCGAGAGACATTCGACGTTTTGAGGAGATACCAAACGAAGCTGAATCTGAACAAGTGCCTATTTGGAGTTCCTTCAGGAAGGTTTCTGAGTTTCCAAATTCACCAAAGGGGAATCGAAGTAAATCCTAAAAAGATCCAAGCCCTATAAAAAAATGACCTCACCAAGGACGCTGAAAGAAGTACAGCGCTTAACAGGATGCTTAGCTTCCTTGGGTAGATTCATCTCAAAGACTACAGACAAATGTGCTCCTTTTTTAAAGTAATTAAAAAAGGAAAAAAACGAAGAATGGAACGAAGAATGCAAGCAGGCATTCTTAAAAATCAAAGAGTACCTCGGGCTCCCATCCTTTCGAAACCGAAAATGGGAGAGATACTCCACTTGTACTTATCAATTACAGAATTAACAGCAATCTCGGTTCTAGTCAGAACAGAAGATGGAGTACAGAGGCCAGTGTACTATACCAGTAGGCACTTCTACCAGCCGAAACCAGGTATTCACAGACAGAAAAAATGGCCCTAGCATTGGTTTCAGCAGCAAGGAAGCTAAGGTCATACCTTCAGGCTCATACAATATAGGTTCTCATCGACTGCCTACTTAAGCAAATTTTACAGAAGCTAAAAATTTCAGGAAGACTAACCAAATAGGCAATCGAGCTAAGTGAATTCGATATCCAGTACATCCCTAGAACATCTCTCAAAGGCCAAGCAGTGGCGGATTTTATAGCAGAATTCACATAACCAGACCTGGAAGCAAAAAAGATGTTGGACAAAAATTTCCCATGGAAATTATATGTCGATAGCTCTTCAAACACTCACGGCAGCGGGGCAGGGATCGTAGTATGCACCCCGGAAGGAGATGATGTCGAGTGTGTCATGAGATTCGACTTCAAAGCAACAAATAATCAAGCCGAGTAAGAGGCGCTACTAGCTGGACTCAGAGTTTGCATAACCCTCGGAGCTGACGAGGTCGAGATATTTAATGATTAACAGGTAGTCGTCAACCAAATCCTGAACGAATACCAAGCCAGAGAGGAAGGTATGATAGCTTATCGTGACATAGCAAAACAGCTCATTCAAAAATTCCAAGAATATAAGATTGCCCAGATCCCCAGGGAGGAGAATGAAAAGGCATATGCTTTGTCCAAACTAGCATCAGCAACAACCACAATCAGGCCAAAAACTATTCTGGTTGCACATCTCCTTGAATTGAGCACAGCTGAGCAAAAAAACTTTGAAATTTTAGAAATCCGAAAACCGTCAGACGGTTGGATGACTCAGCTAAAAAGGTTCCTGGAAGAAGGCGTACTCCAGGAAGATCCCCTACAAGCCAAACGTATCAAGTATCGGTCAGCAAGATACACATTGATCGGAGAACTATACAGAAGGGGGTTTTCTCGAACACTTCAAAGATGTGTATCAGAGGAAGACGCATGTCAGATATTACAGGAATGCACGGTGGAGTATGTGGAAACCATACTGGGGGTAAAAGTTTAGCACACAAGTTACTCAAGCAAGGTTATTATTGACCCACTTTATTTTCAGATGCACAACGATGTTCGAAAAGCTGCAATACTTGCCAAAGGATTGTTAATGATATCCGACAACCCCTGAACAACTTAGAAACCTTACGTCCCCGTGGCCATTTGTCATGTGGGGCTTGGACTTAATTGGCCAAATGCCAGCAGGGACGGGGTGGAGCAAAGCATGCAATAGTAGCCGTTGACTATTCCACAAAGTGGGTAGAAGCTGAAGCATTAGTGCATATCACAGAAGCAAATACCACAAATTTCGTGAAGAAAAATATACTCTACAGGTTTGGAGTCCCAAACATTATCATCACTGACAACGGCACCCAGTTCTATAACCTGAAATTCAGATAGCTATGCAAAGAGCATCAAATTACCAATTACTATGTCACACCTGCCCACCCTCAAACAAATGGGCAATCTGAAGCAATAAACAAAATCAGCAAGCATACACTCAAAGCAAAGCTAGATGCCAAGAAAGGAAGTTGGGTGGAAAAACTCCCCGAGGTGTTATGGGCATATCGGACGACAACAAGAACTTCAATAGGAGAGACCCCGTTCACTTTAGCGTTTGGAACAGAAGCTGTTATCCCCATAGAAACATCATATGCATCGCCCAGGGTCAGGCTATATGATGAAGATCAGAATGTTGATATGCTATTACAAAGTCTTGAATGAGCTGGAAGAGAAAAGGGAGAAGTCCCGAATACGAAATATAGTATATCAACAAAGAGTAGCTCGCCACTACAATTCTCATGTTCGAGTCAAGAAATTCTAACTAGGAGACCTGGTACTCAGAAAGGTGTCGCTGATTACAAAAAACAAAGTTGTAGATTCCTTGGCTGACAAGGGGGAAGGCCTGTACAAAATTGAAGGAGTAGCTGGCCATGGAGCATATTGGATTGCACGACCAGATGGAGGGGTCTTATCCCGACCATGCAACGCCCAATATTTGAAGATTTTCTATCCTTAAAATTTTGTTTCCTTTTTAGTTAGGACAATTTTACTCTGATCAATTATTAGCTTTGGAATTTAAATCATTGTTGGTTTTGCAGTTATAAATAAAAATCAAACTCGGGATTTCCGAAATATAAAGCATATGATAATAAGAACATATGAAAGACGAGCATGATAATAAGAACATGCAAATAGAATACTCGGGACCATTAATTCCCGAATGGGCGGAGAAACTCAAAGGAGCATGCCAGACGAGCAAGGTCAGTCGACCTTAGCAAAAAGGCAAACCCGATGCACCAGATTCTGGAGAACGACTTGGGGCGCTGTCGGGAAAAATTTCGGTGAAATGTGCAGCTGTGTTAAGCGGTTCGAAAAGCTTAACGATTCGGCAAACCCTTGCACAGACAAAACTGGGGAGACGTCCTTGGTAATGTGTAAGGACTCAAACATATGATCATGGTGAGCCTTGATGTAATGTTTGGGTAATAACCCGAGTATGAAATACGAGTAAATCTACTCGTTTGTTTCAAGATGGCTCGATTAATATAAGCCAGTTTAATATGATACTTGACGTTAAAAGTAACTCTGGATAACGAAACCAAGTTTAATAAGATACTCAGTGAAGTTTCTCGGACAAAATTAGTCAGTTTAATAAGGTACTTGGCACAAAAAGAATCGCATTAGCCAGTTTAATAAGATTTGGCAGAGATCGCGTTAGCTAGTTCAATAAGATACTCGGCATTAGAAGCGACTCCAAATAATAAAACCAAGTTTGTTAAGATATTTGGTACTCGGTGAAATTTCTTGAGCAATGAATTTGATTAAACCATTTTTCTGAATTACAGTTTAACACAAAATTTCATTAATAAAAATCTTTACAAAGGTGAATCTTTACAAAGATGACTTAAGGCTGGGAGGAGGATTTGGAACTCTTGCCGATGCTCGGGTCGGGCACCATTTCGTACTCACGGAGGAGACTTTCATTTAAAAACCAAGTAATTGTGTAGACCGAATCATCCATCCATTCGATGTAATCTTCTCCAGGGATCGGGCTAACATCAGGCACCAATCCTTCTACGCCGCGTTCCTGATTGGCATAAAAGGTCGAGAGAGTGCTCTAATGGAACCTCCAAATGCATAGGACGGGGTTCTTTGCCTCGACTGCGGCAATAAGCTCTCCACTCTTTCATCTGAGTACGAAGAGATTCCAGGGACCGGTCCACGTGGTTCTTGATCGACAGCTCCCAGTTGGTTCGGGGCTTTTTTATCCGATTCTTGACCTTGAAAAATTTGCAAGTTGAAACTAACCCTCGCTGAAATTCCCGAAGGAGAAGGGCGTCATAAGCAGGGGATCTTTTAAAACGATCGACCCCCTGGACTTCAAGTTCCAGCCTGACCTCCTTAGATAGGGACTCGACCGTCAAAGCTTGGCGTTCCAAGTCTTCGATCTTCTGCTCATAAAACGACTTGGACTGCTCCGCTTCCTGTTCGGCTTTGAGCATCGATTCCAGGGTAAAAGACAATAAGTTTTGAAGCGACACAGCTTTCTCCTCTGCCAAAGAAACTCTTTCCTCGGCCTCCACTTGCTTGGCCAAACAGTGGTCGACAAACATCTGGGCAGAACCCGCCTCTTTTTGATAAGCCGATTCAACCCGAGCACGACTATCCTCACCCTCCTTTAGCTAAGCTTCAAGACGCCTTATTCGATCGACTTGATGTTGTTGCGTCTGAACCATCTCAATAGACTCGACCACCATCTACAAGTTAAATTAAAAATCTAACAAGACAAAAAGGAGTTAGGAATAAAACTTACATAAGATGCGCCGTTGAAAATATTCTGAAGACGGCTTGGTAAAGAAGCCTCCCTGAAATGGCTCCAGTGATCATCCCCGATGAAAGCCCGACCAGATGACATCGCCCTCAGCATATCCTGAGGAGAAGGATAGGAAGGACCTCACGAAGGTTCAGCCCTTACATCTTCAACCTCGAAAGGGAAGGAACCCCTATTCCGGTTAGAAGTTTCCGCTCCTGCTGATGTCTCAACATGAACGTTCGGGGGAATCTCGGCCTTGGTATCTTCATCACTTGAGCCAACAAATGAAACTACCCGAGGGACCTTATGAGGACGAGCATGAGAATCGACCGCTTTCCGTTTCTCCGCCAGAGTACGGTGGAAACCGAGATCAGCTGAAGAGTCTTTCTATTCATCATCCCGGAAGGACTCAAAAAAGTCAGGATCTATATTTACTTGTCCATCAGAGGTTCTATCTCCATCCCCGGCACTCAACCGCTTGGTAGGAACCTCAACCGGGGAGCTCGACTCACCGGGCCCCTCACCAAGACCATCATTTTGCCTCCCCCCTTCTTCAAGCAATTTCTGAGTGTGATTAGCTGGGCCGCTCGGACCACTAGATTCCCCTATGGTCGACTGGACGACTTCCTCGGGGACGTACTCAGGGATCCCTGCTTCAGCCTCTTCAGTTTCTTCATCCGACTCAGGCGGGGCAATACCTTCCTTGCTTTGACGAAAAGCTTCTTTTTGGCTCGCCTGAAGGATTGATTTCACCTGGCGAGCTTGGATGTCGCAGACGATGTCCGAGTCATACACTTAAAAAAAAGTGATAAAAAGAATCAGGCCAGAATATAAAAAGCAACATTTAAAAAGAAAAGAGGGGTAAGAAGATCACTTACATATCTTGCGGTAGCCTGAAATCTGGCTAAAGAAGCCAAGATCTATCATCTTCTTCTCATTGAAAAGATAAGAGCTACTCATTTTTTCCATAGTGCGAACTGCACCCCGAGCAAGTCTGGTAAGCTCAGTATCGCAAAATTCAAGTCTTTTCTTGTTCCATACATCAGGGGAATAGAAAAAACGGGGAACCTATAGCACCGTCTGATTCTCCCCTTGAAAGAGTAACTTGAAGTCCAAGGTTCCCACCGGCAAAAAACCAACTGTTCTTCCAGTACTTGTTGGATGAAGGGAATCCCCATACAAACCCTTTTTTTTTGCATCATCGGAGGTGTCAACTCCCCGATTCACTTTTGTCCCCTTAAGGACCCAGCGATCTGGCGGATTAGACATGAGAAAATAAGTCTCTGTCCGACCAGATTGCCGTAGTGTGTAGAAGTGCCTGATTTCACTCGGGGAAGGCGGCGACAAGTTCATCCAGCTCCACATATGCCACATGCACATCAAGATCTTGTAGCTGTTCGGGGCCAGTTGGGCTGGAGTGATCCCTGCTTTAGCCAGAAACCAGGCAATAAACGGTTGAAGAGGAAGAGTGACACCGCAACAAAGCATGGACCCAGAAATTGCCACCATGCCCAGGGGAGGGTTCCACGCGGCTCTATCACCGGCAGGAGACAGTGTAACTGAGTCATCCAAGTCGAATCAAGCACGATACTTCCCGATCTCATCTTCCCCGACCACATTCGACTCGGCGGCATACCCACTCGGGCGATCGACAGAAAAAGAGAGACGAGATTTTCTAAACTCCTCTTCAACGTCCTTCTCATCAATAATTTGTTCCCTGATTCGAACGCTACCCGAGTTGTGCTTATGAACTTCACTTTTACTTTGATGTTTCCCCATCCTCGATCGAAGAGGTACCCTGTGATCAGAAAAGATAGATTCAGAACTAGATTCAGAACTAAAACAGACGTCAGGGTAAAGCCTAGAAACGTCAACATCTAAAAAAGGATGTTCATCAAGAGGGATTTCCCCCAATAATATACGAGCGTAAGAAACCAGTTGAAAATCTCCACGATCAAGCGCTTCTAGAGCTATAGTAAAAAGACGACGGAAAGATGGATCCATTAAAACTAACCTTTTAAGTGAAGAAACCTGTTGTAAAAACTACAACGGAGAATAGAGATTTTCTGCGCAAAGAAATCTGGGTTGGAAAATTTCTAGTTTGAGTCTCTGAGAATAAACCAGGGTAACTCCGTTCAATGAAGCATTTAAAGGGACAATAGCACAAAACCCTAGGATCTCAAGAGGCGGGAAAAATCAAAGACAGATTTGATGACGTAGGCGGCGTACTAAGAGACGTGTAGGTCATTTCTCATAAATAGTATCGAGAAATGAAATGGTAGAAGACACGTGTTAAGAGAAGAACTGACCAGGTCCGTCAAGACTCCAAAAACGTCGTAATCATTCAGATCTCGCGTGAGGAGGCAAATTAAATCTACATGGTCACCATTAAGACACATCATTATGACAAGACATTCATTAACATAAAAGATTGAAGGGTTGATTAAAATACTTTCGCCTGGAACGAATCCCTATTCGGCAAACATATTTTAAGGGGTATTGTCATATGTAAATTTTATCAAATGTACACATCAATGACAAAGAGGATAAAATTGTCAGGTGGACATCCGAATAGGCATTCAGAAAGTATCCCGTAAGGTATCATCAAAGAAGAGGAACCCGAGTAAGTATAAAAACAAGTATTGAGCAAAACCTACTCGGGATCAGTTGACGTCACTCGGGATCAGCTGACGTCACGTTCTACTCGGGATCAGTCGATGTCATTCGGAATCAGCTGACGTCGTGTTCTACTCGGGACAAATATAAAGAAACCCGAATCAAGAAGCCCAGCAAATAACTCGCATATGAACCAAGAATCATGTTAAAATACGCAAAGATATCCGCGTCGAAAAAGAATTCCAAGAAGAATAGAATACCAAACAGGAAAAAAGGTCTCAAATCAGACAAATTTGTCTTCAAACAGACTACGCATTTGTAAGGAAATAAGTCCTAACTGGAATGTATCATTATAGTCCAATTCGATCTCTATACAAATCTCTAAAATAGGAAAGAAGACAGACTACTCCAAACAAGTAACCGATCATAATTAAATACAAAAATCTTTCATTACTTGTACTAAAAGGATTAGGGTTCTATGCACATATAAATACACTCATAATCTCGTCATAAAGAGATAGAAATATACAGAGTAAAAGAAGATCGAGAGTTGTAAATCTTTATTTCAATAGTGGATTTTGGCTCGGTTGTTTGCTCAACCACCCGTGGACGTTTCTCCAGTCATCGGAGTTTTACCACGTAAAACTTATGTCTAATTACATTCTCCTTCTCTCTCTTTGAGATCGAAGCTAAAATCCAATCTTGTTGACTTTTCTCACACATCAATAAATCAACGTCAATAAGTCTTAAAGTTAAAATCTATTCCCAACTCAAACAAAACCAACTTGATTGTGAAGATTGAATTAGTTTGGTTAGGCTACGCAGACGCACTCGGGGTATTTTTTTTAAACCGAGCATTTTAAGACCATGCTCTTCCTTATCCTCTCATAACTTCTTTGTTGGGCTAGGTTTCTTAACTTTATTTTTATGTGTTTTATGTTGTTATTTCACTTTTTTTTTTTCTAATAGGCCCAAAACCATTTTGAGTTTGAAAAATTGATGGTCCAACCGACCAAACATCAAAAACAGGCCCAAAAACAGGGTATTTTTAAGGCGTAAGCCTCATTCGCCTAGAGGCGGTATGCCTCAGAGGCATAAGCTTCAGTCATTGAGGCGTAAGCCTCAAAAGAGCTGCTCAAGGCCGACGCCTCGAGGAGATATTCACTGCCTCACCGCCTCATCGCCTCGAGGCATAAGCCTCAAAACGATTTTTAAAACCATGTATATTTCATTTGTTTCACCACTTGGTTAAATTAAGGTTCACCATATTGTGTCGATGAACAATCAAGTCCTTAACTTTACTACATATATAACTAATTAATTCCATTACTAGGGGCAGTTACTATTTGTTGAGGACCGAGATTGAGATCCAACAATAAAACCCTAACTTGTACCCAAAGTTAAATAGATCTGAGTCAAACCACTCACAGAATTGAGCGATCGACTCTCTAAAATCAGATAACATAATTTATCTAACCCTAGCCCAAGCCTTTCTAAGCAGTTCATTGAGAAAAGCCGAATCGAAATGAAATTGGATGAACCCTAACAGAGCCAATTTTATTGATAAAACATTCAAAAAGATAAGAACCTTAAAAATAATAGTTCTACTTATAATATGACTAGTTTTTTATTTTCATATTCTGTCATAGTCAAAATAGGAAACTAATCTAAAACATAATTAAATTAAATAACTAAATTAAATAACTAAAATAAATGAACTCCAACGTAAAATATAACAAAAAAACGTAATCATAATTAAGGCGTAACATAATCTTCCTCGGATCATATCAATTGCACCCATGGTTTTAAAAGGCGTCACGAGGCGTGCGCCTCGAGGCGATAAGGCGGTCAAAACTAGCCTCGAGGCGTAAGCCTCATGCATGTGTTTTAGAACGTAAGCCTCAAGAAGTGAGGTGTACGCCTCTTGAGGTGCTTGAGGCTTAAGCCTCAAAAAGAACATGTTATTGGGCCTTTTTTTTATGTTTGGTCTGTTGGGCCCTTATATTTAAAAAAAAAAAGGTTTAGGCCACTGTTTTAGGCCAATTATTAAACTAAATAACCTAAATAAACTAAAACCCTAACCCACCAAAGATGTGAAGAAAGGATAAAGAAGGAAAGCTTTTTCTTCTTCTCAACAAAGAGAATCAGCAGCTGCTGCTCAACCTGTTCTTCCTTCTCTCGCCAGCCTTTAAGAAATCAGAAGAATCAAGTATGTTCTCTCATCTCCTTTATCTTTTCTACTTTATTCTTCATTTCTTCTTCGACTCTGTTCTCTCACAGTCTCCATATGTAATCTTCTACTCTTCTTCACTTTTATTCTTCTCTAATCTCTATGAACCTATGTTATTTAGTATTTACTTATCTCATCTCTGTCTGTTGCACATTGCACTCTTTGATGGCTGATTTTCACTTCTATTCTTTGATGGCTGATTTTTCACTTCTACTCTTTGATGGCTGATTCATCTAATGACTAATGCCATTGATTTTTTACTGATTTTTCATGTCATATTGTTGTAGTTAATTACTTATCATTGATTTTTCATATAAAAATGATACTTCTACTGTTTGATGGTTGGTTCATCTAATGTCAATGGGTTTTTTACTGATTTTTCAAGTCATATTGTTGTACACTTGTACTTAATTACCTATCATTGATTTTTCATATAACAATGATGTTTTGTTACTTCATAAATCACTAATTATTTTTAATATTAAGTATTGACCGTAGTGGACAGCCCACTGTTTTAATTTTTTTAATGAGGATCGAGGCAATTCACTGTTAGTCTGTTATGTTAAATTGTTAATAATTTAATATTGTTGTTCATTGTTTTTGCTTCCTATTTGTAGAATGGTAAATGGCAAAGGAGAAGGATTGATTCATAAAAGAGATCCAGCTTGGAAATATGGAGTACAAATAGAGGGGGCCAATCCAAAGAAAGTTTATATGTACCTAAAATGTAAGTATTGTAGCAAGGTTATCACGGGGTAAGGTAAAGAGATTAAAAGACCAACTTGGCGCAACACATAAACATGTTGCACCATGCCCTAAAGTGCCTAAAGAGGTCAAAGAAGAGATGATTGCTTACATGAATAAGTTCGAACAAGAAAAGCATGTAAAACAGAAATTTTTTGATGAGTGGGTGAAAGGCGGTTCCTACTTTGGTGCTCTGATTAAGGATATGAATTCTTATCCAAGTATGAGACGTAGTAGTGGCAGTGAGCCACAATCTCGTGGACCAATGGACCGTTTCCTTAGCCGTGGTGGTGGAGATGTGCCCATTGACAAAGGGAAGACATCTAAAACAATTACTCCTACTCCTACTCCAACTCTAACTAGCCTAAAGGAGCAACGTAATCTAGTTTGCCGAGATATTGGAAGTTTTTTTTTCGAGAATGCCATTTCATTTAATGTGGCTAGGAGTCCATCCTACTTCAACATGATATGTTCCATGGGTAACTATGGTCGAGGCCTAAAAGCTCCTACTATGCATGAGCTCCGAACATGGATATTGAAGGAGGAGTATAATTCAACTACAAAAATTGTTGATGATTTGAAGAAAACATGAGAGCATACAAGAGTATCTATATTGATTTGAAGAAAACATGGGAGCATACAAGAGTATCTATATTGTCAGATGGTTGGAGTGACACAAGAAACAGAGGTCTGATCTCTATTGATGCATCCGATCGTGTTAAAGATGCGGAATACTTGTTCACGTTGCTTGATGGGGTTGTTGAAGAAATTGGAGAAAGACTAGTTGTACAAGTGGTAACTGACAATGCAAGTGCATACAAGACTGAGGGGAAAATGCTAATGGAGAAAAGAAATCATCTATATTGGACTCTGTGCTGCTCATTGTCTTGATCTAATGCTTGAGAAGCTTGGAGAATTGCCATGGATGGGTGTTGGAACTCATGAGAAAATTCGCTAAGAGAGACTGTTCGACCGGCCGCCACTAGATTTGCCACAGCTTATTTGACTTTAGATAGCTTGAGTGGTGTGAAAGAAGCTCTTCAAAGGATGTTTGTGTCAAGACAATGGAATTCATGTCGATGGGCAAATAAAAGTGATGGCAAAGAGATGAAGAAATATATCATGGATGACGAATATTTTTAGCCAAGTGTTGCATATGCTCTTAAGACCACAAAACCTTTAGTAGATGTGTTGAGGTTGGTTGATAGTGAGGAAGAACCGGCAATGGGATTTATCTATGGTGCTATGGATGCGGCAAAGGAACAAATAGCAAAGAATTTAGAAAGAGAAGAATCGGCCTATAAAGAAATTTGGAAGATTATTGATGACAAGTGGGACTTCCAATTGAATCGAGATTTGCATGCAGCCGCATACTATCTAAATCCTCAATTCAAGTGGGAGAGCAATTTCTCTACTCATCCGGAGATTAAATCTGGGTACAAATGTATGGAGAGACTTATACCCGATTCATCCGATTTCACAAAGGTTGATGAGTAGCGATATAAGCGAGGTTTTTTTGGAATGAGAGCAGCTCTAGGCTCATACAAAACACGTGCTTCAGGTAAATTTAATTATATATATATAGATTTAACTTATAAAATGTTCTTATAATCTTAATAAATTGAGCATAATATTTATTTGATCATTTTCTTTGAAATTGTGATGCAGTGGGATGGTGGGATCATTTTGGAGATCGAGTTATGGAGCTAAGGTTCTTTGCAATGAGAGTTCTAGGCCTAACATGTTACTCATCAGCTTGTGAATGTAATTGGAGTACGTTCAATCAAGTTCATACGAAAAGAAGAAACCGGCTAAGCACCATTAAAATGAACAGCCTTGTTTACATCATGTATAACAAGAAACTGAAGTTAAGATACTTACAGAATCGATCATCTAAGAAAGATGAAGATCCTTTGATAAACCAAGATTTACCCTCTAATGATGAATGGATAGCTAACCCAGATGATGAAGAAAGCACAGAAGTTGGTGATGAAGAACTTAATTTGGATGTTGATGAAATGACTAATGAAATAAGAGGCAACTGTATTGCTATTTTCCTATTTTTTTCTCTTTAATCTTTATGAAGTATAAATAAATCTATTGATATTAATATGTTAATAATTTAATATACTGTCTAATTTCTTTATGTAGGGAGTTTACAATTGATAGATGAAGGTAGAGATGACTTTGGAGATGAAGATGATGATGGATATGAAGATGGACTTAATAATTATAAATATAACCTTCCAAATGATCTCAATCCCAATAGTGTTAATGAAAATAATGATTAGATTGAGTCATAGATTTAAACTCTAAGACTTGTTCTAAATTTCTAGTTTGGGATGGGAGGATTCATGGTTTTTAGTCTTTTGTCTTATGACTTTGCATTGTTATTAATTTTCTCTATTACGAACTAAATCATGTTGTGTGTTTTTATTGGATAGTATTTTTACCACTTACTAAGTCATTGATATTATGGTATGAATTATGAAATATGCATTTTTAGTTTGTTTTCATAATTTTTAGATGTTTTTATTTTATTTTTAATTTATTATTTTTAATTAATTGAGGCTTACGCCTCGTGAGGCGTTAGTCAACTGCCTTGAGGCTCGATTTTGCCTTTTAAAACCTTGATTGCACCCTATTCTTGTTTGTCAGTAGCCTATTAATTTCCACCCAAGAACGCTAACCTCTCTCCAATTCTTTTACATTTTCTAACGGTCTCAACATACCCCCGCTCTTCAAAACTGCCCTTGTCCTCGAGGGAAAAATTTGGAAAACCTTCTACCATCTCGTCATAGTCTTCCCAAGTAGCCTCCTCCCTAGGGACCCCTCGCCATTGAATCAGAACCCGACACCTTTATCATAAAACATCCTTTTTTCAAACTGCGATATCAAAGAGCTGTTGTAGGTTGTAGCAGCATGTTACCCTCTATATCAAACGCCGGTAAATCACTCGAAATGAGACTCGGGTTTCCTACTCTCTTCTTCAACACGGTAACATGGAACACTGGATGCAACCTAGAAGTAGGCGGCAACTCCAACTTCTAAGCCACCTCACCTATCCGCTCTAACACCTTAAAAGACCCATAATACCGCTGCGACAATTTCACATTGAATTTTTTTTTTAGATATTTCTACCGATACGGTTGAAGTTTGAGATACACGAAATCTCCTAGCTCAAAACACACATCTCGTCTGCCTTGGTTTTAATACTTCTTCATTCTCCCTTGAGCCTTCTCAAGCTCCTTTTTCACCTTAGCTACAACCTCATCCCTAGCCACCAACTCTCTCTCGACTTCTTAATTTCAAGCCATCCCTTTCTCATAAGTGCTTAACATCGGTGGTGGTCGCCCATACATTTCTTCAAACGAACTCATGTTAATAGAAGCATGATGTGACGTGTTGTACCAGTACTCAGCCTATGAAATGTACTCTTTCCATCTCTTTTGCTCCTCATGACAAATAACACCTTAGATACTGCTCAAGAGTCCGATTCACCACCTCTGTTTGTCCGTCAGTCTGCGGATGGTAGGAGGAACTTGCCTTCAACTTGCTGCCCTGCAAAGTATATAATTCCTGCCAAAAAGAACTCATAAACAGTTTCCCTCAATCAGTCACGATACTCTTCGGAATCCCATGCAATTTCACCGCATTATGCACAAACGCCTTAACAACACCACTAGCGGTGAAAAGATGTTTGAACGGAATAAAATGGGCACCCTTGCTCAACCTATCCACCACGACCAGAATTGACTAGTAACCCCTACTACTAGGCAGCCCCTCTACAAAGTCCATGGTCAAGTCCTCCCAAATTTTCTCTGGTATCGGTACTGGTTGCAACCCCATAGGACGTTTTTGGTCATACTTCACCTTCTGACAAATATCACACTCAGCCACCAATTTCTTCACTTCATTTTTAAAGTCCTAATATAAAAAGTTTTTGATCCTTACATAAGTACGCAACCTCCCAAAATGACCTCCTTTGCTATTGTGAAAATGAGCTAGAATCTCCCCTCTCAACCCTGGTACCTCCGGGATCCAGTACATATACATAGTTTTTGTAGTACAATAGCCCATTTTTATAGCGAAAAGCCTCTACACCACCCTCGTGGTTCTCCAACTTCTTACGAATCTCCATTGTTCGACCATCAAACTGCATGGCCTCCTTAATTCCATCCCAAACTCGCCATTCAGCCCCACTAAGTGCCATTACTCTGCCTCATCGTTTGCATACACAGACCACAATATTGAACTGCCCTCTTTTCTTGATAAGGCATCATCTACTTTGTTTTCCTTACCAGGTTGGTAGACAATATCGTACTCAAACCCAAGAAGCTTAACTAAAAACTTTTGTTGCTCCGGGGTCACAATTTTCTGCTCCAACAAGTGTCTCAAAGCTTGTTGATCAGTGACAATGGTGAGTTTCCTGCCCAATAAATAAGGTCTCCACACCTTCACCACGCGCACCACTACTAACATCTCCCTAGCATAAGTAATCCAAGCCTTTTTCATCCCCTAAAGCCTTGGAAATAAACGCAAGAGGCCTCTTCTCTTGTACCAGAACTGCCCCAATCCCCTTTCCACTCGCATCGGTATAGACCTCGAATGGCTTTTCGAAATTGAGCAAAGCTAACAAGGGTTTGTGTCATAGCCCTCTTCAAATCTTCAAAAGCTTTCTTTGCTTCTTCCGTCCACTCAAAACTGTCTTTTTTTAACATATCAATCAATGGTTTTGCAATCAGTCCATAATACTTCACAAACCTCGGGTAGTAACCTGTTAATCCCATAAATCCTCTCAGAGTCGACATATCTTTTGGCAATGGCTAGTCCACCATAGCCTCAATCTACCTAGGATCAACCTTCATCCCGCTCTTGAAATTATGTGCCAAAGATACTGCAATTCCTCCTGTACAAAGTCACAATTTGACATTTTAATAAAAAGGTGATGCTGCTATAGTATCCCTAATACCAACTCCGAATGCTCCAGGTGCTCTATTGATTTTGAATACACCAAAATATCGTCAAGGAATACTAGAACAAACTTCCTCAGATAAGGTCTGAAAATTGAATTCATGGCTGCCTGGAATGTAGAAGGTGCGTTGCATAGCCCAAATGGCATTACCCGATACTCATATAACCCCGAATGCGTCCGAAAGGCTGTTTTTCTTATCCTCCTCTTTCATCCGAATTTGGTAGTACCCAACTCATAAATCTAGCTTGGTGAACACACATGCCACATGTAACTCATCCAACATCTCATCAACCGTCGGAATAGGAAATCGGTCCTTCACAGATGCCTTATTTAGAGCCTGATAGTCGGTACAAAACCTCAACGTCCCATCCTTTTACCTCACCAATAGCACAGAAGACGAAAACGGATTTTGACTCTACCTTATCAATACATTCTTCAACATCTCCTCTACTTGTTTCTCAATCTCATCTTTCTAGAAATGGCCATACCTATATGGAGGCACATTGACCGATTTCGCCTCATCCTTTAAAGTAATGCGGTGATCAAAATGACGAGATGGTGGTAAGCTAGTTGGCACATTCAGAACTTGTACGTTCATCTCCACCAGCTGTTAGCCTTCCCATCAAGGTAGATACATGCAGTAGAAACCCGATTGGCCCTAGCCACTTCATAGACCTAAAAGTAGTGCTCCACCTTGTACAACCACTTATATGGGTCTCCACCATTAAAATGGGGAAAATCGATCTTCGGCTTTCTAGGGCCCCAACTATGGTGCCTCTCCCTTCACCTATCACCTTCATATACTGCAGCATCTCTCCACGGTTCCCTTAAATTGGCATTCGACCGCGAGGCCTCCTATCCCATCTCATATCTTCCTCAGATTCATCATCTATCATCCATCTCCCCCTCAGAAACCTCATCATGCAACCAACGCTCCACCACTAATGCCCATATTCCACTCGTCCTCCTCGCTTAAACCCTTCACGGTTTTCGATCGGATTGGGCTCGTCTACCTCACCTGTCGAGAATTCTGCCTCACGCCATGAACTACGTGATCTCTGTCCGCCTACCGTTTCCTTCCCCTTGTTTTCAGCCAACTGTCATTCAAATCTCTCGATTGCATAATTGTTTGACCTAGTCAGATGCGTTATGGATGTCGTCAATTCTAATCCGAACTTGAAAATCCGATCTTGATTCTCCTCCAAGTCTTCAAACTGTTGCTTGTTAGTCTTCGAGCCACTCCCTTGAATAATAGAATCCTCTAGATCCTATGATTGCTGATATTTTTTTCTTTTTCTTTTTTTAATACAGTAAGCCGCAAAAACATATAAATGAAAGCACCAAATTGTTGAGGACCTAGATTGGGATCCAACAACAAAACCCCTATCTTGTACCCAAAGTTAGATAGATCTGAGTCAAACCACTCACAGAATTGAGCGATCGACTCTCTAGAATCAGATAACAGAATTTACTTAACCCTAGCCCAAGCCTTTCTAAGCAGTTCACTGAGAAAAGCCGAATCAAAACGAAATTGGATGAACCCTAACAGAGTCAATTTTATTGATAAAACATTCAAAAAGATAACAGCCCTAAAAATAATAGTTCTATTTATAATAGGACTAGTTTTTTATTTTCCTATTCTGTCATAGTCAAAATAAGAAATTAATCTAAAACATAATTAAAATAAAATAACTAAAATAAAAGAAGCCCAACGTAAAATAAAACAAAAAAAAACACAATTCTAATTAAGACGTAACATAATCTTCCTCAGGTCATATCAATTGCACCCACTTCTTGTTTGGCAGTAGCCTGTTCACTTCCACCCAAGAATGCTAATTTCTCTCTAATTCTTATACATTTTCTAATAGTCTCAACACTATCCTACACAGACGCCAGATGGAAATATAAGCTAAATATTCTTTTTCTTAAGATGCAAGATCAAGAACATACCTTATATTTCTTTTATTAACGTCGTTTTTCCTATTTTGGAACTATTACAATTTGGGGGTTAGGGGAGGGAGAATGACTCGAACCACAACCTCATCCATGAGTGTGAGGGGCATACCTTATGAATAGTAAAGGATGGCTGCAAGTGTTTGAATCCAAGTAATGGACCTCGAGAACAACTAGTCACAAATTTAAGCAGCAAACAACGTTCATTTGGTTCAAATCCTTCAACAACCTGCATCAAATAATCAAAAAAACCTAAATCAAGCTGATGAGTTATAAATATCCTCAATCAGAAAGGGATTTAACAACATAAATATGGAAAACCAGATTCTAAGGACTGTAAGATTGTATCTCTTCACAGAAGAACAAGAATTTCCATGCATAAATTACCAATACAGGGAGCACAAAACATGATAATGTGAGGATTAGAAAGTTGATTATATCTTACTACATGAATTAATCTGGACTGTACTGGTAGCATAAAAGCTGAATCCGTGCTACTGGCTTGTGTAAGGAAACTCTTTTATTTTTATTTTTTAATTTCAAAGAAGAGACTTATATAATTATATACAAGAATGATGAGGCCATTCAACTTCTATTTGAATGTAATACCTCCCAAAAGAGTTTAATCGTCCGACTCCCTTCGAAATAGCCACCAGTATACCGTGTGTTATTTCTCAAATCAACGACATTGATGTCATGTTTTCCACCTGAAAGTAACTGCACATAGATAGATGGATCAGCATTTAACCAACAGAACAGAATCATAAAATAAACTGTTTAAACAAAATTTAGCACCACAAAAGATATAAAAAATACTAAACCATGAGAAATTTTTTGTATGGAACAATTCCAAGCTGCTCAAAGTTGATCATCTAATTGCTGGTGCACTAATCCCTACAGATTTGGAATTGACAGCACCCAACATCCACTTTTTCACTTCATTGCCTTAAGAATTAGGATTCATTCTATCCACACGGACCACACGTCCACTAATTCATAGGACATGTCAGCCATATACATATTTCTAGAACTTCCTTCCCTTTCTTGTTAACTTATCAGTACCCTATCTGAAAAAAAAAAAGGACACATACACCTATGTTTTCTCCCAAACTTCCATCCTTTCCCCATAAATTCAGTAAGTAAAAAACTGAAGTCCTATTACTTTGCATGTAAATAGATTAATTTTCTTAAGCCTATCCACCAATCCACATTGATATTAAAAAATAAGTCACAAGTTTCAATTTCTATTTATAAGCAATCACACCCAACAAGCAGATAACAGGAAGAAAAAAAAAAGACACTGGCCACAAATATAAAGCAAAAATACCTGATTGAATTCGTTAGCATTGAATAACTTCAGCCAAGATGGTGCTATGAGATCAGTTAATCCACTATAAAAGGCATTTGAAAAAGGCAGCATCTGCAATTTAACGTTAAAAACAAGGTAAATTTGTAATTACAAAAGCAAATATGGTTTCATATCCTAGAGCCAAAAGAAAATGAAGATATACGCTTTGAAATTTAACAAAGACGATAATTACAAACCTGTCGGTTGAGTTTATAATCTGCCATTGCATGAACATACTGCATTTTGTTCTCATTGGTCAAAGATACATCCTTGCCACCAGGTTTAAGTTCGATAATATGCCTTTTACCGAATGATTCTTCTGTGACAGTGAAATCCAGACACAGATCCTGGACATCGCCATCATAATGCTGTGGTAACAAAACTTACAGATGTCAAAATTTAGAAAATTTAAAAGTAGGTATGTGCATATCTAGCCTAACATATGCTACGTTTATACTATATAACAAACATGATAAGATAGAAAAGGTTGGAAGGGTGTTAAAATACTCAAAGGATCAAATAAGCAAGCAACAGTATCTAAATTGCAAGCCATCCAGATAATGATGAATATAAGGACTCTACACAAAAGAAGGGAGCAGTATTGAGATAATGTAACAGTCTAGTTTGTAGTCATTATTCAAAACTTCAGCAATCTTTTCATTTAGAAGGCACTTGGCGGTTTCAAGAAGGGAACTCAATTTAACAACATTTGATGGAGAAGACAGAAAGGGCTTTGCTCCACAGTATACCCTCCTCGCCCCATTACAGAGTTCAGTTTCCCCCTGTATTTCAACTTTTCTCTTTTGTTTCATCTTAATTTCACTTCTCCTCTAAATGGTTTTCTAATTCTATTTTAAAATAGTAAAAAGGAATAAATTTGTTAATGATAACAGAGTTCAGTTTCAATAAATGTGTCCTTTTTTACTCTTATGATCTCTTTCTTTTATTGAATAATGTCCTAGTAACAGAGATACACAGTAGATGTGCTTAGCACCCTCTGCCACATAATCTTCTTTATTGCTTTGAAATTTCTTCTTCTCACCATATAAGATCACATAAAAATTATTACAACATTTGTCCTAGGTGCTCGAAAAACTACCAGGGGGAAACTTACAGTAGTTCCAATCTTAATTCTTGTCCATTCTTTCAACTTCTGACTGAATCCAACTCATTCAAGCAAACAACACATTTCTTGTCTCAATCATTCAATTTGCAAAAACATAATTCTGTTTAAATAATATATAAATAATTTTCTTCAAAAAGCTTTGTACATCATCTATTGTTCTAAGAGATTTATTTTGCTATCTTCTTTTCATCTCTCTTATGTTGTAGTAAAGAACATGGGCACATATCTCCTAATTAACATTGTCATTTGAGCAATAAAAAAAGGGATAATTACCCCGGTGGCCATCAATTCTTGCCACCACTATCAAAATGGCCACCGGATGGGGAATTGGTTTTAAAATGACCATTTTTGTAAACATTATTACACTAATGGTCATTCCATCCAATGAGTGACATTTTGATAAATAAGGGGATGACATTAATTCATTTTAGATATTTTTTGGTAATAAATCTTTTCTTTTGATTTTTTAAACAAATAATTATATTTTGTGTGTATATACGTATAACATATCCCAAATATATATATATATATATATATATATATTTTTTTTTTTTTCTTTTTAACTTATCTCAAATATATTCTTTAGAATTTTTAGAATTTGTAGCCTTAATCTTCTAAAAAAAGAATATATATTTCTTTTCAACTTATCTCAAATATATATTTTAGAATTTTTAGATTTTGTAGCCTTAATCTTCTCAAAAAAGAAACATATATATATATATATGTGTGTGTGTGTGTGTGTGTGTTATATGTATATACACAAACTAAATATAATTATTTTTTTCCAAAAACAAAAGAAAAATTGATTTTAAAAAAACATCAAAAATAAATTAATGTCATCCACTTATTTACCAAAATACCACTCATTGGATAGGCTGACCATTAGTGTAATAATGTTTGCCAAAAATGACCATTTTGAAACCAATTCCCCATCCGATGGTCATTTTGATAGTGGTAGCATAAGTTGATGGCCACCGGGATAATTATCCCAAAAAGGATTATAATGGCCATTTTTTATACCAAGTTAACAAATTGATGGCCATTAGAGTAGTTCTTAGAAAAAGTTAACGATGTTATAACGGAATGGTCCTTAGTGTAACATTGTTTACCAAAAATGGCTATTTTGAAACTAATTCATCATCTAGTGGCCATTTTGATAGTGGTGACAAGAGCTGGTGCCAGGGTAATTATCCTATAAAAAAATTAACCAACGATCCTTCCATCGTAACATTGATTGGGGATTTGTGTATCATCTTCTCTTCTATTGCCAATAATCTTTCAAATTTCAAAAACGTATTTAAAGTGGGAAAACAGAAGAAAAAAAAATCCTAATTTGTACATCATCTTTTCCGCTTTGAAATCTCATGTCATCTTTCATGCTGTAGTTGACACTAATAAGCGCATATCTTCTCATCGGAAAAATGAATTCATTTGTCCAATAAAAATATAAAACAATAGCCCTTTCATCTTATGACTTATTGGGCATACTTCTAGAGCATTATGAAGATGCAATATTCTAATACTCGGCTTCTCTAGCCACAATATTCATCTACCTCTATATTTTGCTAGCAGATGTAATTTGTTAATTCTTGTCGCCCAGCAATCAACTCCACAGGCAAAGTAGACTCATTGTCTTGTTTGTGAACAATTCAGAATTTTTGTTATATATTCTTCTCCATATTGGAGGTAATTTATAGGAAAATACAATAGATACAATAGGAAACAACAATTTACAATTAAGCTAATTGATCCTAATTGATCCTAATTGATCCTCTAATTGATTCTAATCAAATCAGTCAAGTCAACTATACAATCTCCTAATTAATGATAATATTCTAACAAAGTCAACTATACAATCTCCTAATTAATGATAATATTCTAACACTCCCCCTCAAGTTGATGCATAGATGTCACTCATGCCCAACTTGCTAATTGAGTCATGAAAGTTCCTTCCATTAATGGCCTTTGTAAGGATATCTGCAAGTTGATCTTTACTTGATACATGCGGAAGCTCAATTATTTTCCCTTCTAATTTCTCTTTGATGAAGAATCGATCAATTTCCACATGTTTGGTACGATCATGTTGGACAGGATTATTGGCAATCTGTACTGAAGCTTTATTATCACAATATAGCTTCATACTATCCTTTGGGTGAAATCCCAAATCCCCTAATAAGTTTTTCAACCACAGTAATTCAGTAATTCCTTGGGCAATCCCTCGGAATTCTGCTTCAGCACTGGATCGTGACACCACATTCTGTTTCTTACTCCGTCAAGTGACTAGGTTACCTCCTATAAAGGCAAAGTAACCAGAAGTAGACCTCCGATCACTAGCATTCCAAGCCCAATCAGCATCTGTGTATCCCTTGATGTCTAGATGTCCATTCTTAGAGAACATTAATCCCCTGCCAGGAGATCCTTTTAAGTATCTTAGAATCCGAAGTCTGCATCCATGTGACTCTCAGTAGGAGCGTGCATAAATTGGCTTACCACACTCACCGCATATGCAATATCAGGACGAGTATGCGATAAGTAGATAAGTTTACCAACCAGCCTTTGATATCTTTCTTTGTTTGCCGGGGTTTGATCAGGGTGATCTGGACATTCACATAACTTGTGATTTTGATCCATAGGAGTATCTACTGGTTTGCTAGCAAGCATCCCAGTTTCTGTAAGCAGATCAAGAACATACTTTCTCTGACTAAGGAAAATCCCATGTTTTGACCGAGCTAACTCAATTCTCAGAAAGTACCGTAATGCTCCTAGGTCTTTCATTTCAAACTCTGTGGCCAAGTGACTTTGAAGATTAGTCATCTCCAGATCATCGTTTCCTGTAACAATCATATCATCAACATAGACGATTAGTATAGTGATTTTGTCACCATTTCGTTTGAAGAATAAGGTGTGATCAGAGTTACTCTGCTCATATCCAAATTTTCTTATGGAAGTACTGAGTCGTCCGAACCAGGCTCTAGGTGATTGTTTTAGTTCGTAGAGAGCCTTTTTTAGTTTACGGACTTTACCAGTTTGAGAATCAAAACCAGGGGGGAGATCCATATAAACTTCTTCACTGAGTTCCCCATGTAAGAAGGCATTCTTTACATCAAATTGTTTCAAAGGCCACTCCAGATTAGCTGCTAGTGAGAGAAGTACTCTAACAGTGTTCAACTTCCTGGTAGTCAACCCCGTAAGTCTGAGTGTACCCTTTGACAACCAACCTAGCCTTGTATCTTTCAATTGAGTCATCTGCCTTGTGTTTGATGGTATATACCCATCGACATCCAACAGCCTTCTTTCCTTTAGAAAGATCCACTATCTCCCAGGTACAATTTTTTTGTAAGGCTTTCATCTCTTCATCCATGGCTCGAACCCAATTTTGGTCTGTCAGTGCATCCTGCAATTTACTAGGAATAGATACAGAGGATAATTGATGTGCAAAGGTTTTAAATGTTTCAGATAGTCTATGAGTTGAGATGTAATTAGTAATAGAGTAAAGAGCATTACTATCTGCTGGAGGTCGTTCGGGGGAAAAACCAAATCGCACAGGTGGTCTATGTTTTCGACTAGGATACCGTCTAGTAGCTGGACTGGGATCAGGATCTATGTGATTGGATATATCATTAGATAAAGAGAAGGGTTTAAGAGTTACCTCAGGAGCATTTTCAACCTTAGAGTCTGATTGACGAACCGGTGATGAAGAAGAGGAAGGTTGTACTACCTGTATGAGAACTGACTCCCCCTGTTTCTCTTTCCCTTTATTCCTTCTTTCATACACTCTCAATGTTGGTTCTATCTTTTCTGTGAGACTATCAGGAATCTTACTTTCCAAAGATAGATTTTTTTTCTCGAAAGATTGACTTCTCAGACTAATAGGTATACCATTGTCAGCAGTTTTAGGAGACTTCCCTTCATAGTTCAGATTCTCCCCCTGAAGAGAAGTCTCCGAGGTAAAATATGCCTCATTCTCCCAGAAAATAACATCCTGTGACACAAATACCCTACGGGGATGGAGGATGATAACATTTGTATCCTTTTTGTGAGCTAGAATATCCTATAAAAACACACTTAAGAGCACGTGGATCTAGCTTTCCTCGATGAGGAGTATGAACATGTACATATACCACACAGCCAAAAACCCGAGGAAGAATATGCAATGCAGAGTTAACATCGCAGTAATGAGACAAGGATTGTAACGGGGTTTGAAAAGATAGAACACTGGATGGCATACGATTAATGAGATATGCAGCAGATAGTACTGCATCACCCCAAAAAGATTTAGGCATATGCATTCCAAGCAGTAAAGATCGTGCAACCTCTAAGAGATGACGATTTTTACGCTCGACAGTACCATTTTGTTGTGGGGTATGTGCACAAGATGTTTGGTGAAGAATACCGTTTTTCAAACAAAAAGCTTTTACATTATGATTCAAATATTCACCACCATTATCTGAGCGTAAAACTTGAATTTTCTTATGAAATTGCGTGAGAATCATATGATAAAAATTTTGAAAAACGTCACATACATCACTTTTATTTTTTAAAAGAAAAATCCATGTCATACGAGTACAATCATCAATAAACGTAACAAACCAACGCATACCAGATATAGATACAACGTTAGATGGACCCCAAACATCAGAATGAACAAGAGAGAAAGGCATAGATCTTTTATTATTATTACTAGGAAGAAAAACAGTGCGATGATGTTTTGACAGAACACATGTCTCACTGTATATTATTGTGTTCAACAGTTTTAAACAACGAAGGAAATAAAAATTTGAGATATTCAAAAGAACAATGACCTAGACGCCTATGCCAAAGGAAAATATTACTCTCGTTGTTGGTTCTAACTTGTGCTACTTTGTGAGGATGACTGGAAACATTGTCTGCTGTAAAGTAGTACAACCCTCCTTTTTCCCTACAGTTCCAATCGTCTCATTGGTTGTGATGTCCTGAAATACACAATGAGAAGGCCAGAATGTCACAACACAGTTTAGAGATTTAGTGATTTGACTGATTGAGAGTAAGTTGTTAGATAAAGTGGGCACATGTAAAACAGATGATAAATGTAAGGATGGAGTTAGTGATATGGATCCAGCCCCATGAACCGGGGTAGATGTACCATCAGCATATGACACATTCTTTGTTTCGGTCGGAGTACGATGACTAAAGTTTTGAGAGTTAAAAGTCATGTGATCTGTTGCACCAGAATCAATTATCCAGGTATTATTACTAGAAATTGTAGAAACACTAAAAGCAGAATGAAATGTACCTGAGTTGAGGAATTGAATTTTGGAATCGTACATATTACCCTGTGGAATGGATGAGTTGCTGGAGGAAGACGCAAGAGAGTTCCAGTTCTTGGAGGCCCTTTCTTCTTTTTTTCCAAGTACCACTCAGGATACCCATGCAATCTCCAGCAGGCATCTCGGATAAGATTCTTCTGTCCATAGTGAGTACATTTTGTCTCCTGAAACCCCTTTATTGATTAATAGAGCAGAGTTGTCACTTATTTGTGGGGAAGCTAGCATAGTGGCTTGATGTTGTGCCTCATGACGGATATAGGCAAATGCTCCTTCAACACCAGGAAATGGATCCATACGTAACACATCAGCTCGTACTTTGTCAAATTCAGGGTCTAGTCCTGCAAGAAACATGTATACTCTTTGTTTTTCAATGCGATCATTCAGTCGAACCACATCTGTAGCATCAGTCATATCATTCGGGCAACGTTGATCTAACTCCTGCCAGATTGTGTTCAATTTCCCGTAATACTCAGCAATAGGTCGCCCAGATTGACGCATATGGAATGCTTTGCTGTTGAGTTCATAGATGATGGATTGATCTGCACCATCATAGTAAGTACGAGCAACTGCTTCCCAAATGGCCTACGCAGTAGGTAATCGGATAAACATCCCCATAATTTTGGGAGTCATAGATCCGAGGAGCCATCCTTACACAAGAGCATTATCGGCCAACCATCGCCTATAGGTGGGACTGGTGGTGGCAGGCTTAACACATTCCCCTGTGAGAAAACCGTATTTGTCTTTTTCAGCCACGAAGATCTCAACAAACTTGGACCATAAATGGTAGTTTGATCCATGCAATTTAATCTCAATCTTAGATGAGTTATCATGAGAATAAATTTGAGGAAGTATTGGTGGTGGAATTGTGTGGCTAGATACGTCTGATTCTTCGTCTCCGTTGCCCATAGTAGTGGTAGTATAAAAGTATCAGCGGAAGCAAATGAAAGAAAATTTTGACTTTTACTCTTTTTTTGACGTGGGTCGCTAATGGAGGAGAAATCAGGCGACGTGGGTCGCTAATGGAGGAGAAAGAAAGCCGACACGGGTCGAGTCTGCGATGAAGAGCAACCGGTTTAGAGGCGATAGACTAATCGGTGACGGTAAGACACCAGAAAACAATAGGTAGCAGTCCTATTGCTTTAGAAAAGAAAAAAAAAAGAAAAAAGAAAAAGATAGAAAACTGTAGAAATTTTTATTTAGAAGAGTAGAAACAGAAAACCTAAATTCTTAGGCTCTGATACCATGAACAATTCAGAATTTTTGTTATATATTCTTCTCCATATTGGAGGTAATTTATAGGAAAATACAATAGATACAATAGGAAACAACAATCTACAATTAAGCTAATTGATCCTAATTGATCCTCTAATTGATTCTAATCAAATCAGTCAAGTCAACTATACAATCTCCTAATAAATGATAATATCCTAACAAAGTCAACTATACAATCTCCTAATTAATGATAATATTCTAACAGTTTGCAACAAAAATGTCCCCTTATTAGTAATATCATATAGCATATTTCCACATTTAACACCAATATTTATAGAGCTATATGGATATTCACAAATTGATCAGTAATGCACTAGCAAGGACTTGAAATACAAGGAACAAGAACAAATTAAATATACACTTGCAATAGCAGTGTTAGTGATCCAGATGGTTTACCTTGACATACATGAGATTCCTGTAGAGCTCTGGATCAAGTGTTGACAGTTCATCAAGAAAGCTATAACGGCCCAACAGCTTTTGAACGAAAACATGAGAAAAGGCATAATCGAGTAATATTCCCTCATAAAGCGCTTTACCAACAACTCTTCCAAGGAACTCAAACATCTGGAAACCATTCTCTAGATATCTTGCAGCTGCATTAGGGATTAGAAGTCTGTCTGAATTTGAGGTTTGGGAAAATAGTCCATACCTTAGATAAAAAATAAAATTAATACCCACATGAAGAAATAATCATTATATGCATTTAGGAGGTAATATAGAAAATTCAGATATAACATAACCATAATGTAAAACCTACTCATGAGAAAACGATGACTTTGATATATCAGTTAAAAACTCTTTTGATAATCCACCATAATCCAGGCCAGCCTCTGGAAGGCCAGATTCACTAACAAATGAAACGTGAATAGAAGATTTCAACCTTGATCCAAGGGAATTTAATTGTCGATATCCATCTTCAACAACATGACCTCGGCGAACAACTATCTCAATTGATCGTGAACCAGGTCCCGCAACTTCACCAGCCATTTTTCGGGAGACTTTATCCATGTTGATGAACTCTCGAAACATCTCAACTCTGCCAATAACAACAACTATGTCTAAATCGTTCTTTGGTTTGGTTAAACAAAATTAAAATTAGATATTATTATCTTTAAGTAGCTTGGAAGTTTAAGAAATAATTCCCTATAAAAGAATAATAAGATGTCACCTCATACTTTCAATATAACCGGACAGGGAGATTTAATCTCTTTAGACATATCAATAAACAATAGCTGCCAATTTTAAGGATGAAATATTACTATAACAGAAAGATATGATGAAAGAATGATCAATGCTAATATGACCAAATATACCAAAGACTGAGAGATTAGGTCATACAGTAATTGATTTGTAAGACAGTATAAAACTCCGGTTTTAGACAAAAGGGCTACAGAAGAGGTGCATACTGATTAGCAAGGTCAAAAGAAAGTTGATGTTATCACATAGAAACTTAAAAAGATTTGGGTGGGTTAGATAAAGATTTTGCAAGCAAATTTTGATGACAAACAATACTAAGTCCACATAAATACATAAAACAGTTAATAACCTCAACATTCCACTCCCCCTACCCAAAGGACAATAACAATCCGCAGTACCTCAACCCTTTTCAAAATGCACACATGCAGCCATGCCACTGGCACAGCAGATACATGCATATATGCATTCTATGCATCTGCAAAGATGCAGATGGAGAATTCATTGTTGCAAGGTCAGCTTATAACTTCTTCGCCCCTCATAGATTGCCAAAAAGGTAGATTTAGAGTTTCGAGATAATGTCACTTTTCAAGCTGCTACAACACTTTCTTATGGCAAAATGAAAATAAAAATTAAAAAGAAACATAATAGGAAAAATCTGGATGAGGCAAGATCCATGTCACTGTATGTGGTAGAGATGTCTTGATTAATAATAGGAAAAATATTATCTTGTAAGGGAAACTTTTGGGATCTCGTTGCTGGCATACACTAAAGTCCATTTACACAAGGGCCGATTCAGAGGAAAGCAGTATTTTTTTTTCTTCAAAAACGAGTAGGTTTTAACAAAAATGAGATGCATGAGGGAACAATAATATTAAGACTACCTTTCTTTAGAAGACTTGCTTATCAGACAATTACTTTCCGTTTGCAATTCTAGAAGTCTGAAGTGACTCTAATGCACCAAGAAAATAAAGGCATTGAAGCTGTCAAGCATAACAGGCTCACCTTTCCTCAAATGGAAAGACATGAGGAGTAGTTGTTATAACAGAACCTAAGATCGGAGTGGTGGAGGCATCGTCTGATCTCATATTAGCTGATAAAACCTCATGAGTTCTGGCAGCAACTGCAATTGGGGGCCGGTTTTCTCTAGCAGGTGAAAGCCACAAGATAGGGGGGCAAAACTGGTGCCTGCAATCCCTTTCATACATCAAATGCAAGCATTTGGTTGCGGAATCCATAAGGGGTCTATTCTGCTGACCCATATTTTGGTTTAAGCCATTATACACCAGTGTATTGAGCATTGATGCGATCCTGCGCTGCTGCTCCAGCTTAAATGGGACCTAACTCAAGTAATAAAATGCTCAAAATAAATATCATTCACAACTCCAAACTGTCAGAAAAACCTATGACCAGTTTACCTGTTTCTCATAGAACTCAATGTCATCAAGAACTAGCAACAGGTGCGAATAGGTGGCACAAAACATATTTAGAAGACATGATATATCTTTTGAAATTCCTTCTGGACCATGCCTCAAAGATTCTATGTTCCAAATATCACAAGATTCATCATCTACCTCGCTTGGCTCAGGTTGCACATCAACAGGATCTGTATAATTAACCTCTGCCTGAGACTTGCCAGTAAGCTTTTGTAGTGCATTGATCCATTTATAAACTCCATCCTTATTGAATTGTTTTTGTTTTTTGTCCACGATCCCAATTTTTTTGTTTACTGAATTTTTACTATTGCACAGATTTTCATCTTTAGTAAACTGTCCCTTTCTGGGGAAAAGGACATTTTCCACTTCTCCCCATAGATCAACAAGATATCCAGGAGTAAAAGATAGCAAGTTAAGAACAGGCAAGGCACCAACTGTGGGATTGAAGATTGAAAATATTCTAAGCATGTAAGAGTAAAAATATGCAATATCGAGCAACTCCAACTTCCTGACATGTATTGAATTGTTTGCTCCCCGAGTTTCAGCCCCATGAAAACTAGCATCAGTTTTTACAACTGTAACAAGCTTTGTAAGATGCCATCGCTTACAAATGGGTCTAAAAAGGTCAGTGCATGTCATCTTTAAGGACCCACATATTGACTCTTTCTCATGTGAAATTGCTCCAATGCCTGCCGTGGAAGTTTCAACATTGTCTTGAAGATCTAGGTTGTCCTTTTTTGTCAATCCAACATTATCATGCTGAGCTAATAAATTTTCTGCAAGGGTAATAAGAACCTGGACATAGGATGCATGGTCTAGATCTTGGTTGAACCCTCCAGAATCAACTAAATCATTCTCACTCGTAGCCAGACATATGACGTTTGCAAGAGCCCAACCAACAGGTGGAAGACCCATGGAATGGCGTGTTTCCAACTGATTCATCTCTGACATCTCTGTTAAGATCTTATCTTTCAGAATCTGCCATCACCTGCCACAGTTTGATAAGTCTCCACATGTTTTGAATCATAAAGTGGTATAAAAAGTTGCATAAAAGAGAAAATTAACGTCTTATGATTTGAGGAATTACTGATAGCAGATATATGTTAACATGCTCTTGAAATCTAACAGAATTACTGTCGGACAACATACATATGAATAAACTGGATGGAAGCAATGTCATACTGAACTAAAACAGTTGAATCTGATGATTAAATACTGAATGTACCAAGTGTAAGCGACTTGAATTTCAATATTTAAAACTTCTGAAAAAGCCCTTGACCACTGTTCTTGATATTGTTTCAATATTTTAACTTTGCCAAAGTATTTACTAAAGTTTTTAGCAAAAATAGGAACTGATTTTGTTTTTTTTTTATTTAAGAAACTAGAACGATTTCATTACGGATTTAGGAAACAAAGGTGAACAAGATGTCCACAACTCAAAAACCTTTTTGTGGACTACAAAACAAGTATAGAGACTTTTATGAACATAGTCCCACTAGAAATAAAAAAAATAAAAAATAAAAAAAGCTACCCCAAAGTAGTGAAGTACTAAGATTTGACCAAGCAAAAGGTCCAAATTATATCTAATTATAGATGGTGAAGTCGGCACAACTTGTTTAGAAAGCTTTTTTTGAATGACATTCACAGTTAAAATAAGTCTCAAAGAATGTCAAAACATGCATCATGAAGAAGGTGGATGAATTTTGTTCAAATTTAATGAGCCATACCAGCAAAATCCGTAAGCATGGAGACAGAACAGACTTATGCTTCAGAGCAGGAATCAGAACAGCAGGTAGACATTGAACAAGCCAAGGAATTGTTAGTAGAAACAAACAGTACTGCTCAGCGGCAAAATGATCGCCGGCCGGGCCAAGGCTTACAACTGCAGAATTTGTCATTTGAAATGGCCTAAGAGCTAAGGTTACAGCACTGGCAGTAATCAGGAAACTGTCATCTGTTTGAACAATAGTTTTCATTTGAGGAGAAAAAGGAACACCTAATTTGTTAATATATCTTCTAATTGATATGTAAAGACCACTTTTACAACTTCCCATAAACCAAACTAAATCCTTCACAGCCACGTCTGCATCCTGACTTTTATCATTCGTAATGCTCTTCCACCCTTTCTGATCAGTTAAGACAACAAGAAGACGAAGAGATGTGAGAACAACAAAATATTGACCCCCTGGATGGAAATTATCGCACTCTGAAAGAACAAATGAGCAGAGAGAAATCAGCTTCTTTGCTTGACAAGACCATGTTCTTCTCTCTTGAAGTGTACCCACCGCCAATGAGCAAAAATTCTTCCCTGAATCTACACATAAAAATTAAAATCAATAAATCAGTACTCTACCGAAGGGGCATGTTGAAACGAATGACTAAGTTGTGTGAACTAAACAAGGTGCTTCGAAGAAATAATAAGGAACATATAACGTCTAACATCTGAAGGCTATGTTGCTGTCTTCCTTAGTTTCCTCTCATACTGGTTATCCCAATTTGAATTTTTTTTTCTTTGATTCTTTCCTAAAACGTGCTTTTCAAAAAGCTTCAATAGAATGGTGAGATGATTCCAGACCCTGTAACACACGATTGATTAATGTCTATGAAAAATGGCTGGACTGATTAGCACCGTCAGATGAGATAAAAATTTGAGGACCAAACAAGTAACCACAAGCGAGAAGCTTTTCAAATTACATCATAAAAGCTTCATCTTTCTGAAAAATCTAAAAAAGATAAAGGAATATATTTTTGCTTCAACAGTTCTACAAAATAATGAAGTGGCTTGATCCACAATAAATAATATATTATCAGAAGTAATGTGACAAAACATTGTTGCTCTTTCAAGTTTAAACCTCTCTATGTTTTAGGGCATTCCACTAATGTTCATATTCTGATAGTAGGTTGTAGTCATGGTCAATGAATCTTATTTTGGGAACTCTTTAGCTGTTTCAGCTTCCTCAATTTATGCTAACCAAGCACCCTTTTTCACAGCTTTTAGAAAACCTCGCCCTGTAATCTCCCAAGCCAATTCAAACCAATCTACCTACTTTAAACCATTACCCATTGCTGTTCAAACTACTTTAGCAACCTGTTTCTTCAAGTCTGCCAATCTTTTGGACTTCAAACCTTGAGCCTCATTAAGAACCTAATTGATCTGCTAACTCCTACCACTTTTTTCCCACATCAAAACTCTACAATTCTGATTCTTACCAATATAGTTCACCAAGTAAGCATTCGTAAGCAAATTTTCAAATCCAATGTCAACAACTCAACTCCAGGGTTTGGGGACCTCAGTTGATGACAAAAAACAATTGAAAAGAAGACTGCAGAAACAATTAATTTTAAGAATTCAAAATAAAAGGATGAAGAAATCATAAGTATCCAACATATTAGTTGACACATGAAACCATGGAGGATGCAATTTATTTAACCCCTCACAAATTTATGTTGTATATCTACCAATTTTTGAAGCATCCCAGGGAAAACAAATTCGATAATGGATAATGGCTATTACAAATTTCAAAATAAAGGACTGATAAAGATTACCAACATTGAAATAGTACAAGGTAACTAAAAGCATAAGTGAGGAATCTAATCTGTTAAGGTTTAAACAAGTAGCATACCATTAGAATCTATGCTTTCCAACAGAATTTTAAAGCACTTCTCCATACAGTCTATATCTCTGGTTCGAATCTTCTGATGCTGAGCTGATAAACGTGTAATAAAGAAAAGAAAAGGTCTCAAGATGCAGCTGGAAATCCATGTTCCACTTATTAAGCCAGTATGATAATTCAGCAAGGATTCCCATTCTTCCTGAAGCTGAATGGCTATATTTCTTGTAACATGGTAGCGCCTCCAGACACTCTGAAAATGTTACAGAAAAATATCATTTTCCCAAGTTGTGGTGAACTGCCTTACAATTTTTTTTTAAAAGGTTACATAAAAAAGACACTAAAGCTTCTAGTGTTGGATTTTCCATATTTGTGTTCGAGGGAGAAAGTAAAACTAAGAAGATAAAGTTTTTATGCCCAGAATGACCAACAATTTCAATGATGAGTAGTGAAAAATGAAAATGACAACCATTTTCATTATATACACAGTATTTATCTTTATTTGTGTCTAGAAATCAAAGAAAACATTGCATGAAGTCCAGCTCCACTTTTTAGCAAGGTTCAATAGTAGTAGTTGCAGGGGAGATAGCTAACTGCTTTTATACCAATAAAAAAAATTTGCTCATAAAAGAAGTAACTTGCTCTACTTGCAAACCTGCTGGGTGGTTATATACTTTCTCGGTAGACCTTTTCTTTTTCAACTTTCACACTTGACCGATTGAAGCATGTGGCTCCATCATCACCAACTTTGCCTCTAACATTTTGCAATGCTATCTTATTCACACATTTTTTTTATTTATATATTTTTTTTTTGGAGTTGAAGGTTTTGGAACCTTGCATTGTTGCAGAAAAAATGAATACACATATTATGGTCCATCAATTGCAAGATACAAACACAATATGGCCGTCATAAAGGAATTTTGTGCGCATTATAATCCATCAATTACAAGAATTAAACATGAAGTGCTTGTTAAAAGCTTAATAGACACATTATGCCATAATCAGACTAACCATTTAGCTAAGTACTACATTAGTTATTATCTAAGCCAGGACACTACAATATACAAGTTTAAAATCTCCACATGCCATCATACAAACAAGTTATTCTCTACATATACATTCTTTTCTCCTAATGCATACAACTTACTAACTTAGCATCCTACCCAAAAAAAAAAAAAATTCGACCACAACATTATCAACTTGATGTTACATTAAGGTGATCTTGCTCATCAAGAACTTCAGCTGAGTGCTTTGAGATAATACCTTAAGCCCCGTAGAAGTCTTTATCCAGGCGAAGGGATGACTCTTTGACTTTAAAAACCCAATTTGGGTGCCTCCTAGTTACACAAGCTAAATTTTCTAGCTTTCTCGTATAATTTATATAAATTATGCTGCTAATTTATATCGTAAATATAATTTAGTTAGTTAGTTGTAATAAAGCTGTGTGAAATATTTGATAGGAACATAACAATATAAATGCTCTCAAGCTCCAACAGGAAAAAATCATTTGGTCCACAACATGCTAATGCAAGCACTACATATCATTTGTACAAAGACAAACGATCTTACCAGCTAAGCTAACTAGCATTTCCAATGAAAAAGAAAGTAGTCACTTTGCATTAAATTTCTTGATATATGTAACAATACGGAATAATTTACCAAATGACAACATTATATATGCATTCTTTGAAGTAATCTAAATTGACAATTGACAAAGAATTTGAATGCATAACAATCAAAGTTGAACAAAAGATAATGAAAAAGGGAAACGCGAGCACCTGAATAAAAATTGCAGCAGCCGTAGCTCGTCTCGCGTAGTTACGGAGCTCTCTTTCGTGCGAGAGTTTCTCCAAAAGCGCCTCCCTCGAAATCTCCTTCGCACTCGCTCCTCTTAACGACACCTGATCCAACAACAACAACAACTATCATCCAAATTTCAATACTGACTGAATTAGAAAAACGGATTGATTTTAAAACCTTGACGTGAATTCAATTGGTAGAAAAGAGTACCTGATTCTTCCGAGAGAGGTCCATGAGAAATCAAGCGATCATTGAAGCAGAGGGGAAGTTAAAATAAATAATAATGATTTGTTCTAATTCTTTCTACATTCTTTTACGCGCCTTTGTTGCGATTTTACTTCACTTTCTCCTCTCTCGGGATATTATCCAAATTACCCCTATAGTTTGATATATTAGTCAAAATCTTCTCCCTAGTTCTATTAATGCCATTACCGGGTAATTAGGGGTGGGCACTTTAAACCCGACCTGAAATTGGCACGTGCAACACAGGCTTAGTACCATGTGTATGTATTCCATGTAATCCATGCAAGCCATGACCACACTTATCATTTCACCCCTCTTACAGGTTCCTTGTCCTCAAGGTTAAAATTAAAATACGTTTTCAAGAAGTGCCACAAATTCTCCCACGAAGCATCCTCCTTTAGCACCCCAACCCACGAAACTTCCCCTTGTGGACAACACGTATGTCTAAAATGGACTCAGGTTGAGGCAAAATGGTAGCATTTTCAGAAACTGGAGGAAGAGTCACTCTAGCTGATTCTATAGGTCCCCATTTATTTTTGAGTTGACTCACATGGAAGACATTGTGAATTTGTGACCCTGCCAAAAGTTTCAACTTGTAGGCCACCTTGTCAATTTGAGCCAACACCTTGTATGGTCCGAAGAACCACGGTGCCAACTTTAACGAACTACGAAAAGCAACGGATTTTTGACGGTATGGCTGGAGGTGGAGATAGACTTTATCAACTACCTCAAAAGAGATTTCACGATGGTGCCTATCAGATTGTGCCTTCATTCTGGCTTGGGCAACCACTAAATTGCAACGCAATTCATTGAGAATCTCTTCCCTAGTACACAACAACTTATCTACAGCCTGAATTCTTGTAGTTCCAGAAACATATGAAAGCAAAGAAGGTGGAGGCACTCCATAAACAGCCTCAAAAGGAGTGATTTTGGAGGAGGAATGCAATAACGTGTTATATCCCTATTCTGCCCACGGAAGCCAATCCATCCATTTCTTTGGCTGGTCACTAGTGAAGCACCTTAAGTATTGTTCCAACGTGCGATTTACCACCTTCATTTAGCCATCGGACTGTGGGTGGTAACTAGAACTGAAACATAGATTGGTTCCTTGCAATTTGAAAAGTGTCAGCCAAAAAGAACTCAGGAAAATACCATCTCTGTCACTTACTATAGAAACCGGCACGCCGTGCAACCGCACAATGTGGGAGACGAAAGCCTTGGCCACGATCACAACAGTGAACGGGTGCTTCAATGAAACAAAGTGAGCATATTTGGAGACGAAAGCCTTGGCCACAGTTATAACAGTGAACGGGTGCTTTAATGAAACAAAGTGAGCATATTTGGAGAGGCGATCAACTACCACCATGATCACATCATGACCTTGTGACATCGGCAACCCTTCTACGAAGTCCATGGAAATTTTGGTCCAAACACGCAGTGGAATTGATAAGGGTTGCAACAGACCTATAGGACGGAGTGTCTAGTTTTTACATCGTTGGCAAACATCCCAATTACGAATAAATTCCTTCACTGCCAAACGTAATCCAGACCACACAAAACTTGCTGAAATTCGACTAAGTGTTTTATGAAAGTCGAAATGTCCACTATAAGAAGTTGAGTGGCCTTCAGCCAACACAACAGCTACTAGTGACGAATTTGGGCATAAAATAATCTTACCATTCTTCAACCAAACACCATCCCTTTAAACACAATTAGGAGAGTCAATCATGGATTTAAAATAAGGATTTTGAGTTACCTCTTGCTACAACGTCACCCAATCGGTAACTGGAAGGGAGATGGCCATGAATTGGAATGTGGTGATTCGTGAAAGGGCGTCAACCCTTTTGGTTCTCCTTCCCTCTTGTATATTGAATCTTAAAATCGTACCTGATAAGTTTGGAGAGCCATCTTGCCTGAGAGGGTATGGTGATGCGCTGCTCAAAGAGGTATTTCAAGCTTCGATGGTCGATTTTAACCACAAATGGCTTGCTCAAGAAATAGGGACACCATTTCCTCACATCCTTGACCACAACCAACGTTTCTTTATCATAGGTCGAAAAAGATTTGGCTAAGCCTTTTAGTGGCTCGTTGAAATATGCAATATGCTGATTTTCCTGCACAATATTGCTTATATTCCGGTACCACTTGCATCGCATTCAACCATAAATGGTAACAAAAATTCGGGAAGATGTAGTATAGGAGGTGAGACAAGTGCAACCTTTAATTTCTCAAAAGCGAAGTGTGTTTTGGCAATCAAAATAAACCTTTCCTTACCTAAAAGTTTTGACAACGGAGCTGCAACTGTACCGAATCCGTTGATAAATTTTTTGTAGTAACCCGCAAGTCCAAGGACACCACTTATCGAAGTAGGGACGGGCCATTCTTGAACTGACTGTATCTTTCTTGGATCCACTGCCAGGCCTATATGAGAAATTAAGTGTCCCAAGTACTCCACCTGTGTGACACCAAATTGACATTTTGATTTCTTCACATACAGTCGGTGCACATACAAAACTTAAAGCACCTCACGAAGATGTTGTAAATGATCGATCCATGTCCTGCTAAAAACCAAGATGTCAACACAAAAAAAAAACCAAAACAAACCTTTATAGCATCGGTCGAAATATATCATTCATGAGGCTCTGGAAAGAGGCGGGGGCATTCGTCAAACTGAATGGCATTACCAGAAATTCGTATTGCCCATCATGCGTGCGAAAGGCAGTTTTTAGCATGTCTTCTTCGTGGACTCGGATTTGGTGGTAACCCGAGCGCAAGTCTAATTTTGAGAAGTATTTCGCCCCGTGCAACTCATCCAGTAATTCATCGATAACTGGACTTGGGAATTTATCTTTCACTGTAATTTCATTGAGAGCGCAATAATCCACACAAAAGCTCCATGACCCATCAAATTTCATGATTAGCATAAGCGAACAGACTGTGACTTAAACGGATGATTCCAGCTTTAAGGAATTCCCTGACTTGGTTTTCAATCTCATTCTTCTGATAATGAGGATATCAGTATGATCTTATGCTAATCGATGGCTGATTCGGGAGGAGCGGAATGCGGTGATCATGAAAGCGCTCGGGTGGCAACTCAAATGGTTCATCGAAGACATGTTGAAATTCTGCCAGGAGGTTTGCTAAGTCGAGTGGAACCACATTAGTTGGAGTGAGTGAATGTGGTGTGACCATATAAAGGAAGAAGCCTGCACCTGATACATTAAATAATTCCTTACCATTCATTGGTGCCAATTTAGCTCTACGCATTCCTCATAAAACATGTTTTCGGTCAACATGAATGAAGAACATGGAAAGCTTCTTGTAATCTGTCTCTACTGGACCCAACATTTACAACCATTTCACCCATAGGACGGCCTGACAAGCTGCCTCTGGAAGTATATAAAAATATACGTGATCCAAATACCCTTGAATTGTGAACGAAAAACCAAAACAATGTCCCTGACATTCGATAGTGTCCTTGTTTCTGACCATCGCCTGAAAAACCTTATCAAGTACCACCGAAACCCCTAAACTTGTCACGATTGTCTGTTCAATGAAGTTGTAGGGGCTACCATTGTTAATAAGGACTGTAAACTCCTTATTTCCCACCTTACCAACAACTTGAAATGTTTGCAGATGCTAAGTTTCAGCTATCGCATGAAACGAAATCTCCGGAATGGCCTCATTCGAAACAGACTCAATTTCCATGTCCACATCCTCTGTTTCTTCAACCGAATTATTGTCCTTTATCATGAATAATTGAGGTCGAGAGCACCGATGACTAGGTACGTACTTCACATCACAGTAAAAACAAAGTCCCTTTTTCACGCCGTTCACGAGCTTCTTGTCCTGTTAAGCGGTAAGTAGGTTCTTAGGAACCCCCTACCATTTGGATGTTTCGCTGAGACGGGAAAGGTCCAAGGAGATCAACGTTGGTCTGTGGTTGAGCCCTTGGTTGTGTTATATATGCTGTTGGCCGGAAAGAAGTAGCACGGTTCCGTTGGAGATGATTTCTTTCTTCAATCAAATGTGCTACACTGATAGCTTCTGATAGTGTCTTTGGTTGCTTGACCCGAACATCTAAACGGACCTCATCTTTCAAACTTGCAATAAAACTCCCTAAAAAAAAAAAATCAAGTAAGTGATCCACTTTGTGTGATAAAACTTCGAGCACCTCCTGGTATGCCGAAACCGTAGTGGTTTGTTTGAGCCGTGATAATGCCTCTGACGGATCATCATAATCTGTCAGTCCAAACCGGTGTAAAACTGCCTTGGTGAATTCATCCCAACTCAAAGGGCCTTTGAATTTTATGTACCAGCGGTACCATTTCAATGTGACTCGCTCCAAGTGAATTGAGGCCAACTGAACTTGTTGATGGGGAGCAACTCCTTTAAAATCAAAATAATATTCCCTTTAAAAATCCACCCCGCTAGATCTTCTCTACCGTATGTTGAGAAATTTAATTTCAAGTTTATGTGTTGTCAGTCGTAGTTGGTATAGTTGTGAGCAGCCAAGCTGCTGTGTGATGCCTCCCATGTTTCGAAGATAATGGGTTCCCTGTTGGAGGTGGGGTGAATTTGGCAATTGGGGTCTCTGTAAGAGTTGAGATGATTTTGGCCAGAGATAGTTTGGTTTTGTTGAAGACACAAGGCTTGCAATTCATTGATGATTTGTTCGAAGCGAGTTTCATTCTTGGCGACGATATCATTGAAACGTGTATCGTTCTTGGCAACGATTTCATCGAGTCTAGTTTCTTGGCTGGCAAGAATCTCATGAATTTTGTTACGGAAGTCTGCGGTTGATTTGGTCCGAGTCTCCATGGACGGAAGTTCTGATACCAACTTTATTAAGAATAATTTTGAAAGAGTGAGATTAATCTCGTGAAATTGGAGAAAGAAAAAAACAGAGAAAGGAAGGAGGAGAGATTTTGGATAATATTCTTTGATGCCTTTTATTTCGTTCAAAACAGACCTTTATAGGTCTTGCAACCAGCTAACAACCTATAAAAATAGGACTCTACTACCAACTAAATACTGAACTAGTAGAGGCTTCTATCATCCACTTTCAGCTTCCTCTAACTTGACTCAATCAAATAACGAAACCTTGACTCAATCAAATAACAAAATCTTGACAAGTAACAAACTAACAATAACAACATTCTCAAGCAACACGTGCAACACAGGTTTAACAGCATGTGTATGTATTCCATGTAATCCATGCACGCCCTGACCACACTTATCAATGTTTTAGTAGATAAGTTGTGATAAATGTGAGGAAACATGGATATGAAATATGATTTTCTTTTCTTTTTAAATATGTTTGGTTAAAGTTTTTGGATGGATTCAGGAACTATTTTTTGGGCACTACTAATGAATCCATTAAATTAGGCTTGCTTTGTTGGTAATTTTTTTAGGATTTGTTATTTTTAGGCGATGAATTTGATGTATTACATATTTTCTTGAATTATTAAAAAAAAGTTCTTGTATTTTTCTTAAAAAAATACTCGTAAATCTATTCTTTATATATATTAGTTCAATATATGTTTAATTTTTTTGACTGGTTTCAATCTGTTTAATTTATTAATTTAATTCATTTCCATATTCAAGTTCTATATATATACTAACTAGCCGAATTGCACCCAGAAACTGAATTTGATCAATTTAGTGAGTGGGTTCCATTGGTATGACCTTGTATGGTCCATAATTTAGTGAGTGAATTGCTTTGTTAAACAACTAAATTACTGTTATGTATGAAGTTTTTTAACAGTTTCTAATTACTGGTACTATATATAATCGGTAACCAATATTTGGTTTCTATATGTCAAATGCAGATGTAACCCACATGAGCCATGAAATATTGAGATTATAAGACGTTGCAAGCTTGCACCGGATTGTGATTTGGAACTATCAATTTGTTAAAAGTTAGTTTCCGTTTAGTTTTTTGAATTTTTAGTTTTCAACTTGTCTGTCTTTGTTTTTAAGTTGGTAATTTTCTTTGTTTCCTATCATTAATCTACATAATCATTCCATTTGTACTTGTTTTGTATTATGTTTTCTTGAGCATGCATATGAGATGCATAATATATAAGAGGAAGTAATTTTATTTTATCATTGATAGATGTAATATTTCTGATTAACGTATGACGTGAATTGCATGAAATTGATTTTTTTTTTCCGTATGCATATCCCGACTAACCCAACCCAACCCAATCTAATCTGACAAATATTAGGTTAGGTGGGTTGGGTTGAAAATTAATATTGGGTTGGGTTGGGTTGAAATTTTTCCAACCCGATCATATATGTTGGGTTGAATTTTTTCAACCCAACTCGACTCGACAATGCCAATCCCTACCTTATACAAGTTGAAGGATTTATTTAGGGTTTAAAACTTTAAAAGAGTACGAAGATGTCAATCGACCAATAGATTCATCATGTTGAAAAAGAAAACTTAAGCGATTAGTTCTCCATATCACATGATGATTTTTTCCGTTTAGATACAACACAACTGATATATTACATGTTTTTTTTTCAATGGTACAAGTTTGAATATCGATAAAACTCTCATCCCCACCCTAATCCCCACTTCAAAAAAAAAAGCATGGTAGGTTAGGACGTGGGAATCCCCGATAGAAAATATAAACAGCAAAGATCATTTGAATGAACATATCACCACTTTAGCATCTATGGTACTCCATCCTGCTATGCATATTTTACAAATTATGATTCGAACTTAAGATATTAATTGTTAGTATTTTACAAGTTTTCTCCCATGAATGACCGATTTATATTAGTTTAAAAAAAATCAATTTTCAAAGTGGTAAAACAATAAGGGGTTGTTCTTAGTTGGTTTTCATTTTCGTTTTTTTGAAAACGATTTGGATTCACATTCATTAACCGTTTTTCATTTTATTTTTAAAAATAAAAACAAAACTAGTGTTAAAATTGAAAATCATGTTATTTTTCATGTTTTTCAAAAAATCTACATGTCTCTCCTTTCTTTCTTTTTTCTTCCTTCATCTGCATCATCTCTCTTCGTCTTTCTTCTTTTTCCACTTCCATCTCCTTCATCCACTTCCTTTTCTTCTTCCTCTTCTTCTACCTACATGAAAGCTAATTTGTAGGTGCAACTGATTTGCTCTTCAGGTCTTGATGTCGCTGATTTGCTCCTCCAAGAGCAAATCAACTTCTTTATTTATATATATTTTTCCTATTGAAAGATTATAATTTTATTTTTATTTCAGGTGGCTTATCAATTGTTATTTAAGTCTAAATCTTGAGTTATTTGATAATTATTTGTGATAAATTATTGACCCACTTTTTATTCAAATAAAAAAAGACTACGATGAAAAAATAATAGAAAAACTATATAATTTTTTATTATTATTAATCTATCAAACGTGTTTTTTCAGATATGAACAATATTCCTATTGCCTTTTTGTAAAGAATATAAAAAGATAAATATAAAAAGGTAAAAGAAAAAAAAAGTCGTATATTACATACTCATTACCTTAAGTGTTGATCGTGAGTAGTGCTGTAAAAATGGACTGGCTTGGCGCATTAGGCACGCCCTGGCCAGTCCATTTTTGGAAACAGATCTAGCCGGGTCCGGCACGGCCTGTTTACGAAACATGAGGCCCGGCACGGCACGTCGGCCTGCCTCAGGCTGGCCGCGGGCCCTTTCTGGCAGGCCAGGTGGGCCTGGTCCTGCGGGTTTGGCAGGTCTGGTCCATTTTTTTTTTTCCAAATTACGTTTGTTTGGATTTAGGGTTTAGGGTTTAGGGTTTAGGATTTGAAATGAATAAAGAGAACGAACAATTTTTAGGATTTGAAATGAATAAAGAAAACGAACAATTATTTATTTATTTATTTTTCACATATGGAATTCAGTATTACATATTTACATGATTGCCTC
Organism: Dipteronia dyeriana; assembly: GCA_032871835.1. Classification (NCBI taxonomy): domain Eukaryota; kingdom Viridiplantae; phylum Streptophyta; class Magnoliopsida; order Sapindales; family Sapindaceae; genus Dipteronia; species Dipteronia dyeriana. Next base: position 18,772,893 of record CM065297.1, read on the forward strand.
ATTAAAAACCTTACCAAGAAAAACCCAGTGGGATCTTGGTAAGGGAAAAAGAGTGCAACCGTTTTATAACTTACAAGTAAATAATAAATACATATGTAAAAGTATAACCTAGTTTTGGCCCTGACTACTACCTGCAGGGTCATCAATATATAGATTGTCGAAATTTAGAATAAGCACTTTATCTACAGTTAGATTTTGTAACCTTTTTTTAGCATGTTCCCAATCCCGAAGGCATGTTAGTATCTCAATCATCTCCGGAGATAAACAGCTTCTTCTTGGTTCAATTATGCGTGACAGAACTGGATACCTGTACGTATAGGTCTTCCACCATAACAACAAATCAAACTCTTCCTTGTCTTCAACAACATCAAATTGTGCTTCAAGGTGCCTAATAAGTTCGGTACAAGAAGATGGGCTAGATCTTTGCCCTGAAGAAGTACTTGCTGATTTGTCCTTTTTCTCCATTTCAGAAAGCTCCAACTTGTTTGCTTCGGCTCTGTCTCCGGTTGTGTTGATTGGGGGGTGTCAATGTTGCGAAACCTGCTCTCATAAATACGAAAAATCTCGAACAACTTGGCTTGAATGTTAGTAATTTGTTCTGAATAATCTATTGACAAATTAATACCAATAAACTCAAGCAAAACTTCTAAACCAGATAATTTAATCCTAGGATCTATTATAGCACTTAAGGCATAAAGTAGATGAATGTTAGCTCAATATTTTTTCAACTTTGTCTCCATGGCAACAACTGCAGCACCTAGATGTTCATATTCTCTATAACTGTTTAACAGTTCAGACATTTCCACTATATGATGGATTGTCTGGGAAGATGTGGGGTAATATATCCCGAAAAGAGTTACAGTGGCATTGTAAAAAATCTTTAAAATTTGAACAAAAATCTTTGCTACATACCAATCGTCTGTGGTAAATATTTTTGGACTATGTTGACCTGTTTCGGCCAATTTCATGTTATAAAAATATGTAATGGTTGTATCATATTCCAAACAATTTTCCAACATTAAATAAGTAGAGTTCCACCTTACCGACATATCAGTATGGAATCGTCGGGGTTTGAGACCGTTTAATTTACAATGTCTCTTGAATTCATTGAATCTAGGATTAAAACTACAAATCCAAGAAATGGCATCTCTGATGCGACCTATTTGGTCGCTTATCTGCTTTAAACCAGTCTGTACAACTAAATTTATAATATGACATGCACACCGTTGATGGAAGAAATAACCTCCATCTTGCGGGATATTTTTTGCAACAAACAATGCAATAGAGCTAGTATTTGCAGATGCATTATCTAATGTGATTGAAAGGATGCGATGTGTGATTTCATAAGTTTCTAAAACTTCAATTATGACATTAAAAATGTTTTATACGGTATGTGCAAAATCCATAGGATGAAAACCAATAATTCTTTTTGTTATCCTCCAATCAGAATCTAAATAGTGTCATGTGACACATAAATAGTCCTGTTTGGAACATGCATTCCAAATATCAGAAGTTAATGCAACAGAGACACTTAAATGCTATATTTCAGCAACTAAGTCATCCCTTTGGGTTTCAAACAATCGTATCAAATCATTTCTAGTGGTGGTTCTAGAAACATGTTCAAATTAGGGGTTATATGCAGATGTGATTAATTATTTATAAAATGGACTCTCACCAATACTGATCGGTTGATCAGTTTGTGTAATGTATCGTGCCAAGCACTCTTTAGCGTGCATGACGTCGAACTGCCACGTCGTAACGGACCCGTCTGGGTGCCGTTGAAGTTGTGTCTGGGTTGTAGTGTCTACCTGTCCATGTGCAGACATACATTTGTATATATGTCGTCTCAAATGACCGGTTCCCCTCGTACTTGTAGCATAATCCTTATGACAAAACTTACATTTAGCTCTAGGGCCAGACGTCCCGTTTGGGAGTGTCATTTGGACTATGTTGAAACATTGCCACACATCTAATGTTAATTTTCTGGGACGTGATGTTGGTGTAACGGCGGAACCAGAAGGTCCCGCTTGAGTATGGGTCGGCTCTGAAATATCAAATTCATCGTTGAGCATATTCAAACCGTTTGAAAAATAAGGCTGCTGGTTAGGATCCGTTATTTAAAGTAAAAATATGAGCACTATAGTAGTTAATAGTCAAATTAAAAATCAATATTTACTAACAATAATCTTAATTTACTAACAATAATTAATATAAATAATACGACACTTACAATTATTATTTTACTTCAAAAAAAAGTAAATAAACAAAAAAATCATAATCTACTAACAAAAAATATTAAAATCACTACTACAAATAAAATTGATAAATTTACTAACAACACATATGAAATAAAATACTACACATAAAAATCTTAATATACTAATAAAACTTATTAAAATTAACCACTACTCTTACATTCATAATATACTGAAAAAAATATTATAATAAAGAACTACACAAATAATTCATAATCTACTAACAAAAAATATTAAATTCACTACTACACTTAAAATTCATAATATACTCACCAAAAATATTAAAATAAACAACTACACTAAAAATTCATAATTTATGAATAAAATAATATTAAACGTAACTACTACACTTAACATTCATCATTTACTTATTACAAAAATTAAATTCAGTAATACAAATTAACTTTCTAAATTTACTAATAACAAATATTAAAATTACTACTAAACTTAAAAATCTTAATATACTAAACAAATAATATTAATATTAAAGCCCAAAAATTGATAAACTAACTAACTAAATAAAAATGTTTTCATTTAGTAACTAAAATCTAAACATAAATATATAAATTTACTATGAAAATATGTTTGAGCAACAGTAATAACAAAATTGTACCTTTAAAATTTGGTGTGTTGGTGGAAAATGTAGAAAATTTTGTAGAGAGAGTAATAATGAAATTGAATGAAAAAGTTAAGTGAGTTGGAGAACATATTAGAGATTGAGATTTGAGAGAATGAGATATTAAAAGAATGATGGAGAGAGTGATTGGAAAATGAAATGGATGGAAGTATTTATAGAAAAATTTGATTTGTGGATCAAAATGTAATTTAAAAGATTTGATGGGGGTTTTGTAATTATTTTAGGCTCCAACGGTTGGAATTCAAATTCCAACCGTTGGCAGACATCACTGATGGAAGGACCGGCCGACCGGCCCGACAGACCGGTCCAAGGGCCTGGCACGCAGGCTTTACGTGCCGTGATGGGCCAACCTGCCGGACCTCATACCAACGGACCGGCATGTGGCCTGGCTCTCTTCCTTCACGGGCCGTGCCAAGCACTGCCCGTTGGCTTCGTGGACCGACCGGACCGGCCCGGCCCGGCCCATAATTACAGCACTAATCGTGAGTGCTGACCGGGTCAGCAGCCAAACATTATTCATATTTTTATAAGGTTTATTATCTCTGCAAACTGGATGTAAGAGGCGCGTGATATAAAAGATAATCTAAAACCCATGAAGCAGTTAGTGATAACAGAGCACCAGTGATGGTTCATGGCCACCGTTATCCACCCCCAAAACCCACTCCTTCACTTGCGCTCCTTTTCTTCTCCATCTACTTTTTTTCCCTCCAAACCCAAAACCCATCACCTCCCCACCTCCACTGCCACTGCCACCGCCACTCAACACCTCCTCTCTCTTTCTGAACCCCAACAACGACCACCACTTGTCTCTTCTGGCCCTCTCAACTATTCCTCATCTTCACTAATTGACGTTGACGTTGACATTGACATTGACATTGACAGGTTCTTCGGTTTGCTTCGCTTGTCAGTTCGCTCCGGCGACTTGTCACTTGCCAGAGCCGTACACGCTTCAATCGTCAAACTTCAAGAAGACCGTGACACCCACCTCGGTAATCCTCTTATTTCAGCTTATATCAAACTGGGTCATGTTTTCGGTGCTTATAAGGTCTTTACGGGACTTTCGTCCCCGAATGTTGTGTCTTTTACCGCCTTAATTTCTGGCTTTGCTAAGTCAAGTCGTCAACAGGAGGCTATTGAGCTTTTCTTTAGGATGACAAGTGAAGGTATTCAGCCTAACGAGCATAGTTTTGTTGCTATTTTGACTGCTTGTATTCGGATGTTTGAGTTAGAGTTGGGTTCACAAGTTCATGCCTTGGTAGTCAAAATGGGTTATTTGGATAGTGTTTTTGTTGCTAATGCAATTATGGGACTGTACGGTAAATTTAATAGCTCGTTCGATTATGTCCTAAAATTGTTTGATGGAATGCCTCAGAGAGACATTACCTCATGGAATACTGTGATTTCTAGTATGGCTAAAGAGTTTAAGTACCAGAAAGCATTTGATTTGTTTCGTGACATGAAGAGAAATAATGCCTTCAGACTTGATTATTTCACTATTTCGACCCTTTTGATTGCTTGTACTGGTAGCTTTAGTTCGATGGAAGGCCGAGCACTTCATGCTCATGCTTTCAGAATTGGGTTAGAGGCTAATTTGAGTGTCAATAATGTACTCATTGGGTTCTATACTAAATGTGGGAGTGTAAAAGATGTGGAGACTGTGTTCCAGAGGATGGCTGTGAGAGATATCATAACTTGGACAGGGATGATTGTGTCATATATGGCATTCGGATTGGTGGGTTTGGCTGTGGAGATATTTGATAAGATGCCAGAGAAGAATTGTGTTTCTTACAGTGCTCTTTTGGCAGGGTTTTGTAAAAATGGCCAAGCCATGAAAGTGCTGGATTTGTTTGTTAAGATGGTGGAGGAGGGTTTGGTGCTAACAGATTTCACTTTGACTAGTGTCATTAATGCTTGTGGCTTACTCATGGACACAAAATTGAGTGAGCAAATTCAAGGGTTTGTTATGAAGTTTGGTTTTGGTTCAAATGCTCATATTGAAGCATCACTGCTTGATATGTGGACAAGGTGTGGGAAAATGGTGAATGCTGAGAAAATGTTTCACCAGAGGGTGTCAGACCAGGAAAACCCCATAATTTGGACCTCAATGATATGCGGGTATGCTCGAAATGGGCAGCCAGAGGATGCAATTTATCTTTTCCAAAGTAGTCAATCAGAAGGAACAATGGTTGCAGATGAAGTTGCATTGACTTCAATATTTGGTGTCTGTGGTACTTTAGGATTTCATGAGATGGGAAAACAAATCCACTGTCATGCTCTTAAGACCGGGTTTTCATCCGATTTGGGAGTTGGAAATTCTTTAATCAGCATGTATTTTAAGTGCTACAACATGAGTGATGCGATTAAGGCTTTCAATGTAATGCCCTCACATGATATAGTTTCTTGGAATGGTCTAATTGCTGGCCATCTTCTTTTCCGGCAGGGTGACGAGGCTTTGAATGTCTGGTCGAGGATGGAGAATGCAAACATAAAGCCAGATACAGTAAGTTTTGTGTTAATTATTTCAGCTTACAGAGTTACAAATTCAAATTTAGTTGATAGATGTCGTAAATTGTTCCTCTCCATAAAAACCGTTTATGGATTTGAACCCACTTCAGAGCATTATGCATCGTTTGTCAGTGTTTTGGGACATTGGGGTTTCCTTGAAGAAGCAGAGGAGGTAATCAACAACATTCCTTTTGAGCCTAAGGCTTCTGTTTGGCGAGCTTTGCTTGATTGTTGTAGAACCCATTTAAATACAAGCATTGGGAAACGTGTTTTGAAGCATATACTATCCATGGAGCCACAAGATCCCTCTACATATGTGCTTGTATCAAATTTGTATTCTGCATTAGGGAGATGGCATAACTCGGAAATGGTCAGGGAGGATATGCGACAAAGGGGATTTCGGAAACACCCAAGTCAAAGTTGGATCATTCTTCAGAACAAGCTACATTCATTCTATGCAAGAGATAAGTCCCATCCACAAGAAAAAGACATCTACAGTGGATTAGAAATACTGATCCTAGAATGCCAAAAAGCTGAATATGTGCCAGACACAAGCTTTGTTCTTCATGAAGTAGAGGAGCAACAGAAGAAGAATTTCCTGTTCTATCACAGTGCAAAGCTAGCAGCAACATATGGGCTACTGACCACGCGGCATGGACAACCCATTCGGATTATGAAGAACATTGTTGTTTGCGGGGACTGCCACACATTCTTGAAACATGTCTCGGTTGTCACAAAAAGAGAGATTTTTCTAAGGGATGCTTCCGGATTTCATTGTTTTGTGAATGGCCAGTGTTCATGTAAAGATTACTGGTAATTGTTCAACTGCTATTAAACCAGAATTTATCATCATCCACATATTGGTGCACTGTTGTAAATTTTTTTGTTCTTTTTTTCCATTTTTGGCAAACTGAGATTATCAAACCGTGTAGCTTGAATGTATTTCAGTAGTTATATATATAATTCTTCAGATTACAGTCAATTACAAGTATCAAAAAAACAATTTACAATTGATTGTGATGAGCTCTTAGAACTTCGGCTAAAGTTTCCTTGAACTGGTATTGGATGGAACATTTTTGTTGTCTTCAATGGTTAATCTGCAAAATATATATATACATATTCTTTTTTCTATTTTTATCAAACTGAGAAGTCTCAAACTGTGTAGCTTTAATGTACTTCAGTAGTTCTATGTATAATTCTCTAGAATGTAATCCATTAGAAAGTATCTGAAAAACAATTTACAATTAATTGAGATGAGCTCTCAGAAATTTGGCTGTCAAAGGTAAATATAATTATACAGAGTTTTCTAAGCAACTCATCGGTGCTTTGATTATTAGGAGATTATATTTAGATAAGAAATGATAAAGGAGAGAGATTAAATTGGCAGAGAATAAAGTAAAACATTTTATTTCATTGCCAAAGAATTACAATAATAGATCCAGAATATCTGATAATCTAAAATCTAAAATACCAAAAAAAAAAAAAAAAAAACTAAGGAAAAAAAATAAATCTTACAATGAATCATGAAATCCAATACTAACATTTCAAGAAAAAAAAAACAACCCTAACAAACGGCTTCAACAGCCAACCTATAATCTGAAGAATGACATCCTGTAGGCCCCAAATAGTATTCCGAGACAGGTATCATACAACTCTCTCTGCCAAGACAATTCTGTCCATGTAAAAAAGTAACATCAGAATAATTCAATGAAAACATAATAAATAAATAAGTAAACCTTGAAATGCAATGTATGATTACTCACAAGTTCCTCTCTTAAATGGTCCACAAATTCCTTCAGGATCACCAAAGCTTGCAAATCTAATATCAGCAAACACCCTTCCACCTTGGCATGATTGTTGCATATTGTTGTCATCATAAGCATGTGCACACACTGTTCCAACCGTAACAGTTTGGACAGTCACATCATCGGGAGTTCCTCCAAATTCTTCAAACAGGACCAGAACATTTATTCTCTCTATCATCCAGGAACTCCCGTGGAATATGATAGTATCTTTGAGTAGATTTTCCACAGTTAGTGACACATTTGCCACCATCATATGTTTGATTATAGTCACATTTATAAGGACATCCATCTTTAGGAGCAGTTGTGCTACGCCAATATCTTCCGATGCTTTTGCCATTCACCCAAGCTTCTCCCTTGTTGAGTTGCTGTTTTATTTCCATGGATATATCCACTCGTTCATGGAGAGATCTTTGGTAATGTTAGCAGCATAATCAATCAATTGCACTGGACCATGAATTCCAATTGGTAATCCTTAATGTCATCACTGTAATTCCAAAACATATTCGAAGAACAAAAAAAATATATTAGTGTCATCACTGGAATACAAAAGTAAATTCTTTGGAACAGAGAATGTAGTTCAGGCTGGCTTACTTGCAATCCAACTGTAACACTAACTAGAGAGATGTCATTGGTCCCAAAATTCAATTTGACATTTTTCTCAAAAACAAACTCATATACACCATTTACAGCAAACTGTGTTCCTGAACACAAATCAATTTCATGTACATATTAGACAAAGAAGCAAAAAAGTGAAGAAGTTGAATAGCACAAATGTACTGTAATTATTCTTACCTATGAACCTGGAATTCACAAATGCATGAAGTATATGTCCATAGGTGTGCACATGTAGAGTTACAGTCTTGTCACAAAAGAGGTCACCTGGATTAATATCCAACCTGAAAATATCATTTGAAATGACAAAAAAAAAAAGAATTATCTTAGTATATATGAAATTAGATATATAAGTGACAAAACCAAGGAAGAAGAAATCAAATTAAGCACTGTTGTTGAGAAATAATTGCACACACACAAATCTAATCACAAACACAAATAATGAAAGCAATAAGAAGAAAGAAAACACCAAAGATTTTATATGGTTCAGCAATTTGCCTACGTCCACGGAGCGCACCGCACTCAATCCACTATATCTCAGAGTTGATTACAATCTCTCTGTCTCTCTTTCAATCTCTCTACAATTGCTCTCTCTCCAGCAATATTTTTCTCACACGCTGCACACTATTTTTATGCTTATTTTTGGAGTACAAATAATGGTAGCATTTATATGAGAGCACTAGGGTTAACCAAATCCCAATTGAAATCTATTTTATTTTATAATTACTTATCTGCACAGGATTTCCTCTACTCGAGAAAATCCGCTTGTATCGCAGTCTGGACCGCTGTGTAGGCACATGCCTGCGTCACTGTCCACAACGCATGACTTGCCTGTGAAACTCCTATCCACAGACCGCGGCATGTGCACCATGTCTGTGCCACGGTCCACTACTCATGGCACCACTGTGAAACTTCGTGGTGTGTTCGTGGTGTGTGCTGCGGTCCGAGTTCGTGTCTCAATCACGGTTTTCGTCGCTCTACTTACTGGGACTCGTTTTCTTGCTCGTTTCTGGCTTCACATATCCCAACAATCTCCCACTTGAAGACTAAAACTCAATAGACGTTCTCCATCCTTCTTTGATGACTTAGTGGATAAATAACGGTGCACCCATTCCCTACGTCTTCACTCTTGAAGACCCATTGAAGTTGCACACAACTCCAGTTTTTCAGTAGTGACTGGCTTGGTTAACATGTCAGCCGGATTCTTAGTTCCTGCAATCTTCACTGGCTTCAACACTCATTTTTCTATTAACGATCGAATAAAGTGGTAACGCATGTCTATATTCTTGGTCCTAGAATGGAACGCCGAATTCTTGGCCAAGTGTATTACACTTTGACTGTCACTTTGCACACGTTCATCACCTGATCGAATCCTAACTCGGCTAACAACCCTTGTAACCATATAAGCTCTTTGCTTGCTTCTGTCACAACCACATACTCTGCTTCAGTTATAGAGATTGTCACTATCTTCTGTAACTGGGACACCCAACTAATCGCGGTACTTGCCATCGTAAACACATATCCGATAGTACTTCTTTTATGATCCACCTCTCCGGTAAAATATGAATCCACATAACCTTCTAGCTTGATTTCATCTCTTCTGAAGGTTAGACATCTCTCCGTTGTACCCCGCAGGTATCTTAGGAGCCACTTCACGATCTCTCAGTGAGGCTTGCCCAGATTAGACATGTATCGGCTAAAAACTCCCACTGCTTGGGAAATGTCTGGTCTTGTGCAAGTCATGGCATACATTAGACTTCCAATGGCTGAAGCGTAAGGAACTCTAACCATGAAGTCCTTCTCCTCTTCCGTCTTTGGACTCTGATCCTTGGACAACCTGAAGTGACTAGCCAAAGGTGTTCTCACCGGTTTCACATCTCCCATGTTGAATCTCTGTAACACCTTTCGAATGTACTCTGCTTGTGAAAGCTTCAATGTACCTTCCTGTTTGTCTCTGCTAATCCTCATTCCAAGAATTTGCTTTGCTGGACCCAAATCCTTCATCTCGAACTTACTCAAAAGTTGTTTCTTCAAATTGTTAATCTCTTCTAAATCTGCACCAGTTACTAACATGTCATCAACATAAACTAACGATATTATGAAACTAGACTTAACCCTTTTGAAGTAGCAGCAGTGGTCAACATTGCATCTCAAGTAGCCATTCCCTTGCATAAACCCATCAAACTTCTTGTTCCACTGTCGGGGAGCTTGTTTTAAACCATACAAGCTCTTCGTCAACTTGCATACCAATTATTCTTTGCCAACTTCTACAAACCCCTCTGGTTGCTTCATGTATATCTCTTCCTCTAATGAAGAAGGCAGTTTTCACATATAACTGCTCTAGATATAACCCTTTTGCTGCGATAATACTCAACACTAACCGGATCCTAGTTAGTTTAACAACAAGAGAAAAAATTTCAGAGTAATCAATACCTTCAATTTGTTGGAAACCTTTGACTACGAGTCGTGCCTTATATCTCTTGGAACCATTATGTTATTCTTTGATCTGAAACACCCACTTATTCTATAGGGCTTTCTTTCCTTCAGGCAACTTGGCTAACTCTCAAGTTTGGTTAGATACCAACGACTTCCTCTCATCCTTCATTGTAAGCTCTCACTTGCTCGCATTTTCTCCCTGACATGCCTCGTCATAGCATTCAGGTTCTCCTGCATCCTTCAATGTATTATGGACTTGTGTCGTTGGAACATCTCTAAGTGTGATAGGTTCTTGTACCAGGGGTTGCACACCTTGTTCTTCATTATTCTGTTTAATATGTTCCATGATTCCTCTATCTTGTACATCATCCAGTCCAAAATACTCTGGCTCTTCCGACTCAGACACCTGTGTGTTTATGTCTTTGTACATGACCCTTTCGTTGAAGACTACATCTCTACTTCTGATCATCTTACGGTTTTGATCATCCCACAACTTGTAACCAAATTGATCTTCTCCGTAGCCCGCCAAAGTACATTTCACCAACTTGGCGTCTAGCTTACTCCATGCGTGATCACCTACATGTACATAAGAAACACACCCAAACACATTAAGGTGAGAAAGTTTTACCTCTTTCACAGTCAAGATCTCTTATGGTATAGCAAGGTCCAAGGGCTTTGATGGTCCTGTATTGATCAAATACGCTGCTGTATTGTCTGCTTCTGCCCAGAACTGTTTTGGCAGTCCTGAATATAGCCTCATGCTTCTGGCTCTCTTAGTCAATGTCCTGTTCATCCATTCCGCTATGCCATTCTGCTGTGGGGTTTCAGGAATCGTTCTACTAAGCATTATTCTGCTCTGATAGCATAACTTCTTGAACTCATTGTCTTTATACTCTTCACCATTGTCTGAATGAAGCTTTTTGATCTTCAAACCTGTCTCATTTTCAACCATAGCTTTCCACTTCTTGAAAGCCTCAAATACATCAGGCTTGTATTTTAGAAAGTAAACCCATACCTTTCTGGAGTGATCGTCGATGAACGTGACGAAGTACCGTTTATCTCAGGTTGATAAGATTGAGGCTAGACCCCAAACGTCGGTGTGCATTAGTTTCAGCTTCTCCTTTGCCGGTGTTCTTCCTGTCCTCTTGAAGCTCACTCGCTTATGTTTTCCTAGAATACAACTCTCACAGAAATCAGCCTCAACACTTTTCAAATCTGACTACTTACCTTTCGAATGCAGACACTTTAGCCCCTAAGTACTTATGTGCCCAAACCTCTGGTGCTACAAGTTCAGATCGGCTTTGCCTTCCGTCATAACGACTGAACCACAACCATCCATGGTTGTGTAAAGTGACCCATTCTTACTTCATAGGGCGATTGTCATAGCTCATTTCGAAATCTTCCACTTATCACCTGTGAAAGTCGTCACAAAACCATCTGACGCCAATTGCCCAATAGAGATCAAATTATTTCTTAAGTTTGATATGTGCCTCACATTGTCCAACTTCCAAACTGACCCTTGCTGTTGAATTTTCATATCTCCCTTCCCGGTAATTTCGTATGCTTGATCGTCACAAAGATACACTTTACCCAAATTTTCAGAGAAGTAGTTTTCGAGTAATTTCCTGTGAGGTGTGGCATGGAACGACGCTTCCGAATCCAAGTCCCAAGACTCCGTCTTACTCTCCAACGAGCAGATAAGACAGTCATCTGACTCCTTCAATACACAATTCGCATCGCTCTTACCCTTATATTTCTTCTCAGATCTACACTCATATGAGAGATGACCTTTCTTACCACAATTCCAGCACTCTACATCATTTTCGCTTCGTTGCTGGTTTCTCGAATAGTTAGCCTGATTCCTTGACTTGGACTTTCCTCTTAACTTTGATCTTCCCCATTGATTCGTGTTCTAATTTTTGCTTCTGCCTTTCCTACCTTCCAAATTCAGTGTTGAAGATGTAGACACCCCTAATCACTCTTCACGCATCCTGATCTCTTCGGTCATGATCATATTTACAACCTGCTGAAGATTCAATTTTTATTTCCCGAACGAGTTGGCAATTAACTGGCATGTCGTCTTCTAACTTTCTAGCAATTGGGTGAGTAGAAACGTGGCCATAAACTCCTCATCAAAACCTATAGACAAAGAACACAACCCATCCTTCACTTCATTGAACTTGTTCAGAAAATATTTAAAGTTCTGACCCTCTGCGATCTTCAAGGTTGATATCTTCCTGACAAGATGGACTTTCCTTACTGTAGAAGGCTGTTCGTATAGGTATGATAGGGTTTCCATTAGATCTTTGTTTGTCTGTTGATCCTTTACGTTGAAGGCGACCTGTTTCATCAAACTGAGACGAATTGCTCCAAATGCTTTCCAGTCCAGGAGTTCAAAATCATCATTAAGGGTGGGCACGGTTCGGTTCAGTTTTGAGCAAAACTGAACTGAATCAAAAATATTTCGGTTCATCCAAAATTGATCCGGTTTAAACCGAATAAGCTATAGTAACCGAAATGAACTGAACTGATTTTAATCGGTTCGGTTTGGTTTGGTTCATTTCAATTTTGTGCCCAATTGGTCTGATAGGCTTAGTGAGACTTTTTAATATGTTTTGGGCCTTTTGACATATTTTTTTACCAGTTTTAGTTTTATTCCCATAACTCTATGGAAACAGAGCACTAAACCCATCTCTTTCTCTTGTTCCTCTCAATTCAACCAAAGTTGTAAATGAAGAATTGAAAACAAAAGGTACATTGACTACTGTCTATACACATATTTATATATATATATATATAGACACAAACAAAATATAAATAAAGTTACAACATATATTTGAATCTTAGATTAGATACAAACATTCTCAGATTATTACATCAAGTCAATAAGTAATTAGACACATACAATCGCATATTCAAATTAGATACAAACAATCACAGATTGATACATCAAACCAAAAAAGAAAGAAAAACAAGCTCAAAGAAAGAAAGAAAAAAATAAAGCTAAATCAACAACCACGAATGAGCAGATCGGACGAGTTGAAGAAGTGCAGATCGGATGAGTTGAAGATCTGTCTTGTTGAAGCTTTGATTGGAGATGAAGAAGAGCAGATCAGATGTGAAACAAAAAAAGAAGACAAGAAGAAAATGAGAAAAACAAGAAGATAACCACCAGTCCACCAACGGAGAAGTGAAAGAAGACAAGAAGACATGATAAAGTGACAATGAGAAGACAAACCTTGAACGAGTTCACGAGCAGATCAGATGTTGAGATGGGAGAAAAATCAGTTAGAGATGTGCAGATGAGATGGAAAATCTTGGACGAGCTCATTAGTATATCGGATATGGAGTTGTGGAAGAGATGAGAAAATAGAGTTGACTGGTTGAGGAAGGGATGAGAGGCAGAGATGAGAGAATAGCCTTAAGTCGGCAAAGAGAAAAAGTAAAGAACACTAGGGTTTTTTTTAACTTATATATATATATACGGTTTAAATTGGTTCAAACCGATTTTGAAAAACCAAAACCAGTTTGAACCGAATACTTTTCGGTTTTCAACTTTTTAAACCGGTTTAAACCGAGTTAATCATACGAACCGAACCAAACACCATTTTTTCGGTTCGGTTCGGTTCGGTTCCGAACTTAGTGCCCACCCCTAATCATCATTATCCATGTTCTTCGGTTTCCGTTTCTTTTCCCAATCTTCATCGATCATATCATTTGGTCTCTTTTTTATCGGCCAATGCAGATCTTTCTGGTACAAATAATCTTCCATCTGCATCATCCAGAAGCTGAAATTTACTCAATTGAATTTCTCAATCTTATACGTTTCCTTCTTTGACTCCATCTCCACGATGAAATTGATGACCTCGAGAGAACCTAAATTTGTGTGAAAAATAATCTGCCCCAACCAAGAGCTCTGATACCAATTGTTGTTGAGAAATAATTGTACAGATACAAATCTAATCACAAACACAAATAATGAAAGCAATAAGAAGAAAGAAGACGCCAAAGATTTTACGTGGTTCAGCAATTTGCCTACCTCCACGGAGCGCACCTCACTCAATCCACTATATCTCAGAGTTGATTACAATCTCTCTGCCTCTCTTTCAGTCTCTCTACAATTGCTCTCTCTAGCAATATTTTTCTCACACACTACGCACTATTTTTCTACTTATTTTTGGAGTACAAATAATGGTAGTATTTATATGGAAGCACTAGGGTTAGCCAAATCCCAATTGGAATATATTTCATTTTTCAATTACTTATTTGCACAGGATTTCCTCTACTCGTGCAAATAAGCTTGTACCGCGGTCTGGACCACTGTGTAGGCACATGCATGCACCGCGGTCCACAACGCATGGCTCGCCTGTGAAACTCCGCTCCAAAGACTGCGGTGTGTGCGCCATGTCCGCACCGTGGTCCACAACGCATGGCACCACTGTAAAACTTCACGGTGTGTGCCGGTGTCCGAGTTCGTGTCTCCCCCGTGGTCTCCGACACGCTACCTGTTGGGACTCGTTTTCTTGCTCGTTTCTGGCTTCACATATCCCAACAGTTACCTGGTCATGTACAACAAGTAATCATAGGTGTCATTTGTTACAGATAAATGGTCCAAGAGTTTATTCGTAGTGATGACACTATCACGAACAAGACCATTCTTTTTTATATCTTCTAATATCTCTTTTCTCCAAACCCATATCAATTTGTAAGGTTCACTGCCTTCATCAGCTTGATTTGGCCTATTAACCATAATGGAAGTTTGGCTGTTGATCTGTCGAAAAAGTTCCGTGAAATCAGAGATGACTCATCAATATAAACTTTAACTTAATTACATGTAGTTATATAATCCACCTTTGCGGTGTTGTAAGCTTCTGTGAAGCAATCTGGAAGAACAGTAACAAACCATCTAGGAACTATATAGTTATTATCCTGAAAGTTAATTGTAAAATCTTCGGGTTTATTTTCATTTCCCAAGAATGCAACACATTTTCATTTGTAATTGTAAACAGTTGCCTACAATTGAACAGAAATGAATATTTAGAGTGCAGACAAAAAAAAAAAGAGTTGATTTTTAAAAACTTTGTAACATAATATTAAAATTAAGTACTCACACTCATCATATTTCCATAGTCAATATCTCTTATATATCCATAAAGCAAGGTTTTTTTGCACGGATAGTAGGATAAGATGAAGATTTCTAAGATGCCCCCACTTGGGCTGTTTCAGGTTCCTGTGATCGTCAAGAGGAGCATCATAGGCTATGTTTGAGATTGTTTTATTTAAGAAAAAAAATATACTTATAGCTACATTAAAAAATAATCAATTTTAAAAAAAAGTTGGTAAATATTTGGTAAACTAAATTTTAAAATTGTTTAACTTTTGAAAGGAAGGAAATTGTATTGAACAAAATTACTAAAATAGACATCATTAATAATATAAATATAAATTATATAAAAAGAAATAAATAATAAATTTAAAAGGAAAAAATTTATAACTGAGTCAACTCATTCATCTAAACACTGAGTTATCGAGTCAACTCGTTCATCTTAATATTAAGTTATTGAGTCAACTCGGCTGAGTTAACTCACTCACTCAATCTTTGTTATCTCTGCAACTCAGCTCCAAATCCACCATCGTCTCTCGCTCGCCGCTGACATCGAGGGATCATCGTCCTTCATTTGTCGTTGTCGAGAGCGCCACCGACATAGGTGCCAACGCCGAACTGAAATTGTCAAGGGAAGTCCCAGATCGTAAAAATGGAGGCGACTGACAAGGGTGTGTCGACTTTGGCGTCGATGGAGAGGCGGCGTCGTTGTCGATGGAGAGGCGGAGTCAGTCGTGAGTGATATCCTCCGGCCTCCAACTCTGGTTGTGGCCGCCACCACCGTTGCTCAGTTTTTTTTTATTTTGTTTATATTATTATTATTTATAAGGGTGATACAATCTTGTAATAAAATAGTGAGGATATTTTGGACATTGTATAAACATTAAGTTAGTTTCTGCTTCAAAAAGCAGCCCTAACCAACTTCTCAAAAGTTGATTGTATAATAAGTTGCTTTTGAGAAGTTTACCAAACACCTATTTTCTCAAAACTTGAGAAATAATTACTTATTTCTCAAGTAAAATCAATCTCAAACATAGCTATAGTCATATGAGGTTGTGATGAATGGACCCCAGTTGTATGGCCAAAGTTGGTGCCTCCATGGTACTACAAGCATGGAAGAAAAAGAAAACATCAAGCATCAGTACTCCACATAAATGTTGTTTCTTAATTGCCAAGTAACTGGTATTTTTCTGAGTTGTTGTTGAGATCTCACAGTGTAATAGTTCATGAGACTGCCACCATATTGGGAAAAAAGACCCACAGCAGAGGCAACATCCTTAACAGTCCTGTGCAAACGTAGCCCTCCTCAGTCCTGAAACCTGTCAAAATATGAACAAAATCAAATCAACAACATGATTAAAAGAACCGAAAATTGAAGAATTTGAAATGAAAGTGTAAGTGTAACTCACCAGCCAGTCCAGTTCTCAGTCCACATCTTGGGGCTATTTTCATTGTTGGTTTGCCAATCATCACAGTAAAAGTCATTTCATGTGTCGATCTGAATCGAAAAAGACGTTTAATTAGAAGAAAGATAAAGAAAATTTACAAAAGTGAATAAAATAAAATTTTGGAGTATATTACAATAGGCTATGGTGCATCTCCTTGTTTACACATGATCCAAAGCACACCAACATCGAAACTTAGAACCAAATCATCGCACCATTGTACGTGATCCTTTCCATCTTGTCCATAATGACCTTGTTTAACAAGGCCAAATTCATTTTCAATCTATAATATATATATATATATATACATACGATGGAAATGGTAAGAAATAATCAAAATATTTATAAGTTTATTGTTTTTAACTAAAAGATTATATTTGATTATATTTAACACCTTTTGGCTTGAACAACCAAAATTACCCCTCATTTTATCTTTACTACACCGACATAAAAAATTACCCTCATTCTTTTCCACCTCCAAAATTAGATCTCTCTGATAATTTGAAAATCAGATCTCTCTCTTCGATGAATGTCGTCCATTGCTGCCGCCCCCTTGCCTATCAACGCCGCCAACTGCAGCGACCGTCAACGCCGCACCACGCCTTCGCCTTCGTCTTTTTTCTCTCATCAACTACACTTATTGGAGCGACCGTTCAAGCACGTCAGCGTTGCGACCAGTTCTGTGTTCAAACAACAACACCGCAATAGGTTTTCGAGTTTCAGGTGTTTTCGATTTTTGACTTCTTGGTTATCACAAATTCTTTGTGTTTTAACATTTTCATTTCAGTCGACTGTTTTCTTCCATATTTGGAAGTTGTTTTAAATTTAGGGTTGGAATTGTTGGGACTGCTATTACTCTTTATTTTTCATGGTTGGTGTTGACTTTGGGACTATTTGGATACACCGTTTTTGGTGGGTGTCCTCTTTCATGGAATGGTTTCTCTGTTCAGACTTTTATTGGGCTTTGGGAATTTTTAAGCTCTCTGTGGCTTCTGGGTTTGCTCTCGTATGTGTTTGCTCGTCCTCGATTTATTAAGTTTTGAATTAATTATATAGAGAAAATGATCAATTATATTTGTTTTGTGATTGATTATTTAGGTTGGAGAACTTTTATTATAGGATATAGGATATTGATTATAGTGACTGGTTATATGCACAACATTAAAGTAGTTGTTGATGCCCTTTCCATTTGGTTGGTTCCTTGTACCAGACTTCCCTTCCATATATAGCCTTCATTTGTTTCTTTTTCAGTCCATTGTGATTTTGTTTACATTTAGTTTCTCTTCATTTTAAATTCTTGTTTGCTGGATAACTATATATGCCTGGGAATCAATGCTTGGATTTTTTGCTGCAACCGGGTATGTTACTGGCAGAAGGTTTCCTTTCCCTTCCCTTTTTGAAAATCCTTACTTTTTACTTATAATAATCAATGGAAATGAAAAGACATAATTGAATACGATGTAAGAAAAATATTGAAGCGGGAATAAGGTGTATGACACTAAAAAAAGCTAGAGCTTAAGTTTCTAGTAATATTGAACAAGGGTTATGTATGTTGGCATCATAATTTCAATTCCAATTTGTTCACATATTAGAGTAATTAGGAGGGGCACCAGACCAAGGGGTCAAAATTTCCCTGACTATTGACCCTCATTTTAGAGTAATTATTAATTGCGTAATAGTATATGTAGTTGATTCAAATTAGATAGAATGTTTCTTGGGGATATAAGTGGCAGATCATTTTACTTAACAGTTATTGATACTTGCACATAATGCCATTCTTGGAGACTAAGGATAGGTTGAATTGGGTTCAAGTGAATATTGATAAGCAGTCTTTTTATCTTCCCATCTCAGATTTCCTTGTATTCGATATGGTGACAATTTTCTTTTACAAGGGTTTTTGGTTGATCTAGGATCTTTTCTTATACTTGAGAGCACTCACTTTTGGGGTGGTAACCCCATTGTTATTTATGTAGTCTCAACTTATAAACTTGAAACATAGTTTGTAAATGGATTATCAACATGGTTGTAAAACTACTAGGGACTTGGTATGAGCTTTCACCTTTTTATTTGTGTTTAGATGAGGCCAACGGTTGTTCCATTTCACAAAAAATGGGCAGAATTTTTAACTTTTTCGCATAATCAGTGTTGTTGTTATTGTAATGGTTAACGAATTAGCAGTTTTACTGGCATTCACCATTTTTCTCAATTGCAATCAACCAGTTCTTTCAGGTGAGGAGCTCAAAACAACTTTGTTCTATTTGCAAAATGTAAACACTCAAATCTCGTGGTATGATTTGGTTTGGCGATTGTCTAACATTTCCCAGGGGTGGCAGTAGGATCTAGTTGGCAAGCATTAGTGGCATTTATAAACATTGGTAGTTACTACACTGTGGGAGTGCCTCTTGGGGTTTTGTTGGGATGTTTACTGAAATATAATGTTAGAGTATTGTAATTTTTTTTTTGGTGACTTGTAATTAAGTTTTGAATTATAAGTTACAATTTCAATTGTATTCCAAGTTTAATAACAATGATTCTTAAAGTTACATGTCAATTAATTTTAAAGTTGCATGTCAAATGATTTTCAAGTTATATGCTAGTTGAGTTTCAAGTTATATGTCAACAAGTTACATGCTAGTTTAATTACAAGTTACATGTTTGTTGTCTTCCAAGTTACATGCCAGTTTTATTTAAATTTACATGCCAGTTTTCGTTCCAAATTACATGTCAAGTTGAGGGTGTTCTAAGTTTCAGTTGTATTCAAATTTACATATCAGTTTTGATACCCGACGTTGACAGGGTTGGTCACGACGATGAAGATTGCAATCATGTATTAGCGATGAAGTTTTAATTACTTTTTGTACTAGCAATGTCGTTTTGAAATGATATGAGAATTGAATTCCAGTAATGTTACATGCTAGAAGTTACATGTCAGTTGATACTGAAGCTACATGCTAGTTACAAATGAAGTTACATGCAAGGGTATTTAATCACAACATTTGGAAGATTTGTTTCATTCAAAATTTCAGTAATGTTACACACTAGAAGTTAAATGCCAGTTGATATTAAAGTTATATGTTAGTTAAAAATGTAGTTACATGCCAATTCATTTAATCACCACATTTGAAAGATTGATTTCATTCACAATTCCAGTAATGTTAAATGCTAGAAGTTACATGTCGGTTGATACTGAAGTTATATACTAGTTAAAAATAAAGTTACATGCTAATTCATTTAATCACCACATTTAGAATATTGATTTCATTCACAATTCCAGTCATGTTACATGCTAGCATGCAAGAAGTTACATGTCAGTTGATACTGAAGTTATATACTAGTTAAAAATGAAGTTACATGTCTGTTCATTTAATCACAATAAGTCGAAGACTAATTTGATATACTTTAAAAAATAAAATTCGAGTATCGTCATTTCCTACACTTCAAAAACAACAATGATGCATCAACAACCTAATCAATCACAATTGGTAATGAAGTTAATCAATAGTTTTATTTGTTAATCTAGTTTTTTTTTTTGAAACCCTTTGGGTTTATCTAAAAAAATGACAGCTTTCTTCAAGGAAAGCATTCCCATTTTCCATCAAGAAATGCGGTAAAAATAGAAACAATATCATTCTCAAATTTATGGTGTTTGTAAGTTTAATTTGTGAAATTGTTTTACATAGCAAGCAAAAACCCCACTTTGATTTTACTGTTTCATTACCATTCACCAAATCAAATCACTTCTTTAATCCAAATTATTAAAAAAAAATGTTTCATATTACATTATATTGAACTAATGGGTCAAAATGGGTGAAGAATATATACAAAAGCAATGATAAATTTTTTTCTTCACATAATCAGATACTACAATGTGTATATATACATTATTACATTAAACTTGTTTTGATTCAGAAGAAGCAATCCTAGAAGTGGAAAAATTGGAGTAAATCCAACAAGCACATTACATACTTGTGTTGGTGACAATCCTGAAAACCCTACTACGATTAATGTCATCAAACTTGTAGTGCCCCATAAATCCAATACTAAAACTTTTTCTTACCCAATCCACCATTGCCTTTTTGCATCATCGCTACAAATTCAGTGTAATTTAGTAGACTGTCCTGAAAACCAAAATCAAACACAATTCTAAATTAGTATACCGTCAAATTGTTTCAAACAAACTTTTCCCGCAACTTCAAAGGTTTGATAACTTTACTAATGAAAGCATTGTCAGAACCATATGATTTGAGAATCTTGACCAATCATACTCATCTTAAAGCAACTAACACCACATTAAAGAGTTAACAAAATTACTTATAGCCTTCATTAACTTTTTTCCGTTCATCTAGATTTGAACCAAATTTTTTCAGTTCATCAAACCACATATTTCTTACTCAATCAGATTGGCACCAAATTTTTTCAGTTCAACTTTGAGTTTTTCAAAAGTGATTTCGTGTCAATCAATCCTAGTTATAAGTTACAAATCTAAAATAAACACATATTTCACAATTAACAATCACCAAATTAAATCCCAAAAACACGATACTTGTGTTGTGTAAAAATCCTGAAAAGTTATATAAACAAAAAAAGGAAGCCCGACTATGATTAATGTCATCAAACTTGTAGTGCCCCATAAATCCAATACTAAAACTTCTTCTTACCCAATCCACCATTGCCTTTTTGTATCATCGCCACAAATTCACTGTAATTTATTAGACCGTCCTTAAAACCAAAATCAAACACAATTCTAAATTAGTATACTGTCAAATTGTTTCAAACAAACTTTTCCTGCAATTTCAAAGGTTTGATAGCTTTACTATTGAAAGCATTGTCAGAACCATATGATTTGAGAATCTTGACCAATCATACTCATCTTAAAGCAACTAACACCACATTAAAGAGTTAACAAAATTAATTATAGCCTTCATTAACTTTTTTCCGTTCATCTAGATTTGAACCAAATTTTTCCAGTTCATCAAACCACATATTTCTTACTCAATCAGATTGGCACCAAATTTTTTCAGTTCAACTTTGAGTTTTTCAAAAGTGATTTCGTGTCAATCAATCCTAGTTATAAGTTACAAATCCAAAATAAACACATAATTCACAATTAACAATCACCAAATTAAATCCCAACAACACGATACTTGTGTTGTGTAAAAATCCTGAAAAGTTATATAAACAAAAAAGGAAGCCTGACTTTGATTAATGTCATCAAACTTGTAGTGCTCCATAAATCTAATACTAAAACTTCTTCTTACCCAATCAACCATTGCCTTTTTGTATCATCGCCACAAATTCACTGTAATCTATTAGACCGTCATGATAACCAAAATCAAACACAATTCTAAATTAGTGTATTGTCAAATTGTTTCAAACAAATTTTTCCTGCAACTTCAAAGGTTTGATAACTTTACTAATGACAACATTGCCAGAACCATATGATATGAGAATCTTAACCAATCATACTCATCTTAAAGCAACTAACATCACATTAAAGACTTAACAAAATTACTTATAGCCTTCATTAACTTTTCTTTTTTCAGTTCATCCAACCATAGATTTCTTACGCATCCATATTGGCACCAAATTTGTTCAGTCCAACTTTAAGTTTTTCAAAAGTGATTTCATGTCAATCAATCCTAGTTATATGTTACAGATCCAAAATAAACACATATTTCACAATTAACAATCATCAAATTAAATCCCAACAACACGATAACACGAGCAACAACTGTTCGAACAATTCAAATGTGCCCAATTTTCATTGAATCGAATCCCAACAAATCCAACACATCAAAATTTTTTTTTGTAAAGAAAACATGTTTTTCTAAATGATAATATATGTTTTGGTGATTAACTTTTGTATTATGTAAGAACTCACATGAATATTGAGAAGTGATTTACCGTTTGAACACAGAACCAGTTGCGGCGTTAACGGCTCCAAGCGAAGTCGGCAACGAGAGAAAAACGGACAAGGTGAACCCCTGCATTGATCGGCTCGGGAGGAAGCGGCTGCAGGTGGCGGCATCGACGACAATGGACAACGGGAAAGGAGGCGACGATGGACTTTTTCTTTTCTTTTTTTCTTTCTCTTTCTCTTTCTCTTTCTCTTTCTCTTTCTCTTTCTCTCTGCTAGAAACCCTAACAACAAAAAGAAACCTTTTTCTTTTCTTTTTTAATTTATTTTTTTGGAAAAATTGATCAAAAATGATAAAAAAAAATAAAAAATCTTTTAGTGGCTAAAAACAATAAAACCATAATTTTTTTGGCTCTTTATGAATTCACACACACACACATACACACACACACACACACACACACACACACACACATATATATATATATATATATATATATATATATATATATATATATTAGTATATTTGGGGTATGGGTTGGAGACCTATTATACACCCAAGTGGGCCAAGATCATAAACATACATGGAGAGCCCAAAATCCATGTACACCTAGCCCAACACATGCAAAGCCCACAAACTTGTATAACTGCTTGAGCAATTTTATACTATATAAGAATCAGTGGAAGAAACTGAAATATATACAAGAATACACAACATAGAATAACGTGTATTGTGTATGTGGATGGGAAGTCAAGCATTGTCTGTACAATGCAAAGCATATGTGTGTGTACTGTGCAATGCAAAGGCATGTGAGTAGGCAAGAGAGTATTGTATGTAATAATGTATATATGCATGTGTTCAATAAAGAACACAAAATACAGAGAATATAAGCACAAAAAGATGTGAAGAAAATCCATAGAATTTTCTCCCACCTATAATCAAAGTGTTGATAAATTGCATTGTGATCAGATGGGACTTTCCGATCGTGTGATCATTCTCCAACCGGTGGTACAATCCCAGGTGTTTGATCTCACTTCTGCTGGAATTCGGTTTTTCCGATGGTGAACGGTAATCCGAATTTATTCGTTTTTTGTATCAAATTTATTTTTATTGGTATCAGAGTATGTTTGAGACTGTATTCTGGTAGAAGAATGCCATGTTAGGATGTTTGTTTATTTTTGGGTTTGTAGAACAATACATGAACTCTAATGGCATTACACATATGCAAGTGTTTAATTTCATTTTTTTTGGAATATTTGTATGCATGTATACATGATAATATGTTCTAGATTTTCATGCAATGTGATAGCTTCAAAATTTAGAGAATTTTGAAGAATTAAATATGAAACCCGTGATTGTTATGGGGGTTCGAAATTCACCGTCATTTTTTTTATTTCTCTACGATTATGGTACCATTAGATAGAGCCTTTCGAGAGCTTTCCAACGATAGGTCATTTGCATGATTTGGATTAGAAACGAGGGAGAAATTTTCTGTAGAAGATTAAATTATGGAAACTAGTATGAGATTGAATGTGGGTGAAGAACATGAAAAACATGTTCCACGCACCTATTAGCGGAGAGTGTGTTTCGCCCCTAACCCAAACGTCATAATTAAGGGCATATATGGAATTAAAATTACATTTTGATTCGGAGGGTGGTGATCCCGTGATCGGAAAAGTCTAGAATGATCACACGTGCGTCTTACTCTCCTCCCGGGGCGAGTGGGCAAAATGAGCAGCAAGCTTATGTGGTTATGCTGTTGACGCGTGTACACGTAAGAAGGTGACATGTGTCATTGATGTGTCATTAATAACATGTGGCCTGATCACAATGTGACACGTGGCATCGACGTGTTAAGGAGGAAACCGTTGATGGTTTTTGGCACCAGAGAAGTTTCCGGTGATGGTTTCAGACCACCGAAACGGTTTTCGATTGCCACGTCATCATGCCACCACATCTTCGACATACCGATTTTCTGTTTCGATTCTCCGACCGACCATTTTTTGGACAACGATTCCAGCGGTCGGTTATTTTTTCTGATGAATTTCACAGTGACCGGTTATTTTTTTAGCGGTCTGTAAATTTTTTTTGGCAAATTCCTGGCCTCCAATAAGTGGTTTCCCAGCGACCATAAGTGGTTTTTCGAAGAATGATGCCGGTTTTCCGGTGAAGGAAATTCAATTTTTTTTTTAATTTTTAATTTATTAATTCCATTGGTTTGATTCGTTCCAATAGGAGCTGAATTAATGCCCTATAAATCCCGGATGGAATTTTTTTATAAGACGGATTCCAGTGACGATTTTTGACATGGATTCCAATGACAGTTTTCAGTATAATTTTCGGTGGCGGTTACTGGTTACAGTTTCTAGCACTGTTTCTGATGACAGTCTCCGGTGCAGTTTCCAGTAACAGTTTTCGATGCAGATTCCGGTGGCATTTTCGGTCAAAGTGGAGTTTTGCAACATGAATTTTGGCATTGTTTTCTAATGGTCATAGAATTTTCAAGTGAAAATTTGGCCACCGAAATTTAGCTTCAGTTGGAGCTATGTATATTGAAAACCCTTCGTTTAAAATTCTCTGTCTAATTAATTATGCAATTGGGAAAAAGAAATTTTATTAGAATGTACATTGGAATTGTACAAGATTAAAAAAAGACAAATTTTCTAAACGACTTAATTTTTTTTAGAATAAATATGCATTATCTTATATGTCTTAATGAAGATGATTTCATGAATCTTATTAATGACATATAGTCGCAATCAATGACTCGTGCTTTTATGTGAAGAGATGCAGTGGATAGTCTTTTAATGAAACTTCCCGGAGAATTATTAGATCTGTAAGGTTGGAAAAGCTAGATTAAGATACCACGATGTATTTTGGTCATATAGCGTGTGAACTAAAAATCGTAGAGGAGTGTTACATTCTTGGGAATGTGAGGCGATCTATTACATTGCAATGAATATTCATAGTGCTAGGCACATGAGTTATTGCACACGCGAAAGAGGACCAAGTCTTTGAGAAAATGACAATTAGATGAATTGTGAAGACTTAGAGAGTCTTTTACAGTGGCGATTGCTATAAATATGAAACGTATAAAATGAATAGCATGCAACGTCCCATGTTTTAGAAAATATTGTTGTTTTAATAAACCGTTTTATAGTAAATAATTTTGGTTTATTTACTTTATAGTAAAAACGGTTTGACCCATAAAATATTTTGTTGGGACCTGTGAATTGTATTATTCTGTTATTTACATGATTACTTAATTTGGGAATTCTAAATTATTGAGTACAATATTAGAATTAGAATTTTGTGCAAAGTATTGAATTTATGATGATTAAATTTTTGGAAACGGATAGTAATTAGACGCTTTGACGACATTTTAGATTCTGTTCCTTAAATTATTTCATCATTTGTTCGGTCTGCGTTTGCAACAAAATTAATTGTGTGTACTTTTGGAAGTTAATATGCTTGCATATTATATTTAATGTCTCTACGTAGATTAGCATAAAATATAGATTATATATCTATAATATTGTGGCCAATTTGATAGCAATAAACTAAATCGTGTAATCTAGAGAATAGATATACAATAAGGTTTTGTGTATTTTAAGAGTAAGAAGCTCTTGAGACTATAACATGAATCATGATTGAACCTCGACACTATACTTATTTATTCGACATACAAGATGTGAAAGCTTATCAAGCTAGAAGTTAAATTACTCGCATTATGTTGCAGAGTAAATTAAATAGTAATTTCACATGTATGTTTTATAAGTACAATAGGATTTAAGTAAAGTGGTTTACCTTTTAGAGTTTGGCTTAAAGGGAAAATTTTAGTAGTATTTTGAGTATTAAAATTTAGTATGTAGTATCAAGTTTTAGAGTACTTATAAGAAGAGCCAAAATTAGTGGCAGCCTCCAATAAGAATATAAAACATGATACACTGACTAAAGGATCTGATCTCTTATGATAGTTGGAATATGTAAAATTAATATGACACGTTTCGATCGTGTCATTTCTGTAGTAAAAGATGAGCGTTTAGAGGCGGCTTAGGTTTCTGCCCAATATTATATGAAAGATTCCAACTTGTACAAAACTCTTAGTTTTGAGCATATTAGTGGAAATATTTATTTCCATAAGGAGAAGAGAATCTAGTCATAACTACTTAATTATAGATCAGAACATACAAGAAGTTGAGGGATAACGAATTGAGGAATGATAAAACTAAAATAGATTGTTGCCGTTGTGACAAACTGGGTCATTTTCACTCATAAATACATTGAGTCGAAAAGAGTAAAACCCAAACTTAAGAATTTGTTAAGTTATGCTTAAGTTTCTGGTTATGTATTTTCTTTTTGAATCTCGTCTTTTGTGGACAGTAGATAAGCAAAGATATACCATCCAACAGGAAACTGTAAAGCACACTTTGAGTAAAGTTAGATTGTTAGAGACAAGGTGTATATGTGTTAGAACAATTTTTAGAGTTTAGTACCTACAAAATGGGTTTGCATGATAGCCTAAATTTGTACTCCATGATGTTCTAATATACACTTGAGATCTAACTGGTTTTAGTGTCCGCGGTTATCCTCATTGATTCGGGTTATCGTTAATGATCATGAAGGTTGTATGAATATTAATTTAGCAAATTATATTCATATGGTACTTGATAGTTGCTTAATGGTTTTATAGTATTATACGTCAGTAGAGACGGTTATAATTTTGTTTGTTTTTCAATCATTACAATAGTAATGGTGCTGATATTTTCGCATGTTAGATTAAGTCATGTTGAACCAGATAGAATGAGTATATTAGTCAGAGAAGACTAATTGAACTCATTCATCTTAAAGGTCATGCAAATTATCTTACAAGAAAAACAACTAGAAAACCATTTAATAAAGAACTAGATCAGAAATTCCATTGCAACTAATTCATTATTACATTTATGATTGAATAAGTGTAAAGACTAGATTGAAATTTCATATCTAGTTATATTCATTAATATCTTTAGACGTCTCGGTTATATCTATTTGATCTCTCATAAATCGAAATCATTGGATTGCATTCAGATTGTTTGGTTAAGGATCATATTAGATGATAAACTTTTTGAGTTTTAAAGAAAAAACTGAGTACGTAAATATCTTTTTGAACGGTTCAAGGAATTGTTAAGTAAGAAATATATAAAAAGATATTTATTTATTCCTAGGACTCCACAATAAAATAGTGTAGCGGAAAGAACGAATTAAATACTGTTGGAAATGGTTAAGTATGTGATGGCGCTAGTGAATTATTTAGTATCTTACTAAAAGATATGTTAATTGCTGCTTACTTACTTAATCATGTTCCATTTGATCAAACACTACTACACCGTATGAATTCTGGACAGGTAGGTAGCCTGGTCTGACTAATCTACAACCCTGGGGGTATGGAGATTATGTTTATAATACATCTCATAGAAATAAGAAATTGGATGCAAGAAAAGAAGTTGCATCTTTGTTTGATACTCTATGCATTCCAAAGGATTAAATAAATACTGTTGTATAATTAGATAGAAGTGTGACTGAATTTGAATCACAATATGTCATTATCAGAGAATGAATTTATTGGTAGAAGCGAATTTAATATAGATATCTAATTTTTAGTATTAGATTTTCTATGTTAATATGCGAGTGGTGGTAAATTAAAATTTAACTTGATCCTCCATCCCTAGTGGGAGTGAAATTCTAAATGGATCTTTCATCCCTAGTGGGAGTGAAAGTAGAAATCCGTATGGATCTATCATCCCTAGTGGGAGTGAAACAACTGTTGAATCAACCACCTTAATAATTTACCAACTCGTGGAAATAATCACAAAATTATCCCTTATCATCTTTCAGAGATTGAAAGAGAAGTTTTGATGATTACTTCACTTGACAGTGATGAGCCAAAGATTTTAGAATTCAGCTATCACTTATATCTACTAAGTAAATACATGAATGAAAGCAAGTGAAGGGGAGAGGGAGTCTAGGAAAGTGATCATGTCCGGGACTTGGTTCACTTACCACTTGGTCATTATACCATTATGAACGTATGGTTCCACATATGTCATATGTAAGGTGAAAAGTACTAATGAGAGGTATAAGGCACTATTAATCGCAAATGAAGAAACTTGTTCTCTAGAAGTAAAGTTTTCTTCTATATGCCTTATTTTAGCACTAGTCACATATCTGAACCTGAAATTACATCAGATGAATGTAATGATTGTACTTCTCGATAGAGAACTAGAGGAAGAGATTTACATCGAATAGCCTGTAAATTTTTGTTTCAAAAGACTAAGGCATAAGTGTGCTTATATAATGTATAGTGTGAAACAATCCTCTAGAAAGTGGTATTTTTTCTTATCAACCTGTAATGTCTTACAGATTAATGATGACTAAAGATAACCATGGTAATACAGTAAATAGGTTAAGGATAATTTTTATATTATCTATATATATGGAGTATATGTCTTGGCTAGAAATAATGAAGAGTTTGTAAAACCATAATGAAATGGTAATTCTCAAATTTCTTTGAGATTTTATATGACCAATGTTCCATATATATATTAGGAGTGAGAGTTGATTCGGAATGAGCAATTATAAGCTCTTAAATACTCCTATTGTGAAATTACAAACTCTTAGCCTTAATGTGTATCTTGAAACTCCATAAGATCAAGTTATTAATTACAAGTTCTTCATGTTAGTACCATGTAGAGTCTTATATACATCATTATATATATAAAGTCTATTGTTAGTTACGTCGTAAGATTGGTGAGTGAACACCAATATAATCCTTGATTATAACATTGAGATGTTGTCAAGAGGATTATGACATACCTTGAAAGTACAACTAACTAATTAGTGTACATTATGATATGTACAAGGCCCAATAGAAATTATGCTACAAGATTGGTAAATTGATCGAGCCATGATAACACTAGATTTCGAGTTCCCCTTCCTATGCTTATTGCCCAATTCTTAAGTAAAATCACGTGTTTAATGGCTCGATTAAGTGTTTTTGTAGGATTTCGTATTCAAGGCATCATATGGGAGATGTGAGTGAAGTTAGGACCCAAAAGAGCTGGAAATTGGAAACTTAGACAAAAAGACACGAGATTTCACGCTCTAATTGTCATCATGGGAGACCATGACACATCAGACGACAGTAACTTTTCTAACCAGTGTTGCTCGAAGTGTTGCCTGGAAAGAAGGTGCGAAAATAAAGAAGCGAAGTGTCACAGTCGTGATGTCGTCGTGAACAACCGCGACATACAGGGAGGCAACAGTCCGCCAACACGTGTTTCTAGGTTGAATCCTGACATATTTCTGGACCCATATAAATACCCATCTTAGATTTTGGTGATGTAACATTAGCCACACGAACTTTTGGCCACCTTTATCTTTCTGTCACCATCCTTAGACATATTCATTCCTCCATCCATCTTGGAACCTTGGAAAGCAAGAAGAGGAAGCTTACAAATCAAGGAACCTCAAATGACCAACTTGAGTTTCTTCTTTAACTCTGCTTTGTTTCATTTATTTTCCTAGATGTGTAACTAATCTCTAAGTTAGGGGATTAATGTAACCGGTTGAACAACTCTTGTAATTTTATAGTCTAATAGTTTATAATTAAATTCCTTGGTAGTCTCTTTTATTGCAATACTCGCTCTAATTCTTTTACTTATATTCAAATGAGACCTCAATGAATGTTTGTGTTAGGATTAGTTTATATATGATGTCGAGGGTTAGATGTGGGTGACCATCCCATTTAATCCTTAACTACAAGCTTAATAATTGAGAAAATTCCCATATGCATGACCAGGCTACGTGTGATCTGGTTTAGAGTTTTAATTAAAAATTAATTCTAACAATTGCTCAATACATGACCGTGTGTGAGTAATAGGAAGGATTATGTGCTTCATGAAACAAACCCTATCAATTGGATTTCAGTGCTTTAATGAGACTTGTGGATTACATTGAGTAGTTTAAGTAGGTTGCATTGATTCCCTAGCATTTTCCCTCATATTCATATTTTCATGTGAGCTTTTGGTCATTTAGTTTGTTGCATTTTTGCATATCAGTGAATTAGAATACCAATCCAAGACAAGCATTATGCCTTTTACTTTTATTGCATTTAGTAGGGTTAATCGAGTTAATTAGTTTCAACTACTTTGAATCACTGATCCCAGTGAATGAACAGATCTTTTAAATTGTGTAAAATTAAAAATACCGCATCATAAATGTATACCAACATAATCCTAGATTGAGAGGATTATGATATAACTTTAATAGTTTGGAAATTTACTGTTAATGCTAGCATAATTACTCACATAATGTAATAGAAATATGTCTTCAGGTTGAGACCGTCATTTTTACACGTGCGGTCGCCTCAGTTGCTAAGATAGCAGGCTGAGATGAGACACATATATATTAGAGAATATGTAGGATATATTCTCGCAGAGCTAGTATATATGAATATGTCGCCTTGACTTTGTCAAGAAGAGGTTCACAATAAATATACTAATATATTTTAGAACCGATCATGATAGACCCCACTATCAATGATACCTGATTCAAGCCAGATGTAAGATCTTAATGTAACGCCAAAGAGAGGCGAGCTTTTAAGAACTCAGGTTAGTCACGAGAGTTGTGACTAGACTAAGATCTGTACAGTGAATAATATAAAGACATATGCATTCTTATTTAGAATGAAACTCATTGTAACACGTGTTTCATTCCACGTGTGCTATATGTGGTCGATATGAAAAATGAGAGAATGAATCACTGCTTCCTCATTGTGTAAGTTCCACTGAAGTTTTACGTTAACTTCAAACAATGTTCTTATGACCATTCACTCTATCTTGAAGTGACAGGATAATGTTAGCACCTTTAGCGTGTTATTTCTATGTCTATGATAATTCAACCTATGGGGCACATCTAGGGTAGCAGTTATTCTGGAGACAGAAAGATAGAGATGAAATGAGAAGATTTAATGAATTTTTATCTGATATATGTATTCACTGGTCGTCGACCAATTGTATTTGTTACAATTGTGAATACATGAAATGTGATAAAGTCAAGCATAGTTTTTGAGGGATTAAGTATGCTTTAGACTGATAAAAATTATAAATTAAATCTAGGATACAATATTGAACAATATTATCTCTTGTAAATAGAGAATTTACATTTGAGATTGTTAGCTCCCGTTTATATTATTGATTGTTCATAGGTCACACGAAGCATTTATCCGTATGAACACTTTTGATCATGATGATAATACTTGTGTTTGATTGTTTGAAGGCTCAAAGATTCCTCTGTATGTATCACATCTTACGCCATTTGGGGAGGAGCAGATGTTGATTAATAATTGTGCACCCATGACGGGCTTGTGGTAACTTATCTAGATTGTGTTGGCTCCACTTGTACGAGTGAGAGATGTTTGTATATTTGGGTATGGATTGGAGACCCATTATACACCCAAGTGGGCAAAGATCACAAACAT
Source organism: Dipteronia dyeriana (assembly GCA_032871835.1). Taxonomy (NCBI): domain Eukaryota; kingdom Viridiplantae; phylum Streptophyta; class Magnoliopsida; order Sapindales; family Sapindaceae; genus Dipteronia; species Dipteronia dyeriana. The sequence continues at coordinate 18,805,070 of CM065297.1, forward strand.
ACATGGAGAGCCCAAAATCCATGTACACCAAGACCAAGCCACCTAGCCCAACACATGCAAAGCCCATGTACCAACTTGTATAACTGCATGAGTAGTTTTATGCTATATAAGAATTAGTTGAAGAAACTGAAATATATACAAGAATACACAACATAGAATAACGTGTATTGTGTACGTGTATGGGAAGTCGAGCATCGTCTATAAAATGCAAAGCATATACGTGTGTTGTGCAATGCAAAGGCATGTGTGTGGGCAAGAGAGTATTGCATGTAATAATGTATATGTGCATGTGTTCAATAAAGATCACAAAATACAGAGAATATAAACATAAAAATATGTGAAGAAAATCCATAGAATTTTCTCCCACCTATAATCAAAGTGTGGGTAAATTGCCTTGTGATCAAAGGGGACTTTCCGATCGTGTGATCGTCCTCCGACCGGTGGTACAATCCCAGGTGTTTGATCTCACTTCTGTTGGAATTCGTTTTTTTTGATGGTGAATGATAATCCGAATTTATTCGTTTTATGTATCGAATTTATTTTCGATATATATCTCACATTGTTACAATTGTAGTACAGAAAAATATTCATAACAGGAAAAAACAGAAAGGTTGGATGAAGGAAAGAATGATGGGTACTCCTTGAGAGGCAAAGAGATTTTCATGCTTCATCATATTCACAATAAATGTCGTGAAATTTTTCATCTCATGCTGAAATTTATATGAAAAAAATGATGAAAAATGTTAAAATCAATACAGAACTGATAAGTTTATAAATTTTAATATCAAAATTTACTTTAAACACTTCATTATTTGTTCTAAAAGTAATGTTTTGAATATGATTGAACCAAACAAGAAAACCACTGTCACAAATTGAAAACAAAATATGATCTGACAAAAATATCAATCAACAAATAAAAATAGTTGATAGAATTCAATCAAAAGAAATTTACCCATAATTCCACTCTGTATCAACATATGGACTGATATGAAGAATAGCATAAAGACCCTCATTTTGTATGGTCTTGATAAACCTTACAAGATCAAGATTTCCTGAAAAATCATACTAAACGAAGGAGAGATGATCAAAAATCAAAAGTTAGAGATGATTAATGAAACAAAATAAAAAAAACTTAAAGAGAGAAAAGAATGTAGGCATTATATATATATATATATATATATATATATATATATATATATATATAATTTGATCTCGTATTGTATGCATAAGTATGAATAAATGCGTACCTGGAAACTTAACGGAAAACATCCAATTTGTAGAGTCTTAATTCCGAATCCATAATAATACGATAAATTGTAAATAAAATAAAGAAAACAATTAAAACAATAGAGAGTCTTCTACTCTCTTCTCACCTTCCTCAGATTGCCTAATGAGGAGACAATTCTGTAATATGTTCATTGTGAGTGAGAGTAGGGACCCCCTATATATATTATAACTTCCTAGAATCATAACCCATAAAGTGAAATTATATTCATTGTGAAGATAAATACAGTGAAATTATCACATTCTACCTCAAAATATAATTTCACAATCAAAATTCTTTAGAGTTGCAATATATAAAGCCACATATTTCTTTATCCATACATAAACATGAGCATGAAGCAATAAACCTCTACATATACGATGAAACCATTTTTTTAACTATCTATTGATACATGTCAAATTGGTTTGAAATCCGCAAAGTCTACTAATGTAATAATATAATCAATACATATATATTAAGTTTACATCAAACTATCATTTGCGGATACATACATGACCTTTTTCTTATGAGAACGCTCCAATTTACTTTGAGAAATTAAAACTATGCAAGTTTATCACTTTTACCGATAGGTATCTCAAACAAGTAAACTTGTAATCATACTAACCCTTTAAGTGCTCTATTAATATATTTTCTCAATAGCATTATCAAAATATGCTTGTTCAAGGTTTTTTTTAACCTAAAAATATTAGAGAAAAGATTCTTAATGTCACATACAAATGACAAAATAGAGCACATGGAAAATAAACTTACTCCCACTGATCCTCTGTTATGTCTAAAGACAAAATAAAACTTTTAACAAAGTCATAAAATGCCAATACTTTATTAAACTAAACACCATTGTCTGGAAACTTGATTAATTATGTATAATGCGTAAATGCAGTTATTCTCATAAATAAAATAGAACATATTCTATACACTATTACCAAAAGTTTCTAACTTTTGTAGTCCTATCCTTATCTTTTTAGGAGATCACTTTTAATACAATTAATCAAAAGACTTAAAATTGAGAATTTAAAATAATCAAAATGTCTTACGAATCAATTATCTCAATTGATTAAAACGATTATATCTAAACTACAAGAACAATCTTCAATCTAATTCTAAAACCTAAAAGTAGAATTTAGAATTCGAGAAGAGTTTGAAGACCCATAAAGATTATTATTTACAGAAATCACCATATAACTCGCTAGGTGAAATCATAAGAAAGAATCTATTATCTTGAATAAGCTTCAGGATATTAATTTAAATTCTCAGTCTTATTAAGAAAGTTGTACTTTGCTATACATGACCAAAATCGAAAATATAATCCAATAAAACATTTAGAGGTTAAAGATAATCTAAATATTATCATGAATTCATATGAATTCAAATAAAACCTCTTAACCAATTGGCCCCTATTAAATACTGAGTTCATTGGAAGAATTTATAATATAAATGTATCACAAGAAATAACCTACTAAGAGCTTAATTGATAATCAATCAAATATTTCAAAACATAAATTAAGGGGTATATTTTCTTGCGATAGCAAATTATTTTATGTCCTCAGTATTTTACTTGACTTGCTATGTTGAATTGTCAAAATTTCTAGACTACTTCCTATGGTGTTTGTATCCTATCACCTTTATCAAAATAACAAACAAAAGACATAATTTCATATAATAGATTATTCTCCATCTATTTATAAGGCACTAGACCTTAACAAACTTTTGACAGTGGGTTTACTAAACTTTATTTATCATTTAATCCTCATTAAGGTAAAAACCAATTGGAGCGTCTCATCTAATCCACCAAAAAAGGTCCATCAACCAATATCTTAATGACATGTATTTAACAAATAGTAGAGGTGTTTAAAAAGGAATTAAATCACAGTATATTCATGCTCATACCGATTTCCATAATCATTATAAATAATGATTTAACCTTCATAGAAATCCAACACAACATCATGATCTATCTTTTGGACGAAGACCACAATGCACGTGTTAAAACTTTCTTACAAGTGATTAACCTCTTTGGAAGATGAACATCACTCTTTATTCTTCAATGCTCACAAAACTTATACAAGTGATGACTCTCTTAGGCAGATGATCAACACATGTATAATTTGACCTCAATACAGTTCAAAACCTTAATCATTGATAATCCAACGAATATTATGAAATCTTAACAACTAGTTCACTATGTGAATATATAGCCATCCAACTCCATAAATATTCCAAACACAACTGATTATATAATTATAAAATCCTAATGGCCAGTCACTATGTAGAAACATAACCGTCAAACTCTATAATAATTTCGAATATAATCAATTAATGTCCTCAATGAAATAAACAAATCATAATGAAATATTAATAGTTAGTCTACTACGTAGAAACGTAACCATACAATTCTATAATAATTTCATAGGTTATACATTTGTAAAACATGAACTACAAATCCAATATCATTACATCCAACATAAATTTATATATTTATCTTAATCAAGCCGACACGGTTACACATAATTTTTACCTTAAAATTATACAAAATAATGAGAAATACATAACCTTCTTAAATTTATGTTGAGTAGATATTATTTGTGAGCATATAAAATATGTAGGCATCATTAAGTGTTGAGCAATTTCATTCAATTAAATGAAAATATATTAGAGGCAATTTCCAAAATTTCAAACATTTATATCACGTACATTATATAAATGAATACCTCAAAATGATGAACCTCCTATGGAAAAGAACAGCACCCATCACATGTGTCTAACACTCACAACATATTGTATAAGTGAATACCTCGAGATAATGAACCTCATACGGAGAAGAACATTACTCATCACATGCATATAATTCCATCATTACAGTTCTATAGATGAATACCTCAAGATAATGAACCTCCTACGGAGAATAACATCACCTATCATATGTGATAACCCTCCTACGAAGATGATTAACACATGCATTTCCATCTTTACAGTTCAAATTTAATAATTGATAACCAATGAACATCTCAAAATCTTAATGATTAGTCACTACGTGAAACATAATCATCCAATTCATGAGAATTTTTTTATCAATTATTAAAACTTACCAAATCAATAATCGTTTGCCAACTAAATTCTCAAAAACGAAACGATTAGTCACTACGTGAACCATAATTACTCGATTCACGAGAATATTCAAAACAGATTGTTAATTTTAACCTCATCAATAATCGATAACCGATGAGTTTCTTAAAATCTCAATGATTAGTCACTACGTGAAACATAATCATCCGATCACGAGAAAATTCTATCAATTATTGAATCAAAATCATTAATAATTGATAACCGATGAATTTATCAAAATCTTAATGATTAGTCACTACGTGAAACATAATCATCTGATTCATGAGAAAATTCTATCAATTATTAATTTTAAACAAACTAATAATTATTATGAAAACTAAATGATTAGTCACTACGTGAAACATAATCATCCGAAATCATAATAATTATTTATGAACTGCAATTATTTTTCATAAAAATTTTGGAAAATTTTTAAATTGCCTCATGATTTTGGTAAATTTCATATACTTATCATAATATAAAATTGGCCCCAAATATTTTTGAAATTATAAATCAGCCCCAACACATGAAAAATTACACATAGATACCTCAGTGTTACAATTAATTCAAACATGCCATTGAAAAATTGTAAAACAACCCATTATTATATATAATTCCAAAAGAGCCTAAGAAAATTTCATAAAAGTCCAAAACTTTATCTAATTTACAAAAGGTGGCCGAAACCTAAATCAAACCAGAAAACCCTAGAAATCTCTTGGCTCTTCATGGCCACCATTCGTCCTTTCTCCGACGGCCACCAAAATGATGGCAACTGAGCTAGAACAACAGCGGCAACCCACCCCGTTTACCGTTAATTCTCATGGAAGATCAGTAATCGCGCGGATCTAATTAACGACGGGCATACATGTCGTCGACGGAAAAGCAACGACCAGCACCTTTGGCGACGAAATTGGGATGCCACCAATGCGTGGGTCTTCGAAAGACTACCCATATCTGGATGGGTCTGATACAGACGATCCGCTTCAGAGCGCGGGTCTGGATCACCTTTCGACCCGTTCATGGTGTGCTTGACCCGTGGGTTTGAACCTTCCACCCGTACCAATATGCTGGTCTGGATTGATTAGATGCTTTGACCCGCTCAGATCTGGTGCCACAAGGCACAAATCCATCGACTCATGTCTGATTGCGTGATCCATGATCTAATATACAATTGATTTTTATCTACCCACTAAAACACAACCATAACAACTGATTTCTAAACTTAAATCTTTTAGACATGATTATTTATTTATTACCGGGCTTTTATGGATTCAAATCTAATATGTCATAGCATACAACCTCTTTCACACCATATTCATACCAACAGATTAGTTAAAATAAATAAAAAACATATATTTTAATTTTTGTTGTTTAACGTATATGAGACTAATCTTTAATATAATAACATGCAAACATATATTTATCATAGCAGCAATAATTCAATCCGATGTGTAAAAAATAAATACAGATACGATATCAAAAATTGTCAACTTATGTAACAATACGATCGGTTCTGATACCAATGTGGGTATTATATATATGAATATAATTCGATCTCGTACTGTATGTATAAGTATGAATAAACACGTTCCTGAAAACGCAGCGGAAAACATCCAATTTGTAGAGTGTTAATTCTGAATCCATAATAATACGATTTCATGAAAATAAAATAAAGAAAACAATTAAAACAATTAAAACAATAAAGAGTCTTCTACTCTCTTCCCACCTTCCTCAGATTGCCTAATGGGAAGACAATTCTGTAATATGTTAATTGTGAGTGAGAGTAGGGACCCCCTATATATAGTATAACTTCCTAGAATCCTAACTCATAAAGGATTCTTAAAACCCTAATATGTTGACTAGTCCTAATAGGAAAACTAGCCCACACATATACAATAGCACATACCATATCCTACATATATTTAATGTAGTTAAGGTGCACCGATCCCAATAAATATTGATCACATTAATAACGGGCTTTATCCGGTCATCTCTCACTTACTTAAACATTCCAATCAATTCGGTTTTTTACAAACTCAAAATATAATGTAATATGTTGCTCACAATTTTATAAAAATCTTACAAATAAGTGATCGATCAAGAAACCTGTCGAGGCACGGGCTCGTGAGCATCCCAGAAGACAAAAGTTTCAATGGCATTAAGGCCACCCTACTTTGCTTTCTTGATGAGATCAATCCACATCTACACATGCTAAAGTATATTAGAAAAAATAAGCAGAGTTAATAGAAGCACATAATTGAATTGTTAGAAAGTTAATTATAGCTGAGAGTAAGCACTTACATCATAAGTGCTTCTAGGGTAGTGAATGAAGCCAGATAGTATGAGTGTCCTTTCTCCATCGATTTTGATTTTTGAGTCCCCTTCTATCAAATGTAATGTCTATAGCCAAAAAAAGTGAGCCAAACAACAACGCATCAAAGCACAACACAAGAACACAACAACTCAGCCTTGCCATTTTTAGAAACCAATGACTTTTTGTGTGAAGCAATGAAAGCCACTCTCTGCATTTTATCGTGCATTTGAGAGGAATGAAGATAACCATGAAATTGTTAAAGATATTTATTCTAAAGCTTCTTAACTGCACTCTACTTACTCTGCCACGGAACTAGGGATGGCCAATGGGGAAATGGGGGCTGATGTAACTCAAGCTGAAAGAATACAGGAAGAGTATCACCGGATATGTGTTCACAATAGGAAGTACCTCTATCAGTTGAGTTTCTCAGTTGGAGAAGATAATGATAATATCTACAACTGAAGCAGAATATGTGGTTGCTATAGAAGCAATCAAAGAGCTAATATGGTTATAGAGTCTGTTAACAAAATTGAGGTTCAAGCAGGTGATGAATGTGCGAAACAGTGACAGTCAGAGTGTGATACACTTGGTTAACATTTTAGAAAGAATCTGACTGACATTTTAACCAAGCATATCACGACAAAGAAACTGAAGTTGTGCGCTGTTTCAGTAGATCTTCAAGTATGAAGATAAAGGAGATGAGTGAACCATAACTATCCACTAGTCATCGAGAAAGGAGATACAATGCCTATTCGAGTTTCAGTCTTCAAGTAGGAGATTGTTGGGTTTTGTGAAGCTAGAAACCAATCTAAGGAACAAATTCCGATACGTAGTGTGGTGCGGACCGCGGCGGAGACAAGGAGCCTAAGCCATGGCACACACAACGGTGGATTCTAAAAAGTTGATGTTGTGTAGACCGCGGTGTGGACATGACACACATATCGCAGCACGAGGGGCAGTGTTTTCTAGAAGGTAATGTGCGTGTTTTCCAGAAGGTAATGTGCGATGTTTTCCAGAAGGTAATGTGTGGCATAGACCGTGGCACAGACATGTGCCTACACCGTGGTGTTCTGAGTGGTGGAATATAATCGCGGTATAAGGTGCGGGCTACAGACCGCATTTCAGACTACGGTAATGACAAATTCTTTGTGATTGAGGAAAACTTATACGAAAAATAAAGTGCTCATGTAGGGCTTTGGCTTACCTTAGGTCCCGTCCTTTAAGCGTTTTTCAGTTGCTAGTTTTCAAAAATAAAAATGAAAATGAAAATGAAAACAATTCGAATTCTGAAAACGCGTCTGGTAGCAAATACTGAAAGCTGTATTTTGAAAATGAAAACGGAAAAAACGCGTCTGGTAGGTTAACCGAAAACTATCAAAAATTGAAATATCAGTTTTAGTATTTTGTTTAATATTATTACAACTATAAACAAATTGATTAAATAATGAACCAATATAATTTTTGTATTGTAGTTTTTATACAAAAGTAACACATCAAAAATTAATTCAAAAAAACATATCAAAAAAATGAATTAATCAAAACTAAACTCTTAAATTATAAATAAATAATTATATATATAATAAAAATATAATTGTATATCTTATATTAATATATATATACATATTATAATAATATATTAAATATTGTTACATATATTATAATTTATATTATAATATATATATATATATATATTATTTTATTTATTAAAAATTATTATATTTTTTATATATGAAATATTATCATATTGTTATATATAATAATACATAATATATCACATTATATCATATATAAATATATAATATTTGATATTATATATATATATAATATTATATAATATATTATATAATATTTATACATATATATTATATATAATAATATGTAATATATTATTACATTAATAATAATATATATATATATATATATATATATATATATATATATATTATAGAATATTGTTTTGTAATATTTACATAACTATAAAATATTATATATTATAATATATAATATCTTATATAATATTTATATATATACTCATATAATATATATTATTGTAAATATTAATTTACTAATTATGTAAATATTATAATATATAATATTTTATATGATATTTATATATAGTAATATATATTATATATATAATATTATAATATATATATATATATATATATATTATTGTATGAATATTTTTAGTTCTAGTTGGAAATAAATTATTCTGGAATATATATGTATATATATATATATATATATATATATATATATAAGAGGGGTACTTTGGTAATTTAAAAATCTTGTTCCGTTTTGTTCTAGAAATATCAAACGCATAACTGTACAATTAATAGTTTTAGATTTTTTTTAATATAAAAAAAGTGAAAAATAAAATGAAAAACAAAAACGAAAAACGAAAAACGAAAAACGAAAAACAAATATTTTGTGTTTTTCAAATTTTTCACTTTTAACACTGGTTTTGTTTTTCAATTTTTTTTTGTTTTTCGAAAATAAAATGAAAAACGGTTAACGAACGCGTTTTCGAAAACGTTTTTGAAAAATAAAAACGAAAACGGACTGAAAAACAGCTGCATGACGGAGTCTTAGTGTTTCCATATAAATATTACTATTTCCCATTATATTTGTGTGCGTAGAAAATAGCAAGAAAGGTTGAGAGCAATTGTATGAGAGATTGAAAGAGAGGGACAAAGAAATTGTAATCTAACTATGATAGTGGATTCAGTATGGGTGCGTTCCGTGGACATAGGTAAATTGTTGAATCACGTAAAATCTTTTCGTGTCGTTTCTTTTCTTCTTTTATTGTTTTTTATCAGCGTTTGTGATTGTGATTTGTGTAACCTGTGATTGTTGATTTTCTACAACACAAATGTAATGTCTGTAGCCGAAGAAAGTGAGCCAAACAGCAACGCAACAAAGCACAACACAAGAACAAAACAACAGTCTTTCCATTATTAGAAACCAAATGATTTTTTTTTTTGTGAAGCAATGAAGGCCACTCTCTGCATTTTTATAGTGCAGTTGAGAGGAATGAAGATATCCAAGAAATTATTAAAGATATTGATCCTAAAGCTTCCCAATTGCATTATACTTGCTCTGCCGCAGAACCAGCTGATTGCAATGCGTGTGCATAGTATCAGCAGAAGTCACTGGAAATAAATTCCAATAGCTGCCTTGATCAAAGTCAGTGAGGAAATCAGTTAGGAAATGTTAGCGTGGCATCATCAAGTTAGTTAGGAAATACTGTTGTGGCAGCATGCAATAACTATAACACTGATTATCAGAAATCTGTTAGAGTTTGTTAGCTTATTGATGATTGTACATATAGATGTTCTCTTTTGTACAATTGTAATTTTTGGTATTATTCGAAGAACTTAATATAGAACAAGCTCATGAGCTCTAAAAGCCATTAATTATGTTTCTCAGTAATTTGTTAAACTCTTTTACTCATTTTATCAAACATCTACTTACATACATCAAACTACTATCCCATTACGTGATATTTTTTTTAAAAAATAAATAAAGTAAATAAATACGTATTATAACATGAGTTTATTCTATTTTGGAAGATTATAAGATGCATTTAACGGCGTTTTATTTAGTTTATAAGTGACTCAATAGAAAATTACTTTACATATAACATGTTTATTTATGTTATGATCAGAGTATAAAATTGTAAGGTCTAGTCCTAGAAATTTTCCCAAGCCAAGTATTCAATGTAAGGTTCTTACAATATTGAGAGCAACATATGACGTTATATTTTATGTTTATAAAAAACCGAATTGATTGTAATGTTTAAGCAAGTGAGAGTTGACTAGATAAAACCCGTTTGATTGTGATCAATGTTTGTTGGGCTCGGTGCACCTTAGCTACATTAAATAAATGTAAGATATGATATGGGCTATTATATATGTGTGAGCCTAGTATTCCCTTTAGGACTAGCCATCCTATTAGAGTTGAGAATCCTTTATGGGTTAGGATTCTAGGAAGTTATACTATATATAGGGGGTCCCTACTCTTACTCATATAACGAATTACAGAATTGTCTCCCCATTAGACAATCTAAGAAAGGTGAGTAGAGAGTAGAAGACTCTCAATTGTCTTAATTATTTTCTTTGTTTTATTTTCAGATTGGGTTTCTTGTACTATTCAATGGATTCAGAAAGTTAAGGTACGATTTCATGCTTATGTATTTAATATGAATATATATGTTTAATTACATACAAGACTAACAGTGGTATCAGAGCCTTTGTATTTTTACATAGGCTGAATATTAAATTCGCATTATTATTCATCTACTGTTTTTAACATGAATATGTTGAATCCGTGAGTAAAATCTTTTGTTAGTTTGATGATTCAATCTAATGCCTGATAGGATCTACTAGTATATGATCAAGTATTTAGGATTTAGATTTAAATCAACCCTGATATGGGTATGTTCTTGACCTCGTGAAGTTTGGTTCAAATAATCAGTCACATGATCTTGTCTCTTTCTCTTGGGTCTCAACCCAGATTGCACGTTGTTTTCTTCTGTGGTTAATGTTGTGATTTCCTTCTTAGGTCAAAAATGATCGTTGGCCAGATCAGTCACGATCTCATCTCCTTCGTACCACACCCAACTCTGCTCAACGCCCAACCACACCCAGACCCGATCACCAGACCCGTCGTGCCCCCCTTCTTTGGTAAACACCACCAAACCAGCCAACCCAAAACTCGTTTTCTTGGGTCAACGCCACAGTCGACGGGTTTTTGCTCCAAACCCAGTCGACTTGAGCCGACGAACAAGGTTGGCTGTTGTTGATCTCACCCTGGCAAAGATAGATCGTCGTTGTGGCTGGTTTTGGGCCGCGATCGATCTTGATTCTTCACGGTCGTAATTAGGTCTAGATCCGGGCTTGTGGGTCTCGTTGCGCCGCCGTGTGTTGCCTTCAGGCGACAGACGAGCAGTCAAGGCGGCGGTAGACGTAGGTCTGGGTTTCCATGGCTTGATTTTGCTTGGGCCACCTTTTGAGAATTTGATACTCTTTAGGGATTGATTTACAATTATTTTGGGCCTTTTTATAATTTTGATAAAATTTTAGGGCTAATTTGTAATTACTAAAACTTACTGGACCAGTTTGTAATTTCAAAATAGTTTTGGGTCCGATTTATAATTAATGAAAAGTTATGGGATCACTTTGTAATTTCTAAAAGTTTTGGGGCCAATTTATAATTATCAAAACTTACTAGGCCAGTTTATAATTTTAATAAAATTCAGAGGACGATTTATAATTACTGAATCTTGAAGGGCATTTTTGTAATTTAACAAAATCAGGGGCAATTTTTGTAATTTCCAAAAGGGTTTTGGGAATAATTTTAATTGATAATCTTTATAATTTCGGATGATTAAGTTTCTACATAGTAGACTAATCATTAAGTTTTTATATTGATTATTTTATTGAAATTAATAATTTGTTTTGTATATTCTCGTGAATCAAATGGTTATGTTTTTACGTAGTGGTTAATCATTTCGATTTTGAGAATTTAGTTGGCTGACGATTATTAATTTGATAATTTTAATAATTGATTGAATACTCTCGTAAATTGGATGATTATTTTTCACGTAGTGACTAATCATTATTGATTTTGAGATATTCGTCGGTAATCAATTATTAAATTAGAACTGTAAAGACAAAAATGCTTGTGTTAATCATCTCCGTAGGAGGGTTATCACATTTGATAAGTGATGTTCTTCTCCGTAGGAGGTTCATTATTTTGAGGTATTCATCTATAGAACTGCAATAATGGAAACTATATGTATGTTTTAATTATCTCCGTAGGAGGGTTATCACATGTGATAGGTGATGTTCTTTTCCGTAGGAGGTTCATCATCTTGAGGAATTCATTTATAGAATGTAGTGATATTTTTCCAATCACATGTGTAATTTTGTTTCTATAAATGTTTTGACTGTTATCTTATATGCATGAAATCCTTTGTTTTGATATTCAGTTTTCAATGTCAACAATTTTGCTTCACAATTGTCTGCTGTTAAACCTTTGGATGAGACTAATTTTGAGGAATGGAAAAAGACTCTCACTGTTGTTCTAGCTCTTTGGGGGATAGACCTTTCATTACGTGAGAAGAAACCTTTTAAACTCACCGATAAGAGTACCGCTAAACAGAGGTCTTATCGAAAAGAGTGGAAAAAGTCTAATCGAAAATGTCTGATGATCATGCGTTTGTCCATTGCCAAAACTATTAAGAAGAGTATTCCAAAATGTAAGGATGCAAAGGCTTTTCTTAAAGCTATGAGTGGCAAGTTCAAGAACTGAAGCAAGGCTGAGAGGGGAAAGTATCTAAGCCAGCTGGCGATAATGGTTTATGATGGTACCAGTGATTTTCGTGAGCATATTATGAAGATGACTAATATGGCCATGAAATTAAGGGATCTGGATACCGAGATCTTTGACTCTCACCTTGTATGGAAAGTCCATGAGTCTCTTCCAAGTGAGTTTGATGTTCTAAAAACCTCTTATAATGCTCAAGAGGCTGAATGGATTTTGGTCCAATTGACTGCAATTATGGTCCAGGAGGATAGACTATTCGTAAAAGTAAGAAACAAAGTGCTCATATGGTTACTCACAACAACAAGGGTAAGAAGAAGTTCAATGGGGTAAGAAGTTTAAACATCATAGAAAGAAAGCTAGCAAGTCTACTGGGTTTATTAAGGCTAAGGATGAAGACATTAAAGGCAATTGTTTCTAGTGTAGCAAGAAAGGACATATGAAAAAGGATTGCTTCAAGTTTAAGAAACACATAGAATGGCTTCATAAGCAAAAGGAAACCAAGGGATAAAGAATTTGTGAAATAGAGAGAAGGCTTTAGTTGAGTTTATAGGAGTTGTTAGATTACTTTTAGCTTCAGGAAAGTTTTTAGATTTAGTTGATATTGCTTTTGTTCCTTCTCACAGACGTAATTTTGATTTCCATTTTTTAGTTGGATATTAGTGGCTATCGTTTTGAATTCATTAATAAAGGATTTGTTCTTTATCATGGTTCTCTTCTCATTGGTTCTGGTTGTTCGTGCGATGGTTGGTATAAACTGAATTTACACTCTGATTTTGTTGGTGAATGTTCTCGTTTCGCTGATGTGATAAATTCTACCATTGGATATAAGCGCCAGAGAGAAAATTGTTCGTCCATGCTATGACATAGACGTTTAGGCCATATATTTAAAGATCGAATCGAAAGATTAGTTAGAAATGGTATTCTTGATTCACTTGACTTTTCAGATTTTGAGTCTTATGTATTGTTTGAAGGGAAAAATGACAAGAGCTAAAAAGAAAGGTGCAACTAGAAGTCAAAATCTGTTGGAAATTATTCATACCGATATATGTGGGCTATTATTGTTGGGGTTTATGCCCTAAAGATGTCATTTGTAAATGGATTTATGAAATAAATAAAAGAAAAAGTTCAATTCATTCTTGTTGTGTTGTTTATTTTATAACTTGTGTATACATTCAAGATTGCCAGATGTAATCTCGAACTGTGTATATGAGTGTCATATGCGGATGGATACAGTAAGAGTCGTGCAATCTAAAGAGTTCATAGATAGCAAATAAAGCTGGGTACTTTATTTGTGGTTAATCTATAGCTGCGGTCCATTCCGTAATGTACGATGATTCTATCCTGAATCATTCATATGAGATATGGGAATGGAGGCACCTTGTATGATGTGATCATATAGGAATGAGCCATGATCTATATGAATCTCTCACCAAGATCCGTTTACGATGAGATTCATATATATCAACTAACGATGGCAATATGTTGGTGATCTTAATCCTTAGTGTCTTATCGACTCCTTCAGGTTAGATCGTGGTCTTTGATATACCATGGGTGAGGTCGGATGCTGTTACCGATCAATATGCTTCGTATGTTGGGATTACGGTTTGGTTTGTGGCTGGGAAGGTTTGTACACAATAGTGGAATCCACTCATTCTTGTGAGAAGTAGATGGTAGTTCCCATAAGGGTTGATTCGGGGCTTGGACAATATGAGCGCTCTTCTAGTTCCGTAAGGAAATATGATTTATTGTTCATTATAGAATCAACGGTACTTAAAGGTTATATGTAATTAGATGGGTATAACGGAAATTATGATCCAGCTCTAATTATGAACTACAGTGGAGAATCACACCATGTGTAATAGCTATATCGATGGACACCGAGTTGTATCGGTTTGTGTAAAAGCCTACAGTTGAGAGAGTGCAGCTTCGGGTTTTTAGTGGAATAAAACCGGAGTTAATAATCAAGGAATATTAATTAAAGAGTTTAATTAATTATTTCGAGGATTATTGGAGCTCAAAATAATGTGGGTTCATTGAGTCCGCTTGCTAGCCCGATCGATTAAGGTAACAAGGGTCACTGTTAATTAATTGGATTGTCTAATTAATTGTATTTATTTGGAAATTAATTGAATAATGAGATTATTTAATTAATGAATGTTAATAGTTAAATTAATTAAATAATTAGATTATTTAATTATATTGATAATTATGAATTATTAATTAACTATTAATTGGAGGGTGTTAGTGGATATATGGATTTAGGTGAAGATAAAATAATATGATTACTTTATTTTACTAAATCATTTATCTAAGTATTTAAATATAAGTTTAAATTTAAAATACTTATTATCACTTTTAATATATTTGATATATTTGAAAAAGATAATTAAAAGATATATATCAATTATAACACAAGAGATTGCATTGGATGCAAATTGGTGTGTGCACATATATAAGTGTTTGTATATGATACAAACAAAGGACATATATATATATATATATATATATATATATATATATATATATATATATATATATATATATATATATATAATTGGTTTTAGTAGGGGCGGGAGATCAATATATACAGATATGTATATAGATTGGCAGAGCGTGTTATATATATATATATATATACATATATATATATATTGGCAGAGGCGTGGGTGATATATATATTGGCACAGGCGATTTTTATATATAGATATATATGTGTGCAAGCGTTTTTTTTTAAGATAAAGTTTTTTTGGTGTGTATCTAATACAAATGCAAAAAGAAAAAAAAAACATAATTTCTTGCATGAGATGCAATTTATGTGTGCGTAAAATCAATAAACCAAATTAAGAAGAAAGAGTTTCTTCAAGTATTTCACTACATCCTCCATTCAAGTTCCTAAGACCATGACGCGCTCACACGCAGTTACTAGTTCCGGGAGATAGCAAAGAAGATCGAGTGGTTCAGACAAGAGCTTCCAAACGTTGGTAAGATTGGTTCAGACAAGATCATAACGTAAAGTGAAGAAGCCTCCACACGTTGGTATGTTCTTCTGATTTTATCGATTACAATTTCCTGTGTTTACATATTGTATGTATTAGTTCCGAAAAAAATAATTACGATCCAAAGTTCACTGGTCCCAAATACAGATTATGATCTGTATAAAATTTTTGAAACATACTTCCGCTGCATGACCGAGATTGAGCGGGGTTCCAACAATTGGTATCAGAGCCAATTTATTTTTCGGAATAGGAAATTGTTTTCGATGCTCCTGTATGTATGAATTGTGTAGGCACAATTTAAATTGAATGTATGATGTTTTTGTATGTATTTTTTTTATTTACAAAAACATGATTGATCGTTAATTATATAATATTACGGATTTAGGGTTTATGGGTTATATTATTATTATTATTTACTGTTATTGTATTGTAAAAAAAAATATAACCTATATTGAAGATATGGAAAAATCGCGAAGAAGGATTCATGAGATGAATCGGAGTGACCTGAAGAGACTGGAAGATATCTGAAGTTACTAGAAGACCAAGGAATGTCTTGGGAATTTTTTTGTAATTTTAGATTCCATTTTTTTTTAGGTTAAATAATCCACAGTACTCGGTCAATTCATGTATGCTTTATATTATGTGATGATAAAAGTATTGTCATGCATACGTA
This sequence comes from Dipteronia dyeriana, assembly GCA_032871835.1. NCBI lineage: Eukaryota > Viridiplantae > Streptophyta > Magnoliopsida > Sapindales > Sapindaceae > Dipteronia > Dipteronia dyeriana. The sequence goes on from CM065297.1 coordinate 18,821,770, forward strand.
TGTCATTTAGATTAGATGCGCGTATAAAAATATATTTGTTATGTCATACATGCATCATAGTCTGATTTTTTATGTATTTTTTTAATGTGATTAAAATGGGTAATATACATAATTGGCTATGAATAATGAGATTAGTTTTTAATGGTTAGAAAACTTGGTAATTCTCATTAATATTAATCTAGTTATTAAAGAGTTTAATAAGTTAGATTAATATGGTCATTTATTGTAATTAGGATTAATATGATTAATTACCTAATAATAAATTAGTCAAATAAAGTGTTAGGGTTTTAATAGTTAAAACTTGGTAAACACAAACATAATAATCTAACCATAATAAATAGTTTATAAAGGCTTAGATTATTCACTAACAGATTAGATTTTTAATTGTTATAAATCATTAATAATTTATTAGTTAATTAGAATTTGGTTATAATTAGTTACTGTGCTAGATAACTTGATTAAAGTTAGTTGTTTAATCATGTAGAGTTTAGGTGCATTAACGGTTAAATTTTAAAACAGTGAGTGGGAGAGGGATATATGACATATATATCCCGCGGTCTCCATCATTAGTTCAACACCGTGAGATCCGAGTGGGGCCTCATGACGGCTTTGCTTTCGTCCTCCCTAAGGAGGGTTTCCACAAAGGTCAATACCAAGGTTAACTTCCTAACATATAGGATTTCTAAGGGTATTTTGGGATTGAACGACCCTAAGGCGGCAATTCTCGAGTTAAGCTCGTGAGATCTGAAATGGTGGGTTACACTCACGAAGGTTTTGATTAAGTTTGTTAATTAAAAACCTGACTGAATGAACGATGGTTGAATGATATGGAATAAGAATTATTCTAGAATATCATTTGATTGAGAATGTCTCGGTCCAACATGCAAAGACTTGACCGACCCTAAGGCGACACTTATTTATGGTATGTTGGATTGTCGTGGTATAGTAACTAGTTTTAGGGTAGTTCTAGTTCGTTAAACATGTGCCTGCATCATGTTTAAATTTATGCCAAAGCACTCGTACTTGTTTTAAATAAATGACTGAATGAATGTTTTATTTATTTCAGTAATAATGTCTTCTGCATTACTTCAAATTCTCGCAAATGATAAATTAACTGGTGATAACTACACTAAGTGGAAAATTAACATTAATGCAATATTGGTCACCAAAGACCTCAAGTTTGTGCTCATGGAGGAATGTCCTCCAACGCCTGCTGCCAATGCCACACAAACTGTTCGTGAGACATACGAGCGATGGGTCTCATCTGATGAGAAGGCCCGAACATATCTGTTGGCTTCTATGACAGACGTGTTTGCCACAAATCATGAAGCAATGACTTCAGCATTCGAAATTTTGGATTCAGTGCAAGATATGTTCGGGCAACCCTTCGAGCAAAAGCAACACGAAGTTGTTCGTTTCGCTATGCTTGCTAGTATGAAGGAAGGTACATCAGTTCGGGAACATGTCTTGAGCATGATGTCCTACTTCAACAAGGTAGAAGTCAATGGCAGGGCCATTGATGAACCCAGTCAAGTGAGCATCATACTGTTGACTCTTTCGAAGAGTTTCGATCAGTTTAAGAGCAACTACGGGATGAACAAGTTAAGGTTCAATCTCACAAAGTTGCTTAGTGAGGACATTACCTTTGAGTCCTTGACTAAGGACAACACGGGTAAGACCAGTGAGGCAAATGTTGTCGAACCATCTTCCTACTCTAATAATAAGAAGAGAAAGAGGTCTACTGGGAAAGCGAATGGTAAGCCCAAACCCAAGAAAGCCCAAAGCAAGAAGAATTCCAAGAAAAGTATTTATGATTTACTAGTTCTTGAGTCGTGTTTAGTGGAAGATGATTCTTCACTCTGGATAGTTGATTCGGGAGCCACTAACCATGTCTGTTCTTCTTTACAATGGACTGATTCTTGGACACATCTAGAGGAGCAAGCCTTCTCAATATGTGTGGGGTCAGGGGATGTCGTGTCAGCACGAGCAGTGGTCGTAATTAGATTACGTTTTTTTTGTAATATTTATATATTGTTGGACAATGTATTTTATATTCCTTTATTTACACATAATTTGATTTCCGTTTCTAAGTTGTTAGAACAAAAATATTATGTTTCTTTCAATAATAAGTCTGTTATTATTAGAAAGAATGGTCTGAATATTTGTTCAGGAATTAATGAAAACAATTTGTATGTGTTAAGACCGTTAATATATATTACACTGCTCAACACCGAAATGTTTAAGGTTGAAAAACCAAAAACTAAACGACATAATATTTCTCTAGATAATGACACGTATCTCTGGCATCTAAGGCTTGGTCATATCAACTTTGATCGGATAGATAGACTAGTAAAAAACGGTCTTTTAAGTGAGTTAAAGGTTGGCACCTTACCTGTTTGTGAATCTTGTTTGGAAGGTAAGATGACTAAGAGACCTTTTATTGGAAAAGGGCTTAGAGCTAAAGAACCGCTAGAGCTTATGCATACAGATGTCTGCGGATCGATGAAGGTTAAAGCTAGAGGTGGTTATGAGTATTATGTCACCTTTATAGATGACTACTCAAGATACGGATACGTCTACCTAATGCAACGGAAATCAGAAACATTTGAAATGTTCAAAGAATTCCGAGCTGAAGTTGAGAATCAATTAGGTAGGACTATCAAGTCACTGCGATGGATCGTGGAGGTGAGTACCTTAACTAAGAGTTTGAAGACTTTATGGTCGAGCATGGGATAGTTTCCCAACTCATAGCTCCCGGTACACCTCAGCAAAATGATGTAGCAGAGAGGAGAAATAGAACCTTAATGAAAATGGTGATATCTATGATTAGTTTCTCATCATTACCAAATTTCTTCTGGGAATATACGTTACAAACAACGGCATACATTTTGAATGTAGTGCCATCCAAATCTATTCCTAAAACTCCCCTAGAGTTGTGGAATGGTCGTAAAGCTAGCTTGTGACATTTCCGCATATAGGGGTGTCCAACACACGTACTGAAGAACAAAACTGGAAAGCTAGAATCAAAGTCTGTAGTCTGTAGTCTGCCTATTTGTAGGATACTCTACGGAGACCAGAGGTGGACACTTCTATAGTTCTGAAGATAACAAAGTATTTGTATCGACAAATACAATGTTTCTTGAGGACAGTTATATTGGTGACCATAAACCTCATTCTAAGATTATATTGAATGAGATGGAGCCTGGTGAGACTAGTGCTTCATCAACAAGAGTTGTTGATCCACAAACATTTGAGAGTCAGATGGTTCCTGATCAGGATACATTACCACCTAGACGTAGTGAGAGGGTTGTGAGACAACCTAAACGCTATTTAGGTATAGGTGAGAGACAAGGTGTTGTCTCTGCTGATAGTGTTGATGATCCATTGACATTTAAGAATGCAATGGAAGATCCTGATAAAGAGGAATGGCTTAAAGCCATGAATCTCGAGATGGAGTCTATGTACTCTAACTCAATCTGGGATCTTATAGACTTACCGGATGGGGTAAAACCCATAGGGTGTAAGTGGATCTACAAGAGAAAAGGGGAGTAGACGGGAAGGTAGAGACTTTCAAGGCAATGCTAGTGGCCAAGGGTTATACCCAGAAAGAGGGGGTCGATTATGAAGAGACCTTCTCACCAGTAGCCATGTTTAAGTCTATTAGGATTCTCTTATCTATTGCTGCCTATTTCGATTACGAAATTTGACAAATGGACATCAAAACTGCATTCTTGAATCGCAATCTTGATGAGAGCATCTATATGATGCAACCAGAGGGATTCGTGTCTTCAGATCAAGAGCAAAAGGTTTGCAAGCTGCAAAGATCCATCTATGGGCTTAAGCAAGTATCTAGATCTTGGAACATCAGGTTTGATGATGTGATCAAAACCTATGGCTTCACGCAAAATGTTGATGAGCCTTGTGTCTATAAACGCATCATTGATAAGAAAGTAGTTTTCTTGGTCCTATACGTAGATGATATCCTACTCATTGGGAATGATGTGGGAGTGTTGTCTGATGTGAAGGGCTGATTGGCTAGCCAATTCCAAATGAAAGATTTGGGAGAGGCAAGTTATATTCTTGGGATCCAGCTTATAAGGAATCGTAAGAACAAACTCATAGAACTGTCTCAGGCATCTTATATCGACAAGATTCTTGTGCGATTTTAGATGCAAAACTCTAAGAAAGGTAATTTACCTTCTACGCATAGAGTTAACTTCTCTAAGGAACAGTGTCCTAAGACACCTCAAGAAGTTGAGGATATGAGACGTGTACCCTATGCATCGGTAGTATGTAGTCTCATGTATGCTATGTTATGCACTAGACCGGACATCTGCTATGTAGTGGGAGTAGTCAGTAGATACCAGTCCAACTCAGGATTGGATCATTGGGTTGTTGTCAAGACAATTCTCAAGTATCTTCGGAGAACGAGAGACTATATGCTAGTGTATTCCGGGTAGGATTTGATCCCGTTAGGATACACGGATTCTGATTTTCAGTCAGACAGAGATTCTAGGAAATCCACATCTGGATCAGTATTCATCCTGGGTGGTGGACCCATTGTGTGAAGAAGTATCAAGCAATCTTGCATTGTTGACTCTATCATGGAAGCCGAATATGTAGCCGCTTGTAAAGCTGCTAAAGAGGCTGTTTGGCTCCGTAAGTTCTTGAGTGATCTGGAAGTTGTTCCAGATCTGGATAGGCCCATCACACTTTATTGTGATAACAGTGGTGCCGTGGCTAATTCTAAAGAACCAAGAAGCCACAAAAGAGGGAAACATATAGAGATAAAGTATTAGAGAGATAGTGTAGAGAGGAGATGTGATCGTCACCAAGATAGCCTCACAAGACAATCATGTTGATCCATTTATGAAGACCTTACCGGCTAAAGTGTTTTTGGGTCACCTAGATGGTCTAGGGTTACGAGACATGCCTCACATGCTTTAATGCAATTGGGAGATTGTTGGGGTTTATGCCCTAAAGATGTAATTTGTAAATGGATTTATCAAATAAATAAAAGGAAAAGTTCAATTCATTATTGTAGTGTTGTTTGTTTTATAACTTGTGTAAATATTTAACATCCAAGATTACTGGATGTAATCTCGAACTGTGTATATCAGTGTCATATACGGATGGATACATCAAGAATCGTGCAATCTAAAGAGTCTATAGATAGCAAATAAAGCTAGGTACTTTATTTGTGGTTAGTCTATAGCTGCGGTCCATTCCATATGTACGATGATTCTATCCTGAATCATTCATATGAGATATGGGAATGGAGGCACATTGTATGATGTGATCATATAGGTCTGGGCCAAGATCTATATGAATCTCTCACCAAGATCCGTTTACCGATAAGATTCATCTATATCAACTAACGATGGCTATATGTGGGTGATCTTAATCCTGAGTGTCTTATTGACTCCTTGAGGTTAGATCGTGGTGTTTGATATACCATGTGTGAGGTCGGATGCTATTTTCGATCAATATGCTCCGTATATTGGGATTACGGTTTGGCTTGTGGCTGGGAAGGTTTGTACACAATAGTGAAATCCACTCCTTCTTGTGAGAAGTAGATGGTAATTCCTTTAAGGGTTGATTCGGGGCTTGGACAATATGAGCGTTCTCCTAGTTCCGTAAGGAAATATGATTTATTGTTCATTATAGAATCAACGGTACTTAAAGGATATATGTAATTATAGGGGTATATCGGATATTATGATCTAGCTCTAATTATGAACTACTGTTGAGGATCACACCATGTGTAATAGCTATATTGATGGATACCGAGTTGTATCGGTCTGTGTAAAAACGTCTACAGTTGAGAGAGTGCAGCTTCGGGTTTTTAGTGGAATAACACCGGAGTTAATAATCAAGGAATATTAATTAAAGAGTTTAATTAATGATTCCGATGATTATTGGAGCTCAAAATAATGTGGGTCCATTAGGTCCCCTTACTTGCTCGATCGATTAAGGTAACAAGGGTCACGGTTAATTAATTAGATTGTCCAATTAATTGTATTTATTCAGGAATTAATTGAATAATGAGATTATTTAATTAATGAATGTTAATAGTTAAATTAATTAAATAATTAGATTATTTGATTATATTGATAATTATGAATTATTAATTAACTATTAATTGGAGGGTGTTAGTTGATATATGGATTTCGGTGAAGATAAAATAATATGATTATTTTATTTTACTAGATCATTTATCTAAGTATTTGAATTTAAGTTTAAATTTAAAATACTTATTATCACTTTTAATATATTAGATATATTTGAGAAGGATAATTAAAATATATATATCAATTATAACACAAGAGATTGCATTGGATGCAAATTGGTGTGTGCACATATATAAGTGTTTGTATATGATACAAACAAAGGATATATATATATATATATATATATATATATATATATTGGCAGAGGTGTGAGTGATATATATATTGGCACAAGCAATTTTTATATATATAGATATATGTGTGCAGGCATTTTTTTTAAGAAAAAGTATATATATATATTGGCACAAGCGATTTTTATAAATAGATATATATGTGTGCAGGCATTTTTTTTAAGAAAAAGTTTTTTTGGTGTGCATCTGATACACACGCAAAAAGAAAAAAAAAACATAATTTCTTACATGAGATGCAATTTATATATGCGTAAAATCAATACACCAATTTAAGAAGAAAGGGTTTCTTCAAGTATTTCACTACTCCTCCATTCAAGTTCTTGAGACCATGAAGCGTCCACACGCAGTTACCAGTCCCGGGAGATAACAAGGAAGATCGAGTTGTTCAGACAGGAGCTTCCAAACTTTGGTAAGATTGGTTCAGACATGATCATAATGTAAAGTGAAGGAGCCTCCAAACGTTGGTATGTTCTTTTGATTTTATTGATTATAATTTCCTGTGTTTACATATTGTATGTATTAGTTCCGAAAAAAATAATTACGATCCAAAGTTCACTGGTCCCAGATACAGATTATGATCTGTACATAAAATTTTGAAACATACTTCCGCTGCGTGACCGGGATTGAGTGGGGTTCCAACAATTTTCACCTACAACACTTGGTGGATATAAGTATTTAATTTCTTTCATTGATGATTTCTCGCGTTATGGTTACATCTATCTCATTCATGAGAAATCCGAAGCCTTAGATATCTTCAAAATACATAAGGCTGAGGTTGAATTGAAATTAGAAAGAAAGATCAAATGTGTTAGATCTAATCGTGGGGGTGAATATTATGGTAGGTATGGTGAAGCGGTCATAATCCTAGTCTGTTTGTGAGGTTTTTGCAAGAATGTGAGATTGGTGCTCAATACACTATGCCTGGTGAACCTGAACAGAATGGAGTTTCCGAGAGGCGAAATCGTACATTAGTGGACATGGTAAGAAGTATGATCAGTACGAGTTCTTTGCCTAAATTTTTATGGGGTGATGCATTAAAGACGACAACTTACATTCTTAATAGAGTTCCCAACAAATTTGTTCCTAAGACTCCGTTTGAAATGTGGTTTGGTTCGAAGCCAAAATTAAATCACATGAGAGTATAGGGATGTCCTGCGGAAGTGATGCCTTATGATCCTAATTTGAAAAAGCTAGACTTTAAGACAGTTAGTGCATTTTTTGTGGGATATGCGGATAAATCAAAGGGATACATATTCTATTGTCCTATATACTCTATGAGGATTGTTGAATCTAAACGTGCTGTATTCTTGGAGGGGGGTAATGAAGTTGAAAAGAATATGCAAACTCAGGATTTCGAGTTTGAGGAAGGTAAATCGGGTAATCCGACATCTTCTACTTCATTACATATTGCTATACCATCTCTCTTGGAGCATCATGATGATTCTCTATCTGAACAAGAAGATGAGCCCTTACCAGTTGTTGTTGTTGTTGAACCTTAACCGGTTATTTATAAGCCCAAGCCAACTATTGATGAATCCCAACTAGTTGTTGATGAGCCACAACCAACTGTTGATGTTCCTTTAAGGAGGTCTCAGAGGGTCCGAAGATCTGCCATTCCTGATGATTATATTGTTTATTTAAATGAGCATGATTTTGACTTAGGAGTAGATAACAATCCTAGGAATTATGATCGAGCTGTTTGGAGCCCTCAATCATCTAAATGGATGGATGTTATGATCGATAAACTGAGATCCATGGATACAAATTGTGTTTGGGATTTTGTTGAACTGCTTGATGGTTGCAAGCTCATTTGCTGCAAATGGGTTTTTAAGACTAAACGAGACTCTAAAGGCAATGTTAAGAGACATAAAGCTAGACTTGTAGTGAAAGGGTTCAGTCAAAAGGAAGGTATTGATTATATCGATACTTTTTTCGCCTGTCTATTCGAAAGATGCCTTTAGGATTATTATGGCCTTAGTTGCTTATCTTGATTTATAGTTGCATCAAATGGATGTGAAGACTTGTTTCCTAAATGGAGAGGATGTATACATGGTGCAACCTTAAGGTTTTCAGGCAGTTGGAAAGGAACATATGGTTTGCAAGCTCATAAAATCCATTTGTGGTCTGAAACAAGCTTCAAGGCAATGGTATTCGAAATTTGATGAAGTTGTTACATCATATGGTTATGTTGAAAATTTGAAGGATCATTGCATATACCTTAAGGTCAGTGGGAGCAATTTTATTTTTCTTATACTTTATGTTGATGATATTTTACTCGCCAACAATAATTTGAGGTTGCTGCATGATACCAAGAATTTTCTATATAGTAGCTTTGAAACGAAGGATCTTGGGGAAGCCTCTTATGTCCTTGGTATTGAGATACAACGTGATAGGTCACGTGGTTTGCTTGGATTATCTCAAAAAGCTTATATTGATAGGGTACTAAAGAGGTTTAACATGAGTGCTTGTTCCCTAGATGAGGTACCTATCATGAAAAGAGATAAACTTACGAAGCTATAGTGTCCCCAAAATGAGCTAGAACGCTCTCAAATGAAAGATGTCCCATATTCATTTGCGACTGGCAGTTTGATGTATGCACATGTTTGTAACGTCCTGATATTGCTTTTGCAATTACTGTACTTGACAGATTTCAAAGTAATCCTGGCATTCATCATTGGACAACAACAAAGAAAGTTATGCGTTATTTACAGGGAACAAAGAATTTTATGCTCACTTATAGACGTTCAGACCTATTGGAATTTGTTGGCTATGCAAATGCGGATTTTGCTAGTTGTACAGATGATCTAAAATCCACTTCAAGTTTTGTTTTTATGTTGGCCGGTGGAGCCATATCGTGGAAGAGTGTCAAGCAGACACTTACAACTTAATCTATTACGCAAGCTGAGTTTGTGGTATGTTATGAGGCAACAACCCAAGCAGTTTGGTTACGGACTTTAATTTCAGGGTTACAGATTGTGGATTCCATATCTAAGCCATTGACAATCTATTGTGACAATTCAGCAACAGTTTCTTTCTCTAAGAACAATAAAAGGTCTTCGGGATCTAAACATATGGAGATCAAGTATCTTGTGGTTAGAGAGAAAGTTTGTTGGCGGTGATTTTTGGATAACGCGTCTAACAAGTTTTTGTAGATTGTTGAAGATGTTATGAGAGAGATAGAAAAGGAAGAAAATCATGCACATATAAATTTACGTAGTAAAACCCCAAGGTGGGGAAACATCCACGGTTGTCGGTGACGACGAGAAGAAATACACTATAATATAATAATTACACACTCAATCTTTCTTTCTTTGGTGTATCTCTCTCTCTCTCTCTCTCTCTCTCTCTCTCTCTCTTTCTTGTATATTTTCTATGTCTCCGTCTATATCTTCTTTGTATATGTCGTTGTTATCTTTTTTTACAATGAGATTATGGGTCTATTTATATGTGCATAGAACCCTAATCCTTGTTACAAATAAGGAAAGGTGATAGTGTTTAATTAGAACTGGTTACATGTTGAAGTCGTCGTTGTCTTCTTACCTGTTTCGGATATCTTATGTATTAAAGGATAATCTTGGTAGGATTCTAGTTGAATAGTCCATTTAGGACTTGTTTCCTTATCGGTGTGCAGTATTCTAAAAGAGCGGAGTTATTGCTTGATTTGGACTCGTTTCCTGTTTGGTGTTTATCCTTTTAGAACGTTTGAGTTCTTTCCTGAATAGGATTCTCTTATACTGGAGAGGAAATAAGGATACTTCCTTATTGGAGTGTGACTCTAGATTTTTTGTTTTAGTAAGACAATTCCTCTTCGTATTTGAGTCGTAGTTGTATTTGAGTCGTAGTTGTCTTTAATATCTCCTACGCGTTATCCAACTGACCAAGTGTCTGATCCCAATCAGATTTCTTTTATCCCGATCCAATGGTCCTGACCAACTTCTCTCTACTCGATCGGTTAGTTTCCCCGACCAGGTTATTTGTGCCTGATCAGTTAGCTTCCCCGACCATCTTAGGTAATCTTGACTTGGCCTTAAGATCATATATTAATTGCCTTGAGTTGATCTTTTCTGACTCTTGTGACGTGACATATCTAATCATGCTGACCTGTCACGCTATCAAAAAATCCCTATAACAATACCCTCTCAAATCCGCAAGATGATCTCTTGGCGGCTCAACGAAGGGGACTTGAATATTTTTGATTTTTTGACTCTCTTGATCTTATCATTCTAACTCGATCAAGTATCTTATAAAACTGATCAAGTGTCTTATAAAACTGATCGTTTTTTTTAAAACTGATCAAGTGTCTTATTAAACTGATCAGTCTTGAACTCCTTGACTTTTTGCTCCCTTATAGCTGGACCACTCAGTGTCTTAGCTCTCTACTCAGGATAATTCCCGATCGTTTTTTTTTTGGACTAGTCGGTGTGTAGGCTCTTTGCTCTGGATAATTACAGACTGTCTTTTTTTTTTTACTAATCGGTGTCCAAGCTCTTTGCTCTGGATAATTCCCGACTGTCTTGGTTCAGTCGGCGTCCTAACATTTCACTCAGGATAATTCATGACCGTCTTTTTTTCAGACTAGTTGGTGTCCAGGCTCTTTGCTCTGAATAATTCCCGATTGTCTTAATTCGGTCGGTGTCCTGCCTTTCGCTCAGGATAATTCCCGATCGTTTTTTTTTGGACTAGTCGGTGTGCAGGCTCTTTGCTCAGGATAATTCCCGAATGTCTTAATTTGGTCGATGTCCTGTATTTTCGCTCAGGAAAATTTCCAAAAGTCTTTTAACTGGATCAGTCGGTGTCCTGACTCTTTGTTTAGGATAATTCCCGAATATCTTAGTTGGGTCGGTGTCCTGACCTCTCGCTCAGGATAATTTTTGACCTCTCAGCCTTTCTGGCACCTTCACCTACCATGCAGGTGTTGACGCTACGAGTTTATCTTTGACAACAAAGATGTTTATTAAAAGATTTGAACACAATTCTTAGCTTCTTTTTTAATTGATCTGAAAATTAACCACATCAAAATAAAAAATAATTAGAAAGACTAAAAACATAAAACAAACTAAAAATATCTTAAAAATTGAAAGCAGCTAAGCTATCTCTCTCAAGAGAAATTTTTTATTTTGAAGACTAAGTCCCGTCCTCCTTGAGCTTGTGTAGGGTTCTCAAAAGATAATGTTGACCATCCCTTCATTGTTGTCTCGGCTCAGATCTCGCTTCTTTTCCTGATTTTCCTTTGGTTGACCATCCCGATGAGGATCCTTTTACTAATCATCTGTCCTTTTGAGAATTAAATCTTTGAGGTAACCCTCCCTGATGAGTGTCTCGATGTGGTCTCTTAATTGGTAGCACTTTGATGTGTCTTGACCAATTTCCTTATGGAACACGCAGTATTTTGTCGTGTCTCTTAGAGCGTAGACTAACTGTCTACGAGGATATTTGACCAGCTTCTGGTCTTCTACGATTGTCAGGATTTCCTCATGTCTCTTAGTAAGGGTAGTATAGTTAGTATACTGACCCTAGAACTTTTTATCGTTTTGATTATTTCTACGATTGCTCCTGTCACTCTCTTGATGATCACCTTTCTAGTTCTTTATATAGTTTTCCCCGAGGCGACCCCCGTGTACATAACTAGCCCCCTAAGCCAGCTTCTCTTCTTCAGCCATCGCATAACTGCCTACCACATCCATCAGGTCGGTGTATGTTTCTGGGCACTTCTTCCTCAAATCAAAGGAAAGCCTACCCTTCAGTAGGTTGTTGGCGAAGACGGCCACTACAGCCTCATCATTGGGGTTATGAATCCCTAACACTTCTTGAGAGAACTTTTTCAGGTAATATTTTAGTGACTCGTTCTTTCCTTGTTTGAGGGTGGCAATGTGAGCTATTGAATTCCTTCTTTGTATGTTCCCCAAGAATTATCGTGAAAAAGCCTGTGTCAACTCTAAAAAATTCTTGATTGTTCCTTAAGGGAGCCTCCCAAACCACCCAAACTCTAAGTCCCCGAGCATTTGCGGGAACGTCAAGCACAACAACGGGTCATTATAAACATACTGTGCCATCTCACTTCAAAAATGTCTCACATGTTCTTTTAGATCCATGTTTGCTTTAAATTGTTCGACTTGAGGCATTCTGAATCTTTTCGGGAACTGGGTTTGGAGAATACTGTTCACGAATAGGCTTTCACAATCATCGTCTAGTAAATCTTTAAGCCCTAGCGACGTTCTAATGCTTCCAACTTCTGGGTTAATTTTTGTATCAGGATATCTCACTTATTTCTTGGCTCGTTATCTATTCTCGATGTCGATGTTCCCATGTTGGAATCTTAGAGGGGACTTGCCCCTTCGGCGTGTTCTACGGGGTGGTTGGTCGCTGTCATCTGACGAGCTAGATCGATCCCACCTCAGCGGATTTCATCTGACTCAAAGTCCGCTTGATACCAATCTTACCTCCCCCGTCAGATAATTCCTTCATCTTCTGTTTGAGGTCGCTCATTCTTTCCATGGTGGTCCGCTCATTCTCTACTAGACTTACGGGGTGCACCTGGGTCACGTCCATTATTTCAGAACATAATTAGGGTCTCGGGCCACCATAGGTGTGGACAATTGATATGGCGATGGCATATTTGCAGTTACTGTTATATTGATTCCCTGTCTAGCGGCATCTTCAATGACTCTCCGTAGGGACTTTTAGACATGCTAGAATGCATCTGGGGAAATTATTAGGGGAGTGTTTATGGAGGTCATTGCAGCTTGCCCGGTTGAAGTTGGAGTCACTGAGGGCAGTCTTCCTCCAACAGTGTTAGCGTTTATCTGGTCAGGATCGTTACTAGTACGTGGGGTATCAACATTATTTGCTCGCTTACGTATACTCTGATGCTGATAAAAATAGATAAATCCACCCCACTAGCAATTTTTTTTTGGGCTCGCTAGAGTATCTCGGTGTTTCTTCTGATTATGTTGGTCCCTCGAAGTTGAGTTCTATGCCCTTCCTTCTAGCGCCAGTTGTTGACGGTGATTTTTGGATCGTGTAGGATTGATCACGCGTCTAACAGGTTTTTGTAGATTGTTGAAGATGTTATGAGAAAGATAGAAAAAGAAGAAAATCATACACACATAAGTTTACGTGGTAAAACCCCAAGGTAGGGAAACATCCACGGTTGTCGGTGATAGCGAGAAGAAATTCACTATAATATAATAATTACACACTCAATCTCTCTTTCTTTGGTGTATCTCTCTCTCTCTCTTTCTTGTATATTTTCTATGTCTCCATCTATATCTTCTTTATATATGTCGATATGTTATCTTTTTTACAATGAGATTATGGGTCTATTTATGTGCATAGAATCCTCATCCTTGTTACAAATAAGGAAAGGAGATAGTGTTTAATTAGAACTGGATACTTGTTGAAATCGTCTTTGTCTTCTTTCCTGTTTCGGATATCTTGTGTATTGAAGTAGAATCTTGGTAGGATTCTAGTTGAATAGTCCGTTTAGGACTTATTTCCTGAACGGTGTGCAGTATTCTAGAATAGCAGAGTTATTGCTTGATTTGGACTCATTTTCTGTTTGGTGTTTATCCTTCTGGAAGCTTTGAGTTCTTTCCTGAATAGGATTCTCTAATACTGAAGAGGAAATAAGGATATTTCCTTATTGAAGGGCTACTCTAGATTCCTTGTTTTAGTAAGACAATTCCTCTTCGTATTTGAGTCGTAGTTGCCTTTAATATCTCTTACGCGTTATCCAACTGACCAATTGTCTGATCCCGATCAGATTTTTTTTATCCCGATCTGATGGTCCCGACCAACTTCTCTCTACCCAATCGGCTAGTTTCCCCGATCAGGTTATTTGTGCCTGATCGGTTTGCTTCCTCGGCCATATTGAGTAATCTTGACTTGGTCTTGAGATCATCTATTAATTGCATTGAGTTGATCTTTTCTGACTCTTGTGACGTGGCATATCTAATCATGCTGACTTGTCATGCTATCAAAAAATCCCCATTACAAAGTTCAAGAGTTGCAAAAATCTATTATTCATATTGCCACAGAAGAGATGATAGCTGATCCCCTAACCAAGGGACTATCTCCGAAGGTTTTTAAAATCATGTTACCCGTATAGGGTTGGTAGATAGTTATGATATGCTTGGTTAGTAGGAGTTATGTTTTGTTTTTAAATTAACTGTAATTTTCTATTTAATAAAAATTTTATTATCGAGAATATATTTGTACATTGTATATGTATGTTATTTGCCATGATATGCGTGCATGTATGTTTTTTATTGTGGCAGGATATCTCAAAGCTTTTGGCTTTGAGGGGGCACTTCAATCATAAGGTATATAGTTTCTATCGATGAGTGAATATTACTTAAGACAGAAGGATTTGCCCGTCTTAAGGGAGGTTGAACTCATGGTCAAAGTGTTTGGCCAATGAATGTAAAATGCTTAAGACATTAAGTTTGCTCGTCTTAAGCTGCATCGTATTATGCAAAGTTGGACCTATATGGAAATAGGCATGATGATCTCATTTGCATGTAATTTACATACCACACATACATACCATTTTACCCGGGTAGTAGGGGTGTGCGGCGGATCGGATCCAATGGATTTACCATGATCCAAGATCCGATCCAATTTTATAGCGGGATCCGATCCGATCGGTTCCAATTACTATTTGATTCGATCCGATCTGATTCGATATGATCAGATGGATCGAATTAAAATAAAGTTGTTCTTAATATATAAAAGTTATAATCTGAAATAAATAAATTTAAATAAACTATTCAAACATTACCAATTAATTCAAATAAAATTAACATTAAAAAAATACATAACCTAACTTAATAAGTTGTTATGTTAATGAAGAAGAATAGATGAAAAAAAGATGGTGGTTGTTGGCCGTAGAGATATTGAGAAAGAAAACCCAAAATAGTAGCATTAACAATTGTATTTGGGTTGAGCCTTTATAGATATTCAGATAATCAAATTTGTATTTGGGTTGAGCTTTTACCTTAGAAAGTAGTGGATAAAATAAATTGTCCAATAAAAAAATATGGCCTAATATTTTAGGCGGATTCGGCGGATCTTCAAATGGAAATCCAAGATCCGATCCGATCTAATGGATTTAAGAATTTAGGATCTAATCCAATCCAATCACCTCCCTAGATCCGATCCAATCCAATGGATTGGATCTGATCCAATGGATCATATTGGATTGGATTGGATCGGATCCTGCACACCCCTACCGGGTAGGTAGAGCTAAGGGTATTTTGATTACATATGGTCTTATATTAACTAAAGATGTAATGATCTATGTAATTGGATGCTTAAGGTTCTATTGGACTAAGGGGAAGAAAGGTGTTACTCTCTTAAACATTTCTTGTGACCGCATATAATTGTTTGTCAATTCGGAGAGTCATTTTTTAAAATGAATTTTAAATCTAAAATAATAATGTCTATGTAGCTCAAGTGGGAGAATGTAAGGTTCTTACAATATTGTGAGCAACATATGACGTTATATTTTATGTTTATGAAAAACTGAATTGATTGGAATGTTTAAGTAAGTAAGCGTTGACCGGATAAAGCCCGTTTTATTGTGATCAATGTTTGTTGGGCTCAGTGCACCTTAGCTACATTAAATAAATGTAGGATATGATATGTGCTATTGTATATGTGTGGGCCTAGTATTCCTTTTAGGACTAGCCATCCTATTAGGGTTGAAAATCCTTTATGAGTTAGGATTCTAGGAAATTATACTATATATAGGGGGTCCCTACTCTCACTCATATAACAAACTATAGAATTGTCTCCCCATTAGACAGTATGAGAAATGTGAGTAGAGAGTAGAAGACTCTCTATTGTTTTAATTATTTTCTTTGTTTTATTTTCAGGTTGGGTTTCTTATACTATTCAATGGATTCGAAAAATTCAGGTACGATTTCATATTTATGTATTTAATACGAATATATATGTTTAATTACATACAAGACTAACATTCAAATCTAATTACATCATCCATGACTCAATTTGATAAACCCAAGTTCAAGTTAGAATATCACTTTGTTATCAGATGAGTTTAAAGAATAAAAATATTTATATATTTTTTTAAATAGAAAAGCAAATGTGAAGCAGTGCATGATATTGATGGAGAGAGTGGCAAGTTTGTGTGACAGGTGTCATGTGCTCGTGTGAGTACACTGAGTAGGGGTGGGCACGGTTCGGTTCGGTTAAGTTTTGGGTAAAACCAAACTGAACCAAAAATATTTCAATTTTCCTAAAATTGAACCGGTTTAAATCGAATAAGAAATGGTAACCGAACTGAACTGAACTGAACTGATTTGAATCGGTTCGGTTCGGTTCCGTTCATTTCGATTTTGGGTCTAATGAGCATTTTTGCTTAATGGGTTAAATAAGTCTTTTTAATATATTTTTAAATTTAATGGATTGTTGCTGCCTTATTGGATTTCATAAATTTTAATAACCCAAGCCCAAATCAAACATAACTAATAATATTTAATTTATAATTCATTCAAAAAAATCACAAATTGAATAAACATAAAATTTAATTTTCAAAGACATACTACAATTCTACAAACATACCAGACATACAGGCGTACAACACTTCTCAAATGACGTACAGTTAAATTTTCCAACATAAAAACTCTAAATCACAAATTCAAACTCCAAATAAAAATTACAATTCAAATTGAAACTCCAAATAAATATTACAATCCCAATCAAAATCCAAACTTCAAATCAAAATTACAATCCGAAGCAAACAAATAAAAGCAGTAAAATAATTTCAACTTCCTGCTCAAAAATCTGCTCAGTGACTTTCATTGTACTGTGAAAATTTGCTCACTGACTCTCAGTCTTTCAGTGATTCTCACTATGAAAATCTGCTAAAAAAGAAATTAAGGATAAACATTCCACTCTACTTAAACATTTCAAGCTACCACCATTAGTCATCACTGCCTACATATCCACATCCCACAACACATATATCAACAACTCAATAAGTTATCCACAACCCAATTTATACCGTATATCAGTTTATGATATTGACATTCCACCGTACTCAATTTTTTTTTAATAAGAATAAATAACAATATAACATTGTTACAAGTTATAACTTATAGCAGTTTGTTAGTTGTTACAGTCTAAACTCTACAGATATTGAATCTTTTTTTTCAACAATAAAATAATTGTTAAATTGTATATCAGTATAAGTTTATAATAAACAAGTAAAAGAGACCAAAGAAAGAGGCAAAGATCAAGAAGCAACGCCACATTTAATAACAAATAGCCCAGGCAACAAACAACACATCAGAGAAATGAAAGAACCAAAACAACAAGTCCATAACAAAAAGCTTCTGCAGAAGCCTGGAGAAATAAAGAAAGAAGAAGACAACAACTAACCGAAGAAGACAACAACTATCCAAAGAAGCAAATCAGCAATAAGATGATTCAAACGAGTTGAAGAAGAGCAGAATGGAGGAGTTGGCGTTGAAGCTTTGGCTGGAGATGAAGGAGACCAAATCAGTTGAGCAGAGACCAGATCGGTGGTTATCGAAAAAAAAAAAAGACAAAAACAAAATTAGGAAAAGAAGAAGAAAATTAGAAAAATAAGAATACTAGAAAAGAGTGAGTCGAGTGACAAACCTCATTTGAGGAGCGGATTTGAGACGATCAGAGGAGATGAGTAGATCGTGTGTTAAACAATGGAGATGAGCAGCTGAGATGATTGATGGAGATAAGCAGATCGGATATGAGCGGTGGAGATAAGCGACTGAGATGGGTAGCGGAGGAGTTGAGGAAGAGAGAGAGTCACTGAGCTGAAAGCCAAGAAGCGGTTCAGAGGAGGAGAACTGAGAGGTGAGAGGTGAGAGGTGAGAGGTGAGAGGTAGAGTTGGAAAAGTTTAGTCGACCAAAGAATGAGAATTCAAGGAAATGAAACACTGTTAGGGATTTAGGGTTTTTTTACCTTATATATATATATATATATGGTTTCAGCAGTTCAATCCGGTTTTTAGAAACCCAAACCGGTTTGTACCGATTTTTTTTCGGTTTTAAAATTTTTAAACCGATTTGAACCGAATTAATTCGACGAACCGAACCGAACACCCATTTTTTGGTTCGGTTCGGTTTCGAACTTAGTGTCCACCCCTAACACTGAGTAGTGGCCATACTAAGAGTAAAATAGAAGAGGCAACGGGCAACCAGCTGCTTGTTGTCATCTCCATAAGCAGGGTCGGTCCTAAGATTTTCAGGATCCAAAGCGAACTATAGAAAATGAGGCATTTGATACTGTATATGTGTTTATTTGTTTTTTTTTTCTCTAGTAAATACTTGTAAAAGTCAATATAATAACTTAAACTCAAAACTATAATATAACAAAAATAGCAAAAAAAATGTTATCAATTTTTTTTATATATAATTGCATCAAAGAATATATTGTTTAAACCTTATTCATCTCACATTTTTAGCAGTAAAAGTACTAATTAAGCTTACATGTTTTCGTAAAAGAATAAAAAAAATGAACTGTATTGATTTAATTACCTTCGAAACAATGACTTCTGAATTTTCGTTTCAAAATAGTATTGAGTTTTTTTAGAGATATAAAAAATGATTATTTCTGACCAACAGAGTGTTGCTAAGGTTCAATTCACCCCACCATTGATCTAATGTTGTTGTTGTAAGAATGATTAATGGGTTTCCATGAGTTGACCATTAATATATATATATATATATATATTATGGTGGACCGTTTTTAAATTTATTTATAGGTTGGGTTTCCATTAATGGGTATTTAAAAAAAATATGTGAATGATGGATCATTTTAATACTATTAATGGGTCTATTTTATTTTAATATCTTATATGAACTATATTTTACAATCAACTTTAAAAAAAAAAAAACTACAATTAGGGGTCCTTTATAATTGGGGATCCTAGACGGTTGCTTCACTGGGCTCTCCCTAGGACCGGGTCTGTCCATAAGTTAGGTGGCACAGAAAATAAATAATAAAATAGAAAAAAGAAGATAGAGGAGAGATAGAGGAGAAACTGAGATCGAAGAGTCAGGAGTTCAAAACAAAAGAAAGTAGAGGAAGAATGAAGACAAAAATAAGAAAAGAAAAAAAATAAAAGGAAATGAAAGAAACAGGCGAGAGATAGAATCTGAGTGATTGGGAGAGAATCTGATATGAAGAAAAATAAAAGAGAATAGAAATAGAGAGACGAGAGAGCAACATAATAAAAGAAAGAATAGAAATAGAGATGATTGAAGGGCCCGTCCTGTAAGTGTTTTTCAAATACTGTTTTTTGAAAATAAAAATGAAAATGAAAACAGTGTTTTTTGTTTCAGTTTCGAATTCTGAAACGCGTCTGGTAGCATATACTGAAAGTTGTATTTTGAAAATGAAAACGGAAAAAAACACTTCTAGTAAGTTAACCGAAAACTATCAAAAATTGAAATATCAATTTTGGTATTTTATTTAATATTATTACAACTATAAATAAATTGATTAAATAATTAACCAATATAACTTGTGTGTTATAATTTTTAAATTGAACAAAAATAACACAAAAAAAATTAATTAAAAAAAACATATCAAAAAATGAATTAATCAAAACTAAACTCTTAAATTATAGATAAATAATTATAATACATACATATATATAATAATAAAAATTTAACTGTATATATAATATATATATACATATAATATAGGTAATAATATTTAATATAAATTATTACATATATTATTTTATATATTACATTATATTATACTATTTATATATAATAATACATAATATATTACATTATATCCTATATAAATATATCTAATATATATATATATATATATATATATATATATATATATATTTATTTATTTATTTATAATATTTTGTACATATAATTACATATATATTATATAAATATATTATATATTATTATTATATAGAATAATATATTATGTAATTATAATATTATATATATTATAGAATATTAATAAACTAATTATATAATATATAATATTTTATATAATATATTAAACTATATTATAATATTATATATATACATAAAATATATTATATTATTATATATATACATAAAATATATTATATTATAATATTATATATTATATATATATATAATAATTATAATATATATATATATATATATATATATATATATATATATATATATATTATTGTATGAATGTTTTTAGTACTAGTTGGAAATAAATTATTTTGAAATATATATATAAGGGGCACTTTCGTCTTGTCCTAACCATATAAAATGTATAACAGTACAATTAATAGTTTTTTTTAAAAAAAAAAATTTTATATAAAAAAAGTGAAAAACAAAATGAAAAACAAAAACGAAAACAAAAAACAAGTATTTTGTGTTTTTCAAATCTTTCACTTTTAATAATGATTTTGTTTTTCATTTTTTTTTTCAAAAATAAAATGAAAAACGGTTAACGAACGTGTTTTCGAAATTGTTTTTGAAAAATAAAAACGAAAACGGACTGAAAAACAACTGAAGGACGGGGCCGAAAGGAATTGAAAGAGAAAGAAAACAAGAGATATGGTAAAAGTAGTAGCCCAGAGACAGAAATAGATGAAGAAAGAAAATCAAGAAAAAGATTGACAGTGAGAAGAAGAAGATGAAATATGGTGCAAGTGTAGAGATATATACGTACAACATATTGGATACAGAGATCCAGAAATAGATGAATCCAGAAGAAATCCAGTTTCTGAACATATTTAAGCAGGTGAAAATAGTGAGATATGTCACATTTTTTATTTTGTGTTGCAATAATGTCATCACTTTAATAACTTAAGTTTAAAAAGCACCTATTAAGGTGAACTACCCAAATTGCCCTTAAATAATCTATTTTTTATTTTCATTGTGTTTCCATCTACACTTTGAAAACGATAACTCCTCTCTCTCTCTCTCTCCAAAATAGTTGTCTAAAAATCGATCTATAACTCCTCTCTATCCACAAAAAACTTGTCTCTCTGTAGATTCTGCACAAGAAGATAACATATATTTGTGATCTTCGTTTATATATTTTCATATTATCTATTCGTTATGATTTGTTATCACAATCTTTGTATGAATATATATGTACATGTATGAACATTTAGTCTCCAGATTCCGTCCGAGACTTTTTTGAAATACTCCGAGCTTTTTTTATTAGTGTTCGATCTTTTTTTATATGATTCCGAGCTTTTTTATACTCCTCTAAGACTTTTTTTAAAAGTATCAGAGCCTTTATTAAATGTCTCCAAACATTTTTTATGTCTCCAAGCTTTTTTGATATGGTTCAAAAAAAAATTTAACCCTTGATAAAAAAGCCCGAACCCAAAAAAAAAGCTCGGACACTTGGCAAAAAAACTTGTATCCATTAAAAAAAGCTCGAGCCTTTTTGGTAAGGGTTCGAGCTTTTTTACTAAGTGTCCGAACTTTCTTTTAATAGGTTCGAGCTTTTTTGTCAAGTGCTGAGCTTTTTTTTACTGGGTTCAAGCTTTTTTACCAAGTGTCCAAGCTTTTTTTAATGGGTTCGAATTTTATTTCCAAGTGTCCGAGCTTTTTTTTACTGGGTTCGAGCATTTTGTCAATTGCCCCAAAATTTTTTTTATTGGGTTCGAGCCTTTTTTCCAAAGCTCCGAGTTTTTTAGTAAAGGCTCCGAGCCTTTTGTAACGACCCTAGAATGCATCCGCGTAGCGCCATTCCGTCGCCGTTCAAGTGATTGTCTGGGTTTCAACGAGACTTTCTGTCACTGTAAAATGAATGAAAGAAATTTGATATGGAACAACTATTGGGGGTATTTTTTTCCGTCAACATAATAGGGACCTTTTAAACATATGTTATTAAAGTAGTGACTGTTGAAATGCAACCTCCAAAAAGTGCCATCTATTTTCTGAACCCTTTTGAACAGAGCACCGTGAGTGAATACTTTTTATAAAAGATATATATCTTACAATTATATGTTAGCATTAGTTATTTAGAGAATTGTTAGAAATAAATGGTTTATTCATTTATTTAGAAAATAGAATTCCATATGATTTGAGATTTTTTAAGAAATATGTAGATTTCAAGAATCCGGAGATAGATTAGTTATAGAATTAAGATTTAGAAAGAAGAATAGTTTATATATGTTCAGACTGATTTTCAGATTTTCAAATAGATTTCTAGTATGTCAGATTTTCAGAGAAATTTTAAGATTTCCAGATAGATATCTAGATTTTCAGAAAGGATTACCAAATTTTTAGAAAGTTTTCCAGGTTTTCAGATTTAAGTGTTTTATGTGAATTTTAAGAAAATAAAAGAAAAGAAGATCTATTTATGTTTTCAGAAAAGTATTTAGAAAGAATTATACGTGTATGTTCAGATTTTAAGATATCAGATATTTACCCTCCATAGTAGATTATATTCAAATTATTAGCCTTTAAGGCTGCTCTGCATATGTATGTGAGATTACTCTACATGTTCGATCAGAAATCGACGTGTATTTGAGATTATATTCAGATTATTAGTCTTTGGAGTTGCTCTGCACGTGTATGTGAGATTACTCTGCACGATCGATCAAACATCAACGTGTATGTGAGATTATATATATATATATATATATATATATATATATATATATATATTACTCTACACGTTTGCTAAGATATCAACGTTTATGTGAGATATGTATTTTCCCCTACTCTACATGTGCATTGAGATGATTTGTCACATACATGAGATATTTTCCCTAAGTACTAGTTTGATAAGGAGTTTTCAGATTTTATATATTATTGATTATGATAAGTATAGACAAGATTATTAGAAAAAAAATCAAAATTTCAGTTATTTTATGTTTTATAAAAGCAGAATATGTTTTTTATTATATTTAACAGTATCAACAGAAAAAAAAGTGATTTACAAAAAAGATTTTTAATCAGTTCGCAGATCATGACACCAAACAATCCAGATTTAGGAAGAGATTTTGTTTTCAAAAAGAAAATTAAGACACATGTTTTCAGATTATATTTTTGTTAGCTAGTATAAAGTTAAATGAACTACGAGGGCTTTGATCCTTATTGAGTATAGAGTACATCGGTATTTGTGCTGTAAATCTCAACTCAAGCTCACAAAAAAAAAAAAGATAAGTTTTCACAGGATTTCATCCTACTCAAGATAGGAGTCGGGGAGGGTCCTGTCAAAAATACTTATTAAATTTATGAAATCTAACAAATTAATAAATTTATACAATACTATTTTAATGCTTTCAAACAATTGAGAATTTTGAATTTTTTTCCTAATTATTATCTTACAATCCATATTTTGTAAATCATTTATAGATTTCCACATATTATCTCATTTTTCATTTTCATTAAAGTTAAAAGAATTTTTTCGTTATTGATGAGAATCAAGAAGCATAACCAAATAATGATTCATTTCATGTTCTAGTTGGGCCAATTACAAGGGCCAAGAAGATCAAAGAAGCACTTAATGGGTTGATTGGGCTGAATAAGAGAGCTTGGGTGGGTGGCACAAGCTACAACGTGTGGTGATCGACGAATGGTTGGAGGAGATTCAATTTCAGCTTTTTCCTTTTTTAGTTTCCAAAAATAATGAGCTGATTTGTTTCCCAAATTAAGAGGTTGATTTGTTTCCATATATTAGCCTTCCAAATAGGGAGCAAGTCAACTAATTGCATGTTTTAATCTTTATTTTAGTTTCCTGATTATAAGGCATTAATTGTAGAATAATTTGTTCCCTTTCTTGTTTAGGCGAGTAGCCTTTCTTTTCCCTTTAGGGTTTTAGTTATAAGGGACGAATTGATGTATTATTTCGGTAAACTTGAATTGAATTAAAATTGAGAGAGTTTATCTTTTTGGTTCTAAACACCTTGACTTATCACTCACCTTTCTTGCTTGTTCTTGAGTGTTTTAACATTCTTTGATACCGTTGGTTCGTATCTCCTTATAGTTAACGGGTCACGGTCCTATATTGTTCTTGTTTATAAACTTGAAATTAGAAAACGATCCTTCGTCACCATATATTGGTTCCGGGTCTCACTGCTCATTGTGAGGTTCATATCAGTTGCTATCAGAGCTTAGGCTTCTAAAATCAAGTTTAGTTTACCCTTGTTTTCCTTCTTCTTTTATTCCGTTAGATAAAAAAAAATACCAAAAGATTTGTTTGAGTCCATTTGATCAAGGCCGGTAAAAAAAAAGTACAAAAAAAGTTGAAAAGTCTTGTAGTTGAATATATATATATATATATATATATATCTTTAGGAAAAAATCGATTCAAAACGAGAAGGAAGAGAAAAATTAGGGTTTGGTATATTTTAAAAAATTTCTCTTTAAAAGAAAGAGCCTTAACCCTAGATTAATCAACGTCTATTAAAAGTATCGTACATTTTCTAGTGACGACTGAACTCACGTCGAATTGAATCCGCATGATCTTCCAATCCAATCACGAACGTGAATCACCTACAAGTGTGAGCTCCCTTTCTTTAAATTGTATACCTGTGGATGGAAGCAAACAAAATCTCTTTCTTTTGTTAGTCACAATAATCCTCCAAGAAGAAAAATAAAGAACATTAGGTCACTTGTGAATTATCAATCAATTTGATTGAAACTCATGTGAACCTTGATTTGATGTTGTAAACAAAACCTTTTGATGTAAATGCTACTAGTGCACTAACGAAAACAAAATGTTCTTTCTTCCTTTTCCTCTTTACCGAATTTTCACACACCTATCTTTAGAGTTGGAAGAATTTATCTAGAGTAAGAACCGGATTCTCTACACTCAAAATTCTCTCTTGGCCGAATTTTACTCTTAGAAAACTTGTCTTGGCTAAATTTTCTCTAGTAAAATTAATGCCTTCGCCGAATTCAACATAAAGGTATATATAGGCTTCTCAAATCCTCTCATATGGAGGATTTACTTGGTGGGCAATAATCCTATCTCTAGGTACATTTACTTGGTGACAAAGAATCCTTTTCAAAAAAAGTTTTCTTTTCCACACCAATACTCCTAATCCAACTCATATAGTGTATTTATTCAATAACCAATTATTGAATATAATTAAATTGTGACTGTATTAAAACTTCCTAATTTGACTAATTGTCAACTAGAGTTTTAATCGAAATCAAATACTTCCTAATTTGACTAGATAAATAAATTCCTATTATTTATCTACTTATCAAATATAGTATTTGATACTTATCATATTACCAACAATAATATGACTCTAGGAGATCATCTCCTACTAGGAAAAAGATTTTGACTTTTAATTAAAAAATTAATTAATTAATTTCCATTTAATTAAATAAAAATAAATAAAAATATAAGGCTATTAAATAGTCCCTTGCCGCCCAAGCTATATAAATATAGGCCAAATATTGTTTTTTCTATTTTATTAAATCCATTGGACTTTAATAAAAGGTCCACATGTGAACTAGATTCATTCTTACTAAAAGCAACAAGTCCACATGCCCTAATGCAATTTCAAATGGACCTATAAATTGGTCCGGTATAATATATCAAGTGATCCATGCAAGTTCGTGTGAATTGGGGATCTTAGCGGACTATCTAAATTTAAACTCCAATAGACATAACATAATCACAGTCAACAAATGATTCACTTAGGTCTGATTTATTAATTTTAGTTCATTCCACTAAAGAACTAAAATTGAACTCTTAAATAAAGATAGAATAAGTTAATATTTCTCATTCATACCCTAGACAATCTTAATGGAGATAGTGTATCCTTGTGAAGAATACCAGTAATCGTCAAGAGCTCATAGACCGCCTATAGCTCTCCAAGTTAACATATTTACTCATATGACCACATTTTGAAGTTGGATATTTTGACTTGTCCATAAGCAATATTTCAATAGACACTATTGAAAACTTAATGTTAAGATTTAATATCCAGTTCCTCAAAACATCCATATGATGATATTCTACTCTCATTTAATAAATAAAGCCACGATGTCCATATCTATAAATGAAGTCCTTTATCGATTAACAAATTAATACCACCAAACTATCGAGTATAGACTATGCTATATTATCGTACTCATTGATAGCTCAAATGATAACACTTACAACCATAAGTCCATTATTTATCTCTGGATTGAGATAGACTCTCTGATTGTCTTCATGTGAAAACTTTTATCCATTGACCGTTCTGGATAAAGTATTTCACTGTGATCCTATTCAATGCACCCAGTGCACTAGATTATTTTCTCCAAAGACACCACACTTTGATGATTTTAGATTCATCATAACACATTTGATCTCACTCAAATGCTAGCAAAAGAATCTATAATTTTGATAAGACAAAGGTGTACAACCTTTATCTTAAGTTGTGAATATTATTCAAGACTAACTAAAAAATTATGTCTACATCACATATCCAGATGTATGAACAATTCTTCTTTTCTCATAGTCTTTTGACCTTATGATTATTTACTTTTGACAATTATAATAATTAAACTATAAATGCTATAAGATTTGGTAAACTAGAAATCATTTTTATTAATATGAAAGGATTGTCAAATATATTATTACACTCTTGCTATCTGTTGACGGTGATTTTTGGATGGATCACACGTCGAACAGAATGTATATGAAATCACACAATTGCTAACAAGTTAAAAGAAACACAAGGATTTTACGTGATAAAATCCTACGAATGGGGAAATGTCGATGGCTGTCGAAAACCGGTGAGGAAAGAACTTCACTACTAATAATCAATTACACACTCAATCTCTCGTGTTCTCTAGAATCTTTTTCTCTCTTTTTCAACCCTTCATGGGTATTATTAGGGGTCTATTTATACATGTATAGAACCCTAATTCATGCTATACAAGTAAATAAATTTGACATGTTTGAGTCGTTTTATTCTTCTTTCCTGTTTTGCGTTCTTTATGCATTAGATCCCTTGCCTAATTTGGACTCTGTCATCCATAGGGAAACTCGCTTCCTTATCAAAGTGTGCTTCGAGACACCTTATTGGAGTAAGACTCATTCTGCATGTTTTGATAGTCTCCACATGTTGTTCTACCGATCATCCACCAAAACCCGACCAAACTTTATTCACCCCGATCGGTTATTCAATCCCAATCGGGGGTTTTGTCCCGACAGTCTCAATAGCCCCGATCAGGTGTCATGAGACCATCTTTGGTTGGCTTAGGTAGGTTCAGGAAGGATGACTTTTGGTGACATGGCATATCTATCTCCTGTATCTTTGGGTAATTATACTGACTCATCATTCTTCAGATTTTACCAACAGCAATACCCCCTTAAACACACGGGGTCAGATAAATAATTATCGCAAATAGGGCATGTTCGGCTGCGTGTGTTTAATTCACTCTATTATTTTTGTCTTGTAATCCATTAATGCCCTTTTAATGCGCTACAGTTATCAACTACGCATATTTTGGCTGATGAAATCAATCCGCATCTTTTTTATAATTCAAATGGCACGTGGTTTTTGGTTCTCCTGCACCTACCCCCACTTTCGGCTGATGATGCATGTCTTCCTGGTGACGTCACTTGCTTGTATATATTGTCTTGAGGCGTTTCACTTCTCTTTTTATGATTCAATATTTTTCTTTAGCAGAGCGGTTGATCTCTAATTTTCTTTTCTTTGAGCCTTTTATCTTATCAGATCTTTCATCCTTTCAAACGTTTGTTCAAGGTTTGGACTCTATTCTTCATCATCAATACTATGAGCGGCTGGTGATGATGAGAATGCTGCTAGACTCGAGTATATTCTCTGGGCCATCTTCCCTCTTCCTACCAACCTACTGCATTAGACATGGATTATTCTATGGTTCACCCAGAATTTACTCCCATCTCATCTGATATTTCTATCTCTAACCCGGTTGATGTTTATATAGATATGTCAAAACAAGCGAGCTCCTGGCGGACCACCAGTGCCTCTCCCAAATAATCTACATACGCAGCGATCGACTTGAAGATACCTTCATAACTTCTCAAAATGAAGGACGTACCACAGGAGCGACAAGCTCGGATGCTAAGGTTCAGCGCCGATCACCCATGTTCGTTCGATTCGGAGATAAATGTTATGACTGAGGTTGAGCTAGCAAAGTTTGAGGACCAATTTGATCTGACAAGTGCATAAAAATTGTACTGTAGCGGTGATCGGGCTGTGTGGAACCCTCCCCCGGTGTGGTTGCTATATGCTGGGCCATGTTATCATCAGGGGTTACTCTCCCCCTTTAACATTTTATCGCTCGATTCCTGGCGGCTGCTAGCATTGCTCCCTCCCAACTAACCCCCAATTCTTACTAGGTGTTGGTCAGTTTGGGGCATCTATGGAAAAAGTTTGGGGCAAAACAACCCCCGACCCTACAAAAGATCCACATCTTTTATACACTGAACCGATCTGATAGTAGAGGAACTTTCTACCATCAATCCATATCTCAAAGCTTATGGATTCCTCATGGATATAAGGGGAAACCTGTACCCCCTTCAGATAAAGATCATAAAAGATTTATCTGGGGGTTCCTCTCCTCAAACAAGTACTAGAAGAACAATTGTTTCTTCATTAGGGGTGACTGGGGTGAAGTAGTCATCGCTGACCACGTACAAGGGTTGATACGAAACAGAGCTCCAAGGCACTTCTGTAATCCTGAGCATTGGAACAAAACTTCCCCCTCTCTGATAAAAAGCCAGGATGATATGGTTTTCAAAGCGACCGAGACCTCTTGGGAAGAGAGAGATCGTTGTTTCCTTTATGTTGAAGCAGACTTGATCAAGGTAGGGCTTTTTCCCGCGATTTTTGCCCGTCGTAGACAATGTGAGTCATCCTTGATTCTTTTTAGTGTAAACTGTCTTACGTACCTTTCCCCACGTTGATTGTTGATTAATGTGTGGCACTTTTTCCTTTCAGTATACTATGTGGACATCATCGCAGGTGATTAAGCTGAAAAGGCCAAGCATGTCGATCGGGTTAGTAGAAAGGCTGCAGCCGATCAGGTATCTCAGAGAATCTCTCCACCTGAATACGATCTGATGGAACATACGTATGAATATAACCGCCAATCCTCAGATGTCCCCCCTAAATAGGTTGGTACGAGTGATCGACATCCTCTCCGGGCTCAAAGTGATCATTGGGGCCATTCCAAAGAAAGGGCAAGTCGGGTGCGGTCCAATTCTAAAGTATCTGATCAAGGAAGATGTGATCCATATAGGTCTAAAAGAGAGCATCAGGGAAGGGATGATTCATGAAGGAAGAAATCACATGAAGTGGATGTGATAGATAAGGCTCCAAGCCATAAGGTGGTTAAGACTGCTAAAGGGCCATCCACTTTTGATGCCCTTCATATGAGAACAGGTCTTGCATCCGGAGTTAACCCGACATTGCCTACCCCAATAGCCGATCTAATCATTTTGGAGGATGAAGAGGATCATGAGACGATTTCTATCCTCATTTCATAAGAACTGTGATCCAAGAGAATGAGCAATCGGGGTACATCAAACTTGTCTCCCCCCCCTCCCCCGAGCCAATCAAGATTACGGATCAGACACTGCCTTCGAATGATTCTTCTCAGGTTCAGTCTATGCCACCCTCTCATTGCCCCGAGAAGGCTCCTATGCAGTTTACCGTTAGGCATTAGATTGTTTTTTCTGATTTTGAAGGTGATGATGGTGGTCCCAACGAGGAAGAGAAGATAGCTAATGAAGACTTCCTTGATCTGTTTGAAGAGCAGACTCTCCATTCTGTTTTGGAATCAGAGGAAGAAGCAGCTATACAGTTGAAGGGGGACATCAGGATGAGTGAGCCTATTGGTGCCCCTTCCACTGTGCTTGTTGGGTTTCTTCCTCCTGAGGGTGCTATCGAAAGTTAAATTTCTGAGAACGAAGGCCCCCGGGTTGTTACATCTGCTAATATTCTTAGGGAAGACGTTGGGATTTCGAAGACTCTAACCACTAATGATCGTGTTATTCCCTCCTCTTTTCGGGATCAGTCTTCTCCTGCTGTTTTTGCTACTGAGCTTTCTCATTTCCATTCATCTAGCAGTTCTCAAACTGACCCTCTTTCCATGCTTTGCTCAATATCATCAGGGGTCGGATACATTGGCGAAGGGTACTGGAAGGATGCCAAAGATGCTGCAGATTTTGAGCGGGTCCGCATGATATTTAATAATGGTGTTTTTGTAAGTCTTTAGACCATCTTGATTGTTTTTCTCCTAATCTTTCCATATGTCTAATTTTCCTTTTGTTGATCCTTTACAGGCGGTAGAGAGGTTGACTCGGGCTCTTATTGAGAAGAATAAACATTCTATTGAGATTTCTCAATTGATGCTAGCTCTCGCTGAGAATGATGAGACCTTGAAGTCTTCTGCTGCTAGTGCTTTTAAGGCTAGTCAGTATGTGGAGAAGTTGATGGCACATGCAGCAACTGAGATGACTTTGAGAAAAATGCTTGTGAACGTTCAGAATAGAGCCATTGCATTCGATGACGCTTTCAGAGAGCTTACTACAAGGAATGTTAAGATGGAGAAGAGAGTTGCTAAGGCTTAACTACGTAGTGCTAAACTTGAATCAAGGGCCATCTTAGTTGAGTTAGCAGCGAAGAAGGCTCGGGTAGCTTAGATTGCCCAGGACTCCCTTGCCTAAGCTCAGTAGAAGAAGTTGGATGTACCACAGGCGTTTGAGGAGGATAGGCTTCACTATGAGCATCTCACCAAAGACTTAGAGCAACAGCAGGTCAATATGGAAGTTTTTTCACATGAAGCCAGGTTAGACCTCGAGGTTTAAAATGTTGATCGGTACAAGAGGTCCTCTGCTTTCGATGCTACGCTCCTGAGGGAGTTTAAGAGAGTTCTGGCAATTGCCTGGGTGTTCTTTAGTGAGAATGAGAGGTCTTCCAAAGAGGCTCGCTTGAAGTGGGATTAGACAATATCTAAGCATCAGATGGAGTCCTTGGAAGTGATCAAGAACCAATGGATTAGGTGGAAGGCCTATTGCAAATCTATCGAAAAGGGTCCCCACCCCATGCATCTCAAACTCCCTTCGAAGGTATCCCTTGTGTTCTTCCATGCTGGTCAGGACAGTAGCGCTCTGACCAAAGGGGTCGATGTTTGTCCTTTAACGGATGTAGATTATTCTCTCTTTGCTTCTACTGATCCCGATGACAATATCTCCTGGTCAGATTTTGGAGACTTCAGTGAAGATCAAGATGATGATGTCCCTCCTTTCGGTCTTGGGAGCTCCTCAATTATTGGGAATAACTGATGCATCTCTGCCTTTGTAGCTATTTCATATGTACTTATATTTGTAATATTCTACATACTATGACAATTAATATATATTTTTCCCCTATTTGCTTGTCTCCAAGATATGTACCATTTTCTGTGTGTGGTTTCTTATGTTGAGGTTTATGCCTTAAACATGTAACTTGTAAATAGATTTATGAAGTAAATAAAAAGAAAGGTTCAATTCATTCTGTTATGTTATTTATTTTATAAACTTGTGAACATATTAACATCCTGGATTACCGGATGTAATCTCAAACTATGTAAATGAGTGTCATATACGGATGAATACAGTAAGAGACGTGCAATCTAAAGAGTCCATAGATAGCAAATAAAGCTGGGTACTTTATTTGTGGTTAATCTATAGCTGCGGTCCATTCCGTGATGTACAATGATTCTATCCTGAATCATTCATATGAGATATGGGAATGGAGACACCTTGTATGATATGATCATATAGGACTGGGCCATGATCTATATGAATCCTAATAGACTTAAACATGGATACTAGCGCGAAGGTCTCTTCATAATCAACCCCCTCTTTCTAGGTATAACCCTTGGCCACTAGCCTTGCTTTGAAGATCTCTACCTTTCCGTGTACTCCTCTCTTTTTCATATAGATCCACTTACACCCTATAGGTTATACCCCATCCGGTAAGTCTACAAGATCCCAGACAAATTTAGAGTACATGGACTCCATCTCGAGATTCATGGATTTAAGTCATTCTTCTTTATCAGGATCTTCCATTGCATTCTTAAATGTCAATGGATAATCCACACTATCAGCAGAGACAATACCTTGTCCCTCACATATACCTAAATAGCTTTCCGGTTGTCTCGCAACCCTCTCATAACGTCTAGGTGGTAGTGTATCTTGATCAGGAACCATCTAACTCTCAGATGTTTGTGGATCAACAACTCTTGTTGATGAAGCACTAATCTCACCAGGCTCCCACTCATTCAATACAATCTTAGAACGTGGTTTATGGTCACTAATATAATTGTCCTCAAGAAACGTTGCATTTGTCGATACAAATACTTTGTTATCTTCGGGATTATAGAAGTGTCCACCTCTGGTCTCCTTGGAGTATCCTACAAACAAGCAGACCATAGATTTGGAGTCTAGCTTTCCACTTCTGTTCTTTAGCACGTGTGCTAAACACCCCTATATGTGGAATTGTCAAAAACTAGCTTTACGACCATTCCACAACTCTAGGGGAGTCTTAGGAACAGATTTGGATGGCATCACATTCATAATGTATACCACTGTTTGTAACGCATATCCCCAGAAGGAATTTGGTAATGATGAGAAACTATTTATAGATCTCACCATTTCCATTAATGTTCTATTTCTCCTCTCCGCTACACCATTTTGTTGAGGTATACCGGGAGCTGTGAGTTGGGAAACTATCCCATGCTCAACCAAGAAGTCTTTAAACTCTTGGTCAAGGTACTCACCTCCACGATCCGATCATAGTGACTTGATATTCCTACCTAATTGATTCTCAACATCAGCTCGGAATTATTTGAACATTTCAAATGTTTTCGACTTCTGTTGCATTAGGTAGACGTATCTGTATCTTGAGTAGTCATCTATAAAGGTGATATAATACTCATAACCACCCCAAGCTTTAACACTCATCGGTCCGCAGACGTCTGTATGTATAAGCTCTAGCGGTTCTTTAGCTCTATGCCATTTTTCAGTAAAATGTCTCTTAGTCATCTTACCTTCCAGACAAGATTCGTAGACAGGTAAAGTGCCAACCTTTAACTCACTTAAAGATCCGCTTTTTACTAGTCTGTCTATCCGATCAAGGTTGATATGACCAAGCTTTAGTTGCTAGAGATACGTGTCATTATCTGGAGAAATCTTATGTCGTTTAGTTTTTGGTTTTTCAACCTTAAACATTTCGGTGTTGAGCAATGTAGAATGTATTAACGGTCTTAACACATACAAATTGTTTTCATTAATTTCTAAACAAATATTCAGACCATTCTTTCCAATAATAAAAGACTTATTATTAAAAGAAACATAATATTTTTGTTATAACAACTTAGAAACGGAAATCAAATTCGTGTAAATCAAAGAATATAAAATACATTGTCCAACAATATATAATTATTACAAATACGTAATCTAATTACGCTCACTGCTCGTGCCGACACGACATCCCCTGACCCAACACTTATTGAGAAGGCTTGCTCATCTAGCTGTGTCCAAGAATCAATCCATTGTAAAGAAGAACAAACATGGTTAGTGACCCCTGAATCAACTATCCAGGGTGAAGAATCATCTTCCACTAAACACGACTCAAGAACAAGTAAATCATATTTACTTTTCTTGTACTTCTTCTTGCTTTGGGCTTTCTTGGGTTTGGGCTTACCCTTCGCTTTCCCAATAGACCTCTTTCTCTTCTTATTATTAGAGTTGGAAGATGGTTCGGCAACATTTGTCTCACTGATCTTACCTTTGTTGTCCTTAGTCAAGGACTCAAAGATAGTGAGCTCATTAAGCAACAATGTGAGATTGAACCTTAACTTGTTCATCTCGTAGTTGCTCTTAAACTGATCGAAACTCTTTGAAAGAGTCGTTAGTATGATGCTCACTTGACTGGGTTCGTCAATGGCCCCGCCATTAACTTCTGCCTTGTTGAAGTAGGACATCATGCTCAGTACTTGTTCCCGAACTGACGTACCTTCCTTCATACGAGCGAGCATAACGGAACGAACAGCTCCTTATCGTTTTTGCTCGAAAGGCTGCCTAAGCATAGCTTGCAATGACTCCATGATTTTTAATGCTGAAGTCATTGCTTCATGCTTTGTGACAAGCATGTCTGTTATAGAAGCCAACAGATATGTTCGGGCCTTCTCACCAGATGAGACTCATCGCTCGTATACCTCACGAACAGTTCGTGTATCATTGGCAGCAGGCGTTGGAGGACATTCTTCCGTAAGCACAAACTTAAGGTCTTTGGTGGCCAATATTGCATTAATGTTAAGTTTCCACTTAATGTAGTTATCACCAGTTAATTTGATCGTTTGCGAGAATTTGAAGTAATGCAGAAGACATTATTGCTGAAATAAATAAAACATTTATTAAGTCATTTATTTAAAACAAGTGTGAGTGCTTTGGTATAAATTTAAACATGATGCATGAACATGTTTAACAAACTAGAACTATCCTAAAACTAACCTAAAACTAGTTACTATACAACGACAATCCAACATACCACAAAGAAGTGCCGCCTTAGGGTCGGTCAAGTCTTTGCACGTTGGACCGAGACATTCTCAATCAAATGATATTCTAGAATAACTCTTATTCCATATCATTCAACCATAGTTCATTCAATTAGGTTTTTAATTAACAAACTTAATCAAAACCTTCGTGAGTGTAACCCACCATTTCAGATCTCACGATCTTAATTCGAGAATTGCCGTATTAGGGTCGGTCAATCCTGAAATACCCTCAAAAATCCTATTCGTTAGGAAGTGAACCTTGGTATTGACCTTTGTGGAAACCCTCCTTAGGCTTAGGGAGGACGAAAACAAAGTCGTCACGAGGCCCCACTTGGATCTCACGGTGTTGAACTAATGATGGAGACCTCGGGATATATATGTGATATATATGTCATATATCCCTCTCCCACTCACTATTTTAAAATTACCGTTAATGCACCTAGATTCTACAAGATTAAACGACTAACTTTAATCAAGTTATCTAGCGCATTAACTAATTAGAAACAAATTCTAATTAACTAATAAATTATTAATGATTTTTAACAATTAAAAATCTAATCTATTAGTGGATAATCTAAGATTTTGTAAACTATTTACTAAGATCAGATTATTATGTTAGTGTTTACCAAGTTTTAACTATTAAAACTCTAACACTTTAGTCGGTTCATTTATTATTAGGTAATTAATCATATTAATCCTAATTACAATAAATGACCCTATTAATCTAACTTATTAAACTTTTTAATAACTAGATTAATATTAATAAGAATTACCAAGTTTTTTAACCATTAAAAACTAATCTCATTATTCATAGCCAATTATGTATATTTCTCATTTTAATCACATTAAAAAAATACATAAAATATCAAGCTATGATGCATGTATGACATATCAAATATATTTGTGTAGGCACATCTAATCTAAATGACATACGTATGCATGACAATACTTTTATCATCACATAATATAAAGCATATATGAATTGACCAAGTACTGTGGATTATTTAACCTAAAAAAAATAGAATCTAAAATTATAAAAAAAATTCCTAAGGCATTCATTGGCCTTCTAGTAACTTCAGATATCTTCTAGTCTCTTCAGGTCACTCTGATTCATCTCATGAATCATTCTTCGCGATTTTTCCAGGTCTTCAATATAGGTTACATTTTTTTTACAATAGAATAACAGTAAAAAAAATAAACATATAATAATAATAATAAAAATTATACAACCCATAAACTCTAAATCCACAGTACCATATAATTAACGATCAATCATATTTTTGGAAATTAAAAAAATAATAATATACATACAAAAATATCATACAGTCATTTTAAATCGTGCCTACACAATCATACATACATGAGCAACGAAAACAATTTCCTGTTCCGAAAATAAAATTTGCTCTGATACCAATTATTGTTGGAACCCCGTTCAGCGGTTAAGTAGCGGAAATATGTTTTAAATTTTTTATACAGATCATAATCTGTATCTGGGACCAGTGAATTTGGGATCGTAATTATTTTTCGAAACTAATACATACAATATGTAAACACATGAAACTGAAATCGATATAATCAGAAGAAGAAAATCTTACCAACGTTTGGAAGCTCCTTCACTTTACGATATGCTCTTGTCTGAACCACTCGATCTTCCTTGCTATCTCTCAGGACTGGTAACTACGTGTGGGAGCGTCACGGTCTCAAGAACTTGAATGGAGAATGTAGAGAGAATTGAAGAAACTCTTTCTTCTATATGTTTCAAAAACACACAAAACATGAAACAATATATATATATCTATATCATGCCTTAGTCTTTTTCACAAATATATAGAAAGATATCTCGCCTGCTCTTTTTCACAAGTATATCTATTTCACAAATATATCTATATATATGTCGCCTAATCTTTTTCACTATATATCTCGCTTGCTTTTTCATATATATATATATATATATATATATATATATATATATATATATATATATATATGTTGCCTGCTACTTTTTTCACCAACCTATATATATATATAGCCTCTGATATATCTATTTTTTTTATCACGCCTCAGCTAAAAAAAATATATCATATATGTATTAAGTATCTGTTTCTCATATACAAATTCTTCTTTTGACTATTGTTTTATGTACACACATCAATTTGTATTCAATGCAATCTCTTGTGTTATTAACTGATATATATATATTTTAATTATCCTTTTCAAATATATATAATATATTAAAAGTGATAATAACTATTTTAAATTTAAACTTAAATTCAAATACTTAGATAAATGATTTTTTAAAATAAAATAATCATATTCTTTTATCTTCACCTAAATCCATATATCAACTAACACCCTTCATTTAATAGTTAATTCATAATTCATAATTATCAATATAATTAAATAATCTAATAATTTAATTAATTTAACTATTAACGTTCATTAATTAAATAATCTCATTATTTAATTAATTCCCAAATATATACATGTCACTTTTGTAACACAATTAATTGGACAATCCAATTAATTAACTGTGACCCTTGTTACCTAAATCGATCGGGCTAGCAAGGGGACATATTGGACCCACAGTATTTTGAGCTCCAATAATCATCGGAATCATTAATTAAACTCTATAATTAATGTTCCTTGATTATTAACTCCGGTGTTATTCCCCTAAAAACTTGAAATGCACTATCTCAACTGTATACGCTTTTACACAGACCGATACAACTTGGTATCCATCGATATAACTATTACATATGGTGTGATCCTCAACAATAGTTCATAATTAGAGTTGTGTTATGATGTCGGTTGTATCTCTAATTATATATATCCTTTAAGTACCGTTGATTCTCTAATGGACAATAAATCCTATTTCCTTACGGAATTAGGAGAACGCTCATATTGTCAAAGCCCCGAATCAATATTTAAGGGAACTACCATCTACTTCTCACAAAAATGAGTGGATTCCACTATTGTGTACAAACCTTCCCAGCCACAAGCCAAACCGCAATCCCAACATACGGAACATATTGATCGGGAACAGCATCCGACATCACCCATGGTATATCAAAGACCACTATCTAACCTGAAGGAGTCGATAAGACACTCAAGATTAAGATCACCCACATATAGCCATCATTAGTTGATATATATGAATCTCATCGGTAAACGGATCTTGGTGAGAGATTCATATAGATCATGGTCCAGTCCTATATGATCACATCATACAAGGTGCTTCCATTCCCACATCTCATATGAATGATTTAGGATAGAATCACCGTACATTACGGAATGGACCACAGCTATAGATTAACCACAAATAAAGTACCCAGCTTTATTTGCTATCTATGGACTCTTTAGATTGCACGTATCTTACTGTATCCATCTGTATATGACACTCATATACACAGTTTGAGATTACATCCGACAATCTTGGATGTTAAATATATGCACAAGTTATAAAATAAACAACACATCAAGAATGAATTGAACTTTTCCTTTTATTTATTTCATAAATCCTTATACAGATTACATCTTTAGGGCATAAACCCCAACAGAAGGTGTTTCCCCTGTTGAAGTCTTTTCCGTAGTCCGATAAGCCCATAAGACTTCGTGTAGCTTTTCTGCCCAGTTTCCTTTCTTTCCTTCCAGCTTTGCCTTCAGGGTATGCTTGATTATTTTGTTCATTGCCTCCGTTTGGCCATTAGTCTAAGGGTTATCAGATGTGGCATAATAGTTCTTTATCCCAAAGTCTTGACACATACTTCTGAAGTTATCACAATCCAATTGAGTCCCGTTATCTGTGATTATGGTTTTTGGGATTCAAAATCGATAGATGATGTTTTTCTTCACAAATCCGGTCGTGTTAGCCTTGGTTATATGTACCAGTGCTTCCGCTTCAACCCACTTTGTGAAGTAATCAACGACCACTATAACATGTTTCACCCCTCCTTTAGTTGTAGTAGGCATCGAGCCAATCAGATTTATTCCTCACATGGCGAACAACCATGGTGATGTCAAGTTCTTCAACTGCTCGGGTGGTCTCTGGATGTCATTAGCTATCTTTTGACAACAACACACTAACTTGCAACACCTTGTGCATCTTCAAACAGAGTCGGTCAATAAATGCCTTGCCTGAGAGTTTAATGTGCCAAGATTTTGCCACCCAAGTGATTTCCACAGACCCCCCATGTGTATACTTTCTAGTATTTACTTACCTATGACCGGGTCCACGCATTTCTGAAGGGTTTTGGAGAACCCTTTTTTATATAGCTTTCCTTCTATTATCGAATATCTTATGGCTCTCTATCTGAGACATTTCGTCTCAGCTATCTCCTTCGGGAGCACTCCCTTCTCTAAGTATTCTCTTATCGGGGTTATCCAAGTAATTTGTTCCCCTTCAATCAATTCTACATCCGACACTTCGGCTTGATTTTCGCTCTAGATCCTTGGCTTTTGTAGGTGGGCGATCGAGACTATTTTTGACCATACAATGGTGGTTGATGCCAATTTTGACAGCACGTCTGCATTCTCATTTTTCTCCCTCAGGATCTGGGTGATTATGTATACTTTGAACCTTTCGAGGAGTCTCTTAGTTATAGTTAAATACACAGCCATATTGTTGTCCTTGGCTTGGTATTCATTCAGAACTTGATTAACCACCACATGTGAGTCACTGAATATTTCCAACTCATCTGCTCCCAGTGTCGTGCACACCCTAAAGTCTGCCAGAAGCGCCTCATATTCTGCCATATTGTTAGCAACTTTGAAGTCAAACCGTAAAGCACATTCCACCTGGTCACCTTCTGGCATGGATATAACTATGCCTCCCCCACTGCCGTGCGTGTTTGACGATCCATCTACATGTAACATCCTGATTACCTCGTTGTTCGGCTCAGCAAACTCCGTAACCAGATCTGCTACAACTTGTCCCTTGATCGCCGCTCTCGGCGAGTAAACAATGTCAAACTCACTTAGTTCCACTGCCCATTTAGGCAGCCTTCCCGACACCTCGGGTTTCGATAAAATCTGTTTCAATGGACAGTAAATATATACTTCAATTTTGTGAGCTTGAAAATACGGTCTCAGCTTTCTCGCTACTGTTACCAAGGCTAAGCCCATTTGTTCGGCTGGGGAATATCTTGTTTTCGCAGGTAACAAAGCTTTACTGGTGTAGTATACAGGCTTCTGCATTCCCTGCTCCAATCTGACCAGTACTGACCCTGTCACTACGTTTGTTACGGACAAGTAGAGGTAGAGCACTTCCCCATCAAGTGGTTTAGATAATATCGAAGCTTTTCCCAAGTATTCTTTGATTTTTTTTTAATGCTTGCTTGCACTCATCATTCCATTCTACCCTATTGCCTTCTTAATTGCTTTGAAAAAGAGTAGGCATTTGTCCGTTGATTTACTTATGAACCGACTCAGTGATGCTAAGCAACCCATCAATCTTTGGATTTCCTTCAATGTCTTCGGAGACCTCATTTCTTTCAAGGCTCTTATTTTCTTTGGGTTTATTTCGATCATTCTTTAGTGAACTTGAAATCCCAAGAACCTGCCCAATGGTACTCTGAATACACACTTCTTTGAATTTAGCTTCATCCCATATTTTCGTAGTACCTCGAACGTTTCCCTTAAGTCGATCGGATGATCTTCGAACGTTACACTTTTAGTTAGCATATCGTCCACGTATACCTCCATATTCCTACCAATCTGTCGATCGAACATTTTATTTACCAGCCTTTGGTAAGTTGCTCTAGCGTTCTTTAACCAGAATGACATGACCTTATAGCAATACAATCCCTGGTCAGTTGTGAATAAGGTTTTTTCCTTATCTGGTTTGAACATTCTGATCTGGTTGTAACTTGAATAGGGGTCCATGAAACTTAAAAGTTCATGACCGACTGTTGCATCTACCAATTGATCAATCCGAGGAAAATGGAAGCTATCATTTGGACATGCTTTGTTAAGGTTGGTGAAATCTACACATATCCTCCATTGGCCATTTTTATTTTTCATCAGGACAATGTTGGTAACCCAGTCTGGATATTTTACATCCCGAATGGATCCTGCGGCTAATAGTTTGCCCACCTCTTCCTTTATTGCCTTGCTTTTTTATGAGTTGAAGTGTCTCATCTTCTGGATAACTGGTTTCTGATCGGGATTCACTACTAAGTAATGTGAAATGGTCATTGGATAGATCCCTGGTATGTCTGTGTGTTCCCAAGCGAACACATCTTTATATTTTTTTAGGATTTTGACCATTTTGTTTTGATAGTGCTTCGTCAATTGGGACCCAAGCCTGACAGTTTTCTTGGGATCACTGTTTCTCATGGCAACTTCCATGGTTTGTTCCTCCGGGCCGTTGTCACTCTCTGGCATTGCCTCTCTCGGGTCTAGGTCGAACCTGGTCGGGGTTTCCACATTCACCTTCGTTAGGTCTACTTCTAGGTCTTCATCTTCTTTAATAGCATCCACTTGCATTACCCTCAACTCTACCTTTTTCCTGTATATGACGAGATTTGTTTTTTTGGCCCACTCCTGTGAGCTTTTCATGATTCCCACTCCCGCTTCGGTTGAAAATTTCACCATGAGCATGTAGGTTACACTTACAACTCTTATTTTGTTTAGGAAGAGCCACCCTAACAGAGCTTTGTATGGCCAATTCTTGAGATTTACGACCACGAAGTCCAGAAATATCGTCTTTGTACAAGGAAAGCTTCCAGCTTCTACTCGTAGTTTAACTATTCCTAACACCCTGACTTCGTTTCCTCCGAAACCCCCAATGGAACCTTTAGTGATTAGAGATCACTCTTCTGTAGCCCGAGTTGATCGAACGCCTCTATGCTTAAAATGTCTGCTGAGCTGCCATTGTCGATCAGTATTCTTTTTACTTGATTATGCCCGATGCGAAATGACACAACGATCGCGTCGTTTGGTCTTACCTCCGACTAGTGTGCATCTGTTTTAGTGAAAATTATTGGTCCCCATCCTTACTTTTCTTTTTTCCGGTCAGGGCCTAGATGATTCACCTCCATACTCCTTTGGTTGTTCATGGCTTCCCTAACTTCGGACATCCTTTCTTGGCTACTACTTCCAGTATTGGGGCCACTAAAATTGGTGTTGATTGTTCCGCTGTCCGAGTCTTTCTTTGGGCTCATATAACTCCTATCCTGATCCCTTGTGTGGATATCCTTTTGTCGATCTTCACCTCTTCTGAGGATGACATCAGTAAAATAACCTTCCCGGATTAGGTTATCAATGTAATCTCTGAGTTGGTAACACATGGAGGTTTCGTGGCCATTCTCCTAATGGAATCGACAATACTTGATAGTATCTCTTCTAGCAAAGTTTGACTACCTCGGGGGTTTTCTATATAAGTTTTTATCTTTTATTGTATTAAGAATTTCCTCATGCTTTTTGGCTAATAGGGTATGATTGGTGTACGGGTGCCTTGGGTTCCTCCATGTTCTATCATCATCCTTTTACCTGTATTTTCCTTTTCCTCTGTTGCCCTTCTGGTCATTTTTACCGTTGTTTTTCGAACCCTTTCATGGTTCTTTTGACTGCTGGCAGGATGACCCCCATGTATAAATTCTCCCCCATGGGCAATCTGTTCTTTTTTCGCCATGGTGTATCCCCCAACATGATCTATCATGCTTGCATATGTGGTCGGTCCCCGCTGCCTCAGGCTTAACGTTAGGTGACTGTGTTACAAGATGTTTATGAATGCGGACACCACCGCGTCATCGTTAGGGTCTTGGACCTCCGATACCTCCTGTGAAAACTTGGTTAGATAGTCTTTTAATTTTTCATCTTTTCTTTGCCTCAAGGTAGAAAGAGCTGACACCGATTTCCTCCGCTGGATATTTCCTATAAATTGTCTGGTGAATTCTCACGTCAATCCTTCGAAACTCTTGATGGATCCCGATGATTATCCTCCAAACCACCTAGACCTCTGATCTCCTAATGTCTGAGTGAACATACGACACATGAGGGCATCATCATAGTCGTACTAGGCCATGTCTCTCTGGTATCTCCTGACATGTTCCTGCGGATCGGTATTGTCTTTGAATTGCTCTGCATGCGGTATCCTGAACTTCTCCAAAAAGTGGGCTCGCCTTATGGCATCAGTAAACGGATTCCTAAAACTTCCGACCAGGGGGTTATCTTGAATTTGCCTTTTCTCCAAAGCTTCTATCCTCCTAAGAAGAACTTCACGCTCTCCTTCGGTCTCGCCGCGCCTATCTAACCTTTGGTGGATTGTGAGCCCATACGGGTCCCTTTGCCCTCGAGGAGCGTGTTTGTCATCACTTACATTCGATTGGGGCTTCTTACTCCGTCCATCATATCTGTCTTCTTTCTCAAAGTATTGTCTTACATCGTCGTACTACGGTATCCTCGCGTGAGCTTGTCTCCTCACGTTCCTCCACTCTTCTATCCTGGTGTGGGTTGCTTCTTCTGTTTGAACGTCCTTTTTATCCCATTTCTTTGTCCTATCTCTTCCAGATTTTTGGGGTGCGCCTGAAGTAGTTGCCACGATCTCATATCGCACCTTAGGTCATTGAGCTACCACAAGTGTGAAAAGCTGGTACGGCGAATTCAGATTTACGGTTGCATTTATGCTAATTCCTGTCTAGCGGCACCATCAATGATTCTCCGTAGGGATTCTTGAATTTGCCTAAATGCATTTGGAGATATTCCTGTAGTCAAGCCCGTGGTCGTGACGGCGTCCTATCTGCTTGATGGTGGAGTTCTTAAAGGTGGATCTGTTCCTGGTACGTCGGCGTCCACGACATACACCTCTCGTGAGACGTCAACGTTGCACGGGGACGAATCTCTATCACTGCTGGAAACCATGATTTTAGTTTGTATGGCTAAATTTTTGGCTGATTATAACGTCAGAGGTTCAGCCCCTCCTTCTAGCGCCAATTGTTGACGGTGATTTTTGGATGGATCACACGTCGAACAAAATGTATATGAAATCACACAATTGCTAAAAAGTTAAAAGAAACACAAGGATTTTACGTGGTAAAACCCCAAGAATGGGGAAATATCCATGGCTGTCGAAAACCGACGAGGAAAGAACTTCACTATGAATAATCAATTACACACTCAATCTCTCGTGTTCTCTGGAATCTTTTTCTCTCTTTTTTCAACCCTTCATGGGTATTATTAGGGTCTATTTATACATCCATAGAACCTTAATTCATGTTATACAAGTAAATAAAGTTGACGTGTTTGAGTCATTTTATTCTTCTTTCCTGTTTTGCGTTCTTCACGCATTAGATCCCTTGCCTAATTTGGACTCTGTCATCGATGGGGAAACTTGCTTCCTTATCAAAGTGTGCTTCGAGACACCTTATTGGAGTAAGACTCATTCTGTATGTATTTGATAGTCTCCACGTGTTGTTCTGTCGATCATCAACCAAAACCCGACCAAGCTTTATTCACCCCGATCGGGGGTTTTGTCCCGACCGT
Source organism: Dipteronia dyeriana (assembly GCA_032871835.1). Lineage (NCBI taxonomy): Eukaryota > Viridiplantae > Streptophyta > Magnoliopsida > Sapindales > Sapindaceae > Dipteronia > Dipteronia dyeriana. Next base: position 18,866,201 of record CM065297.1, read on the forward strand.
ATCAATAGCCCTACCAGGTGTCATGAGACCATCTTTGGTTGGCTTAGGTAGGTTCATGAAGGATGACTTTTGGTGACATGGCATCTCTATCTCCCATATCTTTGGGTAATTATACTGACTCGTCATTCTTCAGATTCTACCAATAACACTATTGAATATAATCCCAACAATATCAACTCTTGTTATTCCTCTTGAATTCCTACTTTGAAATTCCAAAAAAAAATATGGTAGTTGAATCTTGCCTTTGTTCTTTTTGTCATATTGTGCACTTCACCTGTTACATCTTATTTCTTGAACTTCTTGTGAGTGTCCGTCTAAGTCAAAAAAAAAATTGAAATTGTTAACGAATAGTGGAAAAAGGCAAGACGCTGTGAGCTCTTCAGAGGGTAAAAGTAAAAAATTGAGTGAAAACACGAGTGTGAGTGCCATCATTATTGAGAGTAAACGCGTGAATGAGTGTTTGTTAGGCTTACCATTATTTTTTTTGCAGGTTAAAAGAAATGTCTGATGATGCACCATAAAAGATCGATTTCAACTTTTTTTAAAAGTTCTTGGATCAAAAGTTTGATCAGTTGGAGATGAGGTTGGATCAAAGAGATTGACGAGGAAGGGTTCCACACGAGCATTCGAGTTCTTCTTCATTATAGGAACCAAATTAGAATGAGAGGGATGACTAGCCTAGTTTCAAGGCCAAGGTCAAACCTTATTTGAGACAGTTGTATGAAGATCAAGTGAGGTTACAAAAATAGAGTGAGATTGAGTCCATACCACCTTTGGAGGATGCAAGTGACATTGAGTATCCGGTGTATGGAGAGCTTTTGGTCCCAAGAAGAGCTCTTAGTGCACAAGCCAAGGAAGATGATGAGTTGAATTTGATCACTTTGAAGCACCCAAAACCATATAAGACACAATGGTTGAACGATTATGGAGAAATCAGGGTGACTAGACAAGTGATGGTGTCATTCTCCAATGGGAAGTGCAAAGATGAAGTCTTGTGTGATGTGGTGCCTATGCATATGGACCATATCCTTTTGGGAAGACCATGGCTGTTTTATAGGCATGTAACTCGTGATGGTTATACCAAAAGAAGAGAAAATATGTCTTCTTAGTGTGATTCATCAAACAAAGATGAAAGGGGGGAAGCATCATTCGTGTTGCGGATTCGAGGACGAATCCTTTTGAGGAAAGCGGGAATGATGAGAATCAAGAAGCATCAACAAAGGATCAATTGCATGTTCCAGTTGGGCCAATTACAAGGGCTAAGAAGATCAAAGAAGCACTTAATGGGTTGATTGGGCTGAATAAGAGAGCTTAGGAGTGTGGTGAGTGACGTATGGTTGGAGGAGATTCAATTTCAACTTTTTCCTTTTTTATAGTTTCTAAGAATAATAAGCTGATTTGTTTCCCAAATTAAGGGGCTGATTTGTTTCCGAATATTAGCCTTCCAAATAGGGAGCAAGTCAACTAATTGCATGTTTTAATCTTTATTTTAGTTTCCTGATTGTAAGGCATTAATTGGCGAATAATTTGTTCCCTTTCTTGTTTAGACAGGTAGCCTTTCTTTATAAGGGACGAATTGCTATATTATTTTGCCAAACTTGAATTGTATTAAAATTGATAGAGTTTATCTCTTTGGTTCTAAACTCCTTGACTTATCACTCACCTTTCTTTCTTGTTCTTGAGTGTGGCGTCTTCAACATTCTTTGATATCGTTGGTTCTTATCTCCTTATAGATAACAGGCACGGTCCTATATTGTTCTAGTTTACAAACTTGAAATTAGAAAACGATCCTTCGTTACCATATATTGGTTCCGGATCTCACTGTTCTTGGTGAGGTTCATATCAGTTACTATCTTAATAATCATAATTAAGTCAATGATAAAAATAATTATACCGAGTCTTCTAAGTAACTCATCAATGCTTTGAATATTAGAAGATTAGGATATTAAGATAAGAAATGATAAAGGAGAGAGATCAAATTGGCCGAGAACAGTGGCGAACTCAGAAAATATTTACAGATCGGACTAAACTATATATATAAATATTTTTTTCTCAATACACATGAGTAGTATATAATCAATTCATTAGCTATCAATTATTGGATTTATCTCTTTTTTTAGTTAATATATTCTAATACTTAGTGGTTCAAAAACTCTCACATTGAATTGTTTTGTCAATATATTTAAATGCTTAATCAATGACTCACAGACTCTCACATTGATTTGTTTGTCAATATATATCTTGTTTTTAAATAGATTCTACCTATTATGAAAATTTACTATTAATGACCGGTCATAAAAGCAAGGAAATATTATATATAAAACAAGTATAAAATAATACTTTTATTGATTGTGATTGATAGTTTGTAATTTTTATTATTGTCTCTTGATTTTAAGTTTGGATAAATAAATGAAATAAATTATACTAACGGTAGGAGATATAAGTGTAATTATAAACAAAATTTACATATAAATACAATTAAACAAAATATTAAAGGTGCTTGTGCAATTAATAATAGTATATATAATTTATTTATTTTTTAAGAGAATAAAATAAAACATTTTATTTTATTGCCAAAGAATTACATTACTAGATGTAGATCCAAAATCGGATTATATCTGATAATCTAAAACTAAAATATCAAAAAAAAAAAAAAAAAAAAAAAAAAAAACTCTTACAATTAGTCGTGAAATCCAATACTAACATTTCAAGGAAAAAAAAACACTAACAAACGGCTTCAACAGCCAACCTATATTCTGAAGAATGGCAACCTGTAGGCCCCAAATAGTATTCCGACACAGGTATCACACAACTCTCTCTACCAAGACAATTCTGTCGATGTAAAAGAGTAAATGTCAGTAGAATTCAAAGAAAACATAATTAATAAATAAATAAACCTTGAAATGCATTACTTACATTTTGGATATATGACAAAGCCCAAGGAGCCTCACAAGTGCCTCTCTTGAATGATCCACAAGTTCCCTCAGGATCACCAAAGCTTGCAAATCTAATATCAGTAAAGACCCTTCCACCTTGGCATGATAGTTGCAGATTGTTGTTATCATAAGCATGTGCACACACTGTTCCAACGGTAACAGTTTGGACAGTTACATCATCTGGAGTTCCTCCGAATTCTTCAAACAGGACCAGAACATTCTCTCTATCATCCAGGAACTCCCGTGGAATATGGTAGTATCTTTGAGTAGATTTTCCACAGTTAGTGACGCATTTACCACCGTCATATGTTTGATTATAGTCACATTTATAAGAACATCCATCTTTTGGAGCAGTTTTGCTAGGCCAATATCTTCCGATGCTTTTACCATTCACCCAAGCTTCTCCCTTGCCCAAACCAAGCAAGTCTACAACTACTGGATCAGTTCCGAGAGGAGATGGAAATGTGGTCTGAAAGTGCGGATAATGTCAGCAAACAGATACATTAAAAGGGTCTAAAAATTAGATTATAAAGAGAGAATGAATGAATTACCTTATACCAGACAAATGGCCTATTAGTTGGAAGAGTCTCAGCACGCCAATTATGCTGGTGATGAGTGTGAACCTTGTTAAGTTGCTGTTTTATTCCATTGATACCAACCTTGTATATCCACTCATTCGAGGAGAGATCTTTGGTAATATTAGCAGCATAATCAATCAATTGCACTGGACCACCATGAATTCCAATCGGTATATCCTCAATGTGGTCACCGTAATTCTAAAATGTATTCAAAGAACAAAAAAGAAAAAAACAAAATCAAGTGTCATCACTGGAATACAGATGTAAATTCTTTGGAACAGAGAATGTAGTTCAGGCTGGCTTACCTGCAATCCAACCGTAACACTAACTAGAGAGATGTCATTGGTCCCAGGCTTCAATTTGACATTTTTCTCAAAAACAAACTCAAAATGATTATTTTTAGGATCTGGAATAGCAACCTGTGTTCCTGAACAAAAGACAATTTCATGTTAAGATATTAAAAAACAAAAAAGAAATAAAAAGTGAAGAAGTTGAATTACACAAATTTTCTTACCTATGTACTTTGAGTTCACAAATGCATGAAGTACATGTGAATAGGTGTGGACATGAAGAGTTACAGTCTTGTCACAAAAGGGGTCACCTGGATTAACTTCCAACCTGAAAATATCATTTGACAATACAAAATTGAAAGAATTAGCTTTGTATATATGAAATTAGATATATAAGTGAAAAAAACCAAGGAAGAAGAAATCAAATTAAGCAGGCTACCTGGTCATGTACCACAAGTAATCAGAGGTGTCATTTGTTACAGATAAATGGTCCAGGAGTTTATTCGTAGAGATGACACTATCACGAACAAGACCATTCTTCTTTATATCCTCTATTATCTCTCTTCTCCAAACCCATATCAATTTGTAAGGTTCACTGCCATCATCAGCTTGATTTGGCCTATTAACCATAATGGAAGTTTGGCTGTTGATCTGCCGAAAAAGTTACATGAAATCAGAGATGACTCATCAATATAAACATTAACTTAATTACATGTAGTGATATAATCCACCTTAGCAGTGTTGTAAGCTTCTGTGAAGCAATCAGGAAGAACAGTAACAGACCATCTAGGAACTGTATAGTTATTGTCCTGAAAGTTAATTGTAAAATCTTCGTGTTTATTTGCATTTCCCAGGAATGCAACACATTTTCCTTCGTAATTGTAAACAGTTGCCTACAAATTGAACAGAAATGGATATTTAGAGTGTAGACCAAAAAAAAGTCAATTTTTAAAAACTTTGTAACATAATATTAAAATTAAGTACTCACACTCATCATATTTCCATAGTCAACATCTCTTCTATATCCATAGAGCAGATTCTTTTGCACGGATAGTAGGATAAGATGAAGATTTCTAAGATGCCCCCACTTGGGCTGTTGCAGGTTCCCGTATTCGTCAAGAGGAGCATCGTAGTCATATGAGGTGGTGATGAATGGACCCCCAGATGTATGGCCAAAGTTGGTGCCTCCATGGTACTACAAGCATGGAAGAAAAGAAAACATCAAACATCAGTACTCCACATAAATGTTGTTTCTTAATTGCCAAGTAACTGGTATTTTTCTGAGCTGTTGTTGAGATCTCACCATGTAATAGTTCATGAGACTGCCACCATATTGGAAAAAACGACCCACGGCAAAGGCAACATCCTTAACAGTCCTTTGCGGATGTAGACCTCCCCAGTCCTGAAACCTGCCAAAATATGAACAAAATCAAATCAACAACATGATTAAAAGAACCAGAAATTGAAGAATTTGAAATGTACGTGTTAGTGTGTAACTCACCAGCCAGTCCAGTTCTCAGTCCACATCTTGGGGCTATTTTCATTGTTGGGTTCCCAACTATCACAGTAAAAGCCATTACATGTGTTGATCTGAATCGAAAAAGACATTTAATTAGAAGAAAGACAGAAAATTTACAAAAATAAATAAAATAAAATTTTGAAGTAGATTACAATAGGCTGTGGAGCATCTTCTTGTTGACACATGATCCAAGGCACACCAACATCGAAACTTAGAGCCAAATCAGCACACCATTGGACATAATCCTTTCCATCTTGTCCATATGCATCCATAATATTGTGATATTCATTTTCAATCTGCAATATTTGCAGAAACAATATCAAATATATATCATATTGTTAGATTGTAGTACAGAAAAATATTCATAACAGGAAAAAACAGAAAAGTTGGATGGAGAAAAGAATACCTGAGCAAGAATGACAGGTCCTCCTTGAGAGGCAAAGAGATTTTCATGCTTCATCATATTCACAATTAATGTTGTGAAATTTTTCATCTCATGCTGAATTTTAAATCAAGAAAATGAAGAAAAATGTTAAAATCAATACAGTACTGATAAATTTATAACTTTTAATAATATCAAAATTTACCTTAAATGCTTCATTATTTGTTCTAAAAGTAATGTTTTGAATATTATTCAACCAAACAGGCAAACCGCTGTCATAATTGAAAACAAAATATATATGATCAGACAAAATTATCAATCAACAAATGAAAATAGTTAATAGAACTCAATCTAATGAAATTTACCCATAATTCCACTCTGCACAAACATATGGACCGATACGAAGAATAGCAAAAAGACCCTCATTTTGTATGGTCTTGATGAACCTTACAAGATCAAGATTTCCAGAAAAATCATACTAAATGAAGGAGAGAAGATCGAAAATTAAGAGTTAGAGATGATTAATGAAACAAAATATTAAAACTTTGAAGAGAGAAAAGAAGTGATCGATCAAGAAACCTGTCGAGGCACAGGCTCGTGAGCATCCCAGAAGACATAAGTTTCAATGGCATTAATACCACCCTCCTTTGCTTTCTTGATAAGATCAAGCCACATCTACACATGCAAATGTATATTAGAAAAAATAATTAAAAAGAGCTTTTTGCAATGTAAAGCTGTGAATGTGACGATAACAGAAGCACTTAATTGATAAGCACTTACTTCAGGAGTGCTTCTAGGGTAGTGAATGGAACCAGATAGTATGAGTGTCCTTTCTCCATCGATTTTGAGTCCCCTTCCATCAAATGAAATGTCTGTAGCCGAAGAAAGTGAGGCAAACAGCAGTGCAGCAAAGCACAACACAAGAACACAACAGCTCGGTCTTGCCATTTTAAGAAACCAAATTTTTTTTTAAGCAAAGAAGGCCACTCTCTGCATTTTTATAGTGCAGTTGAGAGGAATGAAGATAACCATGAAATGGGTTTATAATAATTAGAAGAAATATCAAATATGGTTATGATAAATTTGAGTTTAACTTGACAATTTATTAAAAAAAAGTAAAATAAATAAATAAATAGGTATTTTATAGTGAGTTTATTCTATACAAAACAAACTGATTAAGATAAATCGCTTTTGACAGATTATAAGATGCATTTAACGGCCGAAAACTCATTGTCACGTTTTATTTAGATTATAAGTGCTCATTGGATAATTATTGTGGATATATATAACATTTTTTCTTTTTGAAAATTATAACATGTTCATTTATATTATGAAAGTATGAAATACTTATTAGATTTATGCAATCTAACAAATGGATAAATAAAATAAATTTATACAATATTATCTCAATGCCTTCAAACAACTGAGAAATTTGAGATTTTTTTTTCTAATTATTATCTTACAATCCATAAATTATCTTCTCTCTACAAATATATTAAACTATAGTTTGTTAATCATTTATAGATTCACACCTATATCATATCATCTCATTTTTCAATTTTCACGAATATTAAGAATTATTTTTAAAAAAATAGTAAGAATTGTAATCTCATATATAGCAGTAAAGATTCCACGTAAATCATTACCATATTTCCATCGTATTTCCTATGTATATTAGGACAGTCTAGTTACAGTTTCTTACTAACTTACCACATGTAATTAGGTTTAGTCTCTTTACTGCCTTACATATTGTAATGTGTATAAATACCACTTAATATCAATGAATAACTTAAGATTAATTCTCTCACAAATATACAATTCTATATGGTATCAGAGCATAGATCCTGAAACCCTAAAAATCTCCTTTTTTTTCTCTCTTCATCCTTTTCCTCAGCCCTTACACACACCAGCCGTCAACTACGACAACTACAGACACACCCGAATCTTCTTCTACTACCATCTCTCTTCCTGTCATTCTCATAGGAATGAAAAACACAAACCAAACACAATCTCTCATTGCTATCAACTTCACTCAAGTTCTTATCAAACTGACAAAAGGACAGAACTATGCAGCCTAGAGATCTCAAATTGAAAACCTATTATTCGGATATGGCCTTATGGGATATCTGGATGGTACCAAACCGTGTCCCCTGACAGTGTCACAGTCTCCTCTTCTACCACTACTGATCAACAATCAGACGAAACAACTACCAACTCAGATCGTCAAATCTAGCTTTGTCAAGATCGACTACTTCTTCATGTAATCCAAGTCTCATGCATGGGTTCTGCACAATCCATCATCGCCAGTTCCAAAACCTCTGCTCAGGCATGGCAGAAACTTGAAGCAACTTATGCCAACCATTCTCACACTCGTAAACTTGGACTTCTTGACTCTCTCATAAATGTCAGCCCGACAGACAGATCTGTTGCGGATTACATGCAAGGAATCAAAAATATCATTGACAACCTTGAATTAATTGGACATCCGATAGATGATGGTGCGATATTAATACATACCTTGAACGGCTTGGGTCCAACCTACTTGCCACTTGCTTCTGCAATTCAAGCTAGAGATGCACCAATATCTTTCGAAGAACTCTAGGACAAACTTCTTGTTCATGAAGCCTTTGTTCAACGTGATGAAACAAATAAAGGTGGTCTGGTAATTACGGCTCAACTCAATCAGAGAACTTTCACCAGAAAAGGCCGTCAACAACATGGCAACTCATCAACCCATGTGAGGCACCACCATTCTCACGGTTTCACCAACTGTCATCAACCCAACCTTGGAACTTCTCTAAGCAGTGGTCGTGGATACCCTCCAACCCAAGGCAGCCAATATCAGCACAATAATCAGCCTTCATTCCCTGCCCAAAATCTATGGCGCTCTTCTACATTTAACAATAACTCTTCGCCGATATGCCAACTATGTGATAAGATCGGACACACATCTCGAGTTTATAGCTCATGACCGCAACCGGGATCCCAAACATTACCACAAACGAATCACATGACCGCTGAACAGCCCAATTCTCTTTCCAACTGGATTCTTGACTCTGGAGCCTCTCACCACATGACATCAGACCTCCAAAATTTGTCAATCCATTCGGAATATATTGTTGGGGTTTATGCCCTAAAGATGTAATTTGTAAATGGATTTATGAAATAAATAAAAGGAAAAGTTCAATTCATTCTTGTTGTGTTGTTTATTTTATAACTTGTACATATATTTAACATCCAAGATTGTCGGATGTAATCTCGAACTGTGTATATGAGTGTCATATACGGATGGATACAGTAAGAGACGTGCAATCTAAAGAGTCCATAGATAGCAAATAAAGCTGGGTACTTTATTTGTGGTTAATCTATAGTTGCGGTCCATTTCGTAATGTACGATAATTCTATCCTGAATCATTCATATGAGATACGGGAATGGAGGCACCTTGTATAATGTGATCATATAGGACTGGGTCATGATCTATATGAATCTCTCACCAAGATCCGTTTACCGATAAAATTTATATATCAACTAATAATGGCTATATATCGGTAATCTTAATCCTGAGTGTCTTATCGAATCCTTCAGGTTAGATCGTGGTGTTTGATATACCATGGGTGAGGTCGGATGCAGTTCCTGATCATTATGCTCTGTATGTTGGGATTGCAGTTTGGCTTGTGGCTGGGAAGGTTTGTATACAATAGTGGAATCCACTCCTTCTTGTGAGAACTAGATGGTAGTTCCTTTAAGGGTTGATTCGGGGCTTGGACAATATGAGCGCTTTCCTAATTTCGTGAGGAAATAGGATTTATTGTCCATTAAATAATCAATGTTACTTAAAGGATATATGTAATTAGAGGTGTATAACGGACATTATGACCCAACTCTAATTATGAACTACTATGGAGGATCACACCATGTGTAATAGCTATATTGATGGACACCGAGTTGTATCGGTCTGTGTAAAAGCGTCTACAGTTGAGAGAGTGCAGCTTCGGGTTTTTAGTGGAATAACACTGGAGTTAATAATCAAGGAATATTAATTAAAGAGTTTAATTAATGATTTCGAGGATTATTGGAGCTTAAAATACTGTGGGTCCATTAGGTCTCATTGCTACCTTGATCGATTTAGAAAACAAAGGTCACGGTTAATTAATTGGATTGTCCAATTAATTGTGTTACAAAAGTGACACGTATATATTCGGGAATCAATTGAATAATGAGATTATTTAATTAATGAATATTAATATTTAAATTAATTAAATAATTATATTATTTAATTATATTGATAATTATGAATTATTAATTGGAGGGTGTTAGTTGATATATGGATTTAGGTGAAGATAAAATAATAGGATTATTTTATTTTACTAAATCATTTATCTAAGTATTTGAATTTAAGTTTAAATTAAAAATACTTATTATCACTTTTAATATATTAGATATATTTGAAAATGATAATTAAAAAATATATATCAATTATAACACAAGAGATTGTATTGGATATAAATTGGTGTGTGTATTTATATATAAATGTTTGTATATGATACAAACAAGGATGTATATATATGATATATATGTTTTATATATTAATATATATAGATAAGCGTATATGGAGGCGTGAAAAAAAAAAGATAATACAAATATTAGTGTAAAAAGGTGCAGGCGTGATATAAAATAAATATTTATGTAAAAGGAAGCAGGGGTAAAGAATATATATATATATATATATATATATATATATATATATATATATATATATATATATAGATTTGTGAATTTAGAAAAAAGGTTGACTTTGTTTTTGTGTGCAACTGATTCACTGCAAAAACAAAAAGAAAAAAAAAACATAAGTTTCGTATGCGATGCAATTTATGTGTGGGTGAAATCAATACACCAAATTGAGAAGAAAGAGTTTCTTCAAGTATTTCTCTACATCCTCCATTAAAGTTTCTGAGACCGTGACGATCCCACACGCGGTTACCAGTTCCGGGAGATAGCGAGGAAGATCGAGTGGTTCAGACAGAAGCATATTATAAAGTGAAAGAGACTCCAAACATTGGTATGTTTTTCTTCTCTTTATATCGATATCGATTTCAATTTCCTGTGTTTACATATTGTATGCATTAGTTTCGAAAAATAATTACGATCCCAAGTTCACTGGTCCCAGATACAGATTATGATCTGTATAAAAATTTTAAAACCTAGTTCCGTTGCATAACAGGTGAACGGGGTTCTAATAATTGGTATCAAAGCTAATTTTATTTTCGGAACAGGAAATTGTTTTCGATGCTCCTGTATGTATGATTGTGTAGGCACGATTTAAATTGACTGTATGTTATTTTTGTATGTATATTTTTTTTAATTTACAAAAAAATGGTTGATCGTTAATTATATAGTACTGTGAATTTATGGTTTATGGGTTGTATTATTATTATTATTTGTTTTTTTTTTTTTTACTATTATTGTATTGTAAAAAAAAAATATAACCTATATTGAAGACCTGGAAAAATCGCGAAAAGGATTCATGAGATGAATCGGAATGGCCTGAAGAGACTGAAAGACTCGAAAATTACAAGAAGACCAAGGAATGCCTTGGGGGTATTTTTTGTAATTTTAGATTCTATTTTTTTTAGGTTAAATAATCCACAGTACTCGGTCAATTCATGTATGCTTTATATTATGTGATGATAAAAGTATTGTCATGCATACGTATGTCATTTAGATTAGATGTGCCTACACAAATATATTTGATATGTCATACATGCATCATAGCCTGATATTTTATGTATTTTTTTAATGTGATTAAAATGGGCAATATAGATAATTGGCTATGAATAATGAGATTAGTTTTTAATGGTTAGAAAACTTGGTAATTCTCATTAATATTAATCTAGTTATTAAAGAGTTTAATAAGTTAGATTAATAGGGTCGTTTATTGTAATTAGGATTAATATGATTAATTACCTAATAATAAATTAGCCAAATAAAGTGTTAGGGTTTTAATAGTTAAAACTTGGTAAACACTAACATAATAATCTGACCATAGTAAATAGTTTATAAAGGCTTAGATTATTCACTAACAGATTAGATTTTTAATTGTTAAAAATCATTAATAATTTATTAATTAATTAGAATTTAGTTATAATTAGTTAATGCGCTAGATAACTTAATCATGTAGAGTCTAGGTGCATTAGCGGTTAGTAGAAAACCCTAATTTTAAAACAATGAGTGGGAGAGGGATATATGACATATATATCCCGCGGTCTCCATCATTAGTTCAATACCGTGAGATCCGAGTGGGGCCTCGTGACGGCTTTGCTTTTGTCCTCCCTAAGGAGGGTTTCCACAAAGGTCAATACCAAGGTTGACTTCCTAACGGATAGGATTTCTGAGGGTATTTCGGGATTGACTGACCCTAAGGCGGCAATTCTCGAGTTAAGCTCGTGAGATCTAAAATGGTGGGTTACACTCACGAAGGTTTTGATTTTGATTAAGTTTGTTAATTAAAAACCTGACTAAATGAACGATGGTTGAATGATATGGAATAAGAATTATTCTAGAATATCATTCCAGAATATCATTCCAGAATATCATTCCATATCATTTGATTGAGAATGTCTCGGTCCAACATGCAAAGACTTGACCGACCCTAAGGCGGCACTTCTTTGTGGTATGTTGGATTGTCGTTGTATAGTAACTAGTTTTAGGTTAGTTTTAGGATAGTTTTAGCTCGTTAAACATGTGCATGCATCATGTTTAAATTTATGCCAAAGCATTCGCACTTGTTTTAAATAAATGACTGAATGAATGTTTTATTTATTTCAGCAATAATGTCTTCTGCATTACTTCAAATTCTCGCAAACGAAAAATTAACTGGTGATAACTACACTAAGTGGAAACTTAACATTAATGCAATATTGGCCACCAAAGACCTCAAGTTTGTGCTTACGGAAGAATGTCCTTCAGCGTCTGCTGCTAATGCCACAAGAACTATTCGTAAGGTATACGAGCGATGGGTCTCATTTGATGAGAAGGCCCAAACATATATGTTGGCTTCTATGACAGACATGCTTGTCACAAAGCATGAAGCAATGACACCAGTGTTCGAAATCATGGAGTCATTGCAAACTATGTTCGGGCAGCCCTCCGAGCAAAAGCGACACGAAGTTGTTCGTTTCGCTATGCTCGCTCGCATGAAGGAAGGTACATCAGTTTGGGAACATGTCCTGAGCATGATGTCCTACTTCAATAAGGTAGAAGTCAATTGTGGGGCCATTGACGAACCTAGTCAAGTGAGCATCATACTAACGACTCTTTCGAAGAGTTTTAATCGGTTTAAGAGTAACTACGAGATGAACAAGTTAAGGTTCAATCTCACACAGTTGCTCAATGAGCTCACTACCTTTGAGTCCTTGGCTAAGGACAACAAGGGCAAGACCGGTGAGGCAAATGTCGTCGAACCATCTTCCTCCAATAAGAGAAAGAGGAAGAGGTATGCTGGAAGGTGAAGGGTAAGCCCAAACCCAAGAATGCCCAAAGAAAAAAAAAATCCAAGAAGGTAAAATATGATTTACTTGTTCCTGAGTCATGTTTAGTGGAAGATGATTCTTCACCCTGGATAGTTGATTCAGGGGCCACAGACCATGTTTGTTCTTCTTTACAATGGACTGATTCTTAGACACAGCTAGAGGAGCAAGGCTTCTCAATGCATGTGGGGTCAAGGGATGTCGTGTCGGCACGAGCAGTGGGTGTAATTAGATTACGTGTTTAAAATAATTATATATTGTTGGACAATGTATTTTATATTCCTAGATTGACACGGAATTTGATTTCCATTTCTAAATTGTTAGAACAAAAATATTATGTTTTTTTTAATAATAAGTCTGTTATTATTGAAAAGAATGGTCTGAATATTTGTTCAGGAATTAATGAAAACAATATATATGTGTTAAGACCATTAATACATACTACACTGCTCAACACCGAAATGTTTAAGGTTGAAAACCAAAAAATAAACGACATAAGATTTCTCCAGATAATGACACGTATCTCTGGCATCTAAGGTTGGTCATATCAACCTTGATCGGATAGAGAGACTAGTAAAAAGCCGACATTTAAGTGAGTTAAAGGTTAGCACCTTACCTGTCTGCAAATATTGTCTAGAATGCAATATGACTAAGAGACCTTTTACTAGAAAATGACTTAGAGCTAAAGAACCGCTAGAGCTAAAGAACCGCTAGAGCTTATACATACAGACGTTTGCAGACCGATGAATGTTAAAGATAGGGGTGGTTATGAGTATTATGTCACCTTTATAAATGACTACTCCAGATACGGATACGTCTATCTAATACAACGGAAGTTGGAAACATTTGAAATATTTAAAGAATTCCGAGCTGAAGTTTATAATCAATTAGGTAGGACTATCAAGTCACTACGATCAGGTCGTGGAGGTGAGTATCTTGACCAAGAGTTTGAAGACTTCATGGTCAAGCATGGGATGGTTTCCCAACTCACAGCTCCCAGTACACCTCAGTAAAATGGTGTAACGGATATGAGAAATAGAACATTGATGGAAATGGTGAGATCTATGATTAGTTTCTCATTATTACCAAATTCCTTTTGGGGATATGCGTTACAAACAGCTGCATACATTTTGAATGTAGTGTCATTCAAATTTGTTCCTAAGACTCCCCTAGAGTTGTGGAATGGTCGTAAAGCTAGTTTGTGACATTTTCGCATATGGGGGTGTCTAGCACACGTGCTAAAGAACAGAAGTGGAAAGCTATACTCCAAGTCTGTGGTCTGCTTGTTTGTAGGATACTCTAAGGAGACTAAATGTGGACACTTCTATAGTCCCGAAGATAATAAAGTATTTGTATCGACAAATGCAACGTTTCTTGAGGAAAATTATATTAGTGATCATAAACCTCGTTCTAAGATTGTATTGAATGAGTGGGAGCCTGGTGAGACTAATGCTTCATCAACAAAATTTATTGATCCACAAACATCTGAGAGTCAGATGGTTCATGATCAGGATACACTACATCCTAGACTTAGTGAGAGGGTTGTGAGACAACCTGAATGCTATTTAGGTATAGGTGAGGGATAAGGTGTTGTCTCTGCTGATAGTGTGGATGATCCATTGACATTTAAGAATGCAATGGAAGATCCTGATAAAGAGGAATTACTTAAAGCCATAAATCTCGAGATGGAGTCCATGTACTCTAACTAAGTCTGGATCTTGTAGACTTATCGGATGGGGAAAAACCCATAGGGTGTAAGTGTATCTACAAGAGAAAGAGAGGAGTAGACGGGAAGGTAGAGACTTTCAAGGCAAGGCTAGTGGCCAAAGGTTATACCTAAAAAGAAGGGGTCGATTATGAAGAGACCTTCTCGCTAGTAGCCATGTTTAAGTCTATTAGGATTCTCTTATCCATTGCTGCCTACGAAATTTGGCAAATGGACGTCAATACTGCATTCTTGAATGGCAATCTTGATGAGAGCATTTATATGATGCAATTAGAGGGATTCGTGTCTCCAGATCAAGAGCAAAAGGTTTACAAGCTGTAAAGGTTTGCAAGCTGTAAAGATCCATCTATGGACATAAGCAAGCATCTAGATCTTGGAACATTAGGTTTGATGATGTGATCAAAACCTATGGCTTCGGGCAGAACGTCGATGAGCCCTATGTCAACAAGCGCATCATTGATAAGAAAGTAGTTTTCTTGGTCCTATACGTAGATGATATCCTACTCATTGAAAATGATGTGAGAGTGTTTTTTGATGCAAAGGGCTGGCTGACTAGCCAATTCCAAATGAAAGATTTGGGAGAGGCGAGTTATGTTCTAGGGATCCAACTTATAAGGGTTCGTAAGAACAAACTCATAACACTGTCTCAGTCATCATATATCGATAAGATTCTTGTACGAATTTCGATGCATAACTCCAAGAAAAGTAATTTACCGTCCAGGCATGAAGTTCACTTGTCTAAGAAACAGTGTCCTAAGACACCTCAAGAAGTTGAGGGTATGAGACGTGTACCCTATGCATCGGCAGTAGGTAGTCTCATGTATCTGCTATACAGTGGGAGTAGTCAGCAGATACTAGTCCAACCCATGATTCGATCACTGGGTTGATGTCAAGACAATTCTCAAGTATCTTCGGAGAACGAGAGATTATATGTTAGTGTATTCTGGGGAGGATTTGATCCTATTAGGATACACGGATTCTGATTTTCAGTCAGAAAGGGATTCTAGGAAATCCACACCTGGATCAGTATTCACATCGGGTGGTGGAGCCATTGTGTAAAGAAGTATCAAGCAATCTTGCATTGCTGATTTCATCATGAAAGCCGAATATGTAGCCGCTTGTGAAGCTGCTAAAGAGGTTGTTTGGCTCCGTAAATTCTTGAGTGATCTGGAAATTGTTCTAGATCTGGATAAGCCCATCACACTTTATTGTGATAACAATGGTGTTGTGGCTAATCCAAAAAAAAAAACCAAGAAGCCACAAACGAGGGAAGCATATAAAGAGAGAGCATCATCTCACTAGAGAGATAGTGCATAGAGAAGATGTGATCGTCACAAATATAGCCTCACAAGACAATCATGTTGAGCCATTTACAAAGACCTTACCAGTTAAAGTGTTTTCGGGTCACCTAGATGGTCTAGGGTTACAAAACATGCCTCACATACTTTAGTGCAGGTGGGAGATTGTTGGAATTTATGCCCTAAAGATGTAATTTTTAAATGGATTTATGAAATAAATAAAAGGAAAAGTTCAATTCATTCTTGTTGTATTGTTCATTTTATAACTTGTACATATATTTAACATCCAAGATTGTCGGATGTAATATCGAACTGTGTATATGAGTGTCATATACGGATGGATACAGTAAGAGACGTGCAATCTAAAGAGTCCATAGATAGCAAATAAAGCTGGGTATTTTATTTATAGTTAATTTATAGTTACTGTCTATTCCGTAATGTACGATGATTCTATCCTGAATCATTCATATAAGATATGGGAATGGAGGCACCTTGTATTATGTGATCATATAGGACTGGTCATGATCTATATGAATCTCTCACCAAGATCCGTTTACCGATGAGATTCATATATATCAACTAATGATGGCTATATGTGGGTAATATTAATCCTGAGTGTCTTATTGACTTCTTCAGGTTAGATCGTGGTCTTTGATATACCATGGGTGAGGTCGGATGCAGTTCCCGATCAATATGCTCCGTATGTTAGGATTACGGTTTAGCT
The DNA here is from genome assembly GCA_032871835.1 of Dipteronia dyeriana. Classification (NCBI taxonomy): domain Eukaryota; kingdom Viridiplantae; phylum Streptophyta; class Magnoliopsida; order Sapindales; family Sapindaceae; genus Dipteronia; species Dipteronia dyeriana. Next base: position 18,883,181 of record CM065297.1, read on the forward strand.
TGTAGCTAGGAAGGTTTGTACACAATAGTGAAATCCACTTCTTCTTGTGAGAAGTATATGGTAGTTCCTTTAAGGGTTGATTTGGGGCTTGGACAATATGAACGCTCTCCTAATTCCGTGAGGAAATAGGATTTATTGTTCATTAAAGAATCAATGGTACCTAAAGGATATATGTAATTAGAGGGGTACAACGGACATTATGACCCAACTCTAATTATGAACTACTGTGGAGGATCACACCATGTATAATAGCTATATCAATGGACACCGAGTTGTATCAATCTGTGTAAAAGCGTCTACAGTTAAGAGAGTGCAGCTTCAGGTTTTTAGTGGAATAACACCAAAGTTAATAATTAAGAAATATTAATTAAAGAGTTTAATTAATGATTTCGAGGATTATTAGAGCTCAAAATACTGTGGGTCCATTAGGTTCCCTTGCTAGCCCGATCGATTTAGGTAACAAGGGTCACATTTAATTAATTGGATTGTCAAATTAATTGTGCTACAAAATGACACGTATATATTTGGAAATTAATTGAATAATGAGATTATTTAATTAATGAATGTTAATAGTTAAATTATTTAAATAATTAGATTACTTAATTATATTGATAATTATGAATTATTAATTAACTATTAATTGGAGGGTGTTAGTTGATATATGGATTTAGGTGAAGATAAAATAATAGGATTATTTTATTTTACTAAATCATTTATCTAAGTATTTGAATTTAAATTTAAATTTAAAATATTTATTATCACTTTTAATATATTAGATATATTTTAAAAGGATAATTAAAAGATATATACTAATTATAACACAAGAGATTGTATTGGATGTAAATTGGAGTCACACACACACACACACATATATATATATATATATATATATATATATATGTGTGTGTGTGTGTGTGTGTTTGTATAGGATACAAATAAGGATGTATATATATATGACATATATATTTTATATATTAATATATATAGATAAGTGCATGTGGAGGTGTGAAAAAAAAAAAAGATAATACAAATATTAGTGAAAAAAGGTGCAGGCGTGATGTAAAATAAATATTTGTGTAAAAGGAAGCAGGTGTAAAGAATATATATATATATATATATATATATATATATATTTGTGAATTTAGAAAAAAAAAAAAAGGTTGATTTTGTTTTTGTGTGCACCTGATTCACACGCAAAAAAAAAGAAAAAAAAAAGAATTAGTTTTGTATGGGATGTAATTTATGTGTGTGTGAAATCAATACACCAAATTGAGAAGAAAGAGTTTCTTCAAGTATTTCTCTACATCCTCCATTCAAGTTCCTGAGACCGTGACGCGCTCATACGCAGTTACCAGTTTCGGGAGATAGTAAGGAAGATCAAGTGGTTTAGACAAGAGCATATTATAAAGTGAATGAGCCTCCAAACGTTGATATGTTTTTCTTCTCTTTATATCGATTTCAGTTTCCTGTGTTCACATATTGTATGTATTAGTTTCGAAATATAATTACGATTCCAAGTTCACTGGTCCCAGATACAGATTATGATATGTATAAAAATTTTAAAACCTAGTTCCGCTGCGTAACCAGTGAACGGGGTTCCAACAGCTCAGACGACATCATGGTTGGGGATGGTAAACCAATTCCTATAACTTATACTGGTAGCACTTATTTACATGCCTCTGATAAATCTTTTCCTCTCACACATGTCTTATGCTCACCTCACATATCTCACAATCTTGTCTCTATGTCTAAATTCTGCACTCATAATAATACATCTATTGAGTTCTTTCCTGATTGTTTTCTTATGAAGGATCTGACCACGGGGCATCCTTGGTCTGTGGCCGGAATGAGGGAAACCTTTATGTTTATCCGAGGACCAATAAATCTCTCGACTCCAAGTCTCAAGCCCACATGCTTTCCGCAACCTTCGAACTAACCATCTTCTCATTAGCATGGCACTGTTGCCTTAGTCATCCGTCTCTACAAGTCCTTTGGCATCTAGTTTCCTCTCACAGTCTACCAATCTCAAAGTCTGAGTCACAATTTTTGCATTGTCCTGCATGTTTATGTAATAAAAGTCACAAACTACCATTTGGAGTTTCAACATTGCCTTGTAATAAACCGTTAGAAATTTTAATCACTGATGTTTGGGGCCCTGCTCATTTATCGTCTATTGATAATTTTCGATACTATGTTATTTTTGTGGACTATTACACATGGATATATCCACTTAAAAACAAGTTCGATGTCCCACACGTTTTTAAACGCTTCAAGGCACTTGTCAAAAAAAAATCAATACTAGGATTAAAACGGTTTACTCAGATGGTTGTGGGGAAGCACAATCCCTTGGTCTATACTTAAGACACTTTGGTATCCAACACCTAAAATCACCACCTCACACACCTGAACATGTTGGTACTGCTGAACACAAACATCGACATGTGGTGGAAACGGCTCTCGCCTTACTCCATCATGCTTCCATGCCATTACAATACTGGTCCCTAGCCTTCCAAGCCGCGGTTTACCTAATAAATTGCATGCCCGCCAAGGTTCTCCAACACTGCAGTCCCTACTATACACTTTTCACTAGCAATCCAAACTATCACAAACTGCATGTATTTGGTTGCCTATGTTATCCTTGGTTACGTCCATACACATCTCATATGCTAGAACCACATTCCAAACCATGTGTCTTTGTCGGTTACTCCACTGATCACAATGCATACATGTGTCTAGATAATCGTTCAAATAGGATATATGTATCCCGTCATATAGTATTTGTCGAGTCAGTGTTTCCGTTCTCAAGCAAAGTCAACCCTATGTCTCAAAACCTCACACAACTTAACCAATGGTTTAAATCCCTCTCTCGACAGGAAATCGAGCATCCTACGTCACCAGAACATTTTTCACATCATGACTTCAACTTCCCTAACATCATACCCATCTCTCTACCTTACTCAGCTCAAACACGTCCGGAAATATCACCTGACCAGCCTGACACGTCTGATACCACTACCTCTCCCATCACTGTGCCACCCACTACTGAGTCTGAGAACCTGTCACAAATTTCGCCACCCTTCTCTCCCCCCAGAGTCATCCAAACTCGGTCGAAAAACAAAATCTTCAAACCAAAAACCATCATAAACCTGCACGCCATAGCCCACACATCTCCGCAAACAGAACCAAACTCTCTTACACAGGCTCAAAAACTGGTGGAATGGCGTCAGGCAATAAGTGCCGAGTATGATGCCTTAGTCAAGAATGAAACTTGGGCACAAGTTCCAGCTTATTCCTCTCAAAATATGGTGGGATGTAAGTGGGTTTTTTGAATTAAAAGACACCCTGATGGTTCTGTAGCTCGTTACAAAGCTCGTCTTGTGGCGAAGGGATTTCATCAACGACTTGGCATAGACTTCACTAAAACTTTCAGTCCTGTAGTGAAACCTGTCACAGCCCGTTTAATCTTGTCACTTATAGTTACTAACGGTTGGTCTTTACGCCAACTAGATGTCAATAATGCATTTTTGCAGGGATCTCTCACTGAAGATGTGTACATGGAACAACCACCTGGGTTCGCTCACCCTAATCTGCCACGTCATGTCTGCAAGCTTCGAAAGGCCATTTATGGTCTCCGTTAAGCACCACGAGCCTGGTATAATGAATTACGTACCTTTCTGATGTCTGCTGGATTTGTCAACTCCAAAAGTGATACATCTCTCTTCATCTACCATCATGTTGGTCACACAATGTATTTACTCGTGTGTGTTGACGACATCATTGTCACTGGTTCAACGGATTCGCAAGTTCATCAGTTCACTGAAAGGTTGGATCGGTGGTTCTCCTTAAAAGATCTCGGTCAACTTTCATTCTTTCTTGGTGTTGAAGCCATCCACTCCACACGTGGAATATTTCTCTCGCAACAGAAATACATCTGTGATCTCTTAGCCAAAACGAACATGCTTGATGCCAACTCCGTCTCCACTCCTCTTTCGGCAACTGAAACATTAAAACTTGTGGATGGCAGTGCTCCTACAGACGCCACTCAGTACATGCAAGTTGTGGGATCTCTTCAATATCTATCTCACTCGACCGGATGTCTCATTTGCGGTAAACAAACTCTCTCAATTTATGCACCGTCCTACAACAATCCACTGGAATACAGTGAAATGTGTCCTTTGTTATCTCAAGGGCTCACTCAACCATGGCCTACTCATCCACTGCAAATCATCACCTCACCTTCATGCTTTTGCTAAAGCCGACTGGGCAGGTGATCCAGATGACCGTCGATCCACTACGGCATACATCATCTTCCTTGGCGCCACCCCCATTAGTTGGAGCTCCAAAAAGCAACATACTGTCGCACGCTCCTCTACAGAGGCAGAATACCGTGCAATTGCATCGGCTGTAGCCAAACTAAATTGGCTTGGTCACCTCATCTCTGAACTTCAGATACAACAGCCAGCTACTCCTATCATCTATTGTGATAATGTTGGTGCTACATATATGTGTGCCAACTCCATTTTCCACAGTCACATGAAACATGTTGCTATCGACTTCTTTGTTGTTCAGGACCAGGTGGCTCGGAAACAATTACGAATCGCCCATGTTCATACCAAAGATCAATTAGATGACTCCCTCACAAAATCACTCTCCTGCTGGCAGTTCTCAGATCATCGATTCAAGATAGGTGTCCTCGACAGAAGCTCTATGTTGAGGGGGCATGATAGCAGTAAAGATTCCAGGTAAATCATTACCATGTTTCCATCATATTTCCTGTGTATATTAGGACAGTTTAGTTACAGTTTCTTACTAACTTACCACATGTAATTAGGTTTAGTCTCTTTACTGCCTTACGTATTGTAATGTGTATAAATACAGCTAATATCAATGAATAACGTAAGATTAATTCTCTCACAAATATACAATTCTATACATATTTCTACATTTTTATAATTATATCCAAGAATATCAATGGTTTATGAATGAAGAAGTTGAATGATGAATGAAATCGAGGACAGTATAAATGTTAGCTTTAATGAGGTACCTCATCAATGAAATGTATAGGAATATTGACAAGAGGAAATTGCAATTCAAAGCTGGATAGCAAATGGCCATGCGCCAACTCAGCATTATTGCAATTAACTATCGGGCCGGGGGGAAGTGTAGACATCGTAAAATATATATTAAAAATTATATTTATTAAGTTTTTCTTATGAATCAAATTATTATGGTTGCTTTTAAAAAAAAAAATATGGTTAAAATAATTTTTTAAAAAAATATTCCTAAATAAAAAGTAATAAAATTATAATACAAAAAAAAATGACCATCTTCGTGTATACTTTTTTTTTCTAAAGATTTTTTAAAAGTTATAATATGTGAATTAGATTATTGTTGTAGATTGGTACCACAAAATGATTGTTAAGCATAAACTTAAACGAAAAAATTAAAATGAAATCAAAGCATCCTCCTTATATATGTCAAAAGAAGCAGTCTCAGAAGGCTTTCGACTATAATTTTATTCATATTTTTTTCATCTATTACCAAGTACATGCACTACAAGAAAAATTGATATTAATGAGCTTTAAAAAATGCCGTTAAAACCCTTTTACGGTATTTAATAAAATGTCATTACGAAGGAAGTCGTAAAAGAATATTACTCTGTTTTAACATGTAACAAATGCCGTATAAGATATGTTTTAGAACAACCAAAAAATGCCACAAAATAAATATTTTGGGGCAGCCAAAAAATGCTGCATGACAGACGATTTTGGGCAACAAAAAATGTCACATAAGAGATGTTTTGGGATAACAAATAAATGCCACATAAAAGACGTTTTGGGTAGCCAAAAAATGCCATATAAAATAACGTTTAAACCTTGCAAATACAAGAATTATTATCTATGAAACACTATTTAAACTAATTAATAACAAAATAAATTTGAATCATGCGATTTACAATTAAAAACTATTATAATATCAAATTGAATATTCAAAACGTAACATTAAATTGTCATAAAGTATACTACCAATGACAAATTACAAAATTTATTACCACACCATTTATTCAACTACCCTAAAACATACTAAAACCTAGTCGAAGATAACATGGCTTTTAGGCCATGCAATAAAACTTCCAATTGCATGACCAAGAACTTGAAACATGAAAGTTGGACGGATCAACAATGTATCTTCCACAATTGCACGTGTCACCGCAATCTTCCAATAATCTGAGCCAAGAGGAATATGATATACTTTTGACAAAGGATCTTTTGAAGCAATCTTCCCTTCTCCGACAACTTTCCCGGTTCCCATCCAATCTAGTAACTTACAATTACCATTCTCCACATTTTGTATGTTGTATTTACTAGTAATACTAGATTTTTGGGACTGTGATAAAAATATATAAAATAATTTATTATGCTTTTCTATTGTAAAACATTTAACACTCATTTATAATAGTAATATTCTACCTTTGAAGTACATGCAGAATTTTGAGTCTCAAATCAAACGTCTTGTTTTTGTGTATCTTCTCTGCCACATTGTTCCTTCAAATATTTATAGAAATACTCATCAAAGAGACTGTTTTCCATCATACAATCATTTCTCCCAAAATTAAAACTTATAGAAACAACAGTGTTCAAAGCAGCACTCCATATCATTAATAAAAACTGAATTAGGCTTAAACTATACCATCTTTGTCATATACTTAACTTTAAAACCTCAAACGCAAGAACAAAACCTGATTTAAAAGAAGAGAAATAAAAGAGAAAATTCTAAAATAAAAGCAAACCAAATTAACTGCAATCTAACATCTAATTCAATTCAGTTTATCCATTCTAAATAGAAACCAACATCTGACCACAAGTGAAAAAAGAAATCTCTAATCAAACCTTATTTCAATAACAAACCACCATTCACGATCATTGCAAAATCACAATCTTTAACACTATTAATAAGATCACATAAATGAAACAATGAATATAATAAATTCAACATTGGATTGTTTTCTTTCAATCAACAACAAAGCATAGGAAAAAAAACTAAAAATAAATAGCAACTAGTCCAAACAGAGCATAGAAAAAAATAACTAGTCAAAAAAAAAAATTAATGTGTTCTTAGCTCGCGAAGCGACATTTGTCGAAAGAAATGAGATTGAAATTCAGCAAATTGCTCTTTTAGATCTCTCAACTGTTTTTCGAGGTGTGCAACATATGATTTGTTATGTTCTTGCAAAGTAACTTTTGATGGTGTGGCTCCAAAGCCAAGGCCCCGAACTCGTCCATTTTGTTCACGCCCTAGTATAACTCCTATATAATCATCAGTAAAAGAACCACTACTTCCACTTGATGTTGGCCTATACTCTTTAATCTTTATCTCTAAAAGTAACATTATTTATTTGTCAACAATATATATATATATACCAAAGTTTCAGCTACGTCCTCATTGAATGGTTCTCCATTTTTTTTAAATGTCCACGAATCCATACATCCACTCTAGGACTTGATTGTCCTAGTTTGTCTTTTCTCTAAACAACAAAGTGATATTGGATTCATTAGAAATTTATTTATCAAGTAAAAAGCTAAATTAATTTAAATATTATAAGCTTACCATTTTATTTTCTAAACGAGCCAAACCTTCTCGACCTATAGTGTGAGGCATAGTCTGCCTATCCCTTATCTTTTGAAAAATTTCACTAATTTTCTGATTATAACACATAAGTCAAATTGGAAGTCATTTTCTAGAATTAAACAAAAAAAAAACAACTAAGAAATGTTTTTCACTAACCTAAAAATTAGGAGACAATTTTTCTTTCACAAACTTATCCCAATGCTTGTCTGATTTGATGTTTTTTAGTTTTAAATCCATAAAATCTTTGATGTGCTTGTTGACATCCTTGATTTTTGCTAAATCTCTGATCTTTCTTGATAAGATAGCCTTATAGTTTCTCCAAAGTCTACCCATCAACATTAAAACCATCTTCATTTAACAATCCACTATTTTAAATTGTTGCTACATCATACAAATGTAAATTGGTATTAAAAATATTATAACTTGAATAGAAATTTAACTCATATAAATGAGACTACCTTCACGCAAACCCGAAGTCTCTCTCTACATTCATTGTCTACTTTATACCAAGTACTTAGCATTATGGGCACCATTTGTCGTACCAAGCAACCAATAAGTGAAACTAGCCTATTAAAAGTTTTGCCCAACTGGTTGTCCTCTTTCATTAAACCTAACCTTGAGGCGTTTTCCATCCATAGGAGGAATAAAATTAATCTTTGCTGGCCCTTTTTTCTTCTTTCTTGGAGGAGAGTGGGGTTGAGATGTGGGAGAAGAGAATGGAGAGCAAGAACTTTCAGAATCATCACTTGAAACTATAAGCCCTCCATCATCATCTTTTAAGGATGCACTTATAGCTATATGATCTTTCTTCGCCCTTTTTGACGCTTGTTTAGAAGACTGCATTATTCATAATTAATTAAAACCTATTTTGAATAACTATATCCAATAATTTATTATATTCTTAGATTTAATACTTACTTCTCCATGATCTCTAGGCATCTTCAAAAAAGTTTATAGTTGCTTAAGGGAAAACAACCTGGAACATACAAAATAATATAATAGTGACATTTATTTGTATGTAAACATTTGTGACATCTCCAATAATTAACAGACTAGAATTTTTAATTATATAATATAGTGATATAGTAACAAAAAATTATAAAGCAATTATGATAGGAAGCGTTAGTTTTAGAATCTAACTCCTACAACAGTAGGGTTCCTAGAAAAGTCAGTCACAACAGTCACCTGTAACTATATACAATTTAGAGTTAAACATCCACTTAAAGGGGAAAAATAATACACAATAACACAATTGCCAAATATCTCACAACCACACAAATTCAATTCAATTAAAGTTAAAAAAAAATCAACATACAAAGCCTTCGAAACCAGTAAAAACATGTAGGACTATTACAAAAGAATGCCCTCACAATCCTCTCTAACATGATGATCATTCTCGCTTACATTAGTAGGCAAGAGAAAAACAGATGAATCTACATTAGTATATAGAGTATTATCACTCTCAATGTACAACTCCAAATCATTGTACTATCTTGGTGGTGCTTTTAGTACAACATAACATGACAATGTATCATTATCTCTTGCATAAAATACTTGTTTTGCTTGTGATGCCAAGATAAATGGATCATTTTCAAAATGATTTTGGCCTTCACGAAGGGTAACTAGGGTAAATCCATCTTCAATTCTGACACCGTTTGCAATGCTAGCCCAGTCACTTAAATAAAGAGACTCGAAAAGTGTGATAATCCAATAAAACAATGTCCCTTATTATCCCATAATACGATATTTTCTGAACAATTTGGTTTGTATCCCTTACATTGGATCTACATGTAGTTTCTGCTTCAATGGAACAACACTAGTTTGTGTAGACTTTTCACTCTCTTTTGTATGGAAACGAAGTCCGTTAATGATGTAGCCTGAATATGACATTGAATCATTCTGTGGTCCATACGCAAGCTATTTAAGTCTCTCACTGATCCCATTATCTTGAACCTTAATCTGTTTCAATTAAAAAAATAAATTAGTAAGCCATTTAAGCCTTTATTGAGGTTTTAAGTATTCGTATAACCTTGTCTGATAGCCATGCACAAAATTTCTTTTTGTGCCGCTTTTGTAAAAGGCTTTTGTTCCTCGGGTGATTAAGTCGATGGTCTAAAACCTTCAACTCTATTATATGCATTCTGATCAATTAAAGTTAAGTGTTAGTGAAATCATTAATAATTCTAAAATTTACTAGAAGGAAAGTATTTTAATGGGATATTAAGATTTTAGTCCCTCTAGTTAGCGTTAATCTGGGTTTGGTCCACTAGTTTTTTAAATTACTAACTTTAGTCGTTCTGTCACGGTTTCCGTTTACTGACAACGTCAGAAGACAAAATGACCATATTGCCCCTGGTACATATAAAAAGACCTTTATGCCCTTCATGAAGTGGGTTGTTGGGCTTGCTAAGCGCACCCCATCCCAGAACTAAATGCACCCTGAAACAAGCCACCTTGGGCCACTGAGTGCACCCCAGAAATTGCTGAGTATACCCCATTGCATCAGCTCGACGTCAGCGTGACGTCATATCGTCTTCCTCAGCCAGCGACCCGTCGACGGCTCAACCCAGACCTGGTTCTTGACTCGGTTGACCCGACGTGAAACCCGGTTATTCTACACCGTTTTCTGACTAGATCGATGGTCGACAATTTTCCGATTCGTTTCCCACCCATTCCAGCCTCTCACGAGCACGTTTTCCATGAAATCACCAAATCTAGAGAGAGAAATTAGAGTGATTGAGAAAGAGAGAGAGATAACCAGAAAGATGAGATTTGGAGAGAGGGATTGGTGGTGGTGGTGGTGGTGTTTCGGATCGTTTGGTTTTTAGTGGTGGTGGTGGTGGTGTTGAACGAGGGAGAGAGACTGTGAGGGAGATTAAGAGATCTGGAGAGTGTGAGGAAGGGATTGGGGTCAATTTCTTAATTCCTAAATTTTTGGGGTTATTGTTTAATTATTATTTGGGTAGATATATAATTATATAAATTTATCAAATGTAATTATATGTATTTATGAAGGGTATTTGTGTCTTTTTTGGGGTCAATTTCTTAATTCTTAAAGTTTTGAGGTTATTGTTTAATTATTATTTGGGTAGATATATAATTATATAAATTTATCAAGTGTAATTATATGTATTTATGAAGGGTATTTGTGTCTTTTTTGGGGTCAATTTCTTAATTCCTAAAGTTTTGGGGTTATTGTTTACTTATTATTTGAGTAGATATATAATTATATAAATTTATCAAGTGTAATTATATGTATTTATGAAGGGTATGTGTCTTTTTTGGGGTCAATTTCTTAATTCCTAAAGTTTTGGGGTTATTGTTTACTTATTATTTGAGTAGATATATAATTATATAAATTTATCACGTGTAATTATATGTATTTATGAAGGGTATTTGTGCCTTTTTCTAAAAAATAATTTATATTTTTAATTTTTAAAATTAATTATTTTAATATATATATATATTTAAAAAAAAATGAAATACCATTTTTACCCTTATTAATGAAAAGCTTCTATAAGCTTTTATCAAAATTCCCATAATACCCTTGTTGACCTAACGGAAGTCAACGGAAAACTAACGGAATTGGACTGAATTCGGTATTGTCAGAGAACTGATGGACTAAAGTTAGTAATTTAAAAAACTAGTGGACCAAACTCAGATAAACGCAAACTAGAGGGACTAAAATCTTAATATCCATATTTTAATTGGTATTGCTTGTACTTGCTCAAAATATGGTTCCATTTCAACTGTATTGTGTAACACATAATAGTGAGCAATTTGTATCTTGTCATCAGACATAACAATTGGTACTCCACCGGTAAATGGGCGACCACCCAATATCGATTCATCTCCCATATCTTCATTTCGACACTGTCGAGTACCAATTAAACTTAATTGCTTCATGTAGCCACCACAAAACCTCATACACTCTTCTGCCAAATAACACTCAACTATACAACCTTTAGGCCTTGCACGATTTCTAACATACCCCTTTAACACCTTCATAAATCTACAATTGAGTATATTAATATGTTAATAATCATATAAAAAGACTTTAATTCATGTTAGGTGAAAAACACATTACCACTCAAAATAGTACTGTTTGAACCCCATTCACCGGTAACGCAGCGGAAACGGGTTTTAAATTTTTTTTTATACATATCATAATCTGTATATGGGATCAGTGAACTTGGGATCGTATTTATTTTCGGAACAAATACATATAAAAATTATTACCCTAATAAAATATATATGTAAATACAAGAAATTGTAATCAATAATAAAAAAGACAAATAAAATAGAACCATACCAACGTTTGAAGGCTCCTTCACTTTTCGATTTGCTCCTAGTCTATACCACTGATATTCATCGCTATATCCCAAGACTGGTAACAGCGTATGTAAGCGTCACGAACTCAGGAACTAGAATGGAGAATGTAAAAGAGAGACGAATAATAAACTTTTTCTTTTGATATAAGTATACAACACTTGTACACTATTCTCTCTTTTTGGTGTATTGATCTCACACACATATTGAACCTTTTTAAAAGAAAAAAATTCTCACGCACCTTATGCAATCAGGTAAGGTTCATTTTTTGTCAATATATATAAGCCGTGTGTTTTCATGCACATCACCTTTTTTTTTTACAATATATACCACATATATAAAATTTTAAAAAATATCTAATCAAATCTAATTTGATTTTTAAAAACTTTCAAATAAAAATATTCCATATCTTTTATTTGATTTTAATTTTGAATTCAAACTATTTAAATTCAAAAATAAAATATTTAATTTAATAAAATAAAATAATCATATTATCTTATTTTATTTAAAAATAAATATCAATATACACCCTCCATTTAGTGATTAATAACATAATTAAATAATCTCATTATTTAAGTTATTTAATCATCATTATCCATTAATTAAATAATCTCATTATTCAATTAATTCCCGAATACATACGTGTCACTTTCGTAACACAATTATCTGGACAATCCAATTAATTAACCGTGACCCTTGTTACCTAAATCGATCGGGCTAGCAAGGGGACTTAATAGACCCACAGTATTTTGAGCTCCAATAATCCTCGGAATCATTAATTAAACTCTTTAATTAATATTCTTTGATTATTAACTTCGGTGTTATTCCACTAAAAATCCGAAGCTGCACTCTCTCAACTGCAGACGTTTTTACACAGACCGATACAACTCGGTGTCCATTGATATAGCTATTAAATATGGCGTGATCCTCCACAGTAGTTCATAATTAGAGTTGGGTCATAATGTCCGTTATACCCCTCTAATTACATATATCCTTTAAGTACCATTGATTCTCTAATGGATAATAAATCCTATTTCCTCACGGAATTAGGAGAGCGCTCATATTGTCCAAGCCACGAATCAATCCTTATGGGAACTACCATCTACTTCTCACAAGAATGAGTGGATTCCACTATTGTGTACAAACCTTTCCAGCCACAAGCCAAACCGCAATCCTAACATACGAAGTATATTGATCAGGAAATGCATCTGACCTCACCCAAGGCATATCAAAAACCACGATCTAATCTGAAGGAGTCGATAAGACACTCAGGATTAAGATCACCCATATATAGCCATCATTAGTTGATATAAATGAATCTCATCGGTAAACGAATCTTGGTATGAGATTCATATAGATCATTGCTCAGTCCTATAAGATCACATCATACAAGGTGTCTCCATTCCCATATCTCATATGAATGATTCAGAATAGAATCACTGTACATTACGGAATGGATCGTAGCTATAGATTAACCACAAATAAAGTACCCAGCTTTATTTGTTATCTATGGACTCTTTAGATTGTACGTCTCTTACTGTATCCATCCGTATATGACACTCATATACACAGTTCGAGATTACATCCGGCAATCTAGGATATTAATATATACACAAGTTTATAAAATAAATAACATAACAGAATGAATTGAACATTTCTTTTTATTTACTTCATAAATCCATTTACAAGTTACATGTTTAGGGTATAAACCACAACAAATACATCCAACGATATTGTACGGGACCACATCGTTGTGCTTCACGTGCCAAGTGAATTGGTAAGTGCACCATAATGTCAAAAAATGAAAGGGGAAAAAACCTTTCTAACATGCATAAAGTTTCAGCAATTTTATTCTCCATATCTTCCAATTTGTTGCTGTCAAGTGTTTTTTTACAAAGTTCATTAAAGAATGTTGAAAGACGAAACATTGCAATCCTTGTGCCTTAAGTTAAAAGTCCTCTTATTGCAACGGATAATAATTGTTGCATGAGAACATGATGATCATGAGATTTGAGACCCGTCACCTTGCATTCATCCATCGAGATGTAATTCCAAATATTAGAGCTGTATCCATCTGGTAATTTTAAGTCAAATAACCTCTTACAAAATACATGTTTCTTTATTTTTGATAATGTGTGCATTGTTGCTGGCAAGTAAAATCTATTCACTTTTTCTTACGGATGTAGTTCATGCCTAATGTTCATTTTTTGTAAATCTTTACGTGAATTGAGTCCATCTTTTGATTTTCCCTTCACATTCAATAATGTGTTTATAATGTTATCACACACATTCTTCTCGATGTGCATCACATCCAAATTATGGCACAAGACTAATGCCTGAAAGATAATCAAAATTGATATAAATTTAATGGAAAGGAAAATAACTAATACTAATTAAGTTATGGTGAAAGCAACTTACCTCCCAATATGGCAAGTCCCAAAATATTGATTCTTTTTCCACCTCTGTGCCGAATTTACTTCTTTTTTTCCTATTCTTTTTTTTCCCCATTCATTTACAACACCTCTTAACTCAAGTAAAACTTCTTTACCAATCAGCTATTGTGACTTTATCCCAGTTTGTTCTTTTCCATCAAACCAATTCTTTTTCTTATGAAATGGATGATTAGATTCAATAAACCTTCTATGACCTATGTATGCATACTTCTTGCTATGTTTTAACCATTTTGAACACGTATGGACACCACATATAGGACAAGCTACTTTCCCTTTTGTAGTACATCCAGCTAAGTTACCATATGCTGGAAATTCATTAATTGTCCACATAAGAATAGCTTTTAAATTGAACATGGACTTGGAATTTGCACCATATACATTTACACCATCATTCAATAGAACCTTCAAGTCCTCTATGAGAGGCTCCAAGTATACATCTATGTCATTCCATGGTTGTTTTGGGCCAGGAATCAATAATGTCAACATTAAGTTCTCCTTCAACATGCATAACCATGGAGGAAGATTACATGTCACTAGTATCACTGGCCTGTTAGGATTATGCTCGATAGCAAAAGTATAATAATGTATTTGACAATCTTTTCATATTAATAAAATGATTTCTAGTTTAACAAATCTTATAGCATTTATAGTTTAATTATTATAATTGTCAAAAGTAAATAATCATAAGGTCAAAAGACTATGAGAAAAGAAGAATTGTTCATACATCTAGATATGTATGAGGTACACACAATTCTTTAGCTAGTCTTGAATAATATTAACAACTTAAGATAAAAGGTTGGGCACATTTATCTTATCAAAGTTGTAGATTCTTTTGCTAGCATTTGAGTGGGATCAAATGTGTTATGATGAGTCTAAAATCATCAAAGTGTGGTGTCTTTTGAAAAAAGAATCTAGTGCATTGGGTGCATTGAATAGGATCAAAATGAAATACTTTATCTAGAACCGTCAATGGATAAAAGTTTTCATTTGAAGACAATCGGAGAGTCTATCTCAATCCTGAGATAAATGATGGACTTATGGTTGCAAATGTTATCATTTGAGCTATCAATGAGTACGATTATATAGCATAGTCTATCCTCGATAGTTTGGTGGTGTTCATTTGTTAATCGATAGAGGACTTTATTTATAGATATGGACATCGTGGCTCCACTTATTGAATGAGAGTAGAATACCATCATATGGATGTTTTGGGGTATTGGATATTAAATCTTAACGTTAAGTTTTCAATAGTGTCTATTGAAACATGGTTTCTGGACAAGTCAAAATATCCAAGTTTAAAATGTGGTCATATGAGTAAATATGGTAACTTGGAGAGCTATAGGCGGTCTATGAGTTCTTGGCGAGTACTAGTATTCTTCACGAAGATACACTTTCTTCAATAAGGTTGTCTAGAGTATGAATGAGTAACATCAACTTATTCTATCTTTATTTAAGAGTTCAATTTTAGTTCTTTAGTGGAATGAACTAAAATTAAATAGATCGAACCTAAGTGAATCATTTATTGATTGTGATTGGGTTGTGTCTATTGGAACTTAAATTTAGATAGTCCACCTAGATCTCCAATCCACACGAACTTGCATGGATCACTTGATATATTCTACCGGACCAATTTATGGGTCCATCTAGAATTGTATTAAGGCATGTGAACTTGTTTCTTTTTGTAAGAATATGTCTAGTTCACGTGTGGACTTTTTATTAAGGTCCAATGGATTTAATAAAATAAGAAAAATAATATATGGCCCGTATATATGGTATGGGTGGCAAGGCTATTTATAATAGCTTAATTATATTATATTATTTAATTATTTAATTAAATAAAAATTAATTAATTTGTTTGATTAATTAATTATTTAATTAAAAGTCAAAATCTTTTTCTATTAGGAGATGGTCTCCTAATATTATACTATTGTTGATAGTATAATTAATATTAAAAACTATATTTGACAAGTACATAAATAAAAGGAGTTATTTATCTAATCAAATTAGGAAGTCTATAATATGGTTACAAACACACTATTGAGTTGGTTTAAGTGTCTTGGTGTAGGATAGAATTCCATTTTGAAAAGGATTCTTAACCATCAAGTAGTTCTACCTAAGGAAAGGATTCTTAAGAACCAAGTAAATCCTTCTTAGGAAAAGAATTAATTGTCCTAATACATATCATATGAATTTCAGCCAGCTATGTATATATAAGAGGATGATAGAATTCTTTTTAAATAAGAATTCTTAACTACCAAATAAATCCACCTAAGGAAAGGATTTTTGCCAACCAAGCAAATCCTTCTTAGGAGAGGATTAATCATCCTATATATATATATATATATATATATATATGTGTGTGTGTGTGTGTGTGTGTGTGTGTGTGTGTGTGTGTGTGTGTGTGTGTGTGTGTGTGTTGTGTGTGTGTTTGAAATTCAGCCAGCCCATAATTAAATGCAAGAATTAATTTCGGCCAAGCTTGGGATTTTCTATAGGGAGATTTCGGTCAATCAAGAGAGAATTTTGAAGGAGAAACAAATTGGTTTTTACTCTGGACAAAATTCGACCAACTCATAGAGATAGTGTGAATTCGGTCAAGAAAAGAAAAAGGGGAACGTTTTTGTTTTCGATAATACACTAGTATCCTTTACATCAAAAGGGTTTTGTGTACAACATCGAATCAAGGTTCACGTAAGTTTCAATCAAATTGATTGATAATTCACAAGTGGCCGGACGTTCTTGATTTTTCTCTTGGAGGATATTTGTAACTAACAAAAAAAATAGATTTTGTTTGCTTCCATCCTCGGATATACAATTTAAAGAAAGGGAGTCCACACTCCTAGGTGATTCACGTTCGTGATTGAATTGGAAGATCTTGCGAAATCAATTCGACGCTTGATCAATCGTGACGAGAAAAAGGTGCGACACTTTTATATACATCAATTAATCTAGGGTTAAGGTTCTTGTTAGTCAAAAGGGAAAATTTTTATTTATACGCAAACCCTACTTTTTTTTCACGCTTCCATTAAGTTTTGAAACCGTTTTTCCCTACAATAACAACTATCTCTAGTGCTTAGGTTACGAAAAGGATTAAATCCATCAGGTGCAAGTCCTAGTCTAAGATTTCGTGCATCCGAAGCAAATTCAGGCCATTTACCATCAATTGTCTACCAAGTCGGTGAATCAACAGGGTGTCTCATCTTTCCATCATGATTATGATGACTAAAATGCCAAGTCAATTTTTTAGCTTTTTCAGGTGACTTGAACATTCTTCTAAATCTTGGTACTATGGGAAAGTAGTGTTAGAACCCCGTTCACCGGTCACACAGCGGAAGTAGGGTTTTAAAAATTTTATACAGATCATAATCTGTATCTGGAACCAATGAACTTTGGATCGTAATTATTTTTCGAAACTAATACATACAATATGTAAACACAGGAAATTGAAATCAATATAATCAGCAGAAAAAAATCATACCAACGTTTGGAGACTCCTTCACTTTATAATATGCTCCTGTCTGAACCAATCTTACCGACGTTTGGAGGCTCCTTCACTTTACGATATGCTCCTGTCTAAACCACTTGATATTCCTCGCTATCTTTCGGGACTGGTAACTGCGTGTAGACGCGTCACGATCTCAGAAACTTGAATAGAGGATGTAGAGAAAAGATTTGAAAAAACTTTTTCTTCTTGATCACTATGCAACACTTGCTTTGATCTTTTCATACACAAAATACTTGCTTGAACATTGTGCAGTTGTCCGTCTCACGCACACCCCTTTTCTTTTATGTAAAAACAATATCTATTTCTATCAGGTAAGGCTTTGTAAAATATATAAAACCCTTTTACTAATTCACGCACCCACCATCCACGAATTTGCATCACAAGTAAATTGTAATATATATATTGCACGTGTTTTTTCAATTGATCCACGCGCACACCTGTTAGCTCCCTATGCAAACTTTTGTGTTGCTGATCAATTGTTTCACATTTTTGTTTTTTTAGCTTAATATGACTCTTATTCATTTTTCAAAGAAAACAATATATATTATATTATCTTTTAAAAAACCAATCATATATTTATTTGATTTTAAAATCTTTCAAATAAAATATATTTCATATCTTTTATTTAAAAAATTAAATATTTATTTTTGAATTTAAATATTTTAAATTCAATTTCAAATTTTTAATTTAATAAAATAAAATAATCACATTATCTTTATTTTATTTAAAATCAAATATCAACTAACATCCTCCGATTGGTGATTAATAACATAGTTAAATAATCTTATTATTTAATTTATTTAATCATCATTATTCATTTATTCATTAATTAAATAATCTCATTATTCAAATAATTTCTAAATAAATACGTATCATTTTCGTAACACAATTTATTGGGCAATCCAATTAATTAACAGTGACCCTTGTTACCTAAATATATCGGGCTAGCAAAGGGACTTAATGGATCCACAGTATTTTGAGCTCCAATAATCCTCGGAATCATTAACTAAACTCTTTAATTAATATTCCTTGATTATAAACTCCGGTATTATTCCACTAAAAACCCGAAGCTGCACTTTCTCAATTGTAGATGCTTTTACACAGACCAATATAACTCGGTGTCCATCAATATAGCTATTACATATGATGTGATCCTCCACAGTAGTTCATAATTAGAGCTGGGTCATAATATACGTTATACCTCTCTAATTACATATATCCTTTAAGTACCATTGATTCTCTAATGGACAATAAATCGTATTTCCATACGGAATTAGAAGAACGCTCATATTGTCCAAACCTCGAATCAACCCTTAAGGGAACTACCATCTACTTCTCACAAGAATGAGTGGATTCCACTATTGTACACAAACCTTTCCAGCCACAAGCCAAACCGTAATCCCAACATACGGAGTATATTAATCAGGAAAGCATCTGACCTCACCCATGGTATATCAAAGAACACGATCTAACTTGAAGGAGTCGATAAGACACTCAGGATTAAGATCACCCATATATAGCCATCATTAGTTGATATATATGAATCTCATCGGTAAACGGATCTTGATGAAAGATTCATATAGATCATGGCCCAGTCCTATATGATCACATCATATAAGATGCCTCCATTCTCATATCTCATATGAATGATTCAGGATAGAATCACCGTACATTACGGAATTGACCACAGCTATAGATTAACCACAAATAAAATACTCAGCTTTATTTGCTATCTATGGACTCTTTAGATTACACGTCTCTTACTATATCCATCTGTATATGATACTCATACACATAGTTCGAGATTACATCTGGCAATCTTGGATGTTAAATATATATGCATAAGTTATAAAATAAACAACACAACAAGAATGAATTGAACTTTTCCTTTTATTTATTTCATAAATCCATTTACAAATTACATCTTTAGGGCATAAACCCCAATAAGTAGCGCAACACCTTCACCGAAACAACTTTTTTAATCTTATTGGTGCACGGATAAATTTTTTATCTTGAATATTGACATTTTGGACATTTATCCAAATGCTCTTTCTCTCCTATGAATAAACAACAATCATTCTCGCATGCGTCTATCTTTTCATATCCTAGATCAAATGCCTTCAATAACTTTTTCGTTGAGTACATTGAATCGGGAAGATTATTATTTTCAAGCAACAGATCTCGAAGGATTTGTAAGAGTTCAGAAAAACTCTTGTCAGACAAACCGTTTGCAGTTTTATGATTAAATAAAACTACTTCAACTGCCGACAATCTTGTATACTTTGTACAACCCGGATATATTGGATACTCGGCATCTTCTTGTTTTTGTGCGAAATCTTCCTCTTTCCTATTTTGGGATGTTCCTCCATCATTGTCACCATAATCATACACATCCCGAAACATCCTATTTGTATCTAACATATCTACATGTTCATCATGGTGTTCGTCCATACTTGGGCTCTCTCCGTGAAAGACCCATGTGGTGTATGTAGGATTCATCCCTATTATAATTAAGTGCTCGTATACAATATCAATATGTTCGTGACGAAGGTTTCGACATTTAGTGCAAGGGCATATGATATAATCATCATTCCCAGACCATATTTGAGCCATGTTGACAAATTTTCGAGCACCATCCCTATACTTTGAAGAAAGTCTACAAACAAATGATACTTAAAACTATAAGCAACTTACTATACAATACCTAAATATAATTTTAATTTTAAACTAATTTTTTTACATTTGATTGGTGATTACTAACCTTGAATGATGAACCCATGTTTTATCCATTAAGAGTATGTGATATTGATATCATACAACACTGAATAAACCTATAAAAGAATAATAATATATTCATATTGCACAAAAGAAATTAAAAAAAAAAACATATTTCAGCAAAGAATAATAACCATGGGCAAGACAAAATCATACTTCAGCAGAGATTTCAGGACATAAATGTAAACATCGTAAAGTTAAAGCCATACATTTAGGTGTCAAACTTGAAGAATAAGAGAAGCAGACAGACTCTAGCACAGAACGGAAGCTGTATAGAAGAAATGCATGAAACACAACCTCCTAACTAAGATAACAGTTTATATATGCCACAATGAATAGCCAATCATTTCAGTTTGCGCTGAAAACTAAATTGGCAAGCTTCAATCCAGCAACATTATGATTTCTGACAAGAAAAAAAAATGTTTTTCAAGTAAGAAAGCAAACAAGATGAAACTTATTTCGAGACCAAATCAAAACCACACATTTAAGTCCCGTAAATAAGGAAATGCAGATTTGCAGTTTCAGCAAGAGAAGAAAAGTCAGTGATTAATTATCTGACATTTTTATAAAAGGGCTCCCATAAATCATAGTGAAATCAGATTTCTCTAAAATCTATCCATTGTAAGACAATGTCTAATTAAATAAAAATAATTAAATGATAATGACAATTTTATGGAATCACAAGTAAGAATAAGATTGATCTGGGATTAGAAATACTGATGAAGTATCATACTATCTACACAAATCTAAAATTTAAGCCTGGTAGCCAATTAGTTAACATCTAGTTGTCAATGTCATTTGTGGTCCTATTCTATGATAACTACGAACAGTAGTTTACCACATGAATCATGAATAACTAACAACAAACGAGGTCCCAACAATTATGTGTTCTCTCATTTCTATAACAGAAGCATTTAGAGTTGTTATAGGCTTGTAGCCAGCAAAATTGATGAATTATTCAAGGACATGATCAGTCATGAGAACACAAGTAAATAAGACTTGTTTCATTACAACTACATTTACGGTAATGAATGTAACTTTGCACAAAGCCACATACTAATTGATCATAAGCTCATATTGTTAAGGTAGTTTAGTTAGACAATACCAACTCTAGTATACAATTTAGAAAGCATATCAATCAATATAACTAACAGAACAAAACATGAAGGATGAGGACATTGACCGAATTAGATCAAATCATATGATATAATAAAATAGGCATCCAAAAGTGAATCATGATAAAATAAGAACATACCAAGGGATCCAGATGGAGAAATTAACACTGCAAAAACAAAAAATCCAAAATTATTAATATGATCAACAATCAATTAAAACTCCTAGAGTCAGAACAATTATTATTGTTGTTGTCATTTTCTTTCTCTCTTCTCATACAATCCCTAAAACACAAAACAATCTTAAAACCTAACTAAAAAATATAAACAAGGAGCAACCGCAACTAGAAAATGAAAACGAAATGGATAAATTAATCATATTAATTTTCTCAAATAAAAAGACAATGTGTACCATAAGTGATGCAGGTGGCATCAATTGAGTCACAGCTCGGTCTAGAACTTGAGCGTCGTCCCCGCTGCAAACAGATGAACGAGGACGGAAGTGACAGGATTAGACGCCACTGCAAAGTGTTGTGACGCCACAGTAAGGTGTGACAACGACTTCAAGAGAAATTCATGGAGACATTAGGTCAGAGAAGATAATTTAGATAAACAAAAGAGAAATCTATGGAGAAAAATGAATTGAAGCATGGCATTGAAAAGAGAGAAAACAACTTGGATTTCAATTAGGTAGAGAAAATTAGTATGAATTGCAAAGAGAAATTACGAGCAGTGTGATGTTTATGTGAAGTCTGAAGAATTAATTCATTTTACGAAGAGAAGACGAGAGAGGATATAAAAAGACAGTTTATTTCTTTCAATTTACAATATTACCATTGTAAATGAATATCAATTTCAATGTTTTATAAATCATGTAAAAATTTATCCCCCCAAATCTTTTATAGCATTTTATATAATAATTCCTGTAATTAGTATCAATTTCAGTATTTTCTTAAAAACACCGTAAAACTAATGTCGTAAATGATCAAATTTATTGTAGTGATAGCAGATATACCCATCATCTATTACCTAGTACATAGGAGACATAGGCCCAGTTTGGTATTGCTGTGTCGTAGGAATAAGTGTTTTTGGAATTGCTGTGAGAGAAATTGCTTTTGGAATTGTTGTGGGAAGAATCAGCTAGGTGTTTGGTAAACTGGTTTTCAAAAGTGTCGTGAGAACTAAAAGCAATTTCAATGTGTTTAGTAAACTGAAGTAAAAAATATTATGAATGTATAGAATTACTACAAGGACATAATATCTAAATGGCGTTAATATGCTATATTTTATAATTTTCTTGTTTATTTGTGTTTAGTGTTATATAATTACGGTACTTTATTGAATTAATCAGCCTTATTTTTTATTTTACTTTATTAATTAGCCTCATTTATTTATTTATTTATTTCTTTTTTTATTCTACTTCATTTCTTTATTTCTTTTTTATTCTACTTTATTAAATTAATTAGCAAATTGTTTTTGTAGAGTTATGGCAATAATTTTTTTGTACAACAATGTAAATCCAAAAAAATTTGGTAAATTTTGTTAAAGACAAAGACAAAGTTGGAAAGTTAACAAAATTTCATTTAATATTACTGTAGCACGTTTTCTAAATGCAGAAGCCGAAATCTAAAAACATGTATTTGTAGCTTCTCAAAAACTCAGTTGGGAGAAACTAAAAGTGACCAAAAGCACTTCCCCGCGATTTTACCAAACACCCTGTTTTTGGTCCGGAATCACTTTTGGTCCCAAAAACAGCTGGAGAAGTAATGTCAAACTGGGTCATACTCATCTCCATGTATATATAAAAACATACTTTAAACTTTATATTATGTCAACTTGCTAGAATAAACCATTGCTATCACTTAAGCAATCTCCTTGAAATAAACACATCTAGCAAACATCAGTCGAATTCAAATATTTTTTTCTATGCAATATATATAACAAATGAAAATGGTCTTAAACTCTATGGTATAGTAAAATTTTGCTTGTTCAATCTTTTTTATTTAATCAAACATAAAATGGATATAAGAAAAAAGTTCCTTTCAACTAAAATTAATCAGCATATCACCTCTGAGATGGTTGTGTACCTCCCTTCCACACCTAGTAGTCAGGGGTTCGAGTCCCACCATGCTTATTATGGAGAGTTTTCTTTCGGTGTGTGGAAGCAGCCCTCTTTTCGATTGTGCGAGTTGTAGTCTAACATTCTTCCCGATAGTGAGAGTAGTATTCTGGACCGTACTTGTAAAATATAATTAATCACACCAGATCCTGCAATAGTTGTATTTCAAAAAATAAAATAAAATAATTAATCAAGAACATTTTGGAGTTACATTTTACTTGCTATGAATCAAAATTATACTTAACAAATTAAATATTAAATAATCTATGATGCTATAAGCCTATAACAATCCAATAAGAGCATTTCCATAACAGTCATCAAAATAAATCCAAGAAAGTGTCTGTTGTGAAATTGATCTCTGAGAAAAGAGTTGTGTTTTGAAGGAAAACGAAACAAATCAGAAATTGAGTTCTACACAAGAAGAGAAATCAAAACAACGAGTCATTAATATATATTTTTCTTAACGGAACAATGAGTCATTTATGAGTATAATCATCCGAGATAGTACACAAAAATCAGTATGTCAAATCAAACCGCATAAACAAAAGCAAAAAAAATAAAAAAGTAAGAAAATAGAGATGAATGAGACCTTATAGAGTGATAAATGAAAAGCAGAGAGGTTCTTTCAGAAAAGAGAGTTGGGTTGAAAATTGCAGTGGTTGTGATCCATGCATAATGAACAACACCGTAAGTGGAAATCGTTGGCAAGCTTGAGAATAAATTATTTAATGTTGTGATCCGTCATCAAGCTTGAGACCAAAGTATTTGTTGTTGTGATCCGATAGTTTAAATCTTTCGACGGATTAGTTTTGAAATCCGAAGCTAGCGTCTGATGGTGCAAACTGATGGCCAAAATTCATATCAATTTATTTTGATTGGATATTGTTTGTGAATTAAGGATTTTAAATGAATTAGTTCATCTAAATAGGCTTGTATAGTGGTAGAAATAGGGAGTCTTTGTTTCTTAGATACCTAATAATTTCCTCATAATGATATTGGATACCTAAGAGTTTCTTAGAGATAATCATCATAATATAACGGATGGTCAAACTCATTTATAAGCAATTTGTTTTTTGAAATGAATATGAAAGTAATTAAACATTATATAGAATTTAAGGAGGGAGCTTAAGAGTTTCCTCATAATGTCATTAGATACCTAAGAGTTTCCAAAGGGTTCAAAAAATAAATAGCACTTTTTAGAGGTGGTGTTTCAATACTGTCACTGTTTTAATAACTTATATTTAAAAAACACTTATAATGGTTCACGGACAAAAATGCCCCCAATAGTTGTTCCATCAGAGTCTTTCATTCATTTTTTTACAGTGAGAGTTATGAAATAGAGAGAGAAAGTTTCGTTGAAACTCAGGCGCTACGTAGACGCATTCGGGGGTCGAGCTCGCAGTGGTCGAGCTGCTCGGTCAGCTCGCAGGGAGGCAGGGGGCAGCGCCCCCGGAGCTTTTTTTTTCTGGTCAGTACTTAAAAAAAAATTCCCGATCCTTTGAAAAATATTATCGATCCTTTAAATAATATTCTCGATCCTTTGAAAAAAATTCTCGATCATTTGAAAAATATTCTCGATTTGATCATTTGAAAAAAACCCCGATCCCTTGAAAAATTTTCTCGATCCTTTGAAATAAATGCTCGATCCTTTGAAAAAAATGCTCGATCCTTTGAAAAAATTCTAAATCCTTTGACAAAAATTCTCGATCCTTTGAAAAAAAAATCTCGATCCTTTAAAAAAAATCTCGATCATTTAAAAAATATTCTCGATCCTTTGAAAAATATTATCGATCTTTTGAAAAATATTCTCGATCATTTGATAAAAGTTCTCGATTCTTTAAAAAATATTCTCGATCCTTTGAAAAAAAATCTTAATCCCTTGAAAAATTGTCTCGATCCTTTGAAAAAAATTCTCGATCCTTTGAAAAATATTCTCAGTCCTTTGAAAATTTCTTGATCCTTTGACAAATGCTCTATTCTTTCAAAAATAAGCTCGATCATATTAAAAAAAACTCGATTTGACTATAAATATGCTCGATTTAACTAAACATTATTATCAAAAATAAAATGCTTGATCCTTTGAAAAATAAAATGCTTGATCCTTTGAAAAATAAAATGTTCATACATGTACATACAAAGACTGAATAACAAATCATAATGAATTGATACATTGTTAAACCACACAGAAATATATAAAAATATATAAACGAAGATCACAAATATAGGTTATCTTCTTATGGAAAATCTGGAGAAAGACAAGTTTTTTGGAGAGAGAGAGAAGAGTTATCGTTTTCAAAGTGTAGATGGAAATACAATGGGATTAAAAAATAGATTATATAAGGGCAATTTGGGTAGTTCACCATAATAGGTGTCTTTTAAACTTAAGCTATTAAAGTGGTGACATCACTGCAACACACATAAAAAAAGGTGACATATCTCACAATTTCCACGTTTCCTAAAGATAATCACCATTATTATAATTGATGATCAAATTCATTTATAAGTAATTTATTTTTTGAAATTAATATAAAACTAATTAAACATTATAAAGAATTTAAAACCGAAGCTCCCACACGATGACACGTGGCGTATTGAAGGTCAGGTTTAATATATTACTAGTTTTTGTAGCCCGTACGGACAATAAAAATTATAAATTGAAAAAATATTTTAATAATATTTTATAGTTTTACAATATTACGGCATTTAAATATTTATATTTATCAATTAGAAATTATATATTTAGAATTTTTAGTATCTATAAAAATATTTATAAAAAATATAAAACTTTCAAACCATCAAAGACCCTAATTAATTAAACATATTTTTTCTTTAAAAAATTACATCTCTTATTCCTAAAGATAAATTCTTATAATTAGTTTCGTATACACCGTATTAAATTCTGCTACAAATTCTCAAGATACAACTTACCTACAACTTATAGATTCCAAGGTTAAATAAGTCAAATAATTTTTTTATCGGGGGAAACAAAAGAATTTAATGATTAAATTTAATTTTATAGACTTAATGGTTTTTAAATTTAGTTGAAGGATCAAATTTATATTAAATAAATTTATGATACTTTCCAAATTCCAACGGTTTTAAATACTTAAAAAAAAGTTGGGCTAATTCCCTAATAGGATATACTATGGTGGCCTACACCATTCTTACACCATTCTTAGGACAACATATCTCTCTCCCTAGCACTAAAAAAGTTCTTTTTTTTATCTAATGCTTAATTGAATCACAAATCGAGCTAAAGATAAGATAATTCATTTTAATTAAAGTCCTTTTTTTTTGTTTGTCTCTATATCTTCTCATAACTATGCGTATCAAAACAACAAAAGAAATGCCTCCGAACAAAAAAACTAAGGAACGAAATTTACCCAACTAATAAACTAAAACACAAAATCATAAAAAATAATAATAATAATAAACTCACTCACAGAACTTCTGAATAATTGCATGAAAGGAATATAATCTAATTTATAGGTAAATAAAAGAAAATAGTGGACCGAAAATGGAGGGTTTATTATTTATTTGGACGAAGTATGTAATAAAGGAAAATGGAGGGTTTATTATTTATTTAAGTGAAGCAATAGATAATTAAAAAATGAAGGGATTATTATATGGTTGAGTGAATTTTGAAATGAATGATGGAAGATTGTTTATGGCATGAAAGAGATAAAATGGTGAAATAATAGTCATGGGCACCGATGGATCCAAAGATTCTAACAACGACATATGGCATATAGTTTTTTTAAAATAAAATAAAAATTGTTATTGTCTTATACTGTACTGAAGTTTTTATATTGTTATATTATTATTATTACTGTCGTCGTCATCGTCATCATCATCTAATGATTAATTCTTTATTGTTGTTATTTGACTTCGTACAAATAAAATATTGTTATATAAATATTAATTTCAATATATAATTTATTGACAATTTAACCATTTTAATTTATAGTATTTAACCGATCAATAATTAGCTCTAATCATGATTAAAAAAATAAAAAGTTAGTTATAACCATTACATACTGTTGTTATTATAATTATATTGTAAAATGTTAGTGGGTAGCATTTCTAAATATAAATAAATAAAGATTTACATACAATGTTAATCACTTCGTGAGCATCTTACAATTCTTTATGATCAAGTTTGCAATGTTTAACATTAAGAGCTTTAATTAGCTCTTCCATTTCTTACATTTTTTCCTCCTCTTTTAAATCATTCATGACAACATCCATTTTTTCTCACTTGTTTTCTTTGTTTCAAATTTTATTTCCAGCTCATCATCAATTGTTTTACTATCAATTTGTGCCAAAATTTCTTCTTGTACCTTCACCAGATTAAAATTAAATAAGAAACACAAAATTATGATCATCAATGCACCAAATTAATTCATGGAATTTTTGTAATATATTAAAATGGTTAGGAATATTAATATTAATATATATATATGATAAATCTCTCCTTCTCAACTTCAAATTGGAGTATTGGACTTCTTCATGAAGCTGCAATCGCATCTCTACTCGAAGCTACAGTTGCTCCTCCGATTTCTTTTTAAGGCGTCCATGGCCAACAAACACATCTCCAAATTCTTTTTAATCTCTTTCAAATTTTCAAGTTTTTTGTTCTTTAAGATCTTGTCTCTATGGCTCCATTTGTTTATAAGAATTCCAAAAAGCTTGTGAAATCGCAACTTATAAATGGTTTTGGAAGATATGAGAAATCATTTCATAATCAGCCTTTTAATTTGATTATGATTATAAAGACGAACGATACATTTTTCAAGCACACCTATTCAAAGGCATGTCATTTTAAATTCTAAGGAAAGTATCATTTTACCCTCTGATATTTATCCTATTGTTAAGACGAGGATAAAGTTTGGCTATATTGACCGTTTTCCACCCTGAAATCAAAGATACGTTAAAAGGGGTCAAAAAATTATTGGCACTATTTGAGGGGGCGTTGTGCAAATATTATCACTTTACTAATGTATGTTTAAAAGGCACCATTTAACGTGTTCAGACGAAAATACCCGAAAATATTAAAACATTGAGGAATTTATCGTTTTCTAGTCAGAGAAAAGCAACAGTCAAACCGACGGGAAACTAATCGATGGTGAAGTGACTGGAACGAGATTACATGAGAACAGCTGCGATTGATAAAGGTAATATTAGTTTTTTTCCACGTTTTTATTGTTGTTAACTAGCATTACATGTTAGAATTGAGTTTTGTTGATAGAAATTGTAGAAACCGATTAAAATAGAGATCTGATAATGGTTGTGGTTTAGGTTAGGGTTTGTAATTTGGTTGAATATCAGTTGAGGAATATGAAATATGGGTTATCGAGACTTTTTGCAAGAGAATCGAGCTTATTTGTTGTTGAGTCGAGCTTTTATTTTCGTGAAAATTAGATTTTGGTAAATCGAGCTTATTGTGTAAGGTTTCGAGCTTTTTTTGAATTGGATTGAGCTTTTTTTAAAGGGATCGAGCTTTTTTGAAAATGAATCGAGCTTTTTTTTCATTGTATCGAGATTTTTCATCATGACATTGAGCTTTTTTTTAAATAAGATCGAGGTTTTCTTACATAGGATCAAGCTTATTTGTTATGGGATCGAGAATTTTGTTCATAGGATCGAACTTTTTTCTAAAGGGTCGAGCTTTTTTTATATGAGTCGAGCTTTATTTTCGTGAAAATTAGGTTTTGGTGGGTCGAGCTTTTTTTATATGGGTTCAAGCGTTTTTTGAATAGGATCGAGCCTTTTTGAAAGGGATCGAGCTTTTTTTACATTTGATCGAGCTTTTTCATCATGGGACCGAGCTTTTTTTACATATGATCGAACTATTTTGTTATGAGATCGAGCATTTTTTTATAGGATCGAGTTTTTTTTTAAAGGGTCGAGCTTTTTTGTCCTTGGATCGAGCTTTTTTATCCTTGGATCGAGCTTATTTCTTATAGGACCCAACTTTTTTATAATTGGACTGAGCTTTTTTGTTATGGGATCGAGCATTTTTATCATAGGATCGAGCTTTTTTTTAAAGGATCGAGCTTTTTTCTCCTGGGATCAAGCATTTTTTTTAGGACCGAGCTGTTTTTACATTGGATCGAGATTTATAATTTTGGTTACGAAATTTTTTCTGTTTAATGATGTTGTATTTCTGTTACATTGCAGATGAGAAATAGGTTGAGGGATTTGCTTAAAACTCTAGAAGAAGACTGGTACGAGGGCAAATTGACTCGACACAACCATTTTGATGCTCTTGGCCATATAGACGACTCGCTGAACCTGGTCCCTGCAGAAATTGAAGATGAAGATCGGCGTCGGTTCATGGCGTCATGTTTCTGGCATTTCCTGATGATGTATCGGGAGATGAAGTTTTCGGGTGGTATTATCCATCGGTTGCTTTTGAGGGAGCTGCATCATAACGACCTAGCAGATGAGATGCAGTTCATGTTAGGGAACCAGTCGGTGAGGTTTTCGAAGGTGAAATTTTACCTGATCACCGGATTACGGTTTAGAGTTGTACCGGACACGACCAAGTATGCAGCAGTGGAGAATGGCATACATAAATGGTACTTTCCTGGAGCCGATGAGGTCTCGTTAGAGGAGATAAGGGGTGTTGTCACTGTCGCAGAGTTCGGAGAGGCGTACGATGCTGTCAAGCTCTGCCTTATATATATGCTGAACTGGATACTGATGGGGGTGGATGAGAGATTCAAGATTTCAGTTTGGCAGTTTCGGCTGGTTGAGGATCTCGATACGTTCATCGCGTTCCCGTAGGGTGCCCACGTGTACATGCATTCTATTTACTCATTCAAGCATGCGCTTGACAGGCAACGAGACGGGTTCGAGCGACGCCAGCAAGAAAAGGGCGCTAACGTACACACGGTGGAGACCTACAACATATACGGTCTATCTCATGCCCTATTTGTAAGAACTTCGAATTACAAGTTGTACTTTATTGGTGTTGTCCTCAATGTTATGGTTAGTTATCGTACTTATCTTTGATGTAGGTATTTGCTTTCGAGGTGATCCCTGATTTGGGCAAAGAGTTCGGTGCCCGGAGGGTTACAGATCTGACTCCCCGTATTTTGAAATGGGAGTTAACCAAACAACTGAGAGGGAAGAAGCTGGCAAAGATTTTCAAAGCCAGGGTATGTATTTAATTTGTTAATGTGTATATTAGTTAATATTTGTACAATTACATTGTTCTAACTAATATTTCAGATGTTTACGAGGAAGGAACTGGTGCCCACACCAGCTAAGAGACAGGCACCGTACTATGTCAGGCTAAACGAGTGGGGGAGCCTGTATGTAGAAGAGGACAAGGATGATATGCCGCCTCCAGTCCCTGATCAGACTACCTTTGGCGGGAAAAGTGGTACAAAGGGTGGGAGTTTGACAGACATGACCAGTGACAGTGAGGGATCTGAGCCCGCTGCTGTGGGTTTAAGGCCCAGTGACAGTGAGGAACATGAGACAGACCCTCAACGAGAAAGGCATAGGCATAGACGGATTCGGTTTACCACCCCCAGACACGGTACATCTATAGGGGATTCCCGTGGGGGCGTTAGACGTGATGGAGAGGTAAGTTGAAAACAAAGTTTAGTATTTTTTATTAACACGTGTTGATAGTTTTATACTAACAATGTAGACATGATTTCAGTCTCCGTGCCTGAAGCCCTCCGGAAGAGTGAGGAGGATCGACAACGTCAACATTTGGAGTTGGTGGATATGATCCGGAAGAGTAATGAGGATCGTCAGCAACAACACCGAGTGTTACTTGATATGATATGGGGGCTTCAAGAGTCGACCATGCTAAACACCGGGATGGCCCCCTACCTCCTGATCCAGACTTTAGTCCCGGAGACTGGACTGATAGGTATACGGGGGGGACATACATGACAGGTGGACGTAGTCAGGACCCGCCTACCGGGGGGTAGGTCCGGAGAGGCAACCTCAGTTGCATACCAGCGATAGTAGGCTTGCTACACGTACAGCAGTCCGGTCGGACCTCCCAGCTGTCCTATCTGGGTCCACCTAAGCTCAGTGGTCCACCCACCACCCATCACATCGATTTAGCCACATCGGTCCTCTCCCCCACTCAGCACGTCGGTATCGGCTCAGCTGTCCCCTCCCCTACCCAGCACGTCGGCGGCGTCGGCCCGTTGTTTTCCCCCACCCAGTATGTCGACCCAAGCTCATCGGTCCCCTCCCAGAATAGCATGACGACCCAGGGTCTGCAGTCCCCTCCACCACCCATCATATCAATTCAGCCTCAGCGACCCTCTCCACTGCCCAACACATCCACCGAGCTCCAGAGCTCATCGGAGGCTGGACCACCGCACATGAAGCGTTTAGTTAAGCACGGATGGCAGTTGATGAGCCCTTACACAGATCCATGCCGGCCAAAGAGGTTAAGAACACGGCCCGAGTCCGTGGAACACATTTTTGACTCCCACGGACTTATGGACGCTGACTATCTTACGGTATACAGAGCCTTCAAGAGGAACACCAATGAGGAACTGTGAGTCCAACTTCATCTAATAAAAATGGTTGTATATTTAATGTTTATTCAAATTTACCTAAAGCTAATTCAATCATTAAACAGACGTGATATGGACGTTCTGGCACCAGTGGACACCGGATGGTTCATCCGTATGCAATCCAACTTCATGGACTTGAAGGACACGGTACGTACTTACGTGATTTTCATATTAACGTTTGAGTAAGTAATGTTGTATTGTTAACAATTCATTAGTTATATTGTCTGTCAGCATATGGACGCATACCTCCATATTCTTCGCAAGCGTCGGTGAGGATTTCCCCACTGTGTACAACAAGAGGATCAACGTATTGGATACACAATTTTATGTAAGTAGTTATAAATTTTTGGAATCGAATCACATTTTATGGTTTTGAATTATTAATACGATATTGTCAATGATTGTATGTACAACCACTTATGTTGTTACAGTGGGAGAGGATGATGCCTCGTGATTCGCACGAGGCTGTGACCACGGGAATGTGGAATGTGTTACAGTCCCGATGGTTGGAAGATGACCTTCAGACGGTCCATGGAGCAACCACAAGTGGAAACGCCAATGGCACGAGGTTGACCTGGTAAGTGTTAGACGATGGAAATGATTTAAAATATAAACTGTTCGTATATCTTGACCTAACATCGTATGCATACTATTACAGGTCCTGATTCCATGCAACGTTGGGGGCCAACATTGGCTGGTGGTGCCGTCGACCTTATTCTCGAAAAGATTGAGATATTTGACCCCTGGAGACAGGAAGTCCCTCATTATATCAGGAAGCAGCAGGTCCGACCATTACGGTGGTTTTTACCGTCCAAGTTGAATGACGCGGGGTTCTACACTTCACGACGAGGTGGTCGTCGGCCGTTCCCTAAGGAAAATAAGCCCTTCTCGGTCAGCATGGTGCCTACTTCTACAGTCCCCCAACAAAAAAAATCTTAAGACATTCTATTTCATTCACATGCTTAGATATTATTTAAGAACAATTTGTAACGGTTTTTAATGTTTCCAATTGCAGAGGTAACAGTGGTCCCCATACTTTGAGACTTATCGAGTACTTACTGGCGGGTCGAAGCTCTTTTGATTGGTCAGAGGACGACATAGGGATCATTCGGGGAGAAAATGGCTGTGGAGATTTTTTGTAACTCCAGAGCCGCCTAGTGCTTGGTTGTATATGTCCTACCACTTTTAATGTATAAAGACATTGTAATTCATTCATTAATATTAATTAATTCATTAATAAGTTATTATTGCAATTCCAAACTATTACAATCTGAAACAATTCCAAATGTTTACAATGTGATAAAAGCTTTGTCATTCATTCCCTATTATAGTCAATGTTAGGGCACGTCTGTTTGTTGTGTCCAATTGAATGGAAGATTCTACACTTGCGGTGGTATTCATTGGGAACACCTCTGCTTGGACCTTCGTTAATCATAGGTGGATTAGAACATCTCCTGAAATTATGTCCTGGTTATCCACATCTTCTACACGATTGTGTAGTTGTCCTATCCGAAGACGAAACATGGCGACCAGCCCTTGGGCGTCTTGCTTGTCTCCTGGATAATGGATTCAAAATCACCCTCTGAGCAATGCCATATGGCACAACCCAAGTGGAAGGATCTCCCACCGGTATAATAGGAACCGAGTACGCGTCAATAAGTGTCTGTCTCTTGTAGCAGTCCGAACACAAAATTGTCAAATCCAAGTTTCGCTCCCTGTAAAAAACATTGAAAACGATGAGCTTCACGTTTCAGTAATAATCACCTTACAGTAAAACTTGAAAGTAATGTACCATGCCGCCGCAAGAGTGTGAGAACATGGAAAATGATCCATTTGGAATTTATTGCAAGTACAAGTCTTCCGGGCTAAGTCAACAGTCCACTGTTTTTCAGACCGCTTGACCGAGAAAATATTCCAGTCTACTGGATTTACGGTCAAAAAACCACACTTGTCCATACGTTTTAAGACCACAAGATATGCTGCTTCGGTCAACTGATGACACATGGTTTGTGCAGCTCTATAGCGATCGTGAAACCACCGTTGTAGCATATTCCTAATGAACTCAGCCAGAGTCAACATAGGCATTTGTCGTGCAAATTTTAGGCATGAGTTTATGCATTCTGCAGCATTTGTTGTCATCACCCTGTACCTTCATTTCGGGCAGTGTACACGAGACCACTTATATGGACCGGCATCAATTACATAATCATACGCATTCTGGTGCAAGTTTCTTAACTCTTCCATATGCCGGTTATATTCAAACTCGGTGTATGCGCAGGATGCTTTGTCCATTATTTAGGCAACATTCTTCCTATGAAATCGCTTCTTAATATTTTCAGCAAAATGCCAGCAACATATGGTATGGGTGGCATAAGGGAACACTTGAGAAATCCCTACTTCAATACTTGCATGCCTATCGAAAATGAAAACCAGCTCATCAATATGACCTAGGGCACCCTTTAAGCAATCCAAAAACCATTCCCATAAAAGGTTGTTTTCTGAGTCGCCGAACCCAAAAGCAATTGGATACTCATGATCGTTCCCATCTTGTGTTGTTGCAACAAATATTGTACCCCGGAATCGTCCTTTCAAATGGGTACCATCAACGGCAATTACTGGACGCATACACATTCAGAATCCTCTAAGTGAGGCATCAATCGACATGAAAAAGTACAGAAATTTACCATCTTCATCGCACTGTAAGTCAGTGATTGTGCCGGGATTTTTTTGTTCCAAAACGTAACCAAATGATGGCAGCAGTTGGAAGGTTTCCTCATCCGTTCCATATGTCAGTGACAAAGTATAATCGAGGGCGGCGTGTGCCTTACTGTACATGATTTGGATTCCATACATTGATTTCATGTCGGTGATTATGTCCTTCGGACGCATTAGTCGACAATCTTGTTGTTGAAGTCTAGGTGCAATATCTTCTCCAATTATGACTGCACTAGCTTGTCGGTGGCGGCGGTGAATTTTCTCTAACGGACAAGTGTGTTCGCTGACAAAACTTCTTACTTGAAAGTATGTGCCTTCATCTCTCCTCACCTCTCTTAACTTCCACGTACAATTTTTCATCAAACAAACTAGATGTAATGTTGTCTTATTGGACCTTTTAACCTTCCACTCGAAGTTCTGCCGTATTGCAAAATGGCCTACTAGTCTCTTCAAATCATTTTTCGTTGGAAAAAATTGCCTTTTATATATCATGCTTGTAGGTTCATCTTCAACCAAGTTCCTACTTCCACCCATACCAAACGAGTATGATTCTGCTCCGGGAATAACCCATGTTGTGGCATTATCAGAATCATCTGGAGTTAGATTAGCCCGGACCTTGGAGGTCCCAGCTATATCTGGTGCACTGGAACTAAATCTGTGTACATATCTTACACGTCTTTCTGTTTGGACAGGTTCTTCATCATCCTCATTGTCCTCTACATTTTCTACAAAATTGAAATTGCCCTCATTATCCACCTCATGAATCAGCCCAACATTCTGTGCTGTATTCTACTCATTGTTGATGTCATTGGAGATCTCATTGTATTGGTGGTTGTACTGCCTACCATTCATCTCAATTTGACAACCAAATACATCGTCGAATTGAAGTCCCAGTATATTATCATGGGCGGCTACTTCCGGTGGGACATCACATATGTTTTTCTGACCATCAATCCCATTTCTTTCTGTGAACAACTGGTTGCTTCCGCCTGACGATCGAAATTGTTGGGTGTTATCACGATGAGGGATATCTTCACCAATGACACCTCTTGCTGGCCTCTCGATTAGACTAACACGTACTTGAGGGATCACCCTATCTTCCCCTAGCATGAATTAAACATCATCATTGTTTCTTATAAATGTACGACATGTAGTCCCAGGAACAATTGATATAGACTGTAGATCAGCACTGTATTTGTTCTCATCAAACTTCACAATGGTTTGCACGATCGACACTAGTTCGTCGTAACTCAAATTCTTTAACACATACAAACCGTGGTTATCGGAACCTAAATACCTCTGATTTCCGTCGGGTAATTGCTCCCATCGACCGTTGTAAGATATGACTATTCTCACCCTATCCATTGTCCTGTCAAAATCATCATCAAAACCCATTATTAAGAAAAAAATATTTAATATTAAATTTACAATTATAAAGGATTAAACAAAAATCAAAAGTGTAAGCGATCGAGCTTTTTTGTATATGATCGAGTCATTTTTGTACATGGTCCAGCCGTTTTTGTACATGGTCGAGCCGTTTTTGTACATGATCGAGCTGTTTTTATACATGATCGAGTTTTTTTAACAAGATCGAGCTTTTTTTGTTCAGGACGAAGCTCTATTTGTACATCATCGAGCTTTTTTTAATATGGCTCGAGCTTTTTTTAATATGGCTCGAGCTTTTTTTCATTTGGCTCGAGCTTTTTATTTTAGGAATCTAGTTTTTTTATGAGGAATCGAGCTTTTTTTGTAAGGGATCGAGTTTTTTTTGTGAGGGATCGAGCTTTTTTTTTAGGGATCAAGCTTTTTTGTGAGGGATCGAGCATTTGTTTTTTGGATAGAGTGTTTTTTCAATTGTTTCGAGTTTTTTTTAAATGCTTTCCAGCTTTTATGTCCAAGATTTTAAACTTGTTTGCACCACTTCAAATCAACTCGGCCAAATATATATACAAAAAAAAAATTCATATATGTTCATTCTTTATTTTTTTAAGTTTACAACTCCCA
The DNA here is from genome assembly GCA_032871835.1 of Dipteronia dyeriana. NCBI lineage: Eukaryota > Viridiplantae > Streptophyta > Magnoliopsida > Sapindales > Sapindaceae > Dipteronia > Dipteronia dyeriana. The sequence goes on from CM065297.1 coordinate 18,920,377, forward strand.
GACATAAACAAAAAAAAAATGAGACAACATGTTCATAAATGTTCATACATTGTTATACCACATAGAAATACAAGAAAAAATGAAAATGAAGATCAGAAATATTAGTTTATTTTCTTGTGCAATCTCTGGAATGAAGCTCGGTTTTTGAAGAGATACTCGGAGTAGTTGATTGATTTTCAGACAACGTTTTTGGACGAGAGAGGCTTTTAAAAAATAAAGAATCGATTATTTAAGGGCAATTTCGGTAGCTCACCATAATAGGTGCCTTTTAAACTTAACTTATTTTAACGGTGACATCACTGCAACTCACCAAAAAAAATGTGACATTTCTCACAATTTCCACTACGTTAAAAATACCCCTTCTGTTATGTTATCTTTTACATCCATTAAATGTATTATATACCCCTTTAACTATCAAAATTAAAACAAATGACTGTTTTACCTTTCAATTTGCTCCATATAATTATCATTTTACCCTAAAAAAATTCATTAAATAAAAAATATATTAAAAAGTGGAAAACAAAAAATAAGTAAAATTAAACAAATTAATTTTTTTTTAAAAAAATCTTCAATTCTTTTTCTTCTTCATGATCACATCATCTTCGATTCTTCTTTTTCTCCACCTGACCACCATTAATTTTTCTTTTAAAAAATTAGAAATGAAAATAAAATTCCCTAAACCCAGTACGTCCACTCAACCAAACATTCAACTCACCCAATAATTCATAATTCATAATTAAAAAAATCAATAATTCAAAAAGAATATTAGAAAAAACAATACTTTTGAAAACATGAAATGCAAATGGAAGAAGACTCGTGCAATTCAATGTAGTAGCAAAAAATTTACTGTTAAATTTAAATAAAATTTTGGATGTTTTTAACATTCAACCATCTATTTATAAAAAATTAAAATCAAAACCAAAGTCCATCCAATCGATAAGTTGTTTATATTTACTTTGTCTGGTCAATTGAAAACAAATGAGTGATTAAATATTAATAATCATAAATTTTATTCAAAATAATCACATTTGTTTCAATTAGATTATATAATCCGAAGAGGGAATAGCTCCAAATAGCACATTTTTAAAGTTGAGTTGTGCAACTAGCACTACTTTAATTAATTGTTGTTTTGTTAGCATCTAAAAGTGTGTACCGACTAAAATACCCCTCCTTTTACTTTTACAACTTTTAAAACATTTTTTCTATTGTTCTCTTCCTAGGCGTTCTCTCTCTCTCTCTCTCTCTCTCCTCTTTCGTTGTCTAATGAATGAACACTTCGACGAAGCTAGTTTGGCGAGAGTTCTCGACCATAGAATAGTGGTGATTGAAGGGAATATTTCTGGAAAAAAAAAGTCATTTGATTGGGTTTTGTTTTCAAATTTAATTTTGTTGATTTTGAGATATTAATTTTGTTTTTGTTGATTTTGAGTTTTCAATTTAGTTTTTATTGTGAATTTGTTGTCAATTTGATGTGAATTGTGAGTTTGTTGAATCTGAATGGGGATTTATTTGAATCTTGAATCGGTGGGTTTGGGTTTGGGTTTGGGTTTGTCGAATCGGAGAAGATGAACAGTAGCTAATATTGATTTTTTTGTTTTTAAATTTCAAGACTTATTTGTTCCAATTCGAGACTTAGTTATGAATACCCGGGACTTACTACACTTATTCGAGACTTAATTTATGAATACCCGAGACTTATTACTCTTTTTCGAGACTTAATTTATGAATACTTATTTGCTCCATTTCGAGACTTATTTATGAATACCCGAGACTTTTTCATGCGTTTTTGTTTTTGAAACTTATTCATGCTTTTTCGAGACTTAATTCATTTTATATCTTCTTCTTTAAACTTTTCAAATGTTTTCGACTTCCGTTGCATTAGGTAGACGTATCCGTATCTTGAGTAGTCTTCTATAAAGGTGACATAATACTCATAACCACCCCTAACTTTAACATTCATCGGTCCGTAGACATCTGTATGTATAAACTCTAGCGATTTTTTAGCTCTAAGCCCTTTTTCAGTAAAAGGTCTCTTAGTCATCTTACCTTCCAGACAAGATTCGTAGACATGTAAGGTGCCATCCTTTAACTCACTTAAAGGTCCGCTTTTTACTAGTCTGTCTATCTAGTCAAGGTTTATATGGTCAAGCCTTAGATGCTAGAGATACGTGTCATTATCTAGAGAAATCTGATGTCGTTTAGTTTTTGGTTTTTCAACATTAAACATTTCGGCGTTGAGCAGTGTAGTATGTATTAACGATCTTAACACATACAAATTGTTTTCGTTAATTTCTGAACAAATATTCAAACCATTCTTTCTAATAATAATAGACTTATTATTAAAAAAAACATAATATTTTTGTTCTAACAACTTAGAAACGGAAATCAAATTCCGTGTAAATCCAGGAATATAAAATACATTGTCCAACAATATATAATTATTATAAAAACGTAATCAAATTATGTTCACTGTTCGTGCCGACACGACATCCCCTGGCCCTACACGTATTGAGGGGGCTCCCTCCTCTAGCTGTGTCTAATGATCAGTCAATTGCAAAGAAGAACAAACATGGTTAATGGCCCCCGAATCAACTATCCAGGGTGAAGAATCATCTTCCAATAAGCATGACTCAAGAACAAGTAAATCATATTTACCTTTCTTGGACTTCTTCTTGTTTTGGGCTTTCTTGGGTTTGGACTTACCCTTCGCCTTCCCAGCAGATGTCTTCCTCTTCTTATTATTGGAGAAAGATGGTTCGGTAACATTTGTCTCACCGGTCTTCCCCATGCAATCCTTAGTCAAGCACTCAAAGGTAGTGAGCTCATTGAGCAACTGTGTGAGACTGAACCTTAACTTGTTCATCTCGTAGTTACTTATAAACTGATCGAAACTCTTCGCAAGAGTCATCACTATGATGCTAACTTGACAAGGTTCGTCAATGACCCCACCATTGACTTCTGATGTGTTGAAGTAGGACATCATGCTCAAGACATGTTTCCGAACTGACATACCTTCCTTCATACGAGCGAGCATAGCGGAACGAATAGCTTTGTGCACTTTTGCTTGGAGGGCTGCCCGAACATAACTTGCAATGACTCCATGATTTCGAATGCTGAAGTCATTGCTTAGTGCTTTGTGACAAGCACATCTGTCATTGAAGCCAACATATATGTTTGGGCCTTCTCATCAGATGAGACCCATTGCTGGTATGCCTCACGAACAGATCGTGTGGCATTGATAGCAGGTGCTGGAGGACATTCCCCCGTAAACACAAACTTGAGGTCTTTGGTGACCAATATTGCATAATGTTAAGTTTCCACTTAGTGTAGTTACTACTAGTTAATTTGTCATTTACGAGAATTTGAAGTAATGCAGAAGACATTATTGCTGAAATAAATAAAACATTCATTCAGTCATTTATTTAAAACAAATGCAAGTGTGAGTGCTTTGGTATAAGTTTAAACATTATGCATGAACATATTTAACGAACTAGAACTACCCTAAAACTAGTTACTATACCACGACAATCCAACATACCACAGAAGTGTCGCCTTAGGGCCGGTCAAGTCTTTGCATGTTGGACCTAGACATTCTTAATCAAATGATATTCTAGAATAACTCTTATTCCATATCATTCAACCATCGTTTATTCAGTCAGGTTTTTAATTAACAAACTTAATCAAAACTTTCGTGAGTGTAACATACCGTTTCAGATCTCACGAGCTTAACTCGAGAATTGCCACCTTAGATTCGGTCAATCCTGAAATACCCTTAGAAATCCTATTCGTTAGGAAGTCAACCTTGATATTGACCTTTGTGGAAACCCTCTTATGGAGGACGAAAGCAAAGCCGTCAAGAGGCCCCACTCGAATCTCACGGTGTTGAACTAATGATGGAGACCGTGGGATTATCCCTCTCCCACTCACTATTTTAAAAATAGGGTTTTCTATTAACCATTAATGCACCTAGACTCTACAGGATTAAACGACTAACTTTAATCAAGTTATCTAGCGCATCAACTAATTCGAAACAAATTCTAGTTAACTAATAAATTATTAATGATTTTTAACAATTAAAAATCTAATATATTAGTAAATAATCTAAGTATTTGTAAACTTTTTACTAAAGTCAGATTATTATGATAGTGTTTATCAAGTTTTAACTATTAAAATTCAAACACTTTTTCGGTTCATTTATTATTAGATTATTAATCATTTTAACTCTAATTACATTAAATGGCCCTATTAATCAAACTTATTAAACTCTTTAATAACTAGATTAATATTAATGAGAATTACCAAGTTTTTAACCATTAAAAAACTAATCTTATTATTCATAGTCATTTATGTATATTGTCCATTTTAATCACATTAAAAAAAATACATAAAATATCAGGTTATGATGCATGTATGACATATCAAATATATTTGTGTAGGCACATCTAATCTAAATGACATACGTATGCATGACAATGCTTTTATCATCACATAATATAAAGCATACATGAATTAACCGAGTACTGTAGATTATTTAACCTAAAAAAAAATAGAATCTAAAATTATAAAAATACCCCCAAGGCATTCCTTAGTCATTTAGTAACTTCAGATATCTTTCAGTCTCTTCAGGTCACTCTGATTCATCTCATGAATCCGAAACGGAAAATCTACATGGAACACATTAGGCAACACTTGCCAACGGAACCGTGCAAGACAATGTGAACGGTGCCTTGAATAGTACCCGATGAACATTACCGCATGAACTGTGTTGGGTGAACAGTACCGCGTGAATAGTACGGTGAACAGCATCGATGTCGCGCGTGTCTACAGGTTACAATTATATTTTTTTACAGTACAATAACAGTAAAAATTAAATAAATAAAATAAAAATTATACAACCTATAAACCCTAAATCCACAGTACCATAAAAAAAAATACGATCAACCATGTTTAAATTACGACCAACATGTTCCAAAAAATAAATTGCCTATGATACCAATTGTTGGAACCCCATTCACCGGTCATGCAGCGGAAGTAAGGTTTTAAAATTTTTATACAGATCATAATCTGTATCTGAAACCAGTGAACTTAAGATCATAATTTTTTTTCCAGAACTAATACATATTAATTATTACAATAATAAATAATTATGTAAACATGAAAATTGTAACCAATATAAATCAGAAGAGGAAAATCTTACCAATGTTTAGAGGCTCCGTCACTTTATGATATGCTCCTGCCTGAACCACTCGATATTTCTAATTATCTTCTGAAATTGATAACTACGTGTGAGCGAGTCATGATCTCAAAAACTGGGATGAAGAATGTAAAGAAAAACTTTAAAAAAACTCTTTCTTCTCGAGAGAAAAAATTTAGAACAATTTTAGATATAAAAATTATAATATTATTATTTTTCTTTTTATTGTTATCGGTGTACTCTACACCACAAACATTTTTCTGTCCTTTTTTTTTTAATTTCTGACACCACACATTGTTTTGACTTCATGCAAACCAAATTTGCTGCCAAAGCCAAAAAACACTGTTGCATGCTTTTATATTTGTCTTGTATTGATTCACGCAGACACAAATTTACATCCTATAAAAACATTGTATGTGTTTTTATCAAAAATTCAAACTCCACAATTGCATCTATGAAAACGTTGTATGTGTTTTTATCAAAAATTCAAACTCCACAATTTGCACATTGAATAGCGTGTGTCATGTATATCTCCTTTTTATATTGATTGTATTTTATCTTATTTAAATATTTAAAACATATATATATATATATTTTGATAAAACTAATCGACTCCAATCTTTTAAGATATCTTATATCTTTAAAGATATTAATTAATTAATTTTGAATTCAAATTTTTTAAATTCAAAATTATATATCTAATTTTAAAAAAATAATCAAATTATCTTATCTTTAAAAATTAAATATCAATCAACACCTCCCAACTAATGATTAATCACACAATTAGATAATCTAATTATTAAATTAACATAATCATTATCAATAATTAATTAAATAATCTTATTATTCAATTAATTTTCGAATAAATACGTGTCACTTTCGTAACACAATTAATTGGATAATCCAATTAATTAACCGTGACCCTTGTTACCTAAATCGATCGGACTAGCAAGGGGGACCTAATAGACCCACAGTATTTTGAACTCCAATAGTCCTCATAAATAAATAATTAAACTCTTTAATTAATATTTCACGATTATTAACTTCAGTGTTATTCCACTAAAAACCTGAAACTGTACTCTCTCAATTGTAGACGTTTTTACACAGAGCGATACAACTCGGTGTTCATCGATATAACTATTATACATGGTGTGATCCTCTACAGTAATCCATAATTAGAGCTGAATCATAATATTCGTTATACCCCTCTAATTACATATATCCTTTAAGTACCGTTGATTGTATAATGAACAATAAATCATATTTCCTCACGGAACTAGGAGATCACTCATATTTTTCAAGCCCCGAATCAACCCTTAAGGGAACTACCATCTACTTCTCATAAGAATGAGTGGATTCCACTATAGTGTACGAAACTTCTCAGCCACAACCCAAAACTCAATTCCAACATATGGAGTATATTGATTAGAAAATACATCCGACCTCACCCATGGTATATCAAAGACCACGATCTAACCTGAAGGAGTCGATAAGACACTCAGGATTAAGATAACCCACATATAGCCATCATTAGTTGATATATATGAATCTCATCGGTAAACGGATTTTGGTGTGAGATTCATATAGATCATGACCCAGTCCTAGAGGATAACATCATATAAGGTGTCTTCATACCCATATCTCATATGAATGATTCAGGATAGAATCACTGTACATTATGGAATGGATCGCAGCTATAGATTAACCACAAATAAAGTACCCAGCTTTATTTGCTATCTATGGACTCTTTAGATTGTACGTCTCTTACTGTATCCATCAGTATATGACACTTATATACACAGTTCGAGATTACATCTGGCAATCTTGGATATTAAATATATGCACATGTTATAAAATAAACAGCACAACAAGAATGAATTGAACTTTTCATTTTATTTATTTCATTAATCCATTTACAAATTACATCTTTAGGGCATAAGCCCCAACATACACAACTTCGAGTGGAAGGTGAAAAGGTCGAATAAGACAATGTTACATCTGGTTTGTTTGATAGACAACTGTACGTAGAAGTTAAGAGCGGTGACGAGAGATGAAGCAACATACTTCCAAGTAAGAAGTTTTGTCAACGAACACACTTGTCCGTTGGAGGATATTCATCGTCGCCATTGACGTGTAGTCATAATTGGAGAAGTGGTTGCACCTAGATTGCAACAGCAAGATGGTCGACTAATGCGTCTGTATGACATAATTGCCGACATGAAAACAATGTATGGCATCCAAATCATATACAGTAAGGCACATCAAACACTCGATTATGTATTGTCATTGACCTATGGAACACATGAGGAAACCTTCCAACTGCTGCCATCATTCGGTTACTTGTTAGAATAAAAAGATCTTGAAAAAATCTTTGACTTACAGTGCGATAAAGATGATAATTCCTCTACTTTTTCATGTTGTTGGGTGCTTCACTTAGAGGATTTCGGAGGTGTATGCGTCCAGTTATTGTCTTTGATGGTACCCATTTAAAGGGAAGATTCAGGGTACAATGTTTGTTGCAACTGCACAAGATGAGAATGAACATGTTTATCCAATTGCTTTTTGGTACGGTGACTCAAAAAAACCTATCATGGGAGTGGTTTTTAGATTGCTTGAAATGTGCCCTTAGCCATATAGATGATTTGGTATTCATTTCTGATCGACATGCAAGCATTGAAGTAGGGATTTCTAAAGTGTTTCCTTATGCCACCCATACCATATATTGCTGGCACTTTTAAAAAATATTAAGAAGCGATATCACAGAAAGGATGTTGCCGCAACGATGGACAAAGCAGTCCGAGCGTACACCAAGTTGAAATATAACAGGCACATGGAAGAGTTAAAAAACTTACACCCGAATGTATATGATTATGTAATTGATGTCGGTCTATACAAGTGGTCATGTGTACACTGCCCCAACAGAAGGTACAAGGTGATGACAACAAATGTTGCAGAATGCATAAACTCATGTCTAAAATTCACACGACAACTGCCTATGTTGACTCTGGCAGAGTTCATTAGGAATATGCTACAACGTTGGTTTCACGATCGTCATAGGGTTGCACAGTCCATGCGTCATCAGTTGACCGATGCATCATATCTTGTTATCCTAAAATGTGCGTAGAAGTGTGATTTTATGATCGTAAGTCCAGTTGACTAAAACATATTCTCGGTGAAGCGGTCTGGAAAATATTGGACCGTTAACTTAGCCTGGAAGACCTGCACATGCAATAAATTCCAAATGGACCATCTTCCATGTTCTCACGCTCTCGTTGCCGTAAGGTACATCATACGTTTTAGTATACGGTTAATATTACTGAAACATAAATCTTATCGTTTTCATTATTTTTACAAGGACCGAAACATGGATTTCACATCCTTGTGTGTGGACTACTACGAGAGACAGACACTTACTGACGGGTACTCGGTTCCTATTATACCGGTTGGACATCCTTCCACTTGGATTGTGCCATCTGACATTGTTGAGAGGGTGATTTTGAATCCAATCTCCAGGAGACAAGCAGACTGTCCGAGGGCTGGTCGACGACATATCTCATCTTCAGAAAGGACAACTAAACAGAACTGTAGGAGATGTGGACAACCAGAACATAATTTCAGGAGATGTTCTAACCCAACTTTGATTAATGAAGGTCCGAGCAGAGTTTTTCCTAAGGAATACAAGTGCAAGTGTAACATCTGTCATACAGTTGGCCACAACCGACAGACGTGCTCTACCATATAATCCACCGTGGAATGATTTGAGGCGTTATGATGATGACATTATGATAATTTGTACTCGTATGACTTGTTCATCAACTTAAATTCAATTTTAATTAAATAGGATTTCCAATTTGTGTTACACTTGTGATTTATGACAATTGAAAAGGAAACAAAAATTAAAATTAAACTTAATTTCCATTGAATTGTTTATTTACAAAAAAATTGGTACATATAAAAAATAATTACTATATAAATCTAAATGGGCCGGGAGTTGGAAAAAATCTCAACTTCCATCTTCTCCTGAATGATCTCCATATCGTCTACCAACCAATCGAACTCCTTCATATCCACCAGTAAGTACTCGATCAATCTCAACGTGTGGGGACCACAGTTTCCCTTGCAGTTGGACACATTAACATGTGTTAATAAAATAATAGGTTTTTAATAACACAATCTCAAAGTTAATGAAAACAAAATGTATTACGATTTCTTCTATTGGAGGATACATGTTTCGGACACCACGCTGACTGAGAATGACTTATTCTTCTTGGCGAACGTCTCATGGGCAGCCAGTCGCGCAGTGTGAAACCCCGTCTGATGCAACATCGAGGGTAAAAACTAGCGCAATGGGGCTACTTGCTACTTCCAGATATTCACTGCGATATCCTGTCTCTAGGGGTCGAGTATAAATCTCTTCCAGGAGGTGAGGTCGAGGGTCACCAAGAGCCAATGTTGGCATCCAATGTTGCACGGTATCATGACCGGTAAACGTAACAATAAGGTGTTAGGATGTACAAAGACCTTTATATTATAAAATTACAAACCAAGTAACACTTACCATGTCAACCTCGTGCCACAGACGGCTTCTGATCAGGGCACCACCACGCACCGTTGTAAGGTCATCATCGGTCCACTAGGATCTGAGCACATTCCACTACGCCGTGGTGATCTCCTCGGGGAGTATCAAGAGGTATCATTCTCCTGTACTGGTGCTCAAGTAATGACTGTAGAAACATTTTATCGACAAAAAATTATTAATGTTTTACAAACTAATTTACAAGCATGCGTAATCATTCCTTTTTTAAATACTTACAAAAAACTGTGTATCCAATATGTTGATCATCTGGTTGTATACCCTCGGGAATGCTCGCTGACGCTTCCAAAGAATATAGAGGTACGTGTCCATATGCTGGTAATATATACATGTAATAAAGTGTTAATAGTGTATCATTACTAAAATAAACATAACATAGAAAATTCCCGCTCGCACGTTCCTTGTCCTCCAACTCCATGAAGTAGGTCTGCATCCGATGGAACCAAGCAGCATCAACTGACTCCGGCACTTCCATATCACGTCTGTGTTAATTTTCCATTAGCTACACAATTATTTAATTGAACAGAAAAAACCTGCCACCTATATAGAAAAAAAAATTACTTACCGTTCCCAGTTTATGTTCTCTTTGAAGGCTCGGTAAGCCTTCAACTGGTCACCATCCACCAGTCCTTGGGGATAAAAAATGTGGTTCATAGACTGAAGTATTACCCTTGCCCTCTTTGGCCGACAGGGATCTGTGTACGGGCTGAGCAACTGTCAATCACGTTTCAGTATGCGCCTCTCCAGTTGAACTCCACCCGCTGGGGTGTGATGCGATGATGAGCTCTATCTCCTCTGCGACTGGATCGATGTAAGGGGTGGATAGGGGAGGGGGAAGTACCGTTCGATCAATAGGGGAGGTAGAGGGGGCGGCTGCTGCTCGATCGGAGGGGGCGGCTGTAGTTCGATCGATGGGAAAGGTGGAGGGGGCGGCTGCTGCTCAATCAAAGGGGACGACTACCGCTCTATCGATGGGAGGTCTGAAAGAACTGTTGTACATGTAACAGGTCATGTATCTCTGGTACGCTGGTGGGACTCACTCTCCAAAACTACCCTTCCGGTATATGGATCCTCCCGACGTCCACCAGTCTTGGCTGTCCCCCTGGTAGACCCACTTGTCTCGTCTCATCTCGTCTCGTCTTGTCTCGTCTCGTATCTTCTCTTCTCCGGGAGTAAAGTCTGGATCAGGACCAGGTGGACCATCCCGGTGCGTATGCATCCTGAAGCCCCCCGATCAATACGAGCAACTCATGATGTTGCTGTTGTCAATCCTCCTCGCTCTTCTAGATCATATCCAGCAACTCCCGGTGCTGCAACTGTCTATCATCCTCACTCTTCCGGAGGGCTTCACTCAACTCGTTGAACTGATGTTCCCATGAAGCTTGAAATCATGTAAACGTTGTTAGTACTAAACCAATCAACATGTCGCGTTAATAAAAACAAAACTATCATCTCAACTTACCTCCTTATCACGTCCAACACCTGTACGGTAATCCCCTCTAGATGCAGTAGGTCAGGGGGTGGTAAACCGAACCCTTCTATACCTCAGTCACCGAGGAGACAGCTCAAATTCGTCAGTGTCCATGGCACTGAAACCCGAACCAGATGGGTAAGAAGCCTCCGTCTTACCCCCACCCCCACCCCTACCCCTACCCCCTACCTCACCCTCACCCTCACCCTCACCCTCTTCCTCTTCCTCGAAACCCTCTCCACTGCTCCCGCCGATGATAGTCTGATCAGGGACATTCGAAAGGTGAACCCTGTCCTCCTCTACATACAGGCTCCTCTCCCTCGCTAAGGCCTGCGATGTTGGGATTATGCTCGATAGCAAGAGTGTAATAATGTATTTGACAATCTTTTCATATTAATAAAGTGATTTCTAGTTTAACAAATCTTATAGCATTTATAGTTTAATTATTAAAATTGTCAAAAGTAAATAATCATAAGGTCAAAAGACTATGAGAAAAGAAGAATTGTTCATACATCTAGATATGTATGAGGTAGACACAATTCTTTAGTTAGTCTTGAATAATATTCACAACTTAAGATAAAATGTTGGGCGCCTTTATCTTGTCAAAGTTGTAGATTCTTTTGCTAACATTTGAGTGTGATCAAATGTGTTATGATGAGTCTAAAATCATCAAAGTGTGGTATCTTTGGGCAAAAGAATCTAGTGCACTGGGTGCATTGTTGAATTGGATCACAATGAAATACTTTATCTAAAACCATCAATGGATAAAAGTTTTCATTTGAAGACAATCAGAGAGTCTATTTCAATCCTGAGATAAATGGTGGACTTATGGTTGCAAGTGTTATCATTTAAGCTATCAATGAGTACAATTATATAGCATAGTCTATCCTTGATAGTTTGGTGGTATTCATTTGTTAATCGATAGAAGACTTCATTTATAGATATGGACATCGTGATTCCATTTATTAAATGAAAGTAGAATACCATCATATGGATGTTTTGAGGTATTGGATATTAAATCTTAATGTTAAGTTTTCAATAATGTCAATTGAAACATGGCTTCTGGACAAGTCAAAATATCCAAGTTCAAAATGTGGTCATATGAGTAAATATGGTAACTTGGAGAGCTATAGACGGTCTATGAGCTTTTGGCGATTACTGATATTCATCACGAGGATACACTTTCTCCAATAAGGTTGTCTAGGGTATGAATGAGTAACATCAACTTATTCTATCTTTATTTAAGAGTTCAATTTTAGTTCTTTAGTGGAATGAACTAAAATTAAATAGATCAGACCTAAGTGAATCATTTGTTGATTGTGATCGGGTTATGTCTATTAGAGCTTAAATTTAGATAGCCCGCCAAGATCCTCAATCCACACGAACTTGCATGGATCACTTGATATATTCTACCAGACCAATTGTATCGAGGCATGTGGACTTGTTTCTTTTTGTAATAATGGGTCTAGTTCACATGTGGACTTTTTATAAAGGTGAAATGGATTTAATAAAATAAGAAAATAATATATTGGCCCATATATATGGTTTGGGTGGCAAGGCTATTTAGAATAGCTTAATTATATTATTTTATTTTATTATTTAATTAAATGGAAATTAATTAATTTGGTGATTAATTAATTATTTAATTAAAAGTCAAAATCTTTTTCCTAGTAGGAGATGATCTCCTAAAATTATACTATTGTTGGTAGTATAATTAATATTAAAGACTATATTTGATAAGTAGATAAATAAAAGGAATTATTTATCTAATCAAATTAGGAAGTCTTTAATATGGTTACAAATCACTATTGAGTTGGATTATGAGTCTTGATGTAGGATAAAATTCCTTTTTTTGAAAAGGATTCTTAACCACCAAGTAAATCCACCTAAGGAAAGGATTATTAACTACCAAGTAAATCTTTCTTAGTAAAAGATTAAAGTCTCATAATTGTATTATATAGAAATTTCGGTCAGCCCATATATATATATATATATATATATATATATATATATATATATATATATATATATATATATATAATAGGATAGAATTCCTTTAAGATAAGGATTATTAACTACCAAATAAATCCACCTAAGGAAAGGATTCTTGTCAACCAAGTAAATTCTTCTTAGGAGAGGATTTATGATCCTATATATATGTATGTTAATTTCGGCCAGCCAAAGATTTCAAAAGGAGAGATTTCTGCCAGCCCCATTTTTCTAAGAGAAGAATTCGGCCACAATAGGAATTTTGAAGGAGAAAAATCTGATTTTACTCTAGACAAAATTCGATCAACTCTAAGAAATAGTGCGTGATTCGACAAAGAAGAAAAGGAAGAAATAACGTTTAGTTTTTGATAGTACACTTGTAGCCTTTACATCAAAAGGTTTTGTGTACAACATCAAATCAAGGTTCACGCGAGTTTCAATCAAATTGATTGATAATTCACAAGTGACCTAACGTTCTTTGTTTTCTTCTTGTTGGTTTCCATCCTCAGGTATACGATTAAAAGAAAGGGAGTCCACACTCCTAGGTGATTCATGTTCGTGATTGGATTGGAAGATCTTACGGAATCAATTCAGCGCTTGTTCAATTGTCACGAGAAAAAGGAACAACACTTTTTTTATACATCAATTAATCTAGGGCTTGTTATTGAAAAAGGGAAAATTTTTATTTATACGCAAACCCTAATTTTTATTAAATTTTCTCAGGCTTCCGATGCGTGAGTTTTTTCCCTACATATGAAGTACGGTGCCTCCGTCTCAGCTGTTGTGGGCATGATTTTCTTCCTCGTAAACATCTGAAAGCTTAGTTAGAGAATGTCATTGTAAAAATAGTAACAAATAAAACGATTAACAAATTAAATAAATACTCTAGCACTGAAATTCTTGGCTAGCTTCTTCCCTCTAGGTTGTTTGGTCAACTCTCACTTCAACATATGAGAAGAAAGCTTTGTAACCCTTCGGGTGCCGAACTGGACGTCCAGTTTGGGGATCACCTCGAAAGCAAATATATACATCAAAGATAAGTATGACTAGAATCCAAAAAATTTAGGTAACAAAATATAAAGTACATGTTGTAATTCAAAGTTCTTACCAAGAGAGCATGCGATAGACCTTAAATGTTGTACCCCTCCACGGTACGTACAACAAGGCCCTGTGACTACTGTCGTCTCTCCTCATGTCGACGAGGTAACACATGCTTGAATGACAAAATAGAATACCTATAGACGTGGGCACCCCACGAGAACGCATTGAAGGCAGTAAGGTCCTCCACCAACCGAAACTGCCAAACTGGAATCTTGAATCTCTCGTCCACCCCCATCAATGTACAGTTCAACATGTAGATGAGACATAACTTCACAGCATCGTACGCCTCCTGAAACTCTCTGATGGTAAGAACAACCCTTAACTCCTCCAATGATACATCATCGGCTCTAGGAAAGTACCATTGATGTATGTCATTCTCTACTACAGCATACAGGCTCGTGTCCGGTACGACTCCAAAACGTAATCTCGTGATGAGACCAAATTTCACCTTCAAAAACCTCACCATATGGTTCCATAACAAGAACCGCATCTCATCTGTTGGCCCGGTATAATCCAACTCCAGCAACAGCAGCCGATGGATAACACCATCCGAAAACTTCATCTCCCGGTGCATTGATATGAAATGCTCGAAACAGGATGCCATGAACCGATGCTGATCCTCAACAGAAAAATCTTTAAAGACCCGGTTCAGTGCATCGTCTATACGTGCGAGGGCTTCAAATGGTTGTGTCGAGTCAATTTTCCCTTGAACCAATCTCCCTCTGGAGTTTTAAGGAAATCCTTCAACATGCTCCTCATCTGCAATGTCACATAAACAATACATAAGTAAACTGGAAAAAACTCAGTTCTATGAAATATATTCTCGATCCTTTGATAATATTCTCGATCCTTTGAAAAATATTCTCGATGGTTTGAAAAATATTCTCGATCGTTTGAAAAATATTCTCGATCGTTTGAAAAATATTCTCAATCGTTTGAAAAAAGTTATCGATCCTTTGATAAAATTCTCGATTCTTTTAAAAAATCTCGACCCTTTAAAAAACATTCTTGATCATTTGAAAAACATTCTCTATCTCTGAAAAATGTTCTCGATCCTTTGAAAAATTCTCTACACTTTGATAAAATTCTCGATCGATTAAAAAATATTCTCGATCGTTTGAAAAATATTCTCTATCCCTTTTAAAAATCTCGATCATTTGAAAATATTCTCGATCCTTTAAAAAATAATCTCGATCCCTTTAAAAAATTCTCGATCCCACAAAATTATTCTCGATCTCTTAAAAAATTATCGATCATTTAAAAAATTATCGATCCTTTGACAAATATGCTCGATTCTTTGAAAAATTTCCTTGATTCTTTGTAAAAAAACTTCGATTTTGCTTAAAATTTTCTCGATTTAAATAATTTTCAAAATAAAAAATCTTCGATACCCAGAATTTCATCTTCCTCATATTCAACACCACAGTCATTCTTAGATCTCTTTTTCAACCCTAATCTACAATTTCAATCAACAAAACACAAATCTAACATGCAATGACAAGTTATCAACAACAGAATCGAGAAAAAAAAAACTGAACTTAACTCTGTCAATCGTAAGAAATCTAGTGTATTCTCGTTCCGGTCACTTTGCCGTCGATTAGATTCCCGTCTGTCTCTTTCTTTCTCACTCTTGCTTTTTTCACACTTTGAAAACGACAACTTTCTCTCTTTTTCAATAATTCGGGGTATTTTTATACGATCATGTTAAAATGGTGTCTTTTAAACATACATTATTAAAGTGGTGGTGATATTTGTACAACCCCTCCTCCCTCCTCCAAAAAAATTATAATAATGCTATTAATTTTTCGAGCCCTTTATCTTTATATATATCATATTTAAATAATTAAATGTAATTGGAAAAAGAGTCATTCACATTTGATATAATAACAAAAAAATTCCTTTTGAGTTTAAGTGTGCTTTTGGATGTTTTTAACATTCATCCAACTATTTATTCAATTATTATACTATCTATAAGTTGTTTCGGTTTAGTTTTTCTAGTTCTTCAATCGAAAACAAATGAGTGATTAAAATAATCAATTTGTTTTAGTTAGATAAAATATCTTAAAGCGTAAAATCTTTTAAATCTAAATGTAGTATGTGGTCTAAATCCTATACATGTTAATATGTTACACAAAATAAATGACTAGAAGCAAGATTTCAGTTTAGTCTTTACCATAAATCCATAATACAACTTGACTGTAAACTCTATTGTTTTCTCTTTTACTTTCAGTTTCCAAATTAATATCTAAAATATTACAGATCTGAATAAGCATCATATACAATTCAGTTCTTTTGGGTGGCGGCGGTAGAACATTAAATTATGGGTAGAAAATATAGCTGTATAATTATAATAGGTGAAGTGTAGTACTGGCGGGTTGACAAAAACATTACTCGAAGATAATCATGCCTAAAAGGCCCAGCAATGACCAATGAGTAGTAACTTCAACTACTTTTGGGCTTCAGCAGCCCAAAATGTACTTCAATACATTCAATAGTGACTGAGCTTTTTTGATTGCAAATTAAAGAAAGGTCATATTTGTATAATGTGTAATGCTAAGCTTCACAAATTCCTTTTAAAATAGTGTTTGTTTGTGAGGTGTCAACATCTTATCAATCGCCTCATAATTTCATGATTTACAAGATGTTGATACCTCACGTACCAAAATCATTTGGAAAAAATTAGGAAAAAATTTAGGAAGCCTAACATTACTCTTGTATAATCGTATCCCGATAAAATTGTAGTGGTGGTTGTGTACATTACATTTCCGATGTTGACAAACAACATTAACGAAGGTCGAAAATACTGGACAAAAAAATAAAAAAATAATAAAAATCTGAAAACTTAGGACAAAATGATTGAATTTAATAAGATGGATGAATGTTGTTCTCCTTGTCGAATGAATTCAACAATATATTATAGAAATCCGACGTCATTTGCCCCTTCAAAGGCCTTTTGAAAGTGTTCTATATCGGTCACAAAAGTAGATAATAATCAAATATAATAGTTCATTGTCAAAGAAATTGTTCATTGTTAAAAAAAAGGTCATGGTTAAAGAAAATAGTTCAGATCATAGAAAATGGGCCGTGAACAAAAAATGAAATTGATAACGGAAATAGCTTTCGTAATAGTAAATTTATTATAGAAGTGTTAACCTATGTCTCCAAATGAAACGTATATTAACAACTATTAATTTATTATAATAAAAAGCTTAATAAATATATAAAAATTTATTGAGTTTATTGTAATAGTAAATTTATAGTAGTTAATCTATATCCATCTTAAAGACAAGTTAACACTATTTTTTTTTTTTTATAAATATTTTTTACTTTACAAAATAATTTAAATGTAAAATGATAATTTCATCACTTTTTTTTAGTACTCTGTACTCATAACTGAGTCCACAAATGTCGTAAAATGTTCGGGTCAAAGTCTTTAAAGTACAGCTTACATGTATTAACCCACGTGTTTAAATAATCAAGATATTAACCCTAACACTGACGTTAACGGTACGTAAGGTACCCGCATACCAAGCTGGCAACTGGTAAGCACCTCGACAATTGGCTACATAGCCGCCGATACATATGCCTTCGATGCTTCATTCATGTGTTTATTATTTTAATTTAATATAGGACACTGTGATTAAAATCTCAGTTCTCAAGATCTCAGTTCTCGTATTAAGTTTGCTGATTAATTATGATAGTCTCTTGACTCTCTTGTGTCAAAGTAAATCACACGTGATTAATTCTGGAAAAAATAAGGGCAAATTGCAATATAATACCCATACCTTCAGATTTTGCATAAACACACGAATAATATCAATTTTATATTATATAAATGCTAGCTCAAAGATAACAATTAACCAAATTAAAATGATAGAATGTTTATTTATAATTATTACAATATTAATTATTTGAATAATAATAAAAATTGAAAAAAAAAAACTCTATGAAACCAAAGATCTCCTCCATTTTTTTTAATAGAAAAGGAAACATTACACAGCATAAAAAACAGAAGAAAAGTTGGGATCCAGCCATAAACTCTCCTTAACAGAGGAGAAGGCAAATGAAGCAAGGTTTTGTGCCAAGGAATTCCCTGATCCGGGGATGGCTTCACACTTACAAATACCTACTTTCACAAATAAAGCCTTAATATCTTTTACAATAAAACGGGAATCCCCTAACAAGGGAAAGGGACTGCTCAAAGAGGCAGCAACCACACTGCAAGAAAGCTCAGCCACAGAGATGGGGAGATGGTAGAATTTACGAGCAGCATGTCACGGGGTTAAAGTTTGCGCAGCTAACCCGTGCGGCACTTAGACAATTTCTGAGCGAAATTGCTAAGTAAGCCTTGCTTGATCACTCTCAAAGGCTAGAGAGACTAGAGAAGGACTAGAAGAGCTTTGTAGGAAAATAAGGCAAAGTGTATTGCTATGAGAAAGCTTTACAATGCTTTGAGTATTCTTGGCTTGGATCCTTACAAATGAGAGGGGCTACCTATTTATAGTGGTTCACCTCCTCCATGAATGTTCTAGACTACTCTAGGAGATTGAGTCTCTAGAATGTTCTACATGTATCTAGGTTTCTCTACAAGTATTCATAACCCTAGATATTTACAAGAGAGTTCTAGAATGTTACTAGAGTCTTCCAAGGTTGACCTTGCTAGATGAGTGGAGAAGACTCTAGAATCTTCCAAGGGCTTGTGCCTAACTTTGGGCTTTGCTTTGGGCTTTGTTTGGGCTCCTTGGATCAGAATTGGGTGGGCCGTGACATCCTCTCCCACTTAAGCTCGCGACGTCCCCGTCGCGCCTTCATCCTTGTATCGTTGGATTTGCTCGGCGAATTGCCAAAGTGTATCCCCTCTTTCCCAACTCGCTTCGCTATCGGGGAGGTTCTTCCATTTCACCAAGTACTCTGTGTAATTTGGGACACCTCTTCTCCGAATCACCCGGTCCGCCAGTATGCACTCCACGTCTTTGTCGAATGCGGTGACTACGGCAGTTGGTGCCCGTTTAGACTCTCCTCTGCTGGGGTCTTCCATATCTGCATGGTATGGCTTAAGGAAACTTACATGGAAGACTGGATGGATCTTGAGTCTTGGTGGAAGTTGGACTTGGTAGGAGACCTTGCCTACTCGTTTGATGACAGGAAATGGGCCTTTATATTTTCTCACCAACCCTTTGTGCACTCGGCGTAGTGCCTTGAACTGTTGGGGTAGCAGTTTGATAAGCACCAAGTCTCCTTCATTAAATTCCAAGTGTCTCCTCCTTGTATCCGCCCATTTCTTCATTTTCCGGGCGGCTTTGTCTAAGCATGCTCGCGTGATATCGGCTTCTTCATGCCACTCTCTAGCGAGCTTGTGAGCCGCAGGGCTCTTT
Organism: Dipteronia dyeriana; assembly: GCA_032871835.1. Taxonomy (NCBI): domain Eukaryota; kingdom Viridiplantae; phylum Streptophyta; class Magnoliopsida; order Sapindales; family Sapindaceae; genus Dipteronia; species Dipteronia dyeriana. The sequence goes on from CM065297.1 coordinate 18,940,101, forward strand.
CCTCCATAGGTTGAGGCAATGGCTTAGGGGGTCAATGGTTGTTGTCCCATGACTATCTCGAATGGGCTCTTGCCGGTAGCCTCACTCCTTTGAAGGTTGAAAGAGAACTAGGCAACATCAAGCAACTTTGCCTAATCTTGTTGATGAGCGCTTACGTAATGCCTCAAGTATAGCTCCAATAGCCCATTGAAGCGCTCAGTTTGCCCGTCACTTTGGGGGTGGAAGCTAGTTGAGAAGTTTAGATCTGTCCCCAACATCTTGAAGAGCTCCGTCCAGAACCTCCCGGTGAATCGTGGGTCACGATCACTGATTATACTATGTGGAACTCCCCATAGCTTCACAACATGTTTGAGGAAGAGGCGGGCAGCTTCCTCGGCTGTACAATCCCTAGGGGCAGGTATGAAGGTGGCATATTTGCTGAACCGATCGATTACCACCATGATGCTCCCACACCCTTCGGATTTCGAGAGTGCAGAAATAAAGTCCATAGAGACGCTCTCCCATGGTCTACCAGCTATAGGTAAGGGTTCAAGTAACCCTGCTGGACGTTGTTGTTCGACCTTGTCTTGTTGGCAAACCAAGCAAGTCCGCACATAAGCGTCGACATCATCCCGCATTTGAGGCCAATAGTATGAGTTTTGGAGGAGCGCCAATGTGCGTGTCATTCCTGGGTGACCAGCCCACTTGGAATCATGGCACTCCTTAATGATTTCCTTCCGGAGGTTACCCCACTTAGGCACATATACTCGATCTCCAGTAGTGAGGAGGACTCCGTCGTCTAGCCAAAAATGCCTTGTCTTCCCTTCGTTGGCTAGCTTGATCAGGCTCCTGGCTAGAGGATCTTGTTGTATACCTTCCTTCATGTGGGTGATCAGAGTGCTTCGCGGTTGACTTGCACTCAATGTTGCAAGCTCTGCTTTCCGACTGAGTGCATCGGCCACAACATTGGCCTTACCTGGCTTGTACTCAAGTCGATAGTCGAACTCTGCTAGGAAATCTTGCCATCGTGCTTGCTTGGGGCTAAGCTTCTTTTGTGTCTGAAAGTAGCTTGTTGCAACATTGTCAGTCATTATGACGAAAGTGGCTCCAAGCAAGTAGTGTCTCCAAACTCTAAGGCAGTGAATGATGGCAGTCATCTCCTTTTCTTGGACAGTGTATCGCCGCTCCGTGTCGTTTAACTTGCGGCTTTCAAAGACAACCGGGCGGCCTTCTTGCATAAGGACACCTCCAATAGCAAAGTCTGAGGCATCTGTATGTACTTCAAATGCCTTGGTGTGGTCAGGGAGGACAAGTACCGATTCTTCTGAGATGGCCTTCTTCAACTCTTCGAACGCAAGTTGGCACTTGTCAGACCATTGCCATGCCTTATCCTTCTTGAGCATGTCCGTCAATGGGGCGGCTTTGGCTGAATAGCCTTGAATGAATCGCCGATAATAGTTGACTAGCCCCAGGAACGATCTCAACCCCGGTACTTTGGTGGGTGTGCACTGCTTTCACCTTGGCACCATCCATCATAAGCTTCCCATCCCGTATCTGGTGGCCAAGGAACTCCACCTCTTGTTGTCCAAATGAGCACTTCTCCAACTTGACGTAGAGCTCGTTCTCCCGAAGTACTTGGAAGACTTGCTTGAGGTGTTGGACATGCTCCTTGAGTGTCTGGCTATACACCACAATGTCGTCCAAGTACACTACCACGAACCGATCTAGGAAAGGATGGAAGAGTTTGTTCATAAGAGTACAGAACGTAGCTGGTGCGTTGGTGAGGCCAAATGGCATGACTAGAAATTCGAAAGCACCATATCTTGTCACACATGCCGTCTTAGGTTCATCTCCGACCGCAATGCGCACCTGATAGTATCCTGATCGAAGATCCAGCTTGGAGAAGTAGCACGCCTTGCCTAGCTGGTCAAAGAGATCGGCTATCAAAGGTATCGGGTACTTGTTCTTGATGGTGATCTTGTTCAGGGCCCGATAGTCGATGCACATGAGAAGCGTCCCATCTTTCTTTTTCTGAAATAGGACCAGAGCACCATATGAGGCTTTGGAGGGCCGAATGTAGCCAGAGTCGAGTAAGTCTTGGAGTTGTTTACAAAGCTCCTCCAATTCTGGTGGTGCCATGCGATAAGGCGCCATGGCGGGAGGCTTGGCACCGGGCTCCAACTCAATCTGATGATCCACCCCTCGCCTAGGTGGGAGTTTTTTCGGAAGCTCTTTTGGCATAACGTCCTTGTATTCTCCAAGAATGTCTCGGAGCTTGGTCGGCATCGGATCTGGGGAAGTGATTTGGTCTTCTCCATCGTTGAGCTCCCGGAGGGTGGCTAGGAAGTTATGATCCTTCTTCAATCCCCTATTGAACTGCAGGGCGGACAACGCTTTGGACTCTACCTTGGTTGTGCGTTCCGCTGGGACCATGCAAGTGTTGCTCCCATCAAGGATGCTGAGGGAGTTCCCGGCTGGGAAGGGGAAGGCGTGCACCTGATCGAAGAATTCCATGCCTAATACCACTTGGAAGTCGTCCATGGGTACGACAGAGAAATCAAGTTTTCCACTCCAGGTTCCAAGGCCAACTGGGATAGCCTTGGCAATGCCTGCGATTGGTTTTACCGGTGAGTTGACAGCCTTGATCGTGCCTCCTCCACTGGTGATATTGAGGCTTAGCTTCTTGGCCTTGTCTATGGAGACAAAGTTATGAGTTGCCCCTGTATCTAGCATTGCACGGACAGCTTTGCCATTGATTGAGGCATTTACGAACATGAACCCTTTCTTGGTGGAAGTTGACGGGACACTGTTGCTCTTGAGTGCACCAAGCTGTCTGAGTGACCCCATACCTGTCTCGTGTCCTCCGTCTTGGCTTTCTTCGTGTTGAGACATTATGGCATTAAGGGTTTTCAGCTTGGGGCAATCTTTCACCCAATGCAGTCCGTCACAAATGAAACAAGGAGACTTAGGTTTAGGGGCTTCGGATTTACCTTCGTTAGGCCTACGTCTGTCCGAGTTGAAAGACTTTCGTTGTCCCTCATCCTTGCGGCCTTGGTTCTTCTGCCCAAATCTATCTCCCCCACTTTTGCCTTGGGTGGCCTTCTTTTCTTTCGATTGGGTGGAGTAATCGGTGAGTGCTTCAGCTTCGGCAATAGCAGTGTTTAGGTCTTGCACGTTTCTCCTTTCTAGCTCCACCCTTGCCCAATCCTTCAGACCATCCATGAAGTAGAAAAGCGAATCTTTCTCATACAAGTCTTCGATTTCAAGAGAAAGGGTAGTGAACTCCTTGACGTAGTCCCTAATGCTACCCGTTTGCTTCAATCGACGAAGACGGCCTCTGGCCTCTTTCTCCGAATTTGTGGGACAGAATTGTCTTTTGAGTTCCTTCTTGAACTCTTCCCATGTATTGATGGGATTGATTCCTTTGCCCATGTCGCCATGCTTACGTCTCCACCATAGCTGAGCGGCATCACGAAGAAATGTGGGTGCGTTTGCGATCTTGGTAGCATTGTCACGAGCACCCTTGGCCTCAAAATATTGTTCAAGACCAAAAAGGAAGTTTTCAACCTCTGTGGCATTGCGAGTACCATAGTATGTTGCTGGCTTGGGCACTTGAATGGCACTCAATGTGTTTGTGCTAGAGGTGGCAGTAAAGCCAACGGTTGGGCTGGTTTTGTGTGTAGCCCATTCAGTGCGAACATCGGACACTTCCTAGCGTATAGCCCCCAACTCTTGTTCTATAAAGCTGCGGATGTTGCGAAACTCACGTGTGAGATCCTCTTTGAGGCTCTTTTGGAACTCGTGGATGGTAGACTTGGTTGCTTGAGTGATTTCACCATAGTCCGTTTCCACACAATCAAGACGGTCGGCAACGTCGCTCAAGGTAGACTCCATCCCTGATACAGCTTCCTCCAAGCCAACAATCCGATTTTCCAAGGCATCCGTGGATGGACCCTTGGACTTACTCCACTTGGCGTGGGGACGTTGCTCATCGCGTCCACGCCCTTGCTCTTCCGCTCTAGCAGCAACTTCGCTGTCGGATGCCATTGCTTCACGAACTAGCTGTGGTTGCTTAACCTGGCTCTGATACCAACTGTCACGGGGTTAAAGTTTGCGCAGCTAACCCGTGTGGCACTTAGACAATTTCTGGGCGAAATTGCTAAGTAAGCCTTGCTTGATCACTCTCAAAGGCTAGAGAGACTAGAGAAGGACTAGAAGAGCTTTGTAGGAAAATAAGGCAAAGTGTATTGCTATGAGAAAGCTTTACAATGCTTTGAGTATTCTTGGCTTGGATCCTTACAAATGAGAGGGGCTACCTATTTATAGTGGTTCACCTCCTCCATGAATGTTCTATACTACTCTAGGAGATTGATTCTCTAGAATGTTCTACATGTATCTAGGTTTCTCTACAAGTATTCATAACCCTAGATATTTACAAGAGAGTTCTAGAATGTTACTAGAGTCTTCCAAGGTTGACCTTGCTAGATGAGTGGAGAAGACTCTAGAATCTTCCAAGGGCTTGTGCCTAACTTTGGGCTTTGCTTTGGGCTTTGTTTGGGCTCCTTGGATAAGAATTGGGTGGGCCGTGACATCCTCTCCCACTTAAGCTCGCGACGTCCTCGTCGCGCCTTCATCCTTGTATCGTTGGGTGGGCCGTGACAAGTAGCCCCTCTCGGGGCACCACCAGGTGGCCAATTTCATGCGAAAAAGAACCAGAAACCGAATTGGACCAGATAATAATAACTTTACCTTTATTATCTCTGATAGCAACCCCAACACCAAAGGGCGAAGAATTCCTTTGAGAAGCATAACCAGAATTGAGCTTAAGGAGGCCAGGGGGAGGGGCAATCCACTCGGAAGGAGGACTGACGAGAGAAAAGGGAGGATGAGAGGCTAAGGCTTGCCTCAAAATTCTGAACTCGGAGAGCAAGTCCTCCGCCTAGTCTACCATTGGCCCATGATCCCTAACTATGCCACTATTCAACAATAATTTTTGGTTTTTCCAAACCAACCTCCTCCACATTAACCTGAGCAGCCAACAACATCAAAACATCCAGCACGGAGAGAGACCAAATATTGCCAAGGAGGGTGCTAAAGCGAGAAGCATATCAGACCTGCCTAACCTTCTTCCAGCCGAAAATAGCATGACTAGAAGATTCCACAGAAATATTACAAGCTTTGCAACAGGGGTCAACCAACACTTTCCGCTTCCAGAGGTTCTCGAGAGAAGGGACATCGTTCTGGCTTGCCTGCCAAATGAAAAATCTGGCTTTGGGAGGGATGTTAAGTTTCCACAAAGATTTCCACCAAAAAACATCTTAGAGGGATCAGAGGAGGAAGAATTGACCCTATCCATCAAGGCGACACTATATCCGCTACTCACCGTGTACTCCCCATTTTTATTGAAATGCCACATGAGGAAATCACAGCCCCTGCTCCAACTAATGGGAATGGAAAGAACCGTAGCTTTATCGACTGGAAGCATGGTTCGATTAAGCTTATCAATGTCCCAACTCCTTCTTGACCTGCCAATAAGATCAGAAACAAAAATATTTGCACCTGGGTCAAAAGTGACCGGAAGGAACGAATACGAGTGAGGGATCCATTTATCATTGAACACTCTAATACTGCTCCCATCACCAACAGACCATCTAAAGCCCTTCGAGAGCAGTTTTCTCCCCTAAATCAAACTCCTCCATATGTGGGAGCAGTCTATCTTCATAGAGGCCGAGAGGAAGTCTGCATTGATAAAATACTTCACTTTAAAAACCCGGGCAGCCAATGAATCCGGGGAACGAAAAATGCACCAAGCCTGTTTTGCTAAGAGAGCTTGGTTAAACAAAGAGAGCTCCTTAAAACCCAGCCCACCGTGGTTTTTTGGAAGGCAAAGAGAATTCCAGCTAAATCAACTGGTTTTCCTTTTCCCATCTCTAGAGCCCCATCAAAACTTGGACATCATAGGAGTGAGATCTCCTCCGTTTTAAAGAATATCATTGATTCATATCCTCCAAAATAAATGAGATTTACGTCACATCTCTTCCATTTTAGAGAAAATCTTTTATTGATCTTCTTTATCATAGTTTTCCTTTTTTTTTTTATATTTTCTCATTTTTATAATAGAATTATATTATTTAAAATTATTTTTAAATTTTGGGTGATTTTTCATATATTGGTTGGACATTACAATTTTTTTATCAATTTATTTATTTTTCATTGTATAAAATATCATTTTATCTTTAAACCATTAAATTCATCGTTAACTGTGACCATTATTTATTTATTCTTATAATTATTGATATAATGGTCATGCTTTATTATTCATTAACATTAACATTAAATATTAATCATTCTTTATGTAAGCCATTAGGTACCGAATTGTAATATAACAAAAAATTTAACGTAGTTACGGACTTATGGTGATGCCATTGCACGGGTTTACTAAAAACAGCCTGAAGACACGCGTATTTGTACACAAGACTTATGCATTAATGTTAATGCTAATTGTTAAGCTTTGAGATTTCCGATAGATAGCTGACCATTTTGATACGTTGTGTCCGGTTCGGTTGCGGCCTTAAAATATTGTCTCCTAGCACCACGTGAAGTTGATAATGCTCTCATTCTCTAATAAAACCATCATCAATCCTAACAATATTATTAGAGTAACATTATACAATTTAAAAATTTTAATCTAAATTTTAATCCATATGATATGGTAAGTGAGTTGTCATCACCATACATAATATGGGATGATGTGGTTAATCAAAAAATTAATTATCACGTCATTTAGGTAAAAATTTGGATTAAATTTTTAGACAATCTAGAATTATTTAGATTATTATAATATAAATTTTGGGGATCCGAAAACAAAATATTATTGAAAAAAAACAAAAAACTGTCATTTTTTTTTTCTAAACTATGGTCTATGGTTAATACTTAAAATGTGACTTTTGGTTGAGATTTTTTTTTAATTGTTTGAAATTTGTCGGGGAAAAAGTTAGAGGACTGCTGCTGAGATTGAGTAATGCATAAATAGTTCGAATATCTACCCTAATAATTGAAAGTTATCTCCCTACACATGTCAACAATTGTGTACCATAAAATTTAAATCTCTGAACAAAAATGTGGAAGCAAGCTACATATATACCATTTAATATAAGAGTTTATGTGCGTTTTTTATTATTATTACAATTAATTCAAAATTTAGTCGAAAATAGTCATGATCTCAAATCTACGATCTCAATAGTGTAATAGTCTTAAATTTGTTCGATTGTCATCGTCTCAATGATGAGTGATAAAAAAAAAATTAAAAAAAAAATCGTGCTATTGTCTTACTACTAATAATCATATATCATTTATAACTTGTGAGTAAATGCAATCCAACAAAAACTAAAATAGTAAAATTATCTTAGTTTGTGGCTTGAGATATTCCTTTATTCATTTATCTCATATATATATATATATATATATATATATATATATAGTGAGTCTCTATAAAGAATTTCTTATTTTAATTTTGGGAAAGACCACCATGAATCACATTGATTTGAATGAATTTTGATTTGAATTTTTTTTTGAATGATAAGTTCATTAAAATCTATTTATGAATAAAATTTAAAAAAATCTCAAGTACTAGAACTATTTATTCCATTTTTTTAAAATATGAATGTAACGGAAAAAATGAGTGAAATATAGAAAAATTTTAAAAAATAGTTTTAGTGCTTAAATTTTTTTAAAAATTTATTTGGAAGTAGATTTCAATAAACTTATCATTTATAAAAATAATCAAATCAAAATTCATTTAAATCAATATGATTTCATGGTAATTCTTACCGAATTTAAAATAATGGATCCCTTCTGATAAACTTACTCATATATATATATATATATATATATATATATATATATATATATATATATATATATATATAGGGAGGGGTTTTATAAATTAAAATTATAAATTAAAATAATGATATTGTCCTAATCCTAATCCTGTGTCCATGATTAATTAGCTAACCCTTTCAATTTATAACTCAATTATAGTCGACAATGTAATACGACTGATGGTGACAGCTGGGTAAGCTGGACCATTCATTGTCCAAACAAAATGGAGAAGAATAGTAGCTAGCTTTTATAATGAAAACAACAATTCAGCCTGTAGCGGGGCATCTCTCATCTGCTTTCATGGGAATTGAAATTGATATCGGCAGATATTAGTATCCTATGCGGAGAGGCTTTATATAACAAACAATTAATCTAATCACTTAATCGATGATCAACAACATTCGATATATATATATATATATTTTCAAGCGAGGGATCCCTTTTATAATTTCGGTGCACACCTTGATGAAATCACATCGATTTATATGAGTTTTGATATGAATTTTTGTGTGGATGATAAGTTCATTAAAATATGCTTATAAATAAAATTTGAGAATTTTTCAAGTACTATTACTATTTATCCCAAATTTATTAATTATAAAAGCATAAAAAAATGAAAGATATATAGGAAAATTCAAAAACTAGTTCTAGAGTTTGGAAAAATTCTTAAATTTTGTTTATAACTATATTTCAATGAATTTATCATCCACACAAAAATTCATATCAAAATTCATACAAATCGATGTGATTTCAATAAGGTGTGGACCGAAATTATAATAAGGGATCCATTACTTGAAAGTTACTATGTATATATATATATATATATATATATATATATATATATATATATATATATATATATATACACACACACACACACACACACACACACACACACACACACACACACCAAAACAGTGAGATTCTATCGTTTTCAATGTGAGAGAGAAAAAATAGAGAGAGAAAGAAAGTGACAGCAAGCAAATCGACGGTAAGTAAATCGACGGTGAAGTAACCGAAAGTTGGATAACAGTGGATTTTTGACACTTCACCAGTTAATTTCCAATTGATAGAGGTAAGTTGAGTTAGATTTTGTATTGGTTTTGTTGTTGATAAGTTGTTGTGAATGTTTGATGAGTTGTGTGCTGATTGAAATGGTAGATTAGAGTTGATTTATAGATATGAGAATGGTTATGGGTTAGGTTAGGGTTTGAAATCAAGTTGAATATTTGTTGACGAAGTTGAATTTCTGGGTTTTTGAGATTTTTTCGACCAGGTCCGAGTTTTTTTTATTTAATCTGAGCTTTTTAAAAAGAACTTCAAGCTTATTTTGTTTGGAAAATTAGGTTTTGTATGTCCGAGCTTTTTTATATCGAATCCGAGCATTATTGAGACAAATCAGAGCATTTTTGTAACACGTCCGAGCTTTTTTGTTTCAAATCCGAGCTTTTTTGAAACATGCGGGAGTTTTTTGTTTTGTTTTGTTTTGTTTTGAAAATTAAGGTTTGTTTAACTTTGAATCTTCAAGACCTATTGAATCAAATCCGAGCTTTTTTGAACCAAATCCGAGTCTTTTTGAAACATGTCTGACCTTTTTCTTTTGGAAAATTAGGTTGGTTAAACTTTGCATTGTCCGAGCTTTTTTTTTAAAAGCACCGAGTTTTTTTATCAAAGCTCCGAGCTTTTGTTTCAAAGCACCGATGTTATTTTTCAAAGTTTCGAGTTTTTTTATCAAACCTCCGAGCTTTTTTATACTGTGTCTGATCTTTTTTCTTGTAATGCCTGCGATTTTTTATTTACTTTTTGAGCCTTTTGCAGTATACTTATGTATTTTTTCTATGAAAATGAGGAATCACTTGAAAGATTTACTTAAAACTCCAGAGGGAGAATGGTACAAGGGAAAACTCACTCGCCACAACCATTTTGACGCTCTTGGCAATATATACAAGGAATTTTAAGGGGTCCATGAAAATTTTACTGTTGAAGACCGGTGTCGGTTCATGGAGTCGTGTTTCAGGTATTTTATGAAGATGCATCATCATATGAAGTTTTCGGGTGGCGTTATCCATTGGCTGCTTATGCAGGAGCTGCATCATGATGGCCTGGCAGATGAGATGCGGTTCATGTTAGGGAATCATTCGGTAAGGTTCTCGAAGCTAGAATTCTGCTTGATCACCGGAATATGGTTCGGAATCGTACCAGACATGACGATGTATGCTAGCATGGAGAATGACATACACCAACGGTACTTTACTGGTATAGATGACGTTTAGTTCGAGGAGCTGAGAGTTGTTATGAGCTTTGGTGAGTTTCAGCAGTCATACGATGTTGTGAAGCTCTGTCTCATCTTTATGATGAAATGGATATTGATGGGGTTGGACGAGAGAGTGAAGATTCCAGTTTGGTAGTTTCGGCTGGTGGATGACCTCAATGCTTTCGATGCATTCCCGTTGGGTGCCCAAGTGTACAGTCATTCCATTTATTCATTCAAGCATGCGCTTGATGGGTGACGTGAGTGGTTCAAGAGACGACAATAAGCAAATGATGCTAACGTACACACGGTGGAAACCTACAACATTTTTGGTCTATCTCACGCCTTGTTGGTAAGAATTTTGAATTATAACATTTACTTTATTTATAGTGTCATAAATTTTATGGATTCTTATCGTACTTATCTTTTACACAGATATTTACTTTCGAGGTGATCCTCGAGCTTGGCATCCAGTCCGGAACCTAGAGGGCTACGGACCTGTCGGGGATTTTGAAGTGGAAGTCGAACAAACAACCGAGAGAGGGGAAGATGACCAAGATTTTCACTGCGAGGGTATTTATCTAATTTGTTATTGTTTATATTTGTTACTATGTATGCAATTACAATTACAAAGGCCTAACTACGGTTTCAGATGCTTACGAGGACAGGACTGCTGCCCACAGCAGCTGAGAAGGGTCATCTGTACTTTACGGGCATAAACGAGGGGGAAACCTATATATAGAGCAAGATAGGATTCACATTTCGAAACCGGTTCCAGATCAGACTACCACTGACGGGAGCATTAAGACAGAGTGTTCTAACCCGGAGGGTGGAGGTGGGATGCCTAGTGAGACAGAGGGTTCAGAGCTAAAGGCTCGGGAGGGAGGTATAGGCCGGTTTGATTTACGATGCCCGAAGCTACCTCTGAAGGGGATTCACGTGGGGACATTGGACGTGATCGAGAGGTATGTAAAAATTACTGTTTTGTTTTTTTATATAAACTCAAACTTGTGACTGTTTTAGTACTGATAATTTAGACTTGATTTTAGGCCCTATGGGAACATCAATTGATCGCAATGCTTTAAGCCCTCAGAAAGAGTAAGGAGAATCGAAAGCAGTAATATCGAGAGTTGCTGGATATGACCCAGAGTGAAAAGGATCGACAACAATAGCACCGGGAGTTACTGAAAATGATCCAGGGGTTTCAACAGTCGGAGTCAACAACGCAGACGCATATGGATGCTCCACCATCTCCTGATCGGGGACTTTAGTCTTGGAGACAGGACATATGGTCTTCACTAGGGGACACACCCAGGGACTGGACCTCGTCAGCGGTTGCATATTGGGGGGACATGTCCGGACAATAAGGCTCTGCTGTCTACAGGTGATATAAGACCTGATACACATACTACAGTCATGTCGGCAAAGACATCCTTAGATCGCACCCATTCGTTCCTCCCACTAGACATGTCCAGGTCAATCTAGCCTCAACGGTCCCCTCCACCCTGTAGATCGATCGAGCCCCAGCAGTCATTTCCACCCTACAGATCGATCGAGCCCCAACGGTCCCCTCCACCCCGCAGATCGATTGAGCCCTTGTTGTCCCTTTCACCCGGTAGATCAATAGAGCCCCAGCGCCCCCTTCCACGGTGAGGTGGAATGTGTTGAAGTTCTGGTTGTCCGTTGAGGACCTTATGACGGTCCTTGAAGCTACCCTAACTAAAAACTGTCTGTGGCACGAGGTTGACTTGGTGAGTGTTACACGGTGTAAATTTTTTCAATTAAAATATCTTCTTATATCCTAACACCTTCTTGAAAAACTTACAGATCCTAATACCGTGCAACATTGGATGCCATCATTGGCTCTTGGTGGCCGTCAACCTCAATATCGGAAGATCCACATACTAGATCCCCTAGAGACAGAAAGTCCCCGTGAATATCAGGAAGCAACAGGTCGTGCCATTGAGATGGTTTTTGCCCACCATGTACATCAGGTGGGGTTTCACATTGCGTGCCCAACTAACCAACCGTAGTTCAACAAATGGAATAGGCTTTTTTTAGTCAGTATGGTGTCTACATCACGTGTTCCCTAACAGCACCGAGCATAAGACATTCAATTTCATTAACTTCAAGTTTGTTTTATTAAAATTCTATTGTAACGCCTGTTAATGTGTCCAACTGTAGGGGTAACTATGGTCCACATACTTTGAGATTGATCGAGTACTTGCTTACGGATATGAATGATTTTGATTGGTTAAAAGACGATATGGGGATTATTCGGGAGAAGATGGTTGTGGAGATTTTTTATAACTCTAAGCATGTGTAGACATTATATATGTAAAAAAAAACTCTGTAATATTCATATTATTATTTTTTATGTACAAAAACAATTAAATAAAGACGATGTTATTTTTTATTGTTTCTATTTCAAGTGTCTGGAATCACAAGTACAACACACATTGCATACCTTCAACAATATTAAAACTGAAAATGGAAACCTTATTTCATTAAAAATTAAGTTAATGAACAAGTCATACAATTCCAAATTATTATAATGCCATCAATGTAAACGCCTCCATTCATTCCATGGTAGAGTCCTTGTCAAGGCACGTCTGTTTGTTGTGTCCAACTGAATGACAGATGCTATATTTACGACGGTATTCCTCGGGAACAACTCTGCTTGAACCTTCATTAATCAAAGGTGGGTCAGAACACCTCATGGAATTATGACCTGATTGTCCACATCTTTTACACGATTGTGTGGTTGTCCTTTCTGAAGATGAGACATGTAGACCCGCCTTCGGACGTCCTGCTTGTCTCTTAGAGATTGGATTCAAAACCACCCGTTCAACGACGTTAGATGGCACTACTTATAAAGAAGGATGACCAACATGCGTAATAGGAACTTAGTACGAATCAATAAGTGTTTGTCTCTTGTAGTAGTCCGTACACAGGGATATGAAATCTAAGGTTCGCTCCCAATAGCAACAATGAAAACAATGAGATTCACGTTTCAGTAATATAAAGCGTAAATTGTAACTTGTAATGTACCTTACCGCTGCGAGTGCGTGAGAACACGAAAAATGGTCAATTTAGAATTTGTTGCATGTGCAAGTCTTTTGCGCTAAGTCAATAGTCCACTGCTTTCCAAACCATTTGACAGAATATGTTTCAGTCGACTGGATTTACAGTCATATAACTGCACTTCTCCACACATTTTAGGATCACAAGATGTGTTGCATCGGTCAATTGATGACGCATGGACTGTGCAGCTCAATGACGATCGTGAAACCACCACTGTAGCATATTCCTAATGAACTCTTCCAGTGTCAACATAGGCAGTTTCCGTGTAAATTTTAGACATGAGTTTATACATTCTGTAGCATTTGTTATCATTACCTTGTACCTTCTTTCGGGACAGTGTACGCGGGACCACTTTTATGGACTGACAATATTGACATAATCGAATGCATTATGGTGTATGTTACGTAACTCTTTCATGTGCCGGTTATATTTTAACTCAATGTATGATCGATCTGCTTTGTCCATTATTATGACAACATTCTTTCTGTGAAATCGCTTTTTAATATTTTTAAAAAAGTGCCAGCAACATGTGGTATGGGTTGCATAAGAGAACTCATTAGAAATCCCTGCTTAAATGCTTACATGTCGATTGAAAATGAAAACCAGATCATATATATAACCAAGGCACCCTTCAAGCAATCCAAAAACCACTCTCATGAAAGGTTTTTTTCTAAGTCGCTGTACCCAAAAGAAATTGTATACACCTGTTCATTCTCATTTTATACAGTTGCAACAAACATTGTACCTCTGAATCTTCCATTCAAATGGGTACCATCAATTACAATAACTAGACACTTGCACCTCTGGAATCCTCTAAGTGAGGCACCTAACGATATGAAAAAATAGAGGAATTTACCATCTTCATTTCCCTATAAGTCAGTGATTGTGTCGGGATTTTTTTGTTCCAACATGTAACCGAAAGATGACTGTAATTGGAAGGTTTCTTCATGTGTTCCATAGGTCAGTGACAACACATAATGCAGTGCTTGATGTGCCTTACTGTACAAGATTTGGATGCCATACATTGTTATCATGTCGACGATTATGTCCTTGGGAAGCATGAGATGACCATCTTGTTGTTGAAGTCTAGGTGCAATGACTTCTCTGATTATAATTGCACTATCTTGTTGGTGGCGACGGTGAATCTCCTCCAACGGACAAGTGTGTTCTTGACAAAACTTCTTACTTGGAAGCACGTCTCTTCATCTCTCCTCACCGCTATTAATTTTCACGTACAATTGTCCATCAAACAAACCAGATGTAACGTTGTCTTATTGGACCATTTCACCTTTCACTCAAAGTTCTGCCGCATTGTAAAATGACCAACTAGTCTCTTCAAATCCTTTTTAATGGGAACAAATTGACCTTTATAAATCATGCTTGTAGGTTCTTCTTCTACCAAATTCTTGCTTTCACCTATACCAAACGAGTATGAATCTGCTCAGGGAATAACACACATTGTGGCATTGTCAGAATCATATGGAGTTACATTAGGCCGGACTTCGGAAGTCCCAACCATATCTGGCGCACTACAATTAAATCTGTGTACACGTCTTCCACATCTTTCCATTTGGACAAGCTCTTCCTATTCCTGAGGTTTCTCTACATGATCTACCAGATCAATATTTACCTCATAATCCACCTCATGAATCAGCTCAAGATTCGGTTCAATGTTCTGCTCATTGTTCATGTCATTGTACATCTTATTGTATTGCTCGTTGTACTGTCCACCATTCATCTCAATTTGACAACCAAACAAATTGTAGAATTGAGGTCTAACTATATTAGCATGGTTGGCTATTTTCGGTGGGACACCACACATGTTTTTCCGACCTTCAATCCCACTCTTTTCTGTGAACGCTTGGTTGCTTCCGTTAAACGATCGAAACTGTTAGCTATTTTCACGAGAAGGAATATCATTACTTATCACATCTCTTGCTGCCCTCTCAATTAGAATAACACATACTTGAATGATCACCCTATCTTCCCCTATCATAAACTGAACATCATCGTCGTTTCTTATAAATGTGCGACATGTAGTCCCAGGAACGATTGATATAGACTATAGATCAACACTGTATTTGTTCACATCATACTTCACAACGGTTTGCACGATCACCACCAATTCTTCGTAAATCATACTCTTTGACACATACAATCCTTGGTTATCGAAACCTTAAAACCTCTGACTTTCGTCAGGTAACTGCTCACATCGACCGTTGTAAGATATGACTATTCACACTCGATTCATTCTCTTATCAAAATCATCATCACAAACCATTATTACAAAAATAGAAATTAAAATTAAAATTAAAAACCATTACAAATAATAAAAATGCTCGGGGACTGTATTAAATTTCTTGGAGGCTTTATTTAAAAACACGGACCCTTTCCAAAAGTGCTCGAAACATTCTTAAAAAAGCTTGAACCTTTACCAAAAAATCTCGAACTCTTCCCAAAAAAGCTCGAACCCTTTATAAAAATGTTAGGACCATTTTAAAAAAGCTCGGACCCATTCCAAAAAACATCGGAGCCTTTTCACAAAAGCTCGGATCCATTTAAAAAAGCTCGGGCACTTTTCAAAAAGCTCGGACTCTTTTCAAAAATGCTTGGACTCTTTAAAAAAAAAGACCTGGACAGTCTTTAAAAAGGCTCGGGAAATCACAAATCTAACAAACAGACTACATGTTCATACAAAGACTGGGACACACAAATCATAAGAAATGGATACATTGTTACACCACTCATAAATGCATGATAAAAAAAATGAAGATCAGAAATATATGTTACCTTGTCGTGCTAAAACACGTCGACTTGTAGACAAGTTGTAGATCGATTTTCAGATAAGTTTTTGAAGAGAGAGAGAAATTACTGCTTTTTTGTTTTAAAAGTGTAGATGGAAGCACAAAGAGAATTAAAAATTGATTATTTAAAGACAATTTGGGTAGTTCACCATATTAAGTGCTTTTTAAACTTAACTTATTAAACCAGTGACATCACTGCAACACACAAAACAAAAAAAATGACATTTCTCACCATTTCGACTATATATATATATATATATATATATATATATATATATATATAACGACTTGTTTTCTATCTTATTTATTATTATTTTTGTACTCTAGCAATTTAAATAACTGATTAACACTATTAAATTAATTAAGTGGAACAATTTAATAAATTTTCCATTTTAATAGTATTTTTTTAGATCATTTTAATATTATTTTATTTTATGGGATTTGTTTTTTATTTTATTACATAGAATAACTAGTAAAATTTTCATTTTAGTCAGATTTTTTTTATAAGATTCGTTTCTTATTTTGGTTAGGAGATTGTTTTACCTTTTTATGGAAATCCTAGTATTATATTTTTTATTATTTCTTTTTAAAATACCATATGAGGTTAACATGGGAAGGAGTCAGAAATTCAAGTGTGAGGCTATTATTCAAAAACAAAAAAAAATTAAGTGCCCAAAGTGAAAATTATTTAAATTTTAGTTATAATTTCGTACTCTTTTTAAAAGGAATTTTTAAGGTTTTTTTTGGACTCAAGTGACTGCAACGAATCTGAACATAGATAAATTGAGAATTTTTATAACCCGTTGAATTTTTTAAGTCATAAAATCACTGAATGAGATCATAAAACCACTTATTATAAAAGAGTGAAATATTTTCACTTTTCACTTAAGAAAAAATAACTGAAATATATATCAATTTATTACTTCCAAATTTATCCTTACAAATCTTATTAATTTCCGGTATTCTCTTCTCTCACAACCCTTAACCATATTAATATATATTTTCGTCTTCTCACTATTTAAAAAACTTTAGTAATGTTGTAAAATAATTGACTTTCACCACCTAGAGAATAATTTGTAATTAATTTTCTTGATCTCTTTTCCTATTTCAGTGTAGGGCAATTACTTCTCTTGATCTTATTTCTTATTTCATTGTAGATTTAATTCTCCTTATGTATATATAAGGCCTTATTGTATAAACATTCTATATACAGATAAATAAATTCATAGAATTTATTTCCTCTCATTCTTTCTCACTTCGATTAGTATTACTTTTTATGTTTTTATACTTTGATTTACAACACGTTATTAGCACAAATGATTTTATTTGATTATTGATTTCTTCTTCCTTTTTTATTATTAATAGTAAAGGTTTGCAAAAAGAAGATTGCATTCAAAATCATAACCGGAAGTTCTTGATTTAAAAATAAGAACCCGAAGTTCATGATTCAAAAATAAGAAACAGAAGTTCTTGACTCGAAAAGAAGAACCAAAAGTTCTTGAATCGAAAAAAAGAACAAGAAGTTCTTGATTCGAAAAAAATGAAATGAAAGTTCTTGATTCGAAAAAAAATTAGAACCGGAAGTTCATGATTCAAAGAAAAAAGATCAGAACCCTGAAGTTTTGTATTTCAATTCAATCAGAACCCGAAGTTCTTTATTCCAATTTATTTAATCAGAACCCGAAGTTCTGGATTTCAATTTAAATCTTAAACCCGAAGTTCAAAATCTTGAAAATTATTTAGATCCTCAAGTTCTAAACCTTTGAAATTATTTAGAACCTGAAGTTCTAAATCCTTGAAATTATTTAGAACCTGAAGTTCCAATTCATAAAATTTATTTAGAACCTAAAGTTTTAAACCCTTGAAGTAGCCGTTTGGAAGACTTTGTCTACTGGCTAAAAGAGAATTAAAAAAGCTCTTTAAAAAAAATGTGTTGTTTGGTTGTCACACAGTAGAGCTTTTAGATGATTAAAAAAGTTGTTTTACGTCTACCTGGAGAAACTCAAATTTTAGGTTTTTCCAAGTAGATCTTTTTGAGCTTTTTTAATAACATTAAAAAGTCTAATATAACCCTATCATTTAAAATAGTTTTTGAATATTTTGGTAATCTTACCATTTATAAAAAAAAATTAATTGACAACCAAACGACCGACATCTTCCTATTAAAATCTTTACTTGTAAAAGGTCTACTTTAAAAGATCTACTTGAAAAAGCTCTACCAAACGGAGTCGAAATTATTTAGAACTTGAAGTTCTAAACTATTTCTCTTTTCTGCAATATGGATGAACAATCTAGTTTCAAAAGGGAAATTAGGGATATATGTTTGGTTGACAGTGGAACAACGCAAACTATTCTTCGATATTGAAAATACTTCTCAAATTTAACCTTGATCAAAACCAAGGTAAACACTATGTCTATTTCTGCAGACCTAATAGAAGGCTCTGGAGGAGCCACAACTATATTAACAAACGGTTCCAAAATAAACATAAATGTTGCTTTATATTCTAGCAGATCCATAAGAAATCTGTTTAGTTTTAAAGATATCTTCAACAATGGATATCATATTGAGACTTTAAGTGAGAATAATAGAGAATACCTCTATATTACATCACATATCTCGAGTCCGAAGCTCATTTTAGAAAAGCCCAGTGCTTATTCATTTGGGTTATATTATATAAATATAAACCCAGTTGAAGCCTATGCAATTGTGAACCAGAAGTTCACAAATCTAAAAATATTTTTACTTTAGTATGATCGTCTCGGTCATCAGGGATCTATTATGATGCGTATGATAATTGAGAATTCTCATAGACATCCATTAAAGAACCAGAAGATTCTATTGTCCAATGAAAATATGTGTACCATTTGTTCACAAGGAAAGATAATGATCAGACCATCCATTACAAAGGTTGATTTTGAATCTCCATCTTTCTTAGAACGAATTCAGTGAGACATATGTGGGCCAATCCACCCAGCCATTTCAATACTTTATGGTGTTAATTGACACATCTGCACGATGGTGACATGTATACTTATTGTCTACACGTAATACTATTTTTTCTAGATTGTTGACGCAGGTTATTAGACTTCGAACATAGTTTCCAGATTATCCAATATAGATTATGCAAATTGACAATGCTGGTGAGTTTACATCGAAAACGTTTGACGATTATTGCACATCGATTGGAATAGATATTTAACATCCAGTTTCGCATGCGCACACCCATAATGGATTGACATAATCTTTCATCAAACATATACAGGTAATTGCCCGAACCTTATTATTAAGAACACAATTACCTACTTCTGAGGACGGTCATGCTGTGCTACATACAGCAATATTAATTCATATTTGACCTACTGTATCTCATCAATATTCTCCAATACAAATTGTTCTTGGTCATGAACCAAACATTTCTTATCTACGCACTTTTGGTTGTGCAGTACAAGTCCCTATTGCACCACCGCAAAGGACTAAAATGGGTCCCCAACGCCGTGTAGGGATTTACGTTGGTTATAATTCACCTTCAATAATTAGATTTCTTGAACCCATGAAAGGTGATCTTTTTACCGGATTTGTGGATTGTCATTTTGATGAGACAATTTTTTCTTCATTAGGAAAAGGGAAAACTTCTTTTAAAGAGAAGCTCGAAAGAAAACTTTCTCCTGAAGAGAAAAGTGAATTTTTGTGGAATATTACAAATATGACCCATTTAGACCCTCGTACAGATCAAAGTGAAAATGAAGTACAGAGGATAGCTAATCTCTAGATGACTACAAATCAATTACCTTATGCATTTATAGATGCAACTAAAGTAACAAAATGTCACATACCAGTCGCTAACACACCAGCTTGAGTGATTGTTCCTAAAGAACAATCTAATCAAATGGTAGGAAATGAATCATCTGTTGTACGCCAAACATGTGGTAGACCGTTTGGTTCAAAAGATACCATTCCCAAAAAGCGAAAAGTAAAGTATCAGGATCCTACAGAAAATAATGCTCGATCTATAAATAATACCACTATCTCTGAATTATCAACTCTAGAAGAGTTAGTAGCCCTTGAAGAGGCTAATTCCTCTGAAAAGGAACAAACCCTAAAAAAGGTGTAGGAATTTGAAAATAAAGAGATTTCAATTGATTATACTAGAGAATCGTGGAGTCGTGATAAAGTAATCATCGATGATATATTTGCATATGCAGTAGCTTCTAAATTTTTAGATGATGATCATGACCCTTGTACTATTGAGGAGTGCCGACAAAGGCTTGATTGGCCTAAGTAGAAAGAATGAATTCAAGCAGAATTGACTTCACTAGCCAAATAAGAAGTTTTTGGACCAATAGTCCAGACGCCTGAAGACGTCAGACCCGTTGGATACAAATGGGTATTTGTTCGAAAACATAATGAGAAAAACGAAATCATATGATATAAAGCACGACTTGTCGCGCAAGGGTTCTCTTAAAGACCATGCATTGATTACGACGAGACATTCTCCTGTAATGGACTCAATTACGTTTCAATTTTTAATAGGTTTGGCAGTCCCCATGGATTTGGTGACAACATATTTATATGGGTCACTAGATACCAATATATACATGAAAATCCCTGATGGATTTAAAATATCATAAGCATGTAATTCAAATTCTCGTAACTTGTATTCAATAAAGTTACAACGATCTTTAAACGATTTAAAACAATCCAGAGGAATGTGGTATAATCATCTTAGTGAATATCTTATAAAGGAGGGATATATTAATGATCCTATATGTCTGTGTATATTCTTAAAGAAATCAAAAACCAGATTTGTCATAATAGCAGTATATGTTGATGATATGAATTTAATTGGAACTGCTGGGGAGATTTTAAAAATTGCTGAATATTTGAAAAGATAATTTGAAATGAAAAATTTGGGGGAAATTTTTTTGTCTCGGCCTGAGAATCGAGCATAAATCAGATAGAATATTTGTCCATCAATCAACTTACGTCGAGAAGATTTTAAAAAGATTCAACATGGATGAGTCTCATCCTTTGAGTACTCCTATGGTTGTTCGGTCTTTAGATCCCAAGAAAAATCCATTTCGACCTAAGGATATTGATGAAATGATACTTGGTCCATAAGTACCATATCTTAATGCAATTGATGCTATATTATATTTAGCACAATGTATGAGACCGAATATTGCATTTTCTGTGAATCTATTGGCAAGATTCAGTTCTGCGCCAACTCGACGACATTGGAATGGGATCAAACATATTTTCTGATACCTTCGAGGAACTATAGACTTGGGTTTGTTTTATTCAAGGTCAAATAGCTCAGGACTTGTCGGTTATTCTGATGCTGGTTATCTCTCTAATCCTCACAAGTCACATTCACGGACTGGATTTGTTTTCGCATATATTGCAAGTCGAGAGTGTGTATGCCCGAGGTCCGTTATTCATTGTATCCAGAGTACTTGTAAATTGCCCTAAATCACAGACTCGGCAACAATAATTTATGAAGATAATGCAACTTGTATTCTACAAGTCAGAGGAGGGTACATCAAGGGAGACAGAACCAAACACATATCACCAAAGTTCTTCTACACTCATGAACTTCAAGAAAGTCGATAAATTGATGTCAAGCAGATAAGGTCTACAAATAACGTTGCAGATTTATTTACGAAGACCTTACCAATGGCAACATTAGAGAAATTGATATATGGCATTGGGATGCGTCGACTTAGCAAACTACAAGATTGAGAATGAAACACTTTTTAGAGGGAGAACATTTTTCATTTTGTACATTTGTGCACTGCATTCTTTTTTCCTTGTTCAGGTTTTGTTCCACTGGGCTTTTCTGGCAATGTTTTTAATGAGGCAGTATTTAAGTATGCCTAATATTTTTTTAGATGAATCTTAGACATTATTGTCTAGGTGGCGTACGTCCAAGGGGGAGTGTTGTGAAATAATTGATTTTCACAACATAGAGAATAATTTGTAATTAATTCTCTTGATCTCTTTTCCTATTTCAATACAGGGCAATTACTTCTCTTGATCTTATTTCCTATTTCATTGTAGATTCAATTCTCTCTATGGCTATATAAAGGCTTATTGTGTAAACATTCTATATACACATAAATAAATTCATATAATTGATTTCCTTTCATTCTTTCTCTTTTCGGTTAGTATTACTTTCTATGTTTTTATGCTTTGATTTACAACAAGCAACCACTTTAAAAAATATATATATATTTTTTAATAGAGATATAGATTTCATTATAAATTTGTTATTATTATATTATTCCACATATATAATGTTGTACAGATTATTAGTGGCCGACTCTAACATATTGTTATTTCTAACTAAACTTCAATTAACTTGTTCAATTTTTATACTCTAAGGGATATATATTTATGTAGCAATTTTTTTATTATAAATTCATTAATATATTATTAAATTGTTGTTTAACTTGTCTTTAATATATTAAAATATAAATATATAACAAATAATTGTTGAAAGAGTATAGATGTAAAAAAAATTATTTTAAGATGCTTGTAACTTAAAAAAAACAAACAACTTATCACTTATATTTATTTTTTAGTGAAATAAAAACACGTTTTTCAGTTTCAGTTTTCAATCACTATTTAGTCTTCAGACAAAAAATCAAACTCAACCTGAGTATTAGATTTAGTTATGACGGAATTTCACATAAGTCCCACTTTTTTGATGATTTGTCATCTTTATAAATATCTTTTCATATTCATCACTTTAGTCCTTACTTTTTTCAAAACTCATCACTTTAATCCATTTAATCAAATATTTAAAAATCAACTATTTTAAAACCTGTGAAAGTACATTTTTGCTCTTATTACTATTTAATTTAGTTAAAATAATTATTTTAACTTTAAATTAAAATTAAAATAATAAAATTCTCAATAATAAAATCTTAAATAAAATAATACAAAGAAAACTTAATTAAATATTAAAAAAATCCATTATTTTTTTCTTATTTTGTATTTTTATTCATGATGGATTTTTATTTAGTTAAAATGATTATTCTTGCCTTAAGTTAAAATGAAAAACAATAAAAATCTCAATAATAAAATCTTAAATAAATAGATTACCAAAAAAAATGGAAAAAAAGTCATTTAAAGCAAAGAAATCATTTAGCTAAATAAATATCCACTATAATAAAAATACAAAATAAGAAAAAATTAATACATTTTTTTTATTCTTTATTTAAGATTTTTTTTTGTAACATATTTATTTAAGATTTTATTGTTGAGAATTTTATTGTTTTTCATTTTAATTTAAAGCTAACATAATTATTTTAGTTAAATTAAATAGTAATATGGGTAAAAGTGTACTTTCACATGTTTTAAAATAGTTGAATTTAAAATATTTGGACAAATGGACTAAAGTGATGAGTTCTGGAAAAAGTAAGAACTAAAGTGATGAATATAGAAAGATATTTATAAATATGACAAATTGCCGTAGAAGTGGGACTAATGCGAAATTCTGTCTTTAGTTATTATAAAATCTTAGTATTATATTTTTTATTATTTCTTTTTAAAATACCATATGGGGTTAACGAGGGATGGAGCCAGAAATTCAAGTGTAAGACTATTCTATACAATTTTTTTTTTGAAAAGAATTTAAGGGGGTGTAATGGATTGAGATTTTAATGGGCAATTTTAGGGTGTAAAGATTTTATAGATTTGTAAGACTATTAGGATAATAAGGATAATTAGGATTATACTTTTAGGATTATTATGATTACATGGACTAGATTTTTAGAATTCTGAAAGAGCCTTTGGACTTTATTTATAAACTAATGAGATTATCTTGATTTTATTTCAAGACTTTTTGGACTTTTATAAATATGGATTTTCAAGAGTTGATTGTAGTATTCAATTTTCTCCACACATTAACGAATACCCACACCTAATATGACACCCAATATGAATGTGTGGCTGTGATTGACCGCCTTTAATAACTTCACGTCCTTTCTAGATAACCACTATATATATTATTAAAACAATTATATCTTTATCCACACTAATCATTACAATTTATATATAAATAAACCATTATTTATGCATATCAAAGGAGCATGAACAATAATAAAGACGTCACGATTAGAAATCATTATTCAACATCTGTTCTATGAAATTTAAGTAAAAAAAAACGAAGTAAAATTGTTGCACTACTCCACCCTTCTATCTCCAATCTCCAATCTCTAGTCACCAATCACTCATTTGTGGACCACAACTCGTCCAAGCTAAAGATCTGATGAGGTATGGAAGTTGAGAAAACTGAAAATTTATGATGAAAATTTGATGGGGGTGTGAAGGTTGAGGAAGCTGAAGATGATTTTACATGAGAGAGAAAAGTCTAGAAAGTATTGAGGGAGATGACAAGATAATTTTGGATTCAAGTTATTTTTAAATATCACTAAAATGTCTGAAAAATCTATTTTGTCATGAAATCTTAAAAATCTTGATCTCAATCCAATACCACAAGACAATATGGACTTTAAAAAAAAAACTTAAAAGTCTAGATTCAATACCACAAGACAATATGGACTTTTAAAAAAAATCTTAAAAGTCTTGATCGAATACCACCAGACTTATCTAACTTATTAAAAAGTCTCAATCCAATACCACTAGACTTTTACTTCCAGAAATTGTCTGATAAAATCTTGAACCAATACTCCCCCTAAGATTTAGTTATAACTTTATGGTTTTTTTTTTTAAAATTAAATTAATAGTTTTGTTTTTTTCTAGGACTCGTGTGGTGGAGAGCGCTCCTTTTAGCTTTTTTTTAACAGTATCTATTTATCCACCTATAGAGATCAATAATTTTTTTTGAAGCTTTTTTGTCATTGGGAGAATTCAAACCGCTGATTTGAAAGTCATTTACCAACTCAGAGTGGACTGGAGCTTTAGGCAACTTAGGCAACTCAGGCAACTCAGTCGCCTAAGGCCCCATCTAAAATCAAGACCCCATATTTTCATTATCAATATATATATCTTAATAATTATTTTTCTTTCTATTTATTATTCAAAAAATATCTCATCTTTAAATTTATAAATTACCTTTCATTCCTTTTTTTTAAGTCAAAGATTCCTATTTTCAAATGAACCACATTGAAGTGGACTTAAATACTCATTCACGTTTTCAAAAAAAAAAAATACACATTAAGGGTCCGTCCTATAAGCGTTTTTTAGTTGCTGGTTTTTGAAAATGAAAAAAAAAAAAATTTTAGTTTCAGTTTCGAATTCTTAAAACGTGTCTGGTAGCATATACTGAAAGCTGTATTTTTAAAATGAAAATGAAAATGGAAAAAACACGTCTGGTAAGTTAGCCGATAACTATCAAAGATTGAAATATCAATTTTGGCATTTGGTTTAATATTATTACAACTATAAACAAATTGATTACATAATTAACCAATATAATTTTTATATTGTAAATTTTAAATTAAACAAAAGTAACACATAAAAAATTAATTCAAAAAAATATATCAAAAAATGAATTAATCAAAACTAAACTCTTAAATTATAAATAAATAATTATAATATATATATATAATATAATAAAAATATAACTTATATATAATAATATATAATATATTATTTTATTTAATAATATTTATAATCAAAATATATATTATACTAATTTACATTTTATACATAGTAATATATATTATAATATTATATATATTATATATATTTATATTCTATAGTATTATTGTAATATTATATATATATATAAGAGGGACACTTTGGTCATTTGAAAATCTTGTCCCGTCTTGTCCTACCCATATCAAACGCATAATAGTACAATTAATAGTTTAAAAAATGATTTTTTTTGTATAAAAAAAGTGACAAACAAAAACAAAAACAAAAAACAAGTATTTTGTGTTTTTCAAATCTTTCACATTTAACATTGATTTTATTTTTGATCTATTTTTCTTTTCGAAAAAAAAAATGAAAAAAAAAATGAAAAACAGTTAACAAACGCGTTTCGAAATCATTTTCGAAATCATTTGTAAAAAATAAAAACGAAAACGGACTAAAAATCAGTTGTAGGACAGAGCCTAAAGTTATTCTTTTTTTTTAACGGTTAAATTTGTTTTAATTATATATTGACACTAAAATCTTTTATATCATATATTATATTAATATTCAATCAAGCCCTCTTACTGTCCTACTCAAATTGAAATCAAACTCTCCCACTACAATCGCAAACTCTCTCATTGTTTCTCTACACATTCTTTCATAAACATTCATGGTTCAATTGTTTCAAACTTTATTTTATTTATTTATTTATTTTGTTTTCAACTATAACATAATTATTTGTTTTTTTTTCAAGCTTTGATAGGTGATAATCTGATATTTGATATTTGTTGACGTCGATTTCTGGATTGTATCAGAAAAGCCAACAATGATTGGATTTCGGCTATTAATCCAAAGAGAGAGATTCAGAGAGAGTAACGAAAATAAAAGTTTTACGTGGTAAAACTCCGATGACCGGAGAAACGTCCACGGGTGGTTGAAGGATCAACCAAGCCAAAATCCACTATAAGAATATGATGTTTACAAGCTCTCGATCTCCCTTTTTTCTCTCTGTATTTGCTATGATTGTTGTATGCTATATTGCCTATATTTTTTGGAGCCAGATTATGGGTCTATTTATATGCTTATAGAACCCTAATCTGCTTTGTACAAGTAATACAAGATCTTTGTATTTAATTGTGATTCGGTTACTTGCTTGAGGTTGATTTGTCTTCTTTCCTGTTTCGGAGTCTCTTATGGAAATCGAGTGGGATTCTAGTAGTGTAGTTCAATTTGGACTTGTTTCCTTATAAGAATGTAGTCTTCGTAAAGAAATCAAGTTATTTCCTGATTGGGGACTCTTCTAACTTAATGTTCCATTTTATTTGGGATCCCTTCCTGATGGATATCTTCGCGTATTTAATGACTTAATCAGTGTGAAATAAGCACCAAGTTCTTACTCGAGTCGTATTTATTCCCGAGTAAGAGTAATACCTGATGGTCCCGAGTAACGCCGTTTGAGCCCGAGTGGAAGCGTTGTTTAACCAGTCCCGAGTGTTGTTAACTGATCCCGAGTAGGTTTCATTCTATATATGCTTACTCGGGCTTTTCTTCTCTCTAATGATGCCTCATAGGATATTTCCCGAGTGCCCATTTGGGCGTCCACCTGGCTATTTTCTCCTTCCTGTCAATGACGTGTATGCTTGGTAAAATTCACATAAGACAATACCCCTTTAAAATATTTTTGCCGAGTAAATTTCATTTCGGGCAAGAGTATTTTAATCGTCTTAATTTTCACTTGTCAGAATAGCCGTCTTGTCATAATGGCGCCTCTTAATGGTGACCCTGAAATTTCGATTCGCTTCATCACGCGAGATCTTAAATGATGGCGACGTTTTGAAGTTCTAACGGTTGAGGGCTACTTCCTGTTTTGACACGCGTCCCTCATTTCTTCGTTTTTCAATATCATTTATGAGAAATGATTTTTGCGTTTCCCCAAACGTCGCCAACGTCATCGAGTTTTGTCATAATTTTTTTTTCCACTTTGAAATCCTAGGGTTTCGTGCCGTCTCTTCTTTAAATTCTTTGCTGAGAGACATTGTTTGTTTATTCTAAAAAAAATTCAGCAGAAATTTCTTTAAACTTAGATTTCTTTATCCAGAAGTTCACGATTCTCCGCTTGAAGATCTTGCATCAATCTCAATTCAAGGTTAGTTTTAATGAGGCCATCTTCCCCCCATTGTCTCTTTAAAATCGCTTTTGATGCATTAGAACATGGGGATTTCAAGTTAGTATCTTGCATTAAACGATTACTGGGGGATATCCCATTTGATGAACCTCCATTCTTAGAGGTTGATGTTTCTGGGCTTCATCCTGACGTCACTTTCCACCCTGTATCGAGTTCTCCATCTAATTCTGATTCTGATATTTCTGATCACAGGGTATCTTTTCGAAGGATGGGTAAACATCAGAGCAGAAGTAAGGTATACAAGCACGGCTCGAGCAACGTTCAGACCAGGGAACAGACTGTTAATGAGGGTGATGTTGATGAAGTGTACAGGGCGTCTCGTCTTTCATTTTCTGATACTCGCCCGAGTGGCTTTGAAACTGAGCTAAATGTGGTCGGACCAGTTGAGATAGAAAAACACTGCTCTTGATTTGACTTGCCAGATTCAGTCACTTTGGTTCCTGCGGGGGATAGAGCCATATGGAATCCTCCTGAGGGCATGGTCCCGATTTATGGATCCATGCTTTGCTGCGGCTTCACACTTCCCCTTCAGCCTTTTATTGCTTGGTTTTTGACTGAAGCAGGGATAGCCTTGACTCAGTTGGCCCCGAATAGTTACAAAGTCTTGATGTGCATGTGGCACATGTTCAGTCGAATGAACCTTTCACCACCTTCCCCGATTGAAATCAAGCATTTCTTTACGCTGAGGCAAGTTAGCAAAACGGGGACCTATTTTCGTGCGTCTACTCCTTCAGACGGTTGGGTCCCCAAAGAAGCAAATATGAATCAGGGGGTCGATGCTTCTGATGACCCAAAAAAAGGGTTTCATATGGGAATTCCCTACATCCAACAAATTTTGGAAGAACAGTTGGTTTTTCGCTGGAGGGGCTCTCTGGCTCGACATCACTGTTCGATCTGGGGATTCCCGAACGGTGTTGAGTGTTCCCTGTTTCTTCTATTCCCCTGAAGTGTGGAACAAGAAAATAATTGATTATAGTGATTCTGAGCTGAAGAGGCTGACTCGGGCAGCTGTTCGTACTCTGGAGAAGAGGAGCAAGAGCTATCTTTTCAAAGAGGATGACTTGATAAAGTTCGGCTTCTTCAGACAGATTTCGGGCCATCGCAAGCGATGTAAGTAACCCGGCGCTCTTTCTGTTGTATTTTTCTACTTTTCATTTTCTTTTCTAACATATTTTTTTTTACTAGTGTTCGATACGGACGTCGTTAGCAATCTTCAGGCTCGCCAGGTGAAGGCGATTCTACAAGTGATTAGAAAGAAAGCTTCCCGTCAGGGCGATGAGGGTATTGCTCCACCCGAGCCTGATGAGAAAACCGACACTACTGAGGAACGAATTCCCAAGTGCGTTGTTCAGGGTGCTCAGCCTCCTACTCAGGATTCTGCTGGTCCAAGTGGCCAGAGTGAAGGCCCGTGTGAAGAGTCTGTTAGACGGTTTGAAGCCGGCGATGGTGGTAACGTCTTGACGGATCAAGTGCCTGCAGGTGCCGAATTCTTTGAGTCTTTTCAGAATGATCTGCATGAAGATCCTGCTGCTGATCTTAATTTCCACCGTTCTCGGGGTGAGAAGCGAAAGGCAGTTAGTTCGCCGTCTGGTCCTCTCAAAGTTCCTCGGGTAGTCTCATTTATTGACTCCAGTGACGAAAATGTTGCGGATGAGATTGCCCCGAGTGTTGGTGCTGGAGCATCAGTAGATGCAGCCGCTTCAGAGCTGAGTAGGGCTTCTTCTACCCCCGAAGTTGGAGATATTGGGGCTGAACCTTCGGGGGTTCCTTCTCAGTCCTTAGAGCCGAACAGGGCTTCTCCTGTCCCCGAGTTTGGAAATCTGGGAGCTGGACCCTAGGGGGTTATTTTATTCCTTTCTCCCCAGGATATGCTACGGGAGATGTCCTCCGATCGGGCTTTTATCGGGGAAGACCGTTGGAGCAGCTTTCAGGATCGTTCCCTGACCGAACGTCTCCAAAATGTTTTTAACGGTGCATCTTATGTAAGTGGAATCCAACTCCTTTATTGTTTTGCTTATGCCAGATTTCTAAGTATATTCCTTTGCAGATGGTGGCTGAATTCGCTGAGCTTATTCAGACGCAGCAATATTAAGCAGATCGAATAAGGCGTCTAGAGGCTCAGCTGAAGGCGAGTGAGGAGGGCCGTGCTCGAGCCAAGAAAGCTTACCAGCAGGAGGTCTGTTCTGTACAAATATTTGCCGACCATTGTCTGGCGAAACAGGTTGAAGCAGATGACAAGTCATCTTTGGCAGAGGAGAAGGTTGCAGCACTCCAAAATCTTCTATCTTCTGCTGAAGAATCCATGCTCAAGGCAGAGTAGGAGGCGGAGCGGGCGAAGTCTGCGTATGACCAAAAAATTGAAGATTTGAAGCGCCAAGTGCTGACAGTTGAATCCCTTTCCCGAGAGGCCAGGTTGGAACTGGAAGTCAAAAGGGTGGATCGTTTTAAAAAATCCCCTGCTTACAATGCCCTACTTCTTTGGGAATTTCAACGTGGGCTAGTTTCGGCCGGTGAGTTC
This sequence comes from Dipteronia dyeriana, assembly GCA_032871835.1. Lineage (NCBI taxonomy): Eukaryota > Viridiplantae > Streptophyta > Magnoliopsida > Sapindales > Sapindaceae > Dipteronia > Dipteronia dyeriana. The sequence continues at coordinate 18,970,407 of CM065297.1, forward strand.
TTCAAAGTTAAGAATAGGGCGACCGAGAAAGCCCGTGCTAATTGGGAGCTGTCAATCAAACACCATGTGGACCAGTACTTGGAATCTCTTCGGATTCAAATGAAGGAATGGAGAGCCTACTGTCATAGTCAAGGCAAAGAGCCCCATCCCATGCATTTAGAGATTCCGTCCGAGCATTCTTTCTCGACCTTTTACGCAAGTCAAGAGTCGGTTGAGGGTGCAGTCCCAGATGTTGGGCCAGTCCCGGGTGAAGATTATAGCCAGTGGATGGATGATACTGTCGACGATATCACTTGGCCGTCTAATGAGAGCCTGCTTTATGAGTACGAGATGGTGCCAGATCCGAGTATTGGCAAATGCTCGAAATCCTCATAACCTTAATTTTGTAGAATTATAGAAATTTCTGATTATTTTTTACTTGTACAGAACCATTCTTTGAACTGTAACCATTCTTTTAGGAGCAATAAAATCTTATTTTATTCTGAATTGAATGGTCTTGATCTGATCATTGCTGATTGTTGCCGAATGCTGTAATAAACTGGCTGATGTTCGGGTAACTTAACCGAGTATCTTATTAAACCGGTTGTTACCCGAATGACTTCAACTGCCAAGTATCTTATTAAACTGGCTTCTTCGATGTTCGGGTAACTTAACCGAGTATCTTATTAAACCGGTTGTTACCCGAATGACTTCAATTGCCAAGTATCTTATTAAACTGGCTTCTTCGATGTTCGGGTAACTTAACCGAGTATCTTATTAAACCGGTTGTTACTCGAATGACTTCAATTGTCAAGTATCTTATTAAACTGGCTCTTTATTATTAAGCGAGTCATCTTGAAACAGAAGTTTACACGTGTTTCTTACCCGGTTGCTACCCGAACGTTGTATCAAGGCTCACCATGATCATACGTTCGAGTCTTTACGCGATACCAAGGACGTCTCCCTAGTTTTTATGCGTAAGGGTTTGCCGAATCGTTGAGCTCTTTTTTAAAAAAGTTGCTTCAACACAGCTACGCATTTCATCGGAATTTCTCCCGATAGTGTCCCGAGCATTTTTCCAGAGTTTGGTGCATCGGGTTTGCCTTTTTACGAAGGTCATTTAGACCCTGCTCGGCTGGCATGCTCCTACGAGCTTCTCCGCCCATTCGGGATTTGATGGTCCCGAGAATTCTATTTGCATGTTTTTATTATCATGCTCTGCTTCCATATGTTCTTATTATCATATGCCTTCTTTTGGAAATCCCAAACTAGATGCTATCCTTTCGAAAATTCCGAGTAGTTTTATTTATTACTGTAAAAAATCGACAGATTTAAATTACAGCTTAATATTTATCCTACCAATATTGTCCTGACTAGAAAAAGAATAAAATATTCAATATATATATATATATATATATATATATATTAAGGATAGAAAATATTCAGATATTGGGCATTGCATGGTCGGGGTAACATCCCTCCATTGGGTCGAGCAATCCAATAAGCTCCATGGCCAGCTATCCCCTCGATCTTGTATGGACCTTCCCATTTGTCAGCCAGGGATCCTGCGGCTCTATTTTTTTATGTTCAATGACACCTTCCTGAGCACCAGGTCTCCTAGCTGGAATTTCCTGACCCGAACACGAGAGTTGTAGTGGCGAGCTACTCTTTGTTGATATGCTGTATTTCTTATTCGGGACTTTTCCCTTTTTTCTTCTAGTTCATCCAAACTTTGTAGTAGCGTATCAACATTCCGTTCTTCATCGTATAGCCTGACCCGGGGGGACGCATACGATGTTTCTACGGGGATGACAGCTTCTGTTCCGAACGCTAGGGTGAACGGAGTTTCTCCTGTTGAAGTCCTTGCTGTCGTCCGATATGCCCATAATACTTCAGGAAGCTTTTCAACCCAGTTTCCTTTTTTGTCATCTAACTTTGCTTTAATGGTGTGCTTGATAATTTTATTTACTGCTTCTACTTGCCCGTTTGTTTGAGGATGAGCTGGTGTCGCATAATAGTTAGCAATCTGATACTTTTCGCACAATTGTCTGAACTTTTTGTTATCAAACTGAGTACCATTGTCGGTGATTATAGTGTCCGGAACTCCAAACCTATAAAGTATGTTTTTATTTATAAAATTTGTGATGTTGGCTTCTGTGATATGCACCAGCGCTTCAACTTCTACAAATTTTGTAAAATAATCGACAACTACTATGGCGTGTTTTGCTCCACCCCCTGTCCCTCCTAGCATTGGCCCGATCAGGTCTAGACCCCACATGGGGAATGGCCATGGGGCAGTGAGGTTTCTGAGCTTTTCTGGGGGTTGTAGGATATCGTTGGCAATCCTTTGACAGGTATTGCAACTTTCGACCACTGCTGTGCATATGAGAAAAGCGTAGGCCAGTAATAGCCTTGCCTGAGTACCTTATGCGCCAGACTTCTACCCCCAGTGTGGTTCCCTCAAACTCCTTCGTGGATCTCTTGAAGTATTCGATATGCATCTTCTTCAGGTACACATCTCTAGAGAGCTCCGAAAAACCCCCTTCTATATAATTCTCCTCCGATCATGGTATACCTAGCCGATCGATACCTGATGCGCTTTGCTAATACCGGATCTTTAGGGAGCACGCCTTCTTCCAGGAACCTTTTCAGCTGGACCATCCAACCGTCTTGCGGTGTTCGGATTTCTAAAATTTCCAAATGCTTAGGTTCAACTGTACTCGGCTTAAGGAGGTGTGCAACTGGAATGGTCTTTGGTCTGATTAAGGTTGTTGCTGACGCTAATTTAGACAATGCGTTAGCCTTTTCATTTTCTTCCGTAGGGATCTGAGCGATCTTGTATTCTTTAAATTTTTGGAGGACCTGTTTTGCGATGTCACGGTAGGCTATCATACATTCATCTTTGGCCTGGTAATCGTCCATAACCTGGTTGACAACTACCTGTGAATCGCTGAATATCTCAACTTCATCTACCCTGAGAGCTATGCAGACTCTGATTCCAGCTAATAATGCCTCGTACTCGGCTTGATTATTGGTTGCTTTAAAATCAAATCTCATGGCACATTCAACATCATCTCCTTCTAGGGTGCGAACTACGATCCCTGCCCCGCTGCCATGAGTATTTGAAGAGCCATAAACATACAGTTTTCATGGGAAACTCTTACCCAAGAGTCTTTTTGCTTCCAGGTTTGGTTCTGTGAACTCGGCTATGAAGTCTGCAACAGTTTGTCCTTTGAGGGAGGTTCTGGGGACATAATGAATATCGAATTCACTTAGCTCGATTGCCCATTTGGTAAGTCTTCCTGATATTTCTGGTTTTTGTAAAATTTGTCTTAATGGGCAATTGGTGAGAACCTGGATTGTATGGGCCTGAAAATATGGTCTCAGCTTTTTTGCTGCTGAAACCAACTCTATGGCCATCTTCTCTGCCTATGAGTACCTGGTCTCAGCCGGTACGAGTGCCTTACTGGTATAATACACTGGTTTCTGCACTCCATCTTCTGTTCTGACTAAGACTGAACTTGCTGCAAGCTCGGTTATTGACAGATACAGCTGAATTATTTCCCCTTTTTACGGTTTTGAGAGAACGGGAGCTTGTCCCAAGTACTCTTTTATTTTTAAGAATGCCTGCTCGCACTCTTTATTCCACTCGAGTCCTTTCCCTTTTTTGATTATCTTGAAGAAAGGTGTGCACCTATCTGTAGCTCTTGAGATGAATCTTCCCAAGGAGGCTAAACACCCTGTTAAGCGTTGTACCTCTTTCAATGTTTTAGGTGAGGTCATTTCTTGCAAAGGCTGGATCTTCTCGGGATTAACTTCGATTCCTCTTTGATAGACTTGAAAACCCAAGAATCTCCCCGAATGGACTCCGAATAAATATTTGTTCGGGTTTAATTTCATCCGGTATCTTCTCAGAACATCAAATGTCTCTAGAAGGTCCCGGGCATGCTCATATGCGGAGACGCTTTTAGTCAACATGTCATCAATGTACACTTCCATGTTCCTTCCTATTTACCGAGTGAAGATTTTGTTGATCAACCTTTGATACGTAGCACCTGCATTTTTTAAACCGAAGGGCATTACTGTGTAGAAATATAAACCCTGATCCGTTGTGAAAGCTGTTTTTTCTTCATCAGCTTTGTTTATCAGGATCTGATTGTATCCCGAGTATGCGTCCATGAAGCTGAGCAATTCGCGACCTGCTGTGGCATCCACCAGTTAATCTATCCTTGGAAGTGGGAAGCTATCCTTTGGACATGCCTTGTTTAGATCCGTGAGATCTACGCACATCCTCCATTGTCCATTTTTCTTCTGGACGAGGACGAGGACTACGTTGGCGACCCACTGAGGGTAGCTGACTTCTCTAATTGATCCAGTTGCCAGTAGCTTTTCCACCTCTTGTTTGATTGTTTGATTGCTTGACTTCTTTCAGGATTGAACGATCTTCTTTTTTGTATAACCAGTTTTGCATTCGGGCTAACTGCGAGGTGGTGGGATATTACTCGGGCATCTATTCCGATCATATCTTCGTGACTATAAACGAATACATCTTTGTACTCTCTAAGCAGATTGGTTAAGTCTTGCTTGACTTTTCCATCCAAATTGGCCCCGATCTTGATTTTCTTGTCCAGTTTGTCTTCTTCAAGTACTACTTCAACCAATTCTGTTTTGTATTCATTCGAGCCCTCCATTGGATCCAGTTAGAATGACAAGGATTCTTCACACTGATTTGGCTGTATTATGGTGCACACTTGTTTAGCATCATGCTTGTCTCTATATACTGACAGGTTTGCTCTTCGGGCCATCTCTTGGGATCCCTTGACTATCCCAACCACTTGTTCTGTTGGGAACTTGATCATTAATGCATAAGTGGCCGTCACGACCCTTGTTTTATTCAGGAATGGCCGGCCCAATAATGCATTATACGGCCAATTATCCAAGTCAACTACCACGAAGTCGAGCAGGACAGTTCTCTGGCATGTTGCCGTTCCGATCTTCACGGGTAGTTTTACCGTTCCGAGTGACCTGACCTCTATCCCCCAAACCCTCTTAATGGAGTATGGAAAGGCTGTAAATCTTTTAGGTCTAGTCTTAGCTGGTCGTATACGGCCACGCTTAGGATGTCTGCTGAACTCCCATTATCTATTAAAATTCTCCGGACTTCCCTATGGCCAATCCGGACACTTATAACCAAAGCGTCATTAGGTCAAACATCGACGCCATGAGAATCTGCCTCTGTAAAGACTATTGGGTCCCATCCTTCCTTTACCCTTTTCGGGTTTGGCTCAACCGAGTTAACGTCGAAGTTATTCCTGGCTTCTATTGCTTCTCTGATTTCCTGAGTTCGTTCTCGGTTGCTTCTCCCAGTAGAGGGTCCTCCGAAAATTGTATGTATTATTTGATTGGCTTCTGGGCTAGTTCTTTGATTTTGACCAGGGTTGTGATCAACCTTGACTTCTTTCTTAGTTTCTGATCTCTCATCTTTTTTCAAGATTACATCCCGCAGGTGCCCTTCCCGAATAAGAGTCTCTATGTAATCTCTGATCTGAAAACACTTTGAAGTCTCATGCCTGGTTTCTTTATGAAACCTGCAATACTTGGTTGTATCTCTCCGGGCGAACTGTGATTGGCGCCGCGGCTCTTGCACCATATTCTTCTATTCCAAGATGGCTAAAATTTCTTCTTGTTTTTTCTGAAGAGGGGTGTAATTGGTATATTTGCCTCGGTATTTCTCTGTGGTCCGTTCGGCGTTGAGCCCATTACCCCCATCCTTGTTTTTCTTCTTGCCGTTCCCTTTCAGTTTTTCCTTTTGATTATGGCCCTTGGATTCAGTATTCTTCTGTTCGTCCTTTCCTCAATGCATATAGCTTCCTCCTGTAGCTAACTCTTCTTCCTCAGCCAGAGCGTATCCTCCTGCCATATCCATCATGTAGGCATATCTAGTCAGCCGTGCTCTTCTCAAATCAAAGGATAGTCGTCCATTCTGCAAGTTATTGGTGAAGGCAACAATAATTGCTTCATCATTAGCACTGCCAATTTCTGATACTGCTTGGCCGAACCGGCCCAAGTATTTTTTTAATGACTCGTCCTTCCCTTGCTTTATTTGAGAGAGGTAGGCCACCGACTTCTTCCTGTGAACATTGCTTAGGAATTACCTTGAGAAGCTCCTGCTCAGCTCGCTGAAATTTTCGATGCTCGCCAGGGGTAGTCTTCCGAACCTTCTTGACGCTGTGTCCCCCAGTGTTTGCGGAAAATTGAGACACAATAGGGGGTCACTGAGGGCATATTAAGACATAACACTTTTATAGCGTCTAACGTGCTCCTTTGGATCTGTATCTTTTTTGAATTGCTCCACATGCGGCATCCTGAATCTTTCTGGGAAAGGGGTCTGCAATATCTCCCTGGTGAATGGACTGTCAGAGTCATCGTCAGATAGATCGTTACAGCCATAACGTCTGACTAGTGCCTCCATCTGTCGCCTGTTATTCTCAACTTCTCGAGTTAGGCTCTGGATCGTGACATCTCTGTCCCCCATCGGACTTTCCCGACGGTTAAACCGTTGGGTTATCGTCATTCTTTCCTCAGACTCTTCACTCTGATGACGGTCCTCTCGTGTGACTCCATAATGACGTTTGCGATGGTGTTGATCACTGTCTTCTGATGATGACCGATTTCTACGCCGGTCGTATTTACGATGTCTGGCACATACTGTTTGATTGTGGTCCAGCCTCTGGTGATGTTCCTCTTCAAGTGTTTTCTGTTCAGCCGGGTTGATTGGGGAAGAGTTCCTTCTGGTTTCTGGCATAGTTATTCCTGGCCCAACCACCATCGAACGGAGCCTTACGGGTGGATGATTGGGAGTATGTGCTCTTGCAGCAAGTAGATCAATCCCTTCCCTTGCTGCGTCCATCACCAATTGCTGCAAGGCCTATTGAAAACGCAGCCTAAGATCTCTGCTGGTTGGAGGAACTTGCTGGATCTCCGCCAGGTGCACAGGCTGGTTTTCTGTGTTTGCTGCAGGATCTTGTGACGTATTGCCAACATGGAAATCGCCTGGTGATTTTTGGCCATTCCCTGAACTACTTCTGCTTCCTGCCATCACTTTTAACAAGTTTAGAGGTTCAACCCCTCCTTCTAGCGCCAATTTTTGACGTCGATTTCTGGATTGTATCAGAAAAGCCAACAAGGATTGGATTTCGGCTATTAATCCAAAAAGAAAGAGATTCAGAGAGAGTAACGAAGATAAAAGTTTTACGTGGTAAAACTCCGATTACCGGAGAAACGTCCACGGGTGGTTGAAGGATCAACCAAGCCAAAATCCACTATAAGAATATGATGTTTACAAGCTCTCGATCTCCCTTTTTTCTCTCTGTATTTGCTATGATTGCTGTATGTTATATTGTCTATATCTTTTGGAGCCAGATTATGGATCTATTTATATGCTTATAGAACCCTAATCTGCTTTGTACAAGTAATACAAGATCTTTGTATTTAATTGTGATTCGGTTACTTGCTTGAGGTTGATTTTTCTTCTTTATTGTTTCGGAGTCTCTTATGGAAATCGAGTGGGATTCTAGTATTGTAGTTCAATTAGAATGTAATCTTCGTAAAGAAATCAAATTACTTCCTGATTGGGGACTCTTCTAACTTAATGTTCCATTTTATTTGGGATTCCTTCCTGATAGTTATCTTCACGTATTTAATGACTTAATTCGTGTGAAATAAGCACCAAGTTCTTATTTCCGAGTAAGAGTAATACCTGATGGTCCCGAGTAGCGCCGTTTGAGCCAGAGTGGAAGCATTGTTTAACCAGTCCCGAGTGTTGTTAACTGATCCCGAGTAGGTTTCATTCTATATATGCTTACTCGGGATTTTCTTCTCTCTAATGATGCCTCGTAGGATATTTCCTGAGTCACCATTTGGGCGTTCACCTGGCTATTTTCTCCTTCCTGTCAATGACGTGTATGCTTGGTAAAATTCACATACGACAATATTTTTAGTAGAAATATGAATTTGGAAATAAAAAACTCAAAAAAAAAAATATAAAATTGAATAGCTTAAACGAGCTCTCAAAAGGAGGGCTCTTGAATCACAGGACCTCATTTTAAATTTTCGTCTAAGGCCCCGGCTACCCTTGAGCCGCTTCTGTTCAAACTTTAAACTCATTCATCTATCAACTGAACTTATATTTAGTTTATGAATAGTGTTAACATGTGACATTAGGGTACGATTGGTACCATTAGGACCATTAGGACACCAATTAACGACTAAAAATTTATTTTATAGATAAAAACATATTATATATATTTATTGTATTGACTAAGTCAATAGATGTAATTAATATTTGCTTTTTTCGTTTTTATTTATTATTAATAAACTTATTATTTCAGCTTAATATAACATATCTCATTATTACTAAAACGTTGTTTGGTTGACTTAATTCGACTGTACTGTTATTAATGTTACTTATTGGACAGAAAAATTGATTACAAACTTCCACGACTGAACAGACTCTTTAATCTTTATGATTTGGACAAGAGGATAAGCTTTTGTCACTAGCAAGCCTTTTTAGTTTATGCCTTGCACGTGGATGTGATGTCAAAAAATGTATTTGTGATGTCATGAAAACAAAGATGGTGTTCTAATTTTAGATTTGCTAAATTGAATTACATTTCAATTTTGTTCTTGTAGTTGTAGGTAGAGCTTGGCGGTACAAGTCAAAATATCAATTATTTATTTCACAATTTTTGTTTTCAAAACGGTCGTCATCATCAAAATCAAAATCAAAATCAAAATCAAAATCAACGTTTAGGATCAGATAAAATTGGTTCAGCAGTAAACCGTTCACGCACACATCACGAGACTTTGAGTTTGAATCCCTCGTCTTTAAAAAAAAACCTCGAATTTATTAAGTATTTCATAAAAAAAACCAACGATTTAGTTATGAGAGAGTTGGTTTCTTTTTCTTTTAATTTTCAAATCCTAAATTTTATATACAGCCTTGTATCAATCTAAAGTGATCCAACAACTATGCAGATCATGTATCGTAGTTGAATCTCGAAATCAATGTCAATAATATATAATATTTAAGGTTCCGTTTGAGAGAGTTTCTTCAAATAGATCTTTTAAGGGTAGATCTTTTTTTTTTGAAGAAAGGATATATCATTGAAACAAAAGGGTTACAAAAACACTGGGCGATCGCCCATAATAATTGAAGAAACCCAACTTGGAGCCTCCTCCAACCAATACAGGGGACCGTCTAAACTGACTCCAAACTTGGCCATACAATGAGCGACCTTATTAGCCACCCTAGGAGCGAACACCACAGAACAACCCGGATGACTCTCTAAAAACCTTACTATATCACTAATAATGAGGTCAATATCATATAATGGAATAAAAGCATCATTAATTAAACGCACCACAACCTGAGCATCTGATTCTACCATGCATGGAAGAAGCCCGCTTCCATTGTAAAGATCAGGCCTCTGAAGATAGCCAGAGCTTCAGTCATATCCGCAATCAGACTTATTTTAAAAGGCTGGACAGACAAAGCAAGGATATCGCTAACATTATTTCTAATGATAATACCAACCCTCACCATACCATGAGTACCATCTACCGCCGCATCCGTATTAACCTTAGATAAACCCTCCCCAGATGGAAACCAAGAATTAACTATCGGCGAAGTCTTTTCAACTTCACCAACACCACCAGCATTTACTCTTCGAAAATCTATCAACAAAGCTTCAGCCCATAGAACAACCTCATCCTTAAAAATCACCGTAAACTCATACACCAAGCCATTTCTTCTAGACCACACCCGCCAAAAGATAGCAAGAAGGAGCTCCATCTCTGTCGACCGAAGACCCTTCCTGCATGCCTCTATAAAATCACAAAAATTCATACCAATTTGGACATCGATCCCACTCATAAAAGATCACATACCTCTGATCGAACAAAGCTTAAGGCAACTCCATAATGCATGGAGGGTAATTTACGGCCAACGTCTACACATCGGGCATAAACCATTAATCGCAATACCACGCTTAACAAGATTATCATTCATTGGTATCCAATTATGACAAGCCCGCCAACACAACAATTTGAATTTTGGAGGAACTTTAATGTGCCATAGGTACTTCCACCAAGACTCTAAAGAGCACATCCTAGACGTACTTGGATTCGAGGATAAAGACATACCCAGATGGTAGCCGTTTTTGACAGAAAAAGAGCCATACTTCTCATAATGCCAAGAAACCACATTTGTAGAGAAATGAGAAGAATAAGAGATGCTTAAAATCACTGTCGCATCCTCATACAAAAAGTATTGACGAATCAGACTCTCATTCCACAAATCAGATGGAAGCTTCAAATCAGCCACAATAGCATCTCCTAACCAGCTAGGAGAAACAGTTTGGAAAGTAGAAGGTCTAGGCTGCCATCGATCGGAATAAACTCGAATTGATGAACCATTCCCCACACGCCATCTATAACTAGCCTCGATAATCTCACGACCCTATAAAATACTCTTCCATATAAAGGAACACGAAGAACTACCAACAACACGCAACACAGAAGTCTCCGAAAAATAACACTGCTTAAGAACACGAGAAACCAACGACATCGAATTATGAATTAGTCTTCAACATTGCTTAGCTAATAAAGCTTGATTGAAAACGGTAAGATCCCTAAACCCCAACCCACCACAGTCCTTACTTTGACAAAGTTTACTCCAAGCACCCCAATGAAGTTTACGGTTATCACCCCGTTGAACCCCACCAAAAACGAGCGCACAGACGATGCAAATCAGTGACAAACCCTTTTGAAAGATGGAAAAGAGACATCGAATAAGTAGGAATACTCTGAACAATAACCTTGATTAAAATCTCCTTTCCCCCAACTGAGAACAACCGATTCTGCCATCCACTCAACTTATGCCAAACCCTTTCCTTAACAGACAAGAATAATTGGCTTTTATTTTTACCAGCAAAGCTTGGTAAACCGAGATACCGCTCATGACCCAGAACAAACGCACTATGGGATTCCAAAATGACCTCATCAAGAACACCCCTCAAACGGTTAGCTAAGGCTTTAGCAATAATTTGTAAAGGACATTACACAAATTGATAGAACCAAAATCCGTTATCCTTTCAGCTTGAGGCACCTTAGGGATAAGAGTAATGAGGCTTTTATTAATATCTTCAAGTTCTATTCCATCAATAAGAACTCCTAAACACACCTCTGTAACCTTGCTTCAAACTATGACCAAAACTTCTGATAAAAAAGAGCCAGAAACCCATCCGGTCATGGTGCCTTTTCCGGAAACATAACGAAAACAGCTTTCCGAACCTCCTCATCCGAGAAACTAGTATCCAGGTATGCTATCTTATTTGTAGAAATGCAAGGCTCAACACATCTAAGAACAAGCTCCAGATCATGATTCGAAAGGGACGCTGAACATAATAATTCTGAGAAATAATTATCGTTGATACTCGCAACTTCTGTTCTATTATCAGTCCACCTATTCTACGAATCAAAGAGCCCCCAAATTGTATTCCGTTTCCTACGAGATGAAGCTTGAGAGTGAAAGTACCTAGAGTTCCTATCGCCATCCAAGATTACCGGATGTAATCTCAAACTATGGATTTATGAAATAAATAAAAAGAAAAGTTCAATTCATTCTTGTTGTGTTGTTTATTTTATAACCTGTGCATATTCAACATCCAAGATTGTCGGATGTAATCTCAAACTATGTATATGAGTGTCATATATGGATGGATATTTTAAGAGACGTGCAATCTAAAGAGTTCATAGATAACAAATAAAGCTGGGTACTTTATTTGTGGTTAATCTATAGCTGTGGTCTATTCCGTAATGTACGATGATTATATCCTGAATCATTCATATGAGATATGAGAATTGAGACACTTTGTATGCTGTTATCATATAGGACTGAGCCATGATCTATATGAATCTCTCACCAAGATCTGTTTACCGATGAGATTTATATATATATATATATCAACTAATGATGGCTATATGTGGGTGATCTTAATCTTGAGTGTCTTATCGACTCCTTCAGGTTAAATCGTGGTCTTTGATATACCATTGGTGAAGTCAGATGCAGTTTCTGATCAATATACTCCATATGTTCGGATTACGGTTTAGCTTGTGGCTGGAAAGATTTGTACACAATAGTGGAATCCACTCCTTCTTGTGAGAAGTAGATGGTAGTTTCCTTAAGGGTTGATTTGGGACTTAGACAATATGAGCGTTCTCCTAATTCCGTGAGGAAATAGGATTTATTGTCCATTAGAGAATCAATGGTACTTTAAGGATATATGTAATTAGAGGGGTATAACGGACATTATGACCCAGCTCTAATTATAAACTACTGTTGAAGATCACACCATATGTAATAGCTATATCGATAGACAACGAGTTATATCGATCTGTGTAAAAGCGTCTGCAGTTGAGATAGTGCAGTTTCGGATTTTTAGTAGAATAACACCGGAGTTAATAATCAAGGAATATTAATTAAATATTTTAATTAATGATTCCGTGGATTATTGGAGCTCAAAATACTGTGGGTCCATTAGCTCCCATTGCTAGCCCGATCGATTTAGGTAATAAGGGTCACGGTTAATTAATATTGTCTAATTAATTGTGCTACGAAAGTGACACGTATTTATTTGGGAATTAATTAAATAATGAGATTATTTAATTAATGAATAATGGTGATTGAATAAATTAAATAATAAGTTTATTTAATTATATTATTAATCACAAAATGGAGGGTGTATGTTGATATTTGTTTTTGAATAAAATAATATAATGTGATTATTTTATTTTATTAAATTAAATTTTTTATTTTTGAATTTAAATATTTTGAATTCATAAAATAAAATCAAATAAAAGAAATGAGATATTTTTTATTTGAAAGTTTTTAAAAATTAAATTAGATTTGATTAGATTTTTTTTTAAAAAGTTAAATAATATATATAATATCTGATATCAATACAAAGGACATAAAAACACATACAAGAGAGAAACAAGAGCAGTGTGCGTGAGATATATTTTTTTTAAAGAAAAAAAGGTGCACTATGTGCATTTTAACAAAAGAGAGAACAATGCAAGTGTTGCATAGTGAAAAATAAAGAAAGAGTTTCTTAATTTTCCTTCATCCTCCATTCTAAGATCTCGAGCCTGTGACGCGTCCATACACAGTTTCCAGTACCGGGAGATAACGAGGAAGATCAGTGATACAGACTTGGAGTATATAGAAAAGTGAAGGAGCCTCCAAACGTTCGTATGGTTCTATAATTTTCATTTTATTGATTTCAATTTCCTGTATATACGTATATTTTATTATTGTAATAATTTTATATGTATTAATTCCGAAAATAATTACGATCTTAAGTTCACTGGTCCCAGATACAAATTATAATCTGTATATATATAAAAAAAAAATTAAAACCTTACTTCCGTTGCGTGACCAGTGAACGAGGTTCCAACACACCATTCCTCAATAAATTTTCACTAGATCTTTGTTTCCAATATAATTCATCTTGTTCAAGCAACTTATCCAGTTCTTCTTCCACCTTACTGACTTCCCTCCAAACATCAGGTTTAATAATCGAAGACACCCGTTTCAGCTCCTCATGTTTCTTTCTGATCCCAACATGAAGATCACGACGGTTGCATGCATTCCATTCAACTAGCTTATCAGCACAACCTTTTAATCCTTCCAACAACCCAGTCATACCATGGTCATTCTCTAACCTGTTAAAAACCCCATTCACGATATCGGCGCATCCCTCTTTATTAGCCCAACACTCCTCAAAATAGAACCGTTGACCAGAAAAAACCCCACTACTTGATGCCGCCGATCGATTATGAGAAACATGGAAAAGGATAGGTCAGTGATCTGATCTCCAAAACTCAAGATGCTCCAAAGAAGCTCCACCAAAGATCATCCCCCACTGGAAGTTACAGACAGATCTATCAATTAGTTCTTGAACCATATCCATACCTTCCCTCTTATTGCACAAAGTGAACTGAGTTCTTTTGAAACCCATATCTTGCAACCCACAATCATCCAGAACAAGTCGAAACTCGTCAATCTGTGCTTGTGGTCTTACACTTCCCCCCATCTTATCCTCAGAACATATGATTTCATTAAAATCCCACACACATATCCAAGGTAAGTCAGACATCCTACATAGCCTATGCAAAAGGGTCCATCCATGATGTCTCTGAAAAGCTTCTAGGTTACCTTAAAAACCTGTCCATCTCCAACTATTCAACTAACATCCCTGTGTGACACCATCTTGACATCAATGTGAAAACGAGAGTAAGAAAGAAGACTAACATCAATCAAATTATTCCATATTAGACATAAACCCCACTTCGACCAACACTATCGACAATCGGCTTACCAACGAATCCTAGTTTAACCCTAATACTTTCCATTCGACAATGACCCGTTTTTGTTTCTATTAAAAACACTCCATCCGGCTTATACGTATGGGTCAGACTCATAAGAATCTGGAATGCCCGAGGACTCCCCATTCCCTGAACGTTCCATACTAAAATGTTCATGGCTACCGAAAGGCCGGTGAAGACCGACCCACCGATAATACAGTAGTCGCTAACAGAGAACCATCATCACCTTTAATAAATTTCCCATCCTGATAATCAGTTTCAGTTCCATTGCATAATAGCCTCTTACCGATCTGACTTTCAGCTATCGGTGCACTACCACTCCTAATCCCATCTCTCGCCCATCGCTTCCACTTACCAACATTCGGTCCAGGCCCATTTCCTATAACCTTTTGCTGATCACCAACCTTCATTGGGTTCACACCCTCATTGCTAATTGATTTTTTTCCTGAAGCCTATTATCTACATCCATATATTCATATAATTTCTCTATTGGGCCCTCACCTAGCCCATTATTGACCTCTTCAAAAGCCAATGACTCATTTTCAACCAAGCTCACACTAACAACATCATTATTATTTTCACACATCTGGACGTGACCTTTCTCAATCTTGGAGATCCTATTTTAGAGAAACTGGATTTCAAGCCTTCTTTAGCCAACCTCATCAACTTCGCATCCTCAGTCAACTTTACATTTACGGATACAAAATCCTTACTTGTGTCAATCATATCTTCCCTCCAAGGATCCTCAACAAGATTCTTCCTTATCCTGGACACAATCCCTATTTTCTCTCCAACCTGACAACTCGAACTCCACAAGTCACTGGTCGAATCTGAACTCCGCAAATTATGGGTTGAATTTGAACTCTCTTCCCCAATCAAGTCGTCCCTCAAAAAAAGATTTTCCAATCTCACCAAAATCTTGCCTCCGTCTAATTTTTGCAGCACATTATCCATATTTCGACATGTACGATTATCCTCTTTCTGTCAATGGTTATTCCCATGTCTCATCAGACTCGAAGCTTTCAACCACAATCCATATAGCGGATTTTAGTCTTTCAGTTCCGCCGACGTTGCCTGTACAGAACATTCTCTTACTACATAGCCAATCTTTCCACAACGAAAACAGTGCTCTGGCAACCTCTCATATCGAAGCAACATTACCGAATCTTTACCATCTCGCAGGACATCCACTCTTAAAATACGCCTCAGAGGCTGGGTATTATCAATAAGAACATATACTTGGATAAACTTCCCCACACAATCCCCAGACCCCCTATCATCAATCTCATGTACTACTCCTATCATACTACCCAAAAATCTCCCAATATCCAAGGTCATACATAGAAGTGGAACCCTATGTATTTGAACCCAAAAAACAACCTTACTAAAACTCATATCTTGCATATCCCCTCTACCCTTTGGCTATTCCGGCACCAAAATGGCTTTGTCAAAACTCCAAGGCCCTCCCTAAAAAATCCTCCACCTATCCTTCTCATTCTTAAAAGTAAATGTAAACGAAAAGGTATTACCATCAATAATCTCAATTTCAAAACCATCCATAGTAGTCCAGATCCGCGGCATCACCGTAATGAATGCTTCTCTATTCACCGGTTTATTAGACAGAAACTTCCCCGTTAGACGTAAGGTCAACCTTCTAACCCCATCACTAGTCATAACTTCCTACAACTGCACTAAGGGGGCCTCATTCTCTTTCAACGTAAGAGCCTCATAAAGCTTAGTGATCTCCTTCACATTCATCATTGAAATCGCACCCAAACAAACAACCAAACTAAACCCTAGGAAAGAATAGAAATAATGATCAATAATAAAACAAAGTTAGATCTTTTGCAAGTAGAACTTTTAATAAGAAGTTGTTGGTCGTTTGGTTGTCAATTAGAAAAAACTTTTTAAAATATTTTGGTAATCCTACCTTTTAAAAAAGCTTTTTCTAATCGAAAAAGAAACGACCAACATCTTTTCATTAAAAGCTTCATTCATAGAATGTTTACTTTAAGGGTATGTTTGATAGGAAGGAAAATGGAGAGGAAGAAAAGGGTGGAGGGAAAAAGGAGAAGTGTGCGTTTGGTATGGAAAAAAAAAATAGAAGGAAGGGAAAAGTGAGAAGATAAATTGATTGGTAGGTCCCACACATATAAACCTCCCAAAAGTGGATTGAAAAGAGAGATTGACTTTAGGTTTAAATGAATTTACAAATTTACATTTTTTTTTATAATTTACTTAAAACTTATTTTTTAAAATAACTTTATAAAGCATAATGTATTAATTTATATATATATATATATATATATATATATATATATATATATATATATATATATATATATATATATATATATATAATAGGTTACAAAGTTTAAAGTCATTTTGTAAAAAAAAACAGTTGGATTTAATATTATTTAAATTATATTGATTTACTATATATAAAAATATATAATATATAAACTATAATGTAAGGGTAAAAAAGTAAAATTGATAAAGAAGATTTTCTATAAAATATTCTTTAATTCTTGTTTACCAAAAAGCTCAAGGGAAAATTATTTTTATTTATTTTCCTAATCTTTTATAACTCTTCAAATCTTTCCATCATTCTTATCTTCTTTCCTCCTTACCAAGCATACCCTAAAAGATCTATTTGAAGAAACTCTTCCAAACGGAACCAAGAGAGTATGAGTGGTGCCCTTAGTGTGAGTGGTGTAACTGAGCTGGTGGATCATATATGAATGAGTTTAAGACTTGGATAAATGACTTTTAAGTTGATGACTTGAATCCTACCGATGATATAAATTTAAGTTGATTTAACTTGATACTTTAATCAACTCAATTAAAAAGAAAAAAGGAAAGAAGGTAAAAACCGATTACTGTTTTGTATTTTGTTATCATATATTAAACTGTCGAATTTTATTGTAATTAATGCTGGACAAAATTGGAAAAAATCCTGTTCAGAATGATCGTTGACGAAGTAAACGTGAGGTGGTGGTGAATGCTTGATATGCTAATAGAAAAGGAAAGATGTTCAATAACAGAAAAGACTAAAATACCCTTGGAGGTTCAGCTATCCGTAACCCTTCTTCAAGCAAACAAAACAAGGCTTGCCACTAGCCTGCAGAAACAAAAAGGAGAAAGACGACAAAGAGAAATAGATCTATAATTTCCTCAGAGACAGAAGCGCGTGAGGAAACAGTCGCGTTTGGGGATGAGAAGGGTAGAATTGAAAATTTCAGAAAGTTTGCATGAGAGTCTGCAGAGGCTACTTTAACTCACATATAGAGGGAGGAAGCAGACGACGCTTGGCGTGAAGTTGCGGCAATTCACGTCCAGATGTTCCAAGAAACCTTTGAAGACTTTACTGCTATAGTTTCTTGATTCTTTTAGCAAAGCAAAAAGAAAAAAACAAAAAGAAAAAAGAATCTTGATCAGAGAATTGATTAAAGAGACCAAGCTCTCTGGACTCTGGACGGAGAGTCTCATAGGCAGAGATGGGAGATGGGTTTGCATGTTGCTCTTCTTCTTCTTCTTCTTCTTCTTCGTCTATGAAGCTTTTGTTGTTTATGCTTCCATTGATAGTCGTCGCTGTGTTTGTTTCGGTTCACGGTCCAAACATCTCTTCTTCGACTTTTGTTCCAAACCATCCTTGGTCATGGTCTAGTTTTCCATCTCTGTCTTCAAATAATAATAATAATACTGGGTCTGTTGAAGAGAGTGATCAGAATGAGCTGGTGGATTTGCATTCAAGGGTGGTGATGGTGGATGCCCAGAACAAGAAAGAAGCTCTATTATACGATGAGAGTCTACTTAACCGGTCTTCTTCGCCGCTAATTCCTGTCGAATCTCTACAAGTTCAACAATTAGTAAGCTTTAATTTTCTGCTATTAATTTTCCTTTTATGTTTTTTTTTTTGAAAGCTGACACCGCCGTAGGAGTTTTTCTTTTTATGTTTAACATAAGTATATAACATATCTGCTGGTTGTGTTACATTAATGGTTTCTTTTTTATTAATTAACCTAACTTTGTTGTTGTTTAATGCTTTAATTATGATCTATTACTGCCAGAAATCTTTACTATCTCTAGTTTATAATTAAGAATCGAAATTCTTTGAAATTTATTAGACTTTGCATATTTTGGTTAATTCATTTTCTTTCAAGTACACTATTAATTGTTTAGGATGTGTTTACTGATTAGGTGAACAATAAATACAAATCAAGATTCAAGAATCCAGTTCTTATTCGAAATCTCTTTTCCAATGGAACTTGATTCCTTTGATTTTCATTCTCAGTTACAGCATAAAAATAAAATTGAGAGCAAGGAAAGAACTAATTTACAAACTTTTAACTACAATTTTGTAGATTAATAATTGATTGAATTAATCAATAAAACAAGTTACTACTTCTACTCTCTTTTAGATACTTCTGGTGACATTAATTTAACACACACAAGTTATTTGAACAGAATGGAACGATATTGGAAGATGAGGACTTGGCTGTGTCTGCAGATGGCAAAGTCCAGAGTGATGCGCACGATTTTTTTGCTGCAACCATGAATAATGAATCTGTGACTGTAAATGGTGAAGTCCAGAGTGATGAGTTTTTTTTTGTTTCCATGAATGAATCTGATAGCACTCTTCCCATGAAACCAAAGGCACCAAAATCGCTTACTAAGTTGCAGAGGATGGAAGCAGGTCTACAAAGAGCAAGACTTGCAATAAAAGAAGCAGCAACTGGAAACCAAACCCTGGACCCTGATTTTGTCCCAAATGGTCCTATGTATCTAAACTCCAAAGCCTTTCACAGGTACTCCATTTTCACTTTCTTTTTATTTTAATGTCAACAATGGCCAGAGTATATTTGGATCTTGAAAGTGAAAAACAATTCAATATCTTGTTTTGGTTCTATCTTTTTTTTTTTTGGTGACAAATCATGTTTTGTTCTATCAATATACAATTTTCTATAACTTGCTGGATATGTTCTAAATTTTCCAGCTACTGATCATGGAAAAAAATCTTCTTCACGTCCAATGTATGTACATCATTAAAGTCATATCATGTGTCCAGTTTTGTATACACGGCATGATTTTGTTGAATGGACGTATAAACATTTGACTATATAGTCTCTTTCTTTCTTTGAATTTTATTCGTTGTCCTATTAGTTAACATTGCTCTACGAGACTGTGTAACGGTACATACATTTTAAAACAGTGCATGAGTGTTTTAGGCTTATAGCAAAGTATCCTAAAATGATGAGTACTATCTCGATCTTCATGGAAACACTTACCTATATAATACAACTGATCTATTTATTCTCTAATTTCAAATGATGGCATCTCTATATAATACAGGAGCTATTTGGAAATGGAAAAGAAGTTCAAAATCTTTGTGTATGAAGAAGGAGAGCAACCTGTTTTTCATGATGGTCCTTGCAGGAGTATATACTCTACGGAGGGAAATTTTATCTACACTTTGGATGTCAATAGGCAATTCCGGACCAAAAATCCTGAGAAAGCACATGCATTTTTCTTTCCTTTCAGTGTGGCAAGGATGGTTCGATTCGTGTATGTCCGCGATTCACATGATTTTGGCCCCATTAAAAGAACGGTTGTCGACTATGTCAATCTTATTTCTGGAAGATACCCCTATTGGAATCGAAGCATGGGCGCTGATCACTTTATGCTTGCTTGCCATGATTGGGTAAGTTTTCATGGCTTGATACTTTCCCGATTGTCTTGCATTGCTACATGATTCATCATAATTAATTTTAAGATTGTCCTAATGTACAAGTACTTTTAATGGTTGCAGGGGCCGGAAACTTCATTCTCTCATCCTTTACTAGGGAAAAACTCCATCCATGCCTTATGCAATGCGAACACTTCCGAAAGATTCAGCCCCATTAAGGATGTTTCAATTCCGGAGATCAATCTCCGAACAGGCGACATAAAGGGTTTGATTGGCGGACCATCTCCATCACATCGATCACTCTTGGCCTTTTTCGCTGGAGGTGTTCATGGTCCGATTAGGCCTGTTCTTCTCGAGCATTGGGAAAACAAGGATGAAGATATGAAGGTTTTCAAATACCTGCCCAAAGGTGTATCATACTACGACATGATGAGAAAAGCCAAGTTCTGCCTTTGTCCTAGTGGCTACGAAGTCGCAAGTCCAAGAACTGTCGAGGCAATTTACAACGGTTGTGTCCCGGTGCTCATTTCGGAACATTACGTACCACCGTTCAGCGATGTCTTGAATTGGAAGTCGTTTTCGGTAGAGGTTTCGACGAAAGATATACCAAACTTGAAGAACATACTATTGAGTATATCTACAAGACAGTACATAAGAAAGCAGAGGAGAGTGTTGCAAGTGAGAAGGCATTTCGAGTTCAATTCTCCTCCGAAACGATTCGATGTTTTTCATATGATTCTTCATTCAATTTGGCTTAGAAGATTGAATGTTAGAATCCACGATGAACAAAGTGGTGTGACCAGCAGATGAATCCGAAATTGGGATCAAGGCAGTGGTTTTTTTTTTTTTTTTTGGTTGTTGGAAATTCTCTAGCTTTTGTTGAAGTAATTAATTAGTCAGTACGCAAATAAATTTGCAGCAATATTGAAAAAAAAAAAAAAAAACGCAGGCTGTTGTACTTGTTACTAGATTTTAATTTTATTTTCTTCATTTTCTATCAACTTTCTTCCTCGACAAGTGTTGATATCAGTACCACTTCATGTGTTTGGCAATATAGAAAATAGTGTTAGGCAAGGACAAGATAATATAATATAATGTTCTCATCTATTGTCTCTTTCAAGTAAATTAATTTTCGTACCTATTTGAGAGAATTTTGTGAAGAGACAGCGAGTGCCACAACTACTAATGATCCACCGTAAAAATATGTTCCCAAATAATCAATTTTATCTGTGTAGTTAAAAATGACATCAGTGTGATCGGGGACCATTGGGGCCTGGCCTTCCCTTCCATCAAAAAAAAGTTTTAATTTTTTTTATAAAAATAGTTTATGAAATTACCTTTATTTATTTTTGTATTTATAGCTCCACCGTACGATACATGTGCTACTCATTAAGATCTTGACCTTTCAAATTTTGAATTATTTAGAAGGAAAATGTTTTGGTTAGTACCCAAGATACTGACTCACCAATATAATGTTGATACGTTATATTTTTTCTTTCACTTTTTATATTTATCTCCATGTATTATTTAAAATGGACCACGTGTCAATAACCTATTATTGAGGTCAGTACCTCAGGTATTGATCAATCAGTACCCAAACAATATCCTATTTGTAATTGTTCAATGAAAAAATCTATAAAAAAAATGAAAATATCTATAAAAAAAACCGCATCAATTTGGAGGTTAAAACTAATTGTTTTGAACAATGGGGTTAAAATTAAATAGATGATAATCAATCCTACGATTCCTACCTTTTTTCTTCCTTTTTGAAATATCCTACTATTTCTTCTTAACAATGGAGATAATATGAAAAATATGGAGTTTTTCTTTGGTAAACATATAACTGTGAGTATACTTAAAGTACATTAATCTACTTTATTAATTTTTGTTATAAAAAACAATGCAATTGTGTTAAATAATGTTTACATGATAAAAATTGATAAGATAGACAAATGTATTATAAGTATGCTCACAATTATGTACCTACAAGAGAAAAACTTTAGCTCCGGATTGCAAGGACCTTGTCGTTAGCAACACTTTAATTCCCATTAATTAGCATTAATATACCTATCATCTTTCATTGATTCTGTTTGTTATAATCGGTTTATAGCAAGTAGAGTAATTACGATTACAAAATAAAAGAAAATTGATCACTCCTAAATTAGCACCCGTAATAGCAGGGAGCCGTGAGAGTAGTACAATGATAACAAAGTTCGTCCCACAATGATTGATGAATTGATTACCACAATTGATTGATTGACTACTATTTAAGCAAACAAATATTTGATGACTAAATTATACTACTAACACCAATTAAATTAAACTACTGCTATAATGCAATTAATGAAACTTAAATAAACAAGTAAACAAGGTAAAGTCACACACAAGCAAATAGTTGTATTTCTATTAGGAAACTAGGCTTTTAAATCCACCTAACCAATTATCACAAATTTATAGATACACCATTAAGGATAAATTATGCAAGTGCATATGTAGACTCGTGACACCCTTTATTAGTCTCTACCCTTTATTAGTCTCTACTCTTTCTCGAATAATAAAAACAACACTTATATGCACTAATAACTTATCTGTCAATGGCCATCCAACATACACATAAGTTCATTAAGCTTAATGGTTCACTAAGTGAGTCCTAGAGAGTAGCCTCGAGTATTTCTACCTTACTAGACCTCTATCATGCATTTCATCGAGCACGTTGTGTGCTTCTCCTCTCGATACATCACACAACAACCAAATAAACATTAAATGCTTGCTAGACACTCAATGTTAATTAAACCATGAAACTCATATACATAACACAAGCAATAGTGATACAATGGTGGTATTTATTAGTAAATCATGGTAAATGTTTTTTCTTGACCTTAGCCAAGATGGATTTAGTTCATAAGGGAAGGAATGACCATACAATATGTGGAATGAATACAAGCCATAAGTGAAATATAAGTAATAATAAAGAGAGAAAGAAAAAGAGAAAACTAAGTGAAGAACTCCTCTCTTGTTTGGATGTGCTAGTCTTCTTCCCACCTTGACTCTTCTTACTCTAAGATGTGGTTTTAGTGGTTGTTTTGGGTGAGAAAATGGGGGCTTTAGTGGTTGGTAAGGTGGGATTTAAGTTTAGATGGTGGTTTGATGAAGTCTTTAGGTGATTTGGTAAAAGATTTGGGTGAAATGTGGTGTCTTGGAGGTTTTAGATTGTAATGGGAGAGTTTTGAGCTGAAGGGTCGTGGTAGAGGTGCCAAGAAGAGCTGAAATGAGGGTATTTATATGTTTGGAGTTAAAGCATGAAACTCTAGAAATTCTGATGAGTTGGACATGTGCACTGGTTGTACGTTGGTCGAGTGGCGTTTCACCCGATTCACCCTACTGATGTTGCTGCTTTGGTCGAGTGGCGCCTTACCAGTGCCACCCTTCACCTCTTTGAGTCTTCACTTCTTCTGTTTGACCCTAACTTTCCTCAGTTTCGCACTATTACTCCTGGATTGCTAAAGGAATCTGTACAAGCTTATTAAACTATTAAATACTCAATTTTACTCCGGAACAAAGGCAAAATGATAGGATATGGATGCTACACCGAGTGTAGAAATGAGAGTTTTCAAATACCCCAAACCTATCTTTTGCTCATCAAATAAAAATGACAAATTAACCTAATCAAAACTAAACTAAGAGAACACTACTTTCGTGGGTGATACGATGGCACGTAGCATGTGCCAACTAGAAATGAAATGCACTTAAGCTTTTTAAATGTGATTTCCACCGAGCCGACTATAGATGAGATGTGACATTGGTCAAACCACATTGTAGCAAAGAGGGATTCCAAGGCATGTAAACCAAAGTGCTACAACACTAGAGATTACAATTCTGGACTTCTTTGTGGAGTTAGTTTCAAAAGCATCGAACACAATAGTCATTAGATAACATTTCACCTTGACTCTAAGCCTCTCAAGATTTCTCTCATTTTTCCACACCGACCCTAGGATCACTCATCAAGCATATGCGAGTTGGAATTTATACACAAATTGTTTTTAAAGTTACACGGATTTGGAAAATTTTTAAGGAAGCTCATAGTTTTATGCAACTAGACCTCATGAATGGCATTAAACATTAAGAACTCCTTTGTTTTCAAGCTAAACCTTTCCTAAAGATCAAGTAGGACTTCTTTTTAAGTGCAAATTAGGTTGATGATGGATGGTGATGAAAAGGTCGGGTGGGTATGGTTTTGTTGGTAAGGTAATGATCATGCTAGAGTCTTTTCCTTTGTGAACTTTGCATATTCCTCTTTTTTTTTACGCTGGCAAATTTGTCAAGTCTATGTCTTAGTACGATTTACAAGATGAGCCTAGGTACATGCTACTTGAATTCCTTTTGGTGTATTTCTTGTTGGGTTTCAATCTTCATTTTCTCAAGCCATGATCATTATTATAAGATGGTCAAGTGTTTAAGTCTAGTGTATATGTAACATGGGTGGATATGGTGATTGGGTTTAGTGTGTAGGTTTACATTCTTTGGACATTTGAACACACACATAAGGTTTATGAATGTGTTTGGGTAATTATAAGTGGATAACACACATTGCCAACGTCATCTCTACTGGTACGAGTTTAGCAAGAAAATAAGGTAAATCATACGAGGCTAAATTTCAAAAATTTGTTCTTTAATGCTCAATGCAATGAGAAGATGTCCTTTTTTTCTTATGTCTAATATCTACATGATGAGTGTTTAGAGAATAAAATTGAAATTCACTCTTGTGGACGCAACTTTTGGGCAATGAAACTCACATAGGTAGTCTTCACTAATGATCTAGACATCTCAGGTGCGCTACCTCATTCACTAAAGCACAATGAGTCCGGTAGGATATGTGTAAGCAATGTGGTGTAACTTTAACCAACACTGCCCTAGAGTGATACATGGCATACCAAAAATTTCCTATAACAACTCAGACCAAAAGCATCTCAACAAGCAGCCATTGTTGCTCAAAATTTTTGACTAAAAAATGGTAGAAATTTGACCAGAAAACACGCAATCATGTAAAAATTAAAAATTTTAGGACAAAGTACACGAAACAATCAAGCAAGACACACAAAAGAAAAAGTCGGTCACCATACCCCTAAACCTAAATGAAACATTGTTCCCATTGTTTGCACATATAAGGAATGAACAATGTAGACTTAGAAGTAGGAAAGAAGCTAAATGCAACACTGCACAACAGCAAACACGACCAAAACCTAAAGGCTAGACACAATACAACTCTACAAATCTAAACTAAACAAGAGTTCAAATAATAGACAGAAAATAAATGCTAATGTGATATAACATAATAAATAAAAGAAGTTCCGACTGAAATGAAAAAAAAATCCATCTAGTTAAACATCCCATAAAGATAAAAACAAAAGTGTGGAGACGAAATAAAATTAACAAGATTGGAGTAAATGATGGTATGAAATGGTCAATCTGGTCAATCCTAAACCATGGGATCCTTGCCCTTCCTTCCCCTCTCAATTTCTTCAACCGACATGTAGTCAGGCACAGAATCTACAGCTGAGAACCCCTAGTCAGTGGAAGGTGGAGGTGGAGGTGGAGGTGGAGGTGGAGGTGGAGGTAGAGGCGGTCTCCGGTGCCGCTCTCTCATCTGATAGGTCCAGAAGCCCAAGTTTGGACACTCTGGTTATCCCCAAACGCCATCACCAACCACTCTAGCTTATCCATGATTTGGCTACTCTGCTCGAGGCCCTCTGCATCCTTATTATTTCTAGAAGCTCTATATTCATAATCTTCTTCATCTGACTCCTCAGGTTCAGAGTCTTCTTGTGGAAGAAAAGATCCTCTTGGCCTCAGCCTCTTACTTGCCATGGGTTTGCTCATAGAATCTATCCAAGAACGAAGATTTATATGCCATCTACCCCCATTGGGTATCTCATCGTCACTATATTCCGGAACTCCTGCATCCCTGTATAGTTTTGCAATTAAGCATGGAAAGGGAATAGACTTATCTGTTGTCTTCTTTTTTCCCTTAATGTCAATGTCCACTGCATCATAAATCTCAGCCTTAATGATCCTCCCAATATCGACCGGGTGGGGAGATAAGAAAAGCTAGCAACTAGACCTTCTTCACTAGGATTGAACTGATGTGGAGTATGAGCTTCAGAGATGTTGAGACGAACATGTTCAGGATGGCTAGATCCTTCGGTAACTCAGTGTGCTTCAATGGATGCTTTCTGTCCCACCGACCATCGTCATTCCCTCTCACAAGCCTAGCTAACTCTTTCATATATTGTGCCGAAATCACCCAATATGATAAACCAAAACCAATTTCACACCAACAATGCTCCAATATGATGCAAGGATGCAAAACAAGTGAAACCCCAACAACAATTCACCCAATTTCGGGCAATACAAGTCTCAAAATAAAAAACAATCCAAAAATCCCCAAATTTGAACCCTAGCCAACACAAATCTAAATCTATGCCCTAGATTGTGTAGAAAAGATTTTGATTCAAGTTTGGGTGGAATTCAATTAAAAACAAGAGGGGTTTGTGTGGAAACTTACCATTTTTGTGCTTGAGAGACTTGAGAGGAAGAGAAGAGTGTTTTGAGTGAATTTGATTGAATGAGAAAACCACTGCTTGTCAAAGACCTTATACCGCGTCTGGGCATATGCGTTGGTCACTAGTACATAGAGTGATTTGCCCAAACGCGGTCGTTTCACTTAAGTGTGGTGCTCCAGCTTTTTGCCTATGCACTAGTGGACCAACACCACACCAACGTATGTCACCAGTGTAGCTTCTCCAGGCGTTTGGCACTGATTGTGCGTTCCTCGTGCGTTGGTCGAGTGGCGCCAAACTTGTCTTCTTCACAATTTTGGTCTTCAAGTGACCCAATATGCCCTTAGAGTTCCCTTGATAAAAAATTTTCTCTGCACACTCATGAAATTCAACAAAACAAATCATTTCATTGGTTTACAAATTTCTAACCCCCTTCCTCATTTTTGTTTTGTTTTTTTTATAATATTGAGTTCTCCTAATAAATACCCGCA
The DNA here is from genome assembly GCA_032871835.1 of Dipteronia dyeriana. Taxonomy (NCBI): domain Eukaryota; kingdom Viridiplantae; phylum Streptophyta; class Magnoliopsida; order Sapindales; family Sapindaceae; genus Dipteronia; species Dipteronia dyeriana. Next base: position 18,997,568 of record CM065297.1, read on the forward strand.
AAACAAAATTATGCAATGTCCACATTACATCCAAACTTTTCAAAAACGCGATCACAATGCATAATTCATGCTTGGAGAGGAAAAACTCAACTTTTCAATATTTACACACCCAAAACTAAAAAATAAATTTATGAAAGCAATATAACCTAACTACTATTTACAATATGGTACCTCCCTTTGATGATTTCTCAAATGGGTTCTTTGAGAAGAACTGTCTCCTTCGGCTCCTCCAATGCATTCTCCCAATAAAGCTTTAGTCTTTGTCCATTCACTTTGAACCTCTCATTCGCTTCATTTTCAATATTCATGGTTCCGTATGGGAACACTTGAGTGACGATATAGGGATCCGTTCACCGGCTATTGAGTTTCCTAGGAAATAAACGAAGTCCCGAGTTGAAAAGGAGAACTTGATTCCCCACTTGAATGTTTTTCTCCACAATTCTTCTATCGTGCCACTTCTTGGTCTTCTCCTTGTAAATTCAAACATTCTCATACGCATCAAGTTCATTGAGTTAGACCAATCTCTTCTCTCCTACCGCTTACATATCAAAGTTTAACTTTTTGATTGCCCAATATGCCTTGTGTTTAAGCTCAACCGGAAGGTGGCATGCCTTACCATAGACAAGCTTATATGGAGACATGCCTAATGGGGTTTTGAATGTCGTCCTATACTCCCATAGAGCATCATCAAGTTTCTTAGCCCAATCTTTTTGCCAGTTTCACACCCTTTTTTCTAAAATGCTCTTGATTTCTCGATTTGACACCTCCGCTTGACCATTTGCTTACGGGTGGTAAGGGGTAGTGATTCGGTGCTTCACACCATACTTCTTCAATAAAGCTTCAAACAGTTTGTTGCAAAAGTGAGAGCCCCAATCACTAATGATTGCTTTTAGAGTACCAAATCTTGTGAAGATGTTTTTCTTTAGAAATTTTGTGACCACATTGGCATCATTCTTTAGTGTAGCTATGGCTTCCACTCATTTAGACATGTAATCCACCGCCATTAATATATATTGATTACCATAAGAGCTTAGGAATGGTCCCATGAAATCAACACCTCACATATCAAACAATTCTATTTCAAGCATTACATTGAGCATATCTCGTCCCTCTTGCTAATGTTACAGGTTCTTTGGCACCGGTCACACGTTTCCACAAAGCTCTTTGTATCTCTAAAAAGTGTAGGCCAATAGAATCCTGATTGGAGGACTTTCCTTGTAGTTATACTTGCCCTAAAGTGACCTCCACACTCCTTAGAGTGGCAATGCATAAGGATATCCCTCATCTCCTCCTCAGGTACACATCTTCTAATGAGTCTATCACTATAAACCCAGAAAAGGAGTGGCTCATCCTACAAGTGTGAATTTGCATCTAAAAAGGAACTTCTTCTTTTGATGGAAAGTCATCTCCACCGGTATGACCTCACTTGCTAGATTGTTCACGAAATTAACAAACAAAAGAGTCATTAATTCTCAAACCACTAGTAATTGCTGATCCGAAAAGTGTTCATTGATGAGATTTGAAATTTCTATTTCTTCTTCCCTCTCTAATCTCGAAAGGTGATCCACCATAAAATTCTTTGATCCTTTCTTATCGCGAATCCAAGTCAAACTCTTGAAGCAAGAGCACCCAACTAAGCAACCACGACTTGCAATTTTCCTTTGCCATCAAGTATTTGATCGCCGCATGGTTGGTGTACACAATTACATTTGAGCCCACTAGATAAGATCGAAATTTATCACAGGCAAATACAATGAACAAAAGCTATTTTCCGTGGTGGCATAGTTCACTTCAATCTCATTAAGGGTTTGGCTCACATAGTAAATCACATGGAGCTTTTATTCTCTTCTTTGTCCTAAAATGGCTCCCACCGCATGGCCGCTCACATCACACATAAGCTCAAATAGAAGGTCCCAATCGGGTGTCGACATGAGATGAGCAGATGTGAGCTCCATCTTCAATTTCTCAAAAGCAAGGAGACATTCTTCATAAAAAATAAAGGGGATATCTTTTACAGCAGGATGTAAAGAGGCTTTGTGATTTTAGAGAAGTCCTTGCTGAAGCGTGTATAGAACCCGGCATGTCCATGAAAGCTTCTAATGCCATTGATTGAAGTGGGAGGAGGTAGTTTCTCTATGAATTCTATTGTGGCTCTATTTAATTCGATCCCATTGGATGAAATCCGATGGCCCAACACAATGCCCTTATTCACCATGAAGTGTCACTTCTCCCAATTTAGTACCATATTGCTTTCTTCACATCTTTGCAAAACTAGTCCCAAGTTCTTCAAACAATTATCAAATGAGGATCCAAAGATCGAGAAGTCATCCATGACCACTTCTATAAACCTCTCCACCATATCCAAGAATATTGCCATCATAAAACGTTGAAATGTGGCCGGTGTGTTGCACAACCCAAATGGCATTATTCTATATGCAAATGTGCCATAAGGACAAGTGAAAGTGGTATTCTCTTGATCTTCGGGAGCAATAGGGATTTGGTTGTAACTGGAATACCCGCCAAGGAAACAATAGTAGTCATGTCCGACCAATCTCTCCAACATTTGATCTATGAACGAGAGTGGAAAGTGGTATTTTCTCATGGCATTGTTCAACTTCCGATAGTCTATGCACACTTTCCACCCGATGACGGTTCTTTGAGGGATTAACTCATTATTTTTATTTGGGACCACCGTGATCCCCCCTTCTTTAGGACTACTTGCACCGAAATAACCCACTTACTATCTGAAATTGGATAGATAATACCCGTAGCTAGTAGCTTCAAGACCTCCACTCTTACTACTTCTTGCATATTGAGGTTTAGCCTTCTTTGATGTATCGAAGGCTTGCGATCTTCTTCTATTAATATTTTATGCATGCATAAAGTAGGACTAATACCTCTTATATCCAAGATGGACCAACCAATTGCCCTCTTGTGATCTCTTAAAACTCTTAGCCACTTCTCTTCTTCAAGTCTTGTCAAAGACTCTGAAATGATGACTGGAAGTGATGATGACTCCCCTAGAAAGTCACACCTAAAGTGCGAGGGTAGTTGCTTTAACTCTAGTTGAGGGGGTTTCTCAATGGATGGGGGTAGCTTGGGCTGCCTAACTTTGAGTTCTTCAAAATAGTTCCTATTTCTTAAATTCTTCATGGGTAAGAAGCTTAAATGCAATGCACATTCCGCTATGTTCACATCCTCATCATCTTCACTCACACCATGCACAATGCAAGCCTCTAGAGGCTCTTTAGGATTCCTCTTTTGAAAAGACTCTCAAATCATGGGATTAACCACTTCAATTCTTGAACAACTCTTGGTCTCTCTAGGCATTTTCATGGGCTTTCCCCAAGTCAAATTCAATATTGTCTTCCCGAACCCGTAAAGTCATTTTGTCATCCTTCAAATCAATCAAAACACCCACCGTTTTTATGAATGGTCTTCTCAAAAGAAGAGAAATCTCAATATATTCCTCCATCGTAAGAATAACAAAGTCTACGGGAAGTACAAACTTTCCATCTTCACTAGCACATCCACTAAGACCTCTCTTGGGTATTTGATTGATCGATCCTCCGATTGTAGTTTCATGTGTGTTGGTTTCACCTCTCCAAAATTAAACTTCTCAAACACATAAAAGGGCATCAAATTGATGCTCGCCCCTGAATCGATCAACGTCTTCCCAAACTCTCATATGCCAATAGTGCATGGAATGGTGAACTTTCCGGGATCTTGTAATTTTAGAGGCAACATGTTTTGTAGTATTACACTACATTCTTTATTTAAAGGCACCGTTTCAAAATCCTCCAATTTCTTCTTGTTTACCAAAAGTTCTTTCAAAAACTTGGTGTTAATAGTGAAATTTGGTCAGGGGTCAAAGAAAAATTTTCCACCCATAATCGACAATCATGAAGCCCGAAAAGATCGTAAAGCCACCTTGCAGGAGCAGGGAAGGCCGGCTCGGCTTTAAAACTACTAGAAAACAAGCCAGGCGCGACCATGATAAGCCACCCAGAAGAGTACTGGAATCCGGGCTTCTCCAGGCCATTTATCGGGGAACCTCGGCTCTGAGGTCAAGCTCCACAACCACCCCGTGAATGCCAGGGGTAGTCTCCAAGCATAAGAGACATTCGAGAGAATCCCGCCAACCTCTCTAGAAGCCCGCTGTCCTTGCTGGACATAAGGGAAAAATCACGCCTAAATCTACACTACCCCAGCTACCTCTCAGGAAGGTCTACAAGAGCACCTCAAGCCCCCAAGGGTCAAGGAAAATCCATCTTAAGCTTCTAAGAACAGAGTCGGAGTATGGATCTACCTCGATCTACGGGGCAACAGACAGCTGGCAAGGTAACCTCCATGAAAATTCATGACACGGGTGCACATATGATCATCTCCACGTAATATTTACATGCACGTCAAGAATTTGATTCAAAAAAGGGAACAAACTTATCTTCGTCAACGATATCATTGAATCCAGCAACAATTCAAATTCAAATTCAAATGATGAATCCCGCCTGATAAGGAGGGAACGGATTCATGGGATCACGGTAAAATATTTGCGAACTAAAAACCAAATTGGACGATACATATATATGAGGCCAAGCATGGTAGAGGAGAGATGAAAACAGAGAAAAAGCTACATAGACTAAGTTTTAAACAAAAAAAGATAGATAGAAACAGAGAGAAGAGAGAAAGAAAAGAAGAGGGGAAGACCTAAATTTTTTATTCAAAACACGGCCACATTCGTTTCCACTATTCGACCTGTATGGAGTAACCACCACCCTACATGTTAGAGAGACTGTGAGCATACAAGAGAGCAATTTGTATTTTAAAGCAATCTATCAATAATAAAAGCTCCCATTTACTGTTATTACGATCCAGCCTCTCGTCTATCTCTTAACAGGTCGGGAACCAATAGTACCGACCCCGGCCACCACTTTCGTGGTAGTGGTCTCGAGGGTGTTAAGAGGAATTTCTCATCCCTAGCAAATTTTCCGTCAACACTTTCTAGCACCGTCTGTGGGAAACCTCTCACACCACTATATTTTTACATTCAAAAAGTTTGTTATTTCATAGTAATCATGAGGCTCCGCTCCTCACAAGGACAGTAGGGCACCTCGGGACAACCTTCTGCTACATCGACACGAAAGGTCCAGAGAAAAGGGAGAAAATCTGGGTTCCATAGCTAGATTCCCACCCAGCCAGCCACTGTGAGGGCTCTGGATACTCCTCTGGGAAGTCAGGTCGAGCTTGACTAACAAGCAGCGGCCTTTGTAGAAAACGTCCGCCTCCGACTACTCGCTGAGGGTATCGTTATCCAGCAAGCGGGTCTCTGCAATCAGGGGGAGTTAAGCAGGCCTGGGGCTAGGCAACCCGTCTTCGATCGCCTGTGACCTGCCCCTCTGGAATCAACTCGTAATAGAGCGGGGCTCCCAACCTTGATCCGGGATAGGCTAGGGCCCATGCCCCATGTTCCCGAAGCGCTGCCACACTATCAACCAAGACAAGTCAAATCCGCCACAGATGTTCATCCTTGGGAAAGGGGAGAGCTACTCCACCCAACGACTTCAAGGAGCGAAGCCCGGGGTAGAGAAGAAGAAAGTCAGCAAAGCCCTCGAATGGACCCCCTCCTAAGAAGGAACCAGGTGGAGGTCGCCAGTTCGTTAGAGGGATCTGATGGTGATGAATCCGAGATCAACTCAAGGAAATCCGAAAGCAAGCGTCTAAGGGACCAGTTGGCAGAGCTTCAGAAAGAGATCCAGTTAATGAATAAGGGAAGTACAAGGAGGACAAGAAAGATCCTCTAAGTGAAATGAATGGTCCTTTCACTAGGAGGATTTGGGGGGCAGAGCTCCCGCCTAAGTTCAAAATGCCAGTTGATAGATTCTCTGGGATTGAAGATCCCCTGAGCCACCAAGAGAGCTTTGTTCAACAGATGGAGGTCCAGAACACACCCACGGTCGCTATGTGTCGAATGTTCCCCACTACACTCACGGATTATGCTAAAACCTGGTTTAGGAAACTACCCGTTGGAAGTGTGGATTCCTTCACCAAGTTATCAACCGATTTCTGCTTACAATTCCAGGGAGTTAAGCCTCGATTGAAGGCTCCGATACATCTTCAGTACGTGATCCAGGAGAGAGGGGAAACCCTTCGGGCTTATGTTGAGCGCTTCCAGAAGGAAGTCATCTAGATGGGGGTCTTCACCGTGAAGGAAACACTCGCCAACTTCAGAAGGAACCTGTCGGCTGGAAAGCTTTTCCTGTCTTTCGCTAAGAGACCTCAAGAAACTTACCAGGAAGCCTATGATCTGGCTCTGGAGCAGATTGAGGTCGACGAGCAACTTAAGGTCAAGATGGAACATGATGACATGAGAGCCGTAAAGCGACAAAAAAGGAAGCTCCCAGACCCGAGCAAGCTCAGAAAAGCTAGAACAAACCCCCTTAATAAATCAACATACGGCTTCCCCCTTTCTCAACCCAAACCGGAAAGGTATCCAGATAAACGAGCTCCTCCTCCAACTTTACCACCTCCTAGGATATCGGCCCCTATAGCCAGTGATGAGAGAGGGTATGACCATTACACTCCTTTAAATGCATCCCGAGAAACAGTCTACCTCGCCATTCTGGACAAGGGTTTGTTACAGAAGCCCGCTCCCATGAAAGCCTTGGTCGATAAGAGAAATCGTTATAAATATTGCGACTTTCATAAGAACGTAGGGCACAACACTTCAGAATGCTACAACCCGCAGAACCAAATTGAGGCTTTGATAAGGGGAGGATGCTTGATAGAATTCTTACAACAATTCAGGGAGAACATTTAAACTGGAAGGGAGGTGCAAACCAAGATTAGAGAACATGCAGAGAAAAAGAAGGTGGAGCAGGCGGACCTGATGCAACAGATTCAGATAAGACATACTATCAGCGGGGGGCCCACTCTTGCCGGTACCTCCAACAGTTCCAGGAAAAACCATGCGAGGAAGGTCCCTAGTACGGACGAGGGGTATGATATCTTCAAGGTCGACCCGAGACCGACCAATCCCTCCCAGCTGTCACATATCATCTTCACCGAAGCAGATATCTATAACACCTTACAGCCCCATGATGACCCCATGGTCATCACGGTACAAATTGCCAACTTCATGGTGCATCGCGTGCTCATCGACACAGGTAGCAACGTCGACATCCTGTTCAAAGATACCTTGGAGAAGCTAAACTTGAAGCAGTGGTGCTACAATAGCTGCACTACTCCATTATATGGGTTCACTGGGGACTCCATCACACCCGTAGGATCAAAAATCCTACCAGTGATCATTGGAGCTGCACCTCTCCAGCAAAACATCATGATCAATTTCGTGGTAGTGAATACCCTATCGGCCTACAATGTAATATTAGGAAGGCCATTTCTATCATCCTTGAAAGGGGTCCTTTCTATTTACCACAATGTCCTGAAATTCTCTATAGGAGACAAGGTGGGGGAAGTTCGGGGTGATCAGTAAGCAGCTAGGAAATGTTACGTAGTGTCAGCCAAACCAGCAACTCTAGCTAAACAACTCGCCTTAATGACGACAACCCAAGGTAGGATAACTCCTACACTAAACTTGGAAGACGCGGGTCCCACCGATTGCCCTGAAGAAGGCCTCGTGGTGCCCGACATGGAAGAACAGAGAAGGGAATGAGCCAACGGCCATCCAGTGGATAAGTTAGAAGAGATTCCAGTCCGAATAAGCGATCCCTCTAAGGTCGTCTAGATCAGAGCTACCCTTGAGCCAAGAATGAAAGATGGTTTGATTAGGCTCCTCACAGAGTTCAACGACATATTTTCTTGGAGTCATGCTAAGATGCCAGGGATCCCAATGACATTAGCTGCACATCGACTGGCGGTGGATCCGACATTCAAGCCCATCAAACAGAAATGGTGCCACTTCAACACTGAAAGAAATGTGGCGGTTCAAGAAGAGTTGGATAAACTAACCCAGGCAGGCTTCATTCGAGAAGCCTATTACCCCGAATGGATCGCCAACATGGTCATGGTCACGAAGGCAAATGGGAAGTGGAGCATGTGTGTAGACTACACCGATCTCAACAGGGCATGCCCGAAGGACAGTTTCCCTCTGCCAAAAATTGATCAGCTGGTCGATTCCACATCCGGGAACAAGCTCTTGAGCTTTATGGATGCGTTTTCCGGCTACAATCAGATTATGATGCATCCCGCAGACCAAGAAATGATCAGTTTCATCACCGCGCAAGGCCTATACTGCTACAAGGTGATGCCCTTCGGGCTCAAAAACGCTGGAGCTACTTACCAGCGGTTAGTCAATCGTTTGTTCAAGCCTAAAATTGGAAGGTCGATGGAGGTGTACATCGATGACATGATCACTAAATCTTTAACCTCGGGAGGCCACCTGGACGACCTTCGTAGGACCTTCATGATCCTAAGGGAAAACCAGATGAGGTTGAACCCTTCCAAATGCACCTTTGGGGTAGTAGAGGGGAAGTTTCTGGGCTTCATGGTCCTTGAGAGAGGCATAGAGGCTAACCCGGAAAAAATCATGGCTATCCTGGATCTAGAATCCCCCACATCTCTTAAACATGTTCAACCCTTGACCGTACAGGTAGCAGTGCTCAATAGGTTCATCTCTCGGTCTATCGATAAGTGTCTACCATTCTTCAAAGCTATCAAGCAGGGAAGAAACATGAAGTGGGATCAGGAGAGCGAACAAGCTTTCAAAGCTTTGAAAAGATACCTAACAAGCCCTTCACTACTGGTCAAGTCAAATCCTGGAGAAGAGCTCCAAATATACTTGGCCTTTTCAGAAACCGCCGTGAGTGGGGCCTTGGTCAAGGAATGTGGGGATAAGATCCATCGACCTATCTACTATGTGAGTCACGCTCTAAACAAGCCAAAAAAGAACTATACTTTATTGGAGAAGCTCGCTTACGCCTTGGTGACCTCTTCAAGGAAACTTCGTCCTTACTTCCATGCTCATTCAATAGCAGTGGTGACGGACCAACCTCTCCGTCAATTCTTACAAAGGCCGGATGTTTCTGGAAGGCTGGTTCTATGGGCTCTAGAGCTTACCCAGTTTGATTTAAAGTATAAGCCTAGGACCGCGATAAAAGCTCAGGCACTAGCAGACTTTATAGCCGAGCTCTCAGTACCTTCAGATCAGGCAACCCCACGGTAATAGATGTAACCCTTGAGAGGACTCCAGAGTCTGACAACTGGCCAGAGGGCTGCGAGTCATGGACTCTTTACACTGATGGAGCTTTCGGATAGTCCAGGAGAGTAGCGGGCATAGTTCTCATCTACCTTCTGTTTCAGGTTTGAATTTAAAGCCACAAACAATGAGGTAGAGTACGAAGCCTTGCTAGCAGGAATAAAGGCAGCCATAGAACTCGGGGTTGATTACCTGAATATTAAGAGCGACTCTTCACTCGTGGTCAACCAAATAAAGATGCAATATCAGGAAAATGGGGATAATATGATTGCTGACCTAAAATTGGTTCAACAACTCAGGAACGGATTTAAGGGATTTATAATCAAGCAGATACCTCGACAGCTAAATCATCCGGCTGACGTCCTTGCCAAGATAGCTACATATGGTGGCCAAACCCTACCTCACGGAGTCCTCTTCAAATAATCCCCCCATCTAGCATTATGACCGGTAAGAAAGCTTATACATTTGATCGACAACCTTGCTGGCTCTCGGTCCGGTATTGTATGGTGGATGGGCATTTATATCGAAGGGGAAAATCCCTTCCCCTACTCCGATGTCTACACCCTGAAGATGCCAAGTGGGCTTTAAGAGAGATTCATTCCTGGGAATACGGGAACCATATTGGTGGAGAGGCCTTGGCATATCAGGTTCTCCGCATGGGGTATTATTGGCCGACCATCCATCAAGATGCTAAGAACTTGGTGCAATTCTGCGAGGTATGCCAGAAGGCCGTAAACTTGAGTCACCTCCCTCCGGAGCACTTGTCATCCCTTATCTCGCCATACTCCTTTGCTATGTGGGGAGTCGATTTGATTGGACCGCTTCCTACAGCTTCCGGACAGGCCGAGCACGCTATCGTAACGATTGACTACTTCACAAGATAGGTTGAAGCCGTACCACTCTCCTAGATATCAGAAGAGAACACAACAAGGTTCATTAAGACCAATGTAGTTTACAGGTTCGGAACCCCTCTTGCCATCATAATCGACCTCAGAAAACAGTTTGATAATGGTCGATTCAGAGATTTCTGTGAAGGTTTGGGAATCGACCTTCTGTTTACTTCGGTAGCCCACCCTCAGACCAATGGTTTGGTGGAATCCATGAAAAAAACCATTAAGAAGTTGTTGAAGAAAAAGCTACAGTAGAAGAAAGACGGATGGGCAGAGGAGCTTCCCGAGGTCCTTTGGGCTTACCGCACTACAAGAAGAACAGCTACCGGGGAAACGCCCTACTCGCTGGCCTTCCGGGTTGAAGCAGTCCTACCTATAGAGCACAAGTTGGTCTCCTTTAGAATCCAACGATGCGAACCGGGGAGCAATGAAAGCAAGCTCCGAGCTAGCTTGGACCTTCTGAAGGAGAAGCAAGATCGAATAGCTGAGAAGGTAGCGATCTACCAAAGCAGGATTGCCAGGTACTTCAATAGGAGGGTTAAAGCCCGAAGCTTCAAAGAAAGAGATCTAGTCCTTAGAAAAGTGATGTTGAACACCAGGAAGAGGTCAGACGGGGTCCCGGGGCCCAACTGGGAATGACCATACCTAATAAAGATGGTGATCCGTAATGGGGCGTACAAGCTCGAGGATATGAATGGCCGTCTCATCGACCATACTTGGAATGTAGATCACCTAAGGAAATTTTACCCTTGAACAGGGGACTCAGAAGCAGGCGACCTTCTACTAGTTTTTTTTATTTTTTCGACAATAATGTACTCCACCCTCCATATCAATAAAGCCTGCTTTTCTTGTTTACTCCTTCTTCAACTATGTTCTACAATGATTTGGGTCTATATGGAAAGTTCGACATTATCACCTCAAGACTAGGGGTAAGCTGGGGAAGCCCCCCCCGCCACTTCTGATGCCTCGGTCGAGCACTACCCCCCACCAAGAAGGGTCTGAGTGTAAGAGCATAGTTGCCATCCAGATATCAAGATCAGGAAATAGCTAGATAGCCCTCCTGATGCCTTGGTCGGGCTACCACCCCCAAGAAGGATCTGAGTGTAAGAGCATAGTTGCCATCCAAATCTCAAGACCAAGAAATAGCTAGATAGTCCTCCTGATGCCTTGGTCAGGCTATCACCCCCAAGAAGGATATGAGTGTAAGGGTATAGTTGCCATCCAGATCTCAAGGCTAGGAAATAGCTAGATAGCCCTTCTGATGCCTTGGTCGGGCTACCACCCCCAAGAATGATCTGAGTGTAAGGGCATAGTTGCCATCCAGATCTCAAGACCATGAAATAGCTAGATAGCCCTCATGATGCCTTGGTCAGGCTACTACCCTAAAAAAGGATATGAGTGTAAGAGCATAGTTTCCATCAAGATCTTAAGACCAGAAAATAGGTAGATAGCCCTCCTGATGCCTTGGTCGGGCTACAACCCCCTAAAAGAGATCAGGGATAGAGGGCTCGATTTACTCTAAATATACCAGTTAGTTCTAGTTACTAGCCCCCTTGATACGTGGTCACTCATTGCAACAAGCCTAGAATCAAACAAGGGGACTATCGACTAAGGAAGTTGAGCTGCGAGGTTTGATGGTTAGAAAGCCTGACGCTAAATGTCCGTTTTCACGCTTAAACATTTTTCTTATCTTGTTATTTCCCCCGAGATAAGTTAATGTGCTGTGAACGCCGGATCTAGAGGGAGATCTAGGAAATGTATGCAAATCGGGGAATTAGCTGGATATAAAATTGAAACTTTATTTTTAAGTGGGGGAGCCAATTCCCCAAAAAGGCCACAGCAAACAGGGAGCCCAATCCCTGATTTCGGGCTACAAAAAAAAAGAATAAAATGACAAAAGATCAAACACAGTTGAAGATGGGATGCCTACCCCATTTTCCGGGCATTCAAAATAGATTACATGGGAGAGAACTCAAGCTTCTTCGTCTTCCTGAGGACCTTCAACCTCCTTCTCCACAGAATGAACCTCGCTCCTTGCTCCCCTCTCCGGCCGTAGCTCATTTTGATCTGCTGCATCTACAGCCTCCACCTCCTCCTAGGGATCCACCTCGGCTACTTCGGGGTCAACAAGATCCTTCTCCATGATTTTTTTGATCACCGCCATAACTTCAGGCGGTATGGTTGCATCAAGAAGGTTGGCCACTAACTCAGGCATGTTTCTGCCTTTTATTGACTCCACTCCTGAGAGTACTGAGGGGGAGGGGGGGTCTCGGGCTTCAGCAAGACCTCTTTCCAGCTCCTCGATTTGAACCCCCTTCGAGGATTCGCCATGACCAGATGTTGGGAAGGCTGGAACAAGAGGAGGCAAATCTGGCACCTCAAACCGCTTCCCAGCTCCCTTCCCAGAAGGACCAACTCCATCATTTTTGGTTAGAGACATCTCTTTAGCCAGAGACATGACCTCTTCTCGATCCCAGCCAGCGATGCTGGAGAGCTCGAATGGGGAAGGAATGGCCTCTGCAACCTGATATGAGGCATAGAAGTACCCCTTGTTAAAAGAGGCTTCCACCTTGGTCTGGAGCTGGGTAATTTGAGCCTGTAAAGTCTGGTCCTCGACATCCAGAGCTTTAGCCTTTCCCTTCCAGTCATCCCGTTGGCTAGCCTGCCGTTTCGACCGGAGAGTTTCCTGATCAAAAGCCCGCTTCAACCTCTCATGGTCGCACTGAAGCTCAGCTAGCTATATCTCCATTCCCTGTTGGCTGAAGGTTATCTCCCGGACCAGGGTTTGAGCCTGCGCAAGCAACCCCATGGCTCCCTCAGCCTCAACCTCAGCCTCAACCTCAGCCTCAACCTCAGCCTTGGCTACCCGATCATGGAGAAAGGCCACCTGATGCCCCATGGCTACCTGAAACTTGAAAGCCTGCAAAGAAAATTCATGTTAGAAACTAATAAATCAAGCTGTTGAATGAGGAAGTAAAAGCGACGATTACCTCGACTAGAAGAGCAGACCCTTTCGTAATCATGATATCCACGGGCATCTAGGTCATCCTAGAAAGCCCGCCGCCTAGACAGGATGCAATGAATTGCTTCAGAACCTCATCCTGACCCGCAGAGCTCGATTGCTAGTAGGGGCAAAAAAGGGCGACCTTAGGAGTATCGGCATCGGGCTCCCTGGGAACCTCGAATGCCTGGGATACAACTGGATTAGTAAAGAGGGATAATGTGACTCAGAGAGCTTTGGTTAAAGCAGAGACTACTGGTAAGGGGGCATGAGCGGACTTATTGGCGACTTGAGAGGCAGACCTTCCTCTGCTTAGAGCATTTACCGCTCGAGATGCAAGAAGAACCATCTTGAACTTCACCTGGGAAGATGAGAGGGAAGGGACGAGTGGGGTAGCTACCTCAGTGGTTGACCCCCCTTCATCGAAACAGCCGAGAGAGCTCCCTGGGACAATCTGAAAGGAGGAGGAGGGATCCCAGCTTATCGGGCTTCGTGAGAAGCTAGAGCAATAACAAACAATGTTTAAAATAGGGGGGGGTCAAGACCATCAAAACTGAGCCATCCAACTATAAAAAAAAACAAGATAGAGCGAGATACTTACGAGGAGTAGCACCGGAGATCCGTAGGTACTTGTTCACCCTACGAGGATCAAAGGGGTCAACGGTTGGAAACTTCAGATTTAAGTAATTTCGAGCTAGGATGGTCTTCAGCACTGCTTCAGACTCAGCGGGCAAGGAATCCTGACCCCATGAGGGTTTGTCACTAAAGGCAGTGAGAACCTCAAGCTCATGTCCACCGACGAATACAGAGCTCCCCCAGTCTCCCCCGCCAGTACCCATTCCTCTTTCCTAGCGGGGTTCTTCTTTGAAGCCCCGGGGATGATAAAGTTGAGCCTATTCTTGGCCTTGGCATAGAATTGGCCTCGTGGAACCCCAACCAGGCTACCTATCTGGAAAAAGAAGGCGAGCTCCTCAGCCCCGGGCTCCCTGGTTACGTTGCTCATCTCACATTGCTTTCTCCATAATACAAGGAAGCCGACTAGATGCCTCCAGAAGTCGGGCATCAGTTGAAACGGAGCCATCTGAAGGGCATTGAGAGCCCGCCGAAGGGTAGGGTGAAGAGGGAGCCTCACCTCACTCTCGAAAACCGCGACGTGGATAGAAAGTACGCCTATGGGCGGGCTAAAAACTTCATAATTCCTGTGGGGGATAGTGAGTGAAACGGTGTCAGGAATACCGTATTTGTCCCGAAGACGGCTAATCGACTGAGGGTCGACGGTGGAGTCAGGGATGACCCTGAATTCGAAGGGAAGGGTCACCACTGAAGGAAGCTCTGCCACTGTGACCTGAGCTCTCCCGATTGCGTCGACTCTCTCCCCGACATCAGAATCTTCATCGACTAGGTTTAAAGGATTATCGGGTTGGTTTAAAAAGCCATAGCCTATAGAGACGTTCCTGCTAGAACAACAGTGCTGACGGAGCAGGGAAGATTCCTCATTGCTCAAAATTCTTCACACCCGCTTACGAGGAGCTAGGTTAGGGCCTCCGGTGCCCTCAACCAAGGCATCAACACTATCTGTGGAAGTCGACATTAATGGGTAAGAGAGGTGCGAAAGTAAGCGGAAGATAGAGGGAAATCGACAGAGAAAGCAAGGAAGAAGGAATTTGAAAATTTGAGATTTGAGAAAGTATGAAGAAAGTGACGGTAAGACCGGGTTTAAATAGAAGATTATCGATGATATCCTTGGGAAGATCACCTGGAGCCGTATTGCAGCCGTCTTTCTTCGAATAACACACGGTTTCAAATTCAAATATTGGGTAATTAATGAGAAGATTTTGCTCTCACTAATTATCTTTATGGCGGAAAAATTTCTCAATTAAATAAGAAATCTGACTCCAACCCCAACTCTACCACCGGTGTTCAAGTCAGAGGGGACTTCTTTTAATAGTGAAATTTATCCAGGGGTCAAAGAGAAATTTTCCACCAATAATCGATAATCATGAAGCCTGAAAAGATCGTATAACCACCTCGCAGAAGCAGGGAAGGCCGGCTCGGCTTCAAAACTACCAGAAAACAAGCCAGACGCGACCAGGACAAGCCCCCCACATGAGTACTGGAACCCGGGCTTCTCCAGGCCATCTATCAGGGAACCTCGGTTCTGAGGTCAAGCTCCACAACCACCCCGTGAATGCCAGTGGAAGTCTCCAAGCTCAAGAGACATTCGAGAGAAGCCCGCCAACCTCTCTAGAAGCCCGTTTTCCTTGTTGGACATAACGGAAGAATCACGCCTAAATCTACACTACCCCAGCTACCTCCCAAGAAGGTCTACAAGAGCACCTCAAGCCTCCAAGGGTTAGGGAAAATCTATCTTAAGCTTCTAAGAACAGAGTCGGAGCAGGGATCTACCTTGCTCTACTGGGCAACAGGCAGCTGGCAGGGTGACCTCCATGAAAATTCATGACACGAGTGCACACAGGATCATCTCCACGTAATATTTACATGCACGTCAAGAATTTGATTCAAAAAAGGGAACAAACTTATCTCCATCAACGATATCATCAAATCCAACAACAATTCAAATTCAAATGAAGAATCCTGCCAGATAAGGAGGGAACGGATTCATGGGATCACAGATAAAATATTTACGACCTAAAAACCTACTTGGACGATATATATATGTGAGGCCTAACATGGTAGAGGAGAGATAAAAATAGAGAAAAAGCTACATAGATTGAGATTTAAACATAAAAAGATAGATAACAACAGAAAGAAGAGAGAAAGAAAAAAATAGGGGAAGACCTAAATTCTATATTCAGAACAAGGTCACCTTTGTTTTCACTATTTGACCGGCACTGAGTTGCCACCACCCTACATCTTAGAGAGATTGTGAGCATACAAGAGAGATATTTGTATTTTAAAGCAATCTATCAATAATAAAAGCTCTTATTTACTGTTATTATGATCCAGCCTCTCGTCTATCTCTTAACAGGTCGGAAACCAATGGTACCGACCCCGGCCACCACTTTCGTGGTAGTGGTCTCGAGGGTGTTAACAGGAATTTCTCATCCCGAGCAAATTTCCCGTCAACACTTGGTTTACTTGGGTATTTGCACTAGGGCTTTGATGAATGGTATGTTGATATGAAGCTTCTTAAAAATCTCTAAGAATTTGGCAAAATGTTAAGCATCTTTATGTTTCCTTAATCATTGAGGGTAGGAAATGGGTGGTACATGTGCCTACACCTGTGGTGGTGAAGGCAAATCTTGAGAAGTATTTGAGAGCACATTAGCTTGGTTCTCTTCCATTGATTGGTCTTCAAATGTCTCAATTTCTTTAACCGCAACTTCTTTTCCCTTCCCAAAGTCTTTGGGTAGCTCAACTTCCTTGCCACTTCTCAAGGTGATTGCCTTACATTTTTCCTTAGGATTAACCACCGTGTCACTTGACGAGGTTTCTTGTTGGCGAGCTTGAGACTCCCTAGCCAATTAACCAGTTTGTACTTCAAGATTTTGAATTATGGCTTGTGAATGTTGTGCAATTTGATCAGTTTTGGTATCGAGTTTCTTCAATGCAAAGTCTGGGTTTCTATCCGATTATCAAGCTTAATCATGTACTTGGCCAACAAGTCTTCAACTGTAGGCTTTCTCTCGGCTAAGTTTTGGTGGGGTTGATTTTGGAAGTGGGGTTGTTGGTTAGGAAGGGCTTGTTGTGGTAGGGTGAATCCGCGTGGTTTGAAAGATGTTTGGTGTTGATGGGGTTGTAGGTTGTCTTTCCATGAGAAATTAGGGTGATTTCTCCACTCGGGGTTGTAGGTGTTGGAATAGGGGTTATTGTTTAGGTTGTGGTTTTGATTGTTAGAGTTGTGTTATGGAAATTTTTTGTTATAGTTCACAAAAGAGACCTGTTTCGTGGATCCGGTTATAAATGGGTTTCTCATTTGGCAATCTACACTTTCATGAGGCCCTGAACACAAATCACAATTCACCGTATTCACTTGGGCTGCACTAGAGCTTGCCAACTTGCTAACTTGGTTGGACAAAGCCTCTATTTGGGCTTGCATTGCGATCATTTGATCGATTGCCAACACACCGGGTGCTTTCTTTGGTGTCTTCTGGTCACTCCCCAAATGGCTATTTGCAACTGACATGTCTTCAATCAAATCATAGGCTACATCCATTGACTTGTTCGTCAAAGAACCACCCGCCGAAGCATCCACAAATTGGTGAGTGGTTAAGTTCATACCCTGATAGAATTTCTCTACAATTGACCATTTCAGCATCCCGTGACATGGACACTTCCTCAACAACTCCTTGTATTTCTCCCAAGCTTCATACAAGGATTCTGATTCAAATTGGGCGAATTCATGAATTTCTTTCATCAATTAAAGCTTCATACAAGGATTCTGATTCAAATTGGGCGAATTCATGAATTTCTTTCATCAATTAAGTCTTCCTTCCGGGAGGGAAGTTCTTGTTTAGGAAAGCTTGGGCTAACACATCCCAAGTAGCGATCGATCTTGGTGCTAATGAGTCATACCAAACCTTAGCTCGGTCATTTGATGAGAAAGGAAAGATCCTCAACCGAATCGCATTGTCCGTAGCCCGTTGATTCTAAATATTGAGTAAATTTAGTCAAAATTCCTCAAATGCCTATTTGGATATTCACTTGGTAAACCACCAAATTGTCCCATCATTGTTTACATTTGAAAGATGGGATTTGATCTCGAAGTTGTTCACAAATATCGTCGGGAGTTGAATTGGTGACATGTTTTGGTCCACCCTTGGCATAACAAAATCTCTCATGACCCTCTCATTTTCTCCATTTTGCTCATTTTGCCCCTTTTGGGCTGCAGCTAGAATGTGATCTTGATCCCCCAAACCCCTTTTCATGGCTAGTCTTCAAACCCGTCTATTTCTCCGGGCCGTTCCATCAATATCTGGATCGAACCTTAAATCTTATAAATTATTGCTCCTTGTACTATGATGCATACAAGAGAAACCGCTTACAATCACAAGAAAATAAACACAAAGCAAAAAGGTCTAAATTAGTAATGAATCAATTAGTAGTGATATCAATAAACCGCTCAATCCCCGGCAGTGGCGTCAAAAATCGACCACTCTTAAATGAGCACCCGTAATAGGACGTAGCCGTGAGAGTAGTACAATGATAATAAAGTTTGTTCCACAAGGATAGATGAATTGATTACCACAATTGATTGATTAACTATTATTTAGGCAAGCAAATATTTGATGACTAAATTATACAACTAAAACCAATTAAATTAAACTACTACTCTAATATATTAATGAAACTTAAACAAACAACGTAAAGTCACACACAAGCAAATAGTTGTATTTATATTAGGAAACTATGTTAAGACCTTGAATTCATCTAACCAATTCTCACCAATTTATAGACACACCATTAAGGATAAATTATGCAAGTGCATATGTAGATTCGTGACACCCTTTATTAGTCTCTACTCTTTCTCGAGTAATAGAAACAACACTTATATGCACCAATAACCTATCTCTCGATGGTCATCCGACATACACACAAGTTCATTAAGCTTAGTGATTCACTAAGTGAGTCCTAGACTAGCTTCGAGTATTTCTAACTTACTAGACCTCTATCATGCATTTCATCAAGTACGTTGTATGCTTCTCCTCTCAGTACATCACATAACAACCAAATAAATATTAAATGCTAGCTAGACACTCAATGTTAATTAAAGCATGAAACACATATACATAACATAAGAAATAGTGATAAAGTGGTGGTCTTTATTAGTAAATCATGGTAAAGGTTTCAATATTGGCCTTGGCCAAGATGGATTTAGTTCATAAGGGAAGGAATGGCCATACAATAAGTGGAATAAATACAAGCCATAAGTGAAATACAAGTAATAATAAAAAGAGAAAGGAAAAGAGAAAACAAAGTGAAGAACTCCTCCTCTCTTGCTTGGATGTGCTAGTTTTCTTCTCCCCTTGACTCCTCTTTCTCTAAGTTATGGTTTTGATAGTTGCTTTAGGTGAGAAGATGGGGGCTTTAGTTGTTGGTAAGGTGATATTTAAGTTTAGATGGCGGTTTGATGAAGGCTTTTAGGTGATTTGGTGAAGGATTTGGGTGAAAGGTGGTGTCTTGGAGGTTTTTGATTGTAATGGGAGAGTTTTGTGCCGAAGGGTCATGGTAGAGGTGCCAAGGGTATTTATATATTTGAAGTTAGGGCATGAAACTCTAGAAATTCTGCTGAGTTAGACATGTGCCCTGGTCGAGTGGCGCTTCATCAGCATCCTCCTACTGATGTTTCTGCGCTGGCCGAATGGCGCCTTACCAACGCCACCCTTCACCTTCTTGAGTCTTTACTTCTTCTGTTTGTCCAAACTTTCCTCAGTTTTGCACTATTACCCCTGGATTGCTAAA
Source organism: Dipteronia dyeriana (assembly GCA_032871835.1). Lineage (NCBI taxonomy): Eukaryota > Viridiplantae > Streptophyta > Magnoliopsida > Sapindales > Sapindaceae > Dipteronia > Dipteronia dyeriana. The sequence continues at coordinate 19,017,096 of CM065297.1, forward strand.
GGAACCTGCACAAGCTTATTAAATTGTTAAATACTCGATTTTTTCTTAGGAACGAGTGCAAAATGATATGATATGGAGGTTACACCGAGTGTAGAAACGAGAGTTATCAGAAATCAATGATTTATTGTTTAATTTAATATTCAGTAAATTAATTTTAAAAATTGTACACAAAATCATTAATTTATTAATTATGCACCAACATCAAGTAATTGAAAGTTTTAGTGGAGTTCATTTTTATGCGCCCTTGAAGGGGGCATTACCCCTCTCCATATCTTACCAAGTGACTAACCAGAGTTGACAGAAAAATAATAATAGCCTCACAGGGGCAAATTGGTAAATTAGTAAAAATTAAAAATACATCTCTAAACCTAAACATCCAAAACCCATCTTTATCAATAAAAAATAAAAAACTTTTTTTTTTCAATTGATTTTTTTTAATTAATTTTTAACTTCTGGTTTGAATTATGTGTTTGTTTTAAGTGTTAAGAAAATTAAAAATAGAAATAAGGGTAAAATTGGCAAAATAAATCTTAAAGTATATAATTTGAGAGTTTGTCCTTAAAATACAATGTTTTTCTTTTTACACTTCATTTCTAAAAACACTACATTCTAAAATTTTAAATTTAAAAAAAATTCAAAAGCCACTTTATTTTTAACAAAATTGTCCCTTTTATCTAGGGATGATAACGTGATGGGTTCAGGGCGGGGTGACCCTCCCCGTACCCCGCCCCATTTATTTTTTGAGAACTCTTCTCTACATAAAACCCCACAATAGATGGAGCGGGGTAACATTCGTCAAGGCAGGGTATGCTTTTCCTATCCCCTACCAAAATTTACCCCAATAAACCCATTTATTAATTTTTTTTTATCAAAATATATCAAAAATAATAATTATTAAAATAATAATTATATAACCCAATTAATTATTTCTTGAAAATTTATAACTCAATGAATATGATATAATATATAAAGTAATTCCAAAATACATTTGAAAATCATCTCATAAACATTAAAAATAAATGTAAATCTCATAACTACACAAACAAATTCAAGAATGTTTAAGCATAAATATTGAAAGAAAAAAAACTAAATTATATATATATATATATATATATATATATATATATATATATATACAATTATTTTCTTCTCAATACTACATGTGGGCCATAGATTATTGATAAATACATACAGTTTGAGTCAAAACAATTGAATGTAATGGTTAACATATAAGACACTAATTATATATATATATATATATATATCATTGCGTACTAAAGAGAAAAGTTTTCTACAAGGCACTGATATATATATTTATCATTGCACACTAAAGAGAAAAGTTCCCTATATATAATTTTAAACGGGACGAGACGGGGCAGGGATTAAAAAACCTATCCCCGACCCAAACCCATCATCGGCTTTATGATTTATCTCTATCCCAACCAAATTAAAACTCATCCTTACCCCATAAGTGTAGGTACCCGTACGACCTTATCTGTGCGGGTTATTTTATCATCCTACTTTTATCTTTTGAAACTCCTATTCTAAATACATTTTATTTAAAACAATATTCTAAAAATACTCCAATTTATTTTAATATTACCCGTTTTGAATACTTATTTTCAGAAAATTTGAATTGAGGAATGGAAAAAAGGTGTCAAGTAATCAAATGAAAATAAAACAAAGCAATTGTTTCTCAATTCCTGTCTCTTGTAGACCTTATGTTGACAAATTGATATGGCACTATGACAAGAGAGGTGAGTATTCTGTTAAAAGTGGCTACAAACTTGCCATTTCTTCTCCTTCATTGGTGTGTTTGAGTTCTCCTATCACTAATTTATGGTGGAAAATTATTTGGCACCTCTCAGTTCCGCCAAAGGTTCATATTTTCTTATGGCGTGCATGTCTTAATGCTTTACTAACAATGGAAAACCTTGGTAGGAGGTGGGTTTTTACAGTTTCTACGTGTCCGGTGAGAAAAATGAATCTCTTGGAGAAAAAATGACTCTCTTGTTCAAGCTTTGTTTAAGTGTGAACACGCTGAAGCTGTTTGGGTTGCAATCGAATGATGGTATACGGTTTCTTCTACTCTTTATTCACAAGTTTAGATGGTTCTTGTTCGTCTAAAGGAAGTGCTTGGTTTTGAGGTCTTCCCTCTTGTCTGTATGTTGGCTTGGATTATTTTGTATGAAAGGAATTCCTGTATTTTTAAGGTTCATATAAAGAATCGTAATGGTGTGGTTCGGCTGGCCAATGATCTTTTTAAGGTGTTTAATATGGTTCACAAAATATCGATATTGCAACAGCATCCTGTTACCTCCCCTACCCCCACCCTTACCTCAATGGCTTGTTCCACCTCCGTGTAGGGAAAAATCGGTTCAAAACGCGGCGGAAGCCTAAAATTAGGGTTTGGTATATTTTTTTTTTCCTCTTTAATAGAAAGAATTTTAACCCTATATTACTTGTCGTATATTAAAAGCATCATACATTTTTTTTGTGACAATTGAACTAGCATCGAATTGAATCCGCAAGATCTTTCAATCCAATCACGAACGTGAATCACCTAGGAGTGTGGGCTCCCTTTCTTTTAATTGTATACCTGAGGATGGGAACAAACAAAATTTTATTCATTGTTAGTCACAATAATCCTCCAAGAGAAAACCCAAGAACGTTCGGTCACTTGTAAATTATCAATCTATTTGATTGAAACTCACGTGAACCTTGATTCGATGTTGTACACAAAACCTTTTAATGTAAAGAATACTAGTGCACTATCGAAAACAAAACGTTCCTCTTTTCTTTTCTCCTTAGCCGAATTCAATACATAATATCTATGAGTTGGATGAAGTTTTTTTTTATAACTATAAAAAAAAACAACTTCTCACACCAATTATTAGGTCTTGGTCAAAATTTTATATAGAAGTATATATAGGTGGCCGAAAATCCTCCTAGAAAGAGGATTTCTACTTCACCAAGACTCCTATCAAAATTTGGATTCAATGCTCTTAAAAATAGGATTTCTTTTACACACTAAGACTCCTAATCCAACTCAAATAGAGTATTTATTCAATATCCAATTATTGAATATAAATTAAATTGTAACTAAATCAAAAAAAAAAAACTTCCTAATAGAAATCAAATACTTTCTAATTTGACTAGATAAATAAATTCCTATTATTTATCTACTTATCAAATATAGTATTTGATACTTATCATATTACCAACAATAATATGAATCTAGGAGATCATCTTCTACTAGGAAAAAGATTTTGACTTTTAATTAAATAAATAAATAATTAATTAATTTCCATTTAATTAAATAATAAAATAAAAAACAATATAATAAGCTATTATATATAGCCTTAGCCGCCCAAGCCAATATATATGGGCCAAATATTGTTTTTCTTTTTTTATTAAATCCATTGAACTTAAATAAAAAGTCCACATGTGAACTAGACCCATTCTTACTAAAAGAAACAAGTCCACATACCTTAATACAATTCTAGATGGACCCATAAATTGGTCCGATAGAATACATCAAGTGATCCATGCAAGTTTGTGTCGATTAGGGATCTTAGCGGACTATCTAAATTTAAACTCCAATAGACATAACCTAATCACAATTAACAAATAATTCACTTAGGTATGATCTATTAATTTCAGTCCATTCCACTAAAGAACAAAAATTGAACTCTTAAATAAAGATAGAATAAGTTAATATTGTTCATTCATACCCTAGACAATCTTAATGGAGAAAGTGTATCATCGTGAAGAATATCAGTATTTGTCAAGAGCTCATAGACCGCCTATAGCTCTCAAAGTTACCATATTTACTCATATTACCACATTTTGAACTTTGATATTTTGACTTGTCCAGAAGCCATATTTCAATAGACACTATTGAAAACTTAATGTTAAGATTTAATATCCAATACCGCAAAACATCCATATGATGATATTCTACTCTCATTAAATAAATAGAGCCACGATGTCCATATCTATAAATAAAGTCCTTTATCGATTAACAAATGAATATCACCAAACTATCGAGGATATACGGTGCTATATAATCGTACTCATTGATAGCTTAAATGATAACATTTGCAACCATAAGTCCATCATTTATCTCAGGATTGAGATAGACTCTATGATTATCTTCAAGTGAAAACTTTTATCCATTGACGGTTCTGGATAAATTATTTCATTGTGATCCTATTCAATGCACCCAGTGCACTATATTCTTTTGCCCAAATACATCACACTTTAATGATTTTAGACTCATCATAACACATTTATGATAAAGAATCTACAACTTTAACAAGATAAAGAATCTACAACTTTAACAAGACAAAAAATCTATAACTTTAACAAGATAAAGGTGCCTAACCTTTATCTTAAGTTGTGAATATTATTCAAGATTAACTAAAGAATTGTGTCTACCTCATACATATCCAGATATACGAACAATTCTTCTTTTCTCATAGTCTTTTGACCTTATGATTATTTACTTTTGACAATTATAATAATTAAACTATAAATGCTATAAGATTTGTTAAACTAGAAATCACTTTTATTAATATGAAAAGATTGTCAATTACATTATTACACTCTTGCTATCGAGCATAATCCCAACACTCCGTTTAAACTAAATCTCAATGTGGATGTCGTTTTCGGTCTTGATGGCGGTTATTCTATTGGTGTTGGTGTTGTTATTCGTGATCATTTCATGAGTGTCTTGTTTCATTTGCTCTCCCTTGTATAGGTTCTTTTGGACTTGGTATTTGTGATATTTTTACTTGTAGAGAAGCTTTGTTTCAGGCCAGGCAACTTTTCTTTTTAATTGACATTTTGGAAAACGATTCTAAGGTGGCAGTAACTAGCATAAATGACAATTGTTATTGGTAAAATCTAGAAGAATGACAGGTCAGCGTGATTACCCGAATATGCGGTAGTCGGAAATGCCATGTCACCTAAAGTCAACTAGGCTAAGCCAACCTTAGTTGACCAAAGATGATCTCATAGGAACCGGTCATGTTTACCCGAATGATTGGGTGACAATAGCTCGATCGGGGTGACTAGATTGACAATAGCTCGATCGGGTGTATAAGGCAGGTCAGGTCAAGACATTTAGTCGGGATCAAGCAACCGATCGAGGTAAATGAGGTCTGGTCGGGTCAAGCAATCAATTGGCTAACATTGAATTAAATACAATCACAACTCAAATACGTAGAAAGAGTCTTACTCAAATAAATTGTTTCAAAGCATACTCTGATAGGAAAATAAACTTCCATAGAAATATCAGAGTCCAGATTAGGCAAGAAATCTAATGTGTGTTTTAAACAATATAGAACATGAAAGAAGATTAACATGACTCAAACAAGTCAGAGTCTCAATAAATTACAACAGCTTTCCTTACTTGCATACCACGAATTAGGGTTCTATGCAGTATAAATAGACCCTAAAATAGCATTATAAGGGTGTCAAACTCAACAATATATAAGAGTGAGAGAGTTTAGTGTGTAACAATCTTGTTATAGTGGATTTTCTTTCTCGCCGTCACCTGCAATCGTGGACATTTCCCCAACATGGGGTGTTTGCTTGCTCTGTTCTTTTCATTCTTTCCACAATATTATTAGCAATTAACGAGAACTTGTTAAACGTCTGATCTACTTACATAGTCCCAAAAATCAGCGTCAACAACAATAATTATTTGGCTAATGTTGGCCCGCTAGTTGAGGAGATTCACAATTTTTTTCAAAGCTTTGGATTGTTCTTCTTGTTGTTTTGCACCTAGGGAAGCTAATTGTGTTGCCTATGCGTTAGCAAATGCAGCTATTAAATCTTTACAGGACAAAATATGGTTGCATGTTTGCCAATCTTTTGTTCGTAATCTTGTTTTATCTGATGCTTCTTAATAAAGTTTGGGTTTTACCCAGGTTTAAAAAAAAACAAAGAATAAAACTGACCAAAAGTGAGAAGATCGAAACAATAAGAAAACTGTTTGGAGATCGAACAGTGAAAATAAGAAAACAATATTTGATTTTCTTGATTGGATTTTAAGTTGAGTAAAATAAAATTCTATTGAGTATTTTTTTTTTTAAATATATTTACCTTATGATAATGACGATTGAACGTGGGTGGTATTTGAGAAAAATAAAACTGATTTCAAATTTGGTTGAACCGGAAAACAGGAAAACATTTTTTTTATATAAACAAACCAGTGATGATAATAATAGAGGATTTTATGGTGTGTGAAAAAAAAAAAAATTTTGAAAAAAAGAAGAAGAAATTTTAAGGCTCGTAAACCGGGAAAAAAATTGAAGATGAAAAAAAAAACTTATTTACTATAAAGAAATAGTTTGGAGTGTCTTTAGAAAGGAAATAGGGGTTTTTGTCACTTTTATAAGTTGGTGTTTCACGACTATCCTCACTTTAATAACTTATGTTGTAAATGCACCAAAGTAAGTGAATTCCAAAAATACTCTTACTTTACTCTATTTTTTTTTTTTTTTAGTTTTTAGTTTTTTTCTTTTTTATTTTTATTTTTATTTTATTCTTTCATTTTCTTTATAGATACGTGTTTAACGGAACTCTAATTGAGGTCGAACAGACTTTCATTGGAGGTTGAATTGGGGACGAAATCGACCTCCAATGGGAGTTGAAATCGGCCAATGGAGGTTGAAGTCGTTCAACCTCCGTTGGAAGTCTATTCGACCTTTAAGGTGGTCTAAATTGATCTCCATTGGAGGTCGATGAAGAAGAAGATGAAAAGCAAATTGGAAAATTTTATTTTTTGAAATTTTTTATTTTTTCAGATACTTTTCATGTATTTCTGGGACTTTTCAGGTAACTTTTAAGACTTTTCAAGCATTTTTGAGATTTTTTGTACTTTCTTAGGCTTTCCGGGTAAAAATGCAATTTTTCGAGACTTTTGGTTATTTTTGAGATATTTTGGTAATTTTCAAGGCCTTCTGGATACAAATGAAATTATTTGAGCTTCTTTTTGGGTAAAAGTGAAATCTCAAAAAAATTCACTTTTACCCAAAAAGTCCCGGAAATTATCAAATTTCTCAGAAATGCTTGAAAAGTCTCGAAATGATCTCCAATATTTTTTTTTCCAATTTTTTTCATCTTCTTCTTAATTGACCTCCAATGGAGGTCGATTTCAACCTCCTTTGGAGAATGACCCGACATCCAATGGAATTTCACATCCATTGATGGAGGATTTTGAAAAAAAAAAACCAAAGTTGTGAAGAAGGTCAAACTATTATGTATGTGAAATTGATGAATCAACATTTGAAATGGGTAATCTTCTTGATATTTTTAAATTTTTATTGTAACATAACTTGAAGAACACACATTTTAATATGGAAAACAAAATCAAAATGTGAATTTTGTTATAGGGGCTGTTGTAATTCTAACTTCAATGGTATATTTTAGGCTTCCTATAAGGCATCAAAACAACGATTTGACTCTGATCATGCCTTTAAAGAGAGGGCCCAGAATAATCATGGCTACGGTTCGGTTCGGTTCCGGTTTCGGTTCCGGTTCCGAACTGAGCTAGAATCGGAACAGAAACTGTGAACCGGCGGTTCGGTTCACTTTTTTTTTTTACAATTTTACTTAAGAAAATTAAAAAATATATATTTTATGGAACCGTTGGTTCTAGGACGGTTTTTTTCGGAGGAGAACTGGAACCGAACCTTCAGCCCTACGGTTCCGGTTCCAGTTCCGGTTCGAACTGAACGTGGTCATGTCTAGCTCATAAGGCAGTGGTTTCACTCTAGGTGGTTATTTTTTTTATTTTATTTTTTTAATTTGTATCATAAGTCTAACATTAGGCTAATTTTTATGCTTGTGTGAGATAACAGGAAGGACTGATTTTTCATTTTCCCCTCCAAACTATTTCTAAATTTTCTACATAATCTTACCATGCCAAAATCATCATAGGGCGGGGAACCTAAGTATCACCAAGCATGGATGCAGATCTGTGAAATCAGTCGGAAAGAGTTTGATTAGGTCTATAAACGCCTTAAAATCCAGATTGAAGAAATGGTAAACTTTTAGATTTCATTTTACACTATGACACCAATTGGGTAAGCTTATAGGGCCAGTTTTGAAAACCCACTCTTAAAAGTGTCATTTAATTTTTAAACTCTGTCTTTACAAATTTATTGATTGTTTAGTAATTTTAATTCAGATTAAAATTATTATTAATAAAAAATAGAGTATAAACAGATAATTAGTGGATTGTTAACAACAATTTTCATATCATAATTAATTTATGAATAAATGGTACTAATGCCCCTTGAATTATACGTTTGTTGTTGATATCCCTCTAAATTCTTAAAATGATCATTAAACCCCCTAAACTCTCTGAAATTGGCACTAAGTCACGGAAAAGGTGACAGATATACATACCAAATTGCACTTACATACCTTCATTATATGCAAAATTACATTAAAACTAGAAAAATATAATAATAATCCCACACAACCTTTGACCAGTTGACTAATGTCAAAAAATATATAATAAATATAATAATAAATAATTATAATTATAATGGATGGTGGAGATCCAATCTGAAAATTTGGAAATACAATTTTTTTATTTTTTTATTTTCTAGATCTCTTCGAATTTGGAAATTTCTATATTTTAAGAAATTGGTTATTAATATATATTATGAACCTCCGTCATACGTGTTACATTATAATCTATAACCCCAAAACACGCGTATTGACTAATGGGATGAAATTGGAATAGTAATAACTAATTAAATAATTATGACTTTTAAATATTTTATTATTATTATATTTATCATCATCATCATCATTATTATTATTATTATTATTATTATTATTATTATTATTATTATTATTATTATTATGTAATAATAATAATAAATAATTGAAAGTCATAGTTATTTAATATGTCATAACTATTCCAATTTCATCTCAGCAGTCAATACATGTATCTTAGGGTTGTAGATTATAATGTAACACGTATGATAGAGGTTCATGCCATATATTAATAACCAATTTCCTCAAATATGGAAATCTCTAAATTCGAAGAGATCTGGAAAATAAATAAAAATAAAAATTATATTTCCAAATTTCCATTTTGGATCTCCACCATCCATTATAATTATAATTATTCATTACTTTTTATTTATTTATTTAGTATTTATTATTATTATTATAATTATATATTATTATTATTATTATTATTTTATTTTTATTTTATTTTACTATATTATTATTATTATTATTATTATTATTTTATTTTTATTTTATTTTACTATATTATTATTATTATTATTATTATTATTATTATATTTTTTATATTTTATATTTATTTTATTTTTTTAGACATTTATCAACTGGTTAAAGAGTGTGTAGTGTTTTTATTATATTTTTCTTGTTTTAGTACAATTTTGCATATAATGAGGCAAGTAATTACAATTTGTCCTAAACGTCCATCACCTTGAAAATTTATGGGTTTAATGACCATTTTAAGAATACAAAAGGATATCGACAACAAACTTATAACTAAAGGGCATTAGTACCATTTACTCTAACCCCCTCTAGGGTGGGGTTAATGCTCACACATCTTAAAGGGCTAGCAAAAATGAACTCGTTTTGGTGTGTGCCAGTGTTCGTCGATGATTTTTATAAAATCAAACAGATGACAAGTCTATCCTGTAAGGTTCTTATAAAATTGTGAGCAGCATATGACATTATATTTTATGTTTATGAAAATGATTGGAGTGTTTAAGTAAGTTAGAGTTGACCGGATAAAGCCCGTTTGATTGTGATCAATATTTGTTGGGCTCGGTGCACCTTAATTACATTAAATAAATATAGAATATGGTATGGGCTATTGTAATGTGTGGGCCTAGTATTCCTTTTAGGACTAGCCATCCTATTAGGGTTGAGAATCCTTTATGGGTTAGGATTCTAGGAAGTTATACTATATATAGGGGGTCTCTACTCTCACTCATGTAACAGATTATAGAATTGTCTCCCCATTAGACAATTTGAGAAATGTGAGTAAAGAGTGGAAGACTATCTATTGTTTTAATTATTTTCATGTTTTATTTTCAAGTTGGGTTTCTTGCGATATTCAATGGATACGGGAAATTCAGGTACGATTTCATCCTTATGTATTTAATACGAGTTATATGTTTAATTACATACAATTCTAACAGTTGTATCAGAGCTTCAGTATTTTTACATAGGCTGAATATTAAGTTATTATTATTCATCTACTGATCTAGATACATAAATTATTAATATATGTTGAATTCGTAAACTTTTGTTTAATGATTGGTTTCTAGATAGAAATCTATAGCCTGGTAGGATTCGACCGGTAGATGAACAACAATTTAGGATCTAGGTTTTAGATCGCAGTTTAAAAAAAAATGAAGTTGAAGATCTGTTTTCTTGCTCTTGGTGGGTCGATGAGTTTTCAACCCAGATCAGTTGTGATTTGCACATAGATCGAGTTTCAACCCAAACCCAACTGTTTCTTTCTTAGTATCACGCCTAAACCCGATTGCCTAGCCACCCATCATCGATTTGTGATCAACGTCACCATCTCGATCCCGATGGACGACCACCGATCATGACCAGAAAAAGGCTGGTCGACCACGCGAGTCGATCGTCCAAGACTATCGCTTGGAGGCAGATCGGTCGTCGTTGTGGCTGGTTTTGGGCCACGATCGATCGTAGTTCTTTACGGTCACGATTAGGTCCATAGTCATCGTCGTTTGTCTTCTTTCAGCAACGGATAGGCTGTAAAGGCGGCAGCGAACAAAGGTTTAGGGTTTCCATTGCTGATTTTACTTTGGGCCATCTTTTGAGAATTTGATATTCTTAAGGGATAGATTTGCAATTATTTTAGGCCTTTTGTAATTCTGTTAAAATTATAGGGTTAATTTGCAATTACCAAAACTTGATTGACCAGTTTGTAATTTCAAAATAGTTTTGGGATCGATTTATAATTAATGAAAAGTTACAAGGTCACTTTGTAATTTTTAAAAATTTTGGGCCAATATTTAATTATCAAAACTTATTAGGCCAATTTGTAATTTTGATAAAATTCAGGGGTTGATTTATAATTGCTGAATCTTAAAGGGTCTTTTTGTAATTTAGCAAAATCAGGGGTCGTTTTTATAATTTTCTTGTGAATAATTGCAGTTGATAATCTTTGTGATTTCGGATGATTATGTTTCTACGTAGTAAACTAATCATTAAGTTTTCATATTGATTATTTTGATTGAAATTAATAATCTGTTTTGTATATTCTCGTGAATCGAATGGTTATGTTTTCACGTAGTGGCTTATCATTTTGACTTTGAGAATTTAGTTGGCTGACGGTTATTAATTTGCTAGTTTTAATAATTGATTGAATGCTCTCGTAAATTGGATGATTATGTTTCACGTAGTGACTGATTATTAAAGATTTTGAGATATTCGTCAGTAATCAATTATTAAATTTGAACTGCAAAGATGAAAATGCTTGTGTTAATCTTTTCCGTAGAAGGGTTATCACATGTGATAGGTTATGTTCTTTTCCGTAGGAGGTTCATCATCTTGAGGTATTCATCTATAGAACTGTAGTAATGGAAACTATATGCTTGTTTTAATCATCTCCGTAGGAGGGTTATCACATGTGATAAGTGATATTCTTCTCCGTAGGAGGTTCATCATCTTGAGGAATTCATTTATAGAATGTAGTGATCTTTGCCCAATCACATGTTGAATTTTATTTCTAGAAATGTTTTGACTGTTATCTTATAAGCATGAAATCCTTTGTTTTGATATTCAATTTTCAATGTCAACAATTTTGCTTCGTAATTGTCTGCTATCAAACCTTTGGATGCTACTAATTTCGAGGTATGGAAAGAGACTCTCACTGCTGTTCTAGCTCTTTGGGGGATAAACCTTTCGTTACGTGAGAAGAAGCCTTATAAACTCACTGATGAGAGTATTGCTAACCAGAGGTCTTATCGAAAGAAGTGGAAAGAGTCTAATAAAAAATGTCTGATGATCATGTGTTTGTCCATTGCCAAAACCATTAAGAAGAGTATTCCAAAATGTAAGGATGCAAAGGCTTTTCTTAAAGTTGTGAGTGGCAAGTTCAAGAAGCGAAGCAAGGTTGAGAGGGGAAAGTATCTGAGCCAGCTGGCGACAACGGTTTATGATGGTACCGGTGATATTAGTAAGCATATTATGAAGATGACTAATATGGCCATGAAATTATGGGATCTGGATACCGAGATCTCTGACTCTCACTTGTATAGCATGTCCTTGAGTCTCTTCCAAGTGAGTTTGATGTTCTGAAAATCTTTTATAATGCTCAAGAGGCTGAATGGACTTTGGACCAAATGACTGCTATTGTGGACCAGGAGGAAGAGACTATTCGCACGAGTAAGAAACAAAGTGCTTATATGGTTACTCACATCAATAAGAGTAAGAAGAAGTTCAATAGGAGTAAGAAGTTTAAACATTCATGGAAAGAAAGCTGGCAAATCTAATGGGTTCATTAAGGCTAAGGATGATGACATAAAAGGCAAGTGTTTCTGGTTTAGCAAGAAAGGCCATATGAAGAAGGATTGCTTTAAGTTTAAGAAACACATAGAAGATACCTATTTAGCTCAAGTATGTTTTGAATCTAATTTGATTGATGTCCCTTTGAATTCTTAGTGGGTTGATTCTAGAGTTACTATTCACGTTACAAATTATTACAAGGCTTCATAACCAAAATGAAATCAAGGGATAAAGAAGCTGTCATTTTCAAGGGAAATGGAGATAAGACTTTAGTTGAGTTTATAGGAGTTGTTAGATTACCTTTAGCTTCAGGAAAGTTTTTAGATTTAGTTGATGTTGCTTTTGTTCCTTCTCTCAGACGTAATTTGATTTTCATTTCTAAGTTGGATATTAGTGGCTATCGTTTTGAATTCATTATTAAAGGATTTGCTCTTTATCATGGTTTTATTCTCATTGGTTCTGGTTGTTTGTGTGATGGTTTGTATAAATTGAATTTACACTTTGATTTTATTGGTGAATGTTCTCGTTCCGCTGCTATGATAAATTCTACCATTGGATCTAAACGCCAGAGAGAAAATTGTTCCTCCATGCTATGACATAGAAGTTTAGGCCATATATCCAAAGATTGAATTGAAAGATTAGTCAGAAATGATGTTCTTGATTTACTTGACTTTTCAGATTTTGAGTCTTGCGTTAATTGTTTGAAGGGTAAAATGACAAGAGCTAAAAAGAAAGGGGCTACCAGAAGTCAAAATCTGTTGGAAATTATTCATACCGATATATGTGGGCCATTTTCACCCGCCGCACTTGGTGGATATAAATATTTCATTTCTTTCATTGATGATTTCTCTCGTTATGATTACATCTATCTCAATCACGAGAAATCTGAAACCTTAGATATCTTCAAAATATATAAAGCTGAGGTTGAACTAAAATTAGAAAGAAATATCAAATGTGTTAGATCTGATCGTGGGGTTGAATATTATGGTAGGTATGGTAAAGCTAGTCAAAATGCTAGTCTGTTTGCGAGGTTTTTGCATGAGTGTGGGATTGGTGTTCAATACACTATGCCTGGTGAACCTGAACAGAATGGAGTTTCTGAGAGACGGAATCGTACATTAATGGACATGGTAAGACGTATTATCAGTACGAGTTCTTTGCCAAAAAATTTACGGGGTGATGCATTAAAGACGTCAACTTAAATTCTTAAAAGAGTTCCCAGCAAATCTGTACCTAAGACTCCGTTTGAAATATGGTTTGGTTCGAAACCGAAATTAAATCACATGAGAATATGAGATGTTCTGCGGAAGTGATGTCTTATGATCCTAATTTGAAAAGGCTGGATTTTAAAATAGTTAGTGCACTTTTTGTTGGATATGCGGATAAATCAAAAGGATATAGATTTTATTGTTCTACATACTCTATGAGGATCGTTGAATCTAAACATATTGTATTCTTGGAGGAAGGAAATGAAGTTGAAAATAATATGTAAACTCAGGATTTTGAGTTTGAGGAGGACAAATCGGGTGATCCGACATCTTCTACTTCATTGGATGTTGTCATACCACCTCTCTTGGAGCATCATGATGAGTATTTATCTGAACAAGAAGATGAGCCCTTACCAGTCATCGTTGAACCTCAACCGGTTATTTATGAGCCCAAGCCAACTATTGATGAACCCTAGCTAGTCGTTGATGAGCCACATCCAATTGTTGATATTCCCTTAAGGAGATCTCAGAGGGTCAAAAGATCTGTCATTCCTGATGATTATATTATTTATTTACAGGAGCATAATTTTGACTTAGGAGTGGATAACGATCCTAGGACTTATGATCAAGTTGTTCAGAGCCCTCAATTGTCAAAATGGATGGATGCTATGATCGATAAACTTAGATCCATGGATACAAATCGTGTTTGGGATTTGGTTGAACTGCTTAATGGTTGCAAGTCCATTGGCTGCAAATGGGTTTTTAAGACTAAGCGAGACTCTAAAGGAAATGTTGAGAGACATAATGCTAGACTTGTAGCGAAAGGGTTCAGTCTAAAAGAAGGTATTGACTATACCGAGATTTTTTCGCCTGTCTCTTCGAAAGATGCCTTTAGGATTATTATGGCCTTAGTTGCTCATTTTGATTTAGAGTTGTATCAAATGGATGTGAATACTACTTTCCTGAATGGAGATCTTGTAGAGGATGTATACATGATGCAACTTGAAGGTTTTTAGGCGGTTAGAAAGGAACATATGGTTTGTAAGCTCAGAAAATCCATTTATGGTCTGAAACAAGCTTCAAGGCAATGGTATTTGAAATTTGATGAAATCGTTACATCGTATGGTTTTGTTGAAAATTTAATGGATGATTGCATATACCTCAAGGTCAGTGGGAGCAATTTTATCTTTCTTATACTTTATGTTGATGATATTTTGCTTGCCAGCAATAATTTGGGGTTGCTGCATGATACCAAGATTTTTCTATCTCGTAGCTTTGAAATGAAGGATCTTGGGGAAGCCTCTTATGTCCTTGGTATTGGGATACAACGTGATAGGTCACGTGGTTTGCTTGGATTATCTCAAAAGGCTTACATTGATAAGGTACTAGAGAGGTTTAACATGAGTGATTGTTCCCCAAGTGAGGTACCTATTGTAAAAGAAGATAAACATATAAAGCTACAGTGTCCCCAAAATGAGTAGAGGGTTGAGGGTTCTCAAATGAAAGATGTCCCATATTCATCTGCGGTTGGCAGTTTGATGTATGCACAGGTTTGTACACGTCCTAATATTACTTTTGCAATTAGCATACTTGGTAGATTTCAAAGTAATCCTGACATTCATCATTGGACAACAGCAAAGAAAGTTATGTGTTATCTACAACGAACAAAGGATTTCATGCCCACTTATAGGCATTCAAACCTACTGGAAGTTGTTGGCTATGCAGATGCGGATTTTGCTGGTTGTACAAATGATCTAAAATCCACTTCAGGTTTTATGTTTATGTTGGCTGGTGGAGCTATTTCGTGGAAGAGTGTCAAGCAGACACTTACAGCTTCATCTACTTTGCAAGCTGAGTTTGTGGCATGTTATGAGGCAACAATCCAAGCAATTTGGTTGCGGAATTTCATTTCAGGGTTATAGATTGTGGATTCAATCTCTAAGCTATTGACAATCTATTGTGACAATACCGCAACAGTTTCTTTCTCTAAGAACAATAAAAGGTCTTCAGGATCTAAACATATGGAGATCAAGTATCTTGTGGTTAGAGAGAAAGTTCAAGAGTTGCAAACGTCTATTATTCATATTGCCACAGAAGAGATGATAACTGATCCCCTAACCAAGGGATTATCTTCGAAGGTTTTTAAAGGGCATGTTACCTGTATAGGGTTGGTAGATAGTTATAATATGCTTGGTTAGTGGGAGTTATGTTTTGTTTTTAAATTAATTGCAGTTTTTTGTTTAATAAAATTTTATTCTTGAGAATATATTTGTAAATTGTATATGTATGTTACTTGCCATGATATGTGCGCATGTATGTTTTTTATTGTGGCAGAATATCTCAAAGCTTGGCTTTGAGGGGGTACTTCACTCATCGGCTCATAAGGTATAAAGTTTCCACAGATTAGTGAATATTACTTAAGACAGAAGGATTTGCGCGTCTTAAGGGAGGTTGAACTCATGGTCAAAGTGTTTGTCCAATGAGTATAAAATGCTTAAGACATTAAGTTTGCTCGTCTTAAGCTGCTTCATATTATGCGAAATTGGGCCTATATGGAAATAGACATGATGATCACATTTGCATGTAATTTCCATACCACACATACATACCATTTTACCCGGGTAGGTAGAGCTAATGGTATTTTGATTACATATGGTCTTATGTTGATTAAAGATGTAATGATCTATATAGTTGGATACTTGAGGTTCTATTAGACTAAGGGGAAAGAAGGTGTTATTCTCTTAAACATTCATTGTGGCCACATATAATTGTTTGTCAATTCGGAGAGTCGTTTTCTAAAAAGAATTTTTAAATCTAAAATAATAATGGTTGTGTAGCTCAAGTGAGAGAATGTAAGGTTCTTATAAAAGTGTGAGCAACATATGACATTATATTTTATGTTTATGAAAACCGAATTGATTGGAGTGTTTAAGTAAGTAAGACTTGACTAGATAAAGCCCGTTTGATTGTGATCAATATTGGTTGGGCTCGGTGCACCTTAGCTACATTAAATAAATGTAGAATATGGTATGAGCTATTGTATATGTGTGGGCCAGTATTCCTTGTGGGATTAGTCATCTTATTAGGGTTGATAATCCTTTATTGGTTAGGATTCTAGGAAGTTATACTATATATATATATATATATATGGGGTACGTCTTTACTCTCACTCATGTAACAGATTACAGAATTGTCTCTCCATTAGACAATCTGAGAAAGGTGAGTAGAGAGTAGAAGACTCGGTTGGGATTCTTACGCTATTCAATAGATTCGAGAAATTCATATATGATTTCATACTTATATATTTAATACGAGTTATATGTTTAATTACGTACAATTCTAACATATTCATCCATCTAGTGTTCAGTAATGATGTCCTAGAATAATGTAACGTCAAAGCGTTCTGGACCATTTACTAGCCTGGGAGTGGGAGCTAGAGGTCAGCGTTCTGGAGGCTCTTCTACAATGGGTGTAATTTCATCGGAAGACTCAGGGGAGTCAACAGTCCGAGTAGATGGCCAAGCATCAGTTCGAGATGCCATAAAGACTTGAGAAAGGTCTGCTAAGGCATCAGAGTCTGCTAGATCATTAGATGGGCAGGATTGGCCTGACGAGGCCGAAGGATCTGTTTCCCAAGAGGAGTGAAACTCCGAAGGTACATATGTAGCTTCAACATATGAGGTTTCTTCAGAGGGAGAAGTAAACTAATGAGATGTGTAAAGAGCGGGTTTATAGGAGTCTGACACATGTTGTTTCTTTTTCTGGAAAGAGGAAGACTTTTTGGAAGGTCGTGTAGGACGAGTGGAAGATGATGGCTTAGTTGACTGCTTTGGTGGAGATAAAGGAGGATATTTCCTGAAAAGATCTCCAGTGGACTTGAAAAACTAAGAATGATCAGGTGTTCTGGACGGGGAAGCGTAAGGTGGAGATTGGGTCAGAAATATAAGAGACGATGAATAGGGATAAGGTCTTAGCACATATGATGTACTTAAGAAATGGTCTCTATTTACCTGGTCTAATTGCTCTTTCAATTGTTTGATCTCTCTTTCCTTGTCCTCAAACTCAAGGTCAAATTATCCCTGGTTGATGTAATGGTGGAGATCTGTATCTAATCGGGCAACTCTGGACTGTAGATCTATGTACATGTTATGGAGTGAAGTAACAAGATGCTGAAGATGAAGATCATGTTGAGAAACATGATATGTAACTTGGTCAATCTTCTGATCAATAGAGTGTAAAACTCTATTTTGTGCTCTAGCGTTATGGGAATGCCAGTTGAGCACTTGTTCAACCTGGAAGGCTGCTTTAAGGATCCATCAGGGAGGACTTCAATGGATAGGACAAAAGGTCTAGAAAATAGATTTTTTTTTAGGATTGAAGGTAGGTTCTAGAGAAGGGAAATCTTTGCCATAGCTGAAAGCCATGAAACAAGGTATGGATGGAGGAAGAGGGAGGAAAGGTTTTTCTGGCTCTTTTGGAAGTAGACCTTCAGATTTGAGGATTTGGAGGGCTCTACCATAAATAGGGAGAGGTTTATTTTTGACAGGGTGTACCCAATCCAAGGGCTATTTGGATCTTCTGGTTTACGGGTGTGTGAAAGAGGCTTACAGGAAGACCTCATGACTTTGGAACAGAGTTTGCATTCACAATCTGCATCACACATGTCTGTGTCAATGTCCCATATAAAGTGGCTGTTGATCTTATCAGTGCAGATTGAAGCTCCGTCAGCTTCAAAGTTGTGGATAGGGATGTCATCCTCGGAGGTGACTAGACGGATCATAAGTACTTGAAAAATAGGTGGAGCGTTAGAAGCGCTAGGAGTAGCTTCTTAAGCGGTGATAGGCTCATAGGTGGTTCGATAGAATTTTGTGAATTTTGTGTCAGAAGCAACGACTGGGATGGTGTTTTGGAAGGTTTTCTCATAATTGGAGATCCAATCGAGAGGCATGATTTATGTGAGCTTTTCTTGGGAAGTTGCTTAGGAATTTGGATGATGGTAGGGACTTCATCTTCTCGTTCTGCTTTGATGAAGAGGGTGTCTCTAGTGTGGCAAGGAATAGGAAGATCAATAGCATGGTCTTGAAGCCGATAGGCAATCTGGTGGTGTAGAGTGGCCATGTAGGAATTGGGTAGCATGATTGCTCTTAAGATAGGTGCTCCCAAGATTTGAAGTTGAACTTTGAGGCAGTTGTGAAGGTTCTGATCCCTGAGAGGGATATTGAAGTTGAGGTAGTATGTGAGCGAGATACTTCCTGCATTGAGTGTCGACAGACAAGTGCCGATGACCGCGTGCTCGTACTTCTTGTAGACCGTGTTGAGAAGAGCAATTATGGCGGTAACTGGTAGTCCTTTCCTTCAATGGAGAGTAAGAACTATTCTGATTGCTCCCATGTGCAGGTGAGAGTAACCCTCTCTGATCCATTGTTCGATCAGGGGTTGGCCTATTTCTAGGTCAATGTACTGTTTGTCTGTGGAAGTCGAAACTAGACAATTGTCTAGTGCCGTAGACTGAATATATTCTTTTATAGGAGGGGCACGGTGTTGGACCAGGGAAGTGACCTTTCTGGCGAGAGACTTGCTACGTTTAAAAACAGTGTATGGGTTGAGTAGGGGTAAAGAGGTTTCTTTGATCTGGGCAGATTCAGGAATATAGGTATATTCTACAAGGTTTTGTATTTTATTAGCCTGAGTTCTACGAATAGAGACAACAGAGGATAGCTTAATATGAACGTTCTTAGATGAGTTATTTGCCATGATTTAAAAATTCCTTCTCTTCAATTCGTTCTCTATGCAATTCATTACAGTTCTACTCTCTTGGACTTCAGGGGAGGCTATGATAACATATCGGTGTTAGAGTATCTCTCTCTCTATATATATATATATATTATAATTATTTATTTATAATTTAAGAGTTTAGTTTTAATTAATTCATTTTTTGATATGTTTTTTTTAAACTAATTTTTGATGTGTTACTTTCGTTTAATTTAAAAATTACAATACAAAAATTATATTGGTTAGTTATCCAATCAACTTTTTTATAGTTGTAATAATATTAAACAAAATGCCAAAATTGATATTTCAATTTTTGATAGTTTTTGGTTAACTTACCAGACGCGTTTTTTCCGTTTTCGTTTTCAAAATACAGTTTTCAGGATATGCTACTAGACGCATTTTTAGAATTCGAAACTAAAATAAAAAATACTGTTTTTGTTTTCATTTTCATTTTTATTTTCAAAAAACAGTAACTAAAAAACGCTTACAGGATGGACCCTTAATTTAGCATTTTGTTGCCCATTTGCAACTGCTAAATAGCAATATCGATCGTTGCGGTTTCTGGCCACTCTTTTTTCTTTTCTTTTTTTCTAACCGTTGGTTTTCCACAATTCACGGTCTCTGTTGCTTTTCACACACGTCTTTATGGTTCCTTGTCATACAAATTTGAATCATTCGATATTTTTCCTGATATCGTCTAATCTCATAACATATAAATATTGTAATAAATGAATAGTTAAGATGTGATTGTTTTTTACTATCAATTTATCAATAGTCAAACACATACTATTAAAAGATCAGGAAAAAAATATTAGGTAGAAGAGGACTAAATCCGTCATACTTTCTCTCTTGTTGTCTGCATCAAAGAAGAAAAGGAGTCAAAACTCTGCAATCAAATTCAAAAAATAAAATAAAATACAGTTATGCAGTTTCCGTACATTGCTTCTTTTTCATAAAGATTAAATGTTTTGGTGTGCATTGCTCTGATGTAAATGTTGTCCAAATAACCTAACTTCAATGTAAATCGAAACGCCATCTCCAGATAGAATATTTATGTATGTGTGAACTTTTTGATTGTTTTCAATGGATTAATTGGATTTGAGATTAGTCATCCATCTATAGCTTTCAAGCTTTATGACTGTTGTCTGTCCAGATTTTGAATCTCCTGACCTAGAAAATTCCAAGTTGTATATTTGTATGTGATTTCTCCTCCAAAAAAAATATGAGTTTCCCTTTTTTATATATACAATTAATTGCGATATTTGGCTGTCTAGAAGATTTTCCTTGGACATCCCTATCTTATTTAAAAATCAATAAAAGAATTCTAAGCGCTACCCACTTACAATTCTAACTTGAGTTATTTTTTTTTTTTTTTTTTTGAAGAATTGATGTAGTAATAGATTTTAAGTTGTAAAGCATGGTGTTTAGAGTGATTCGGCCAGGTTCATGCTTGTAGTAGTTGTCTTGGCTACATTTTGAAGAGGCCCAAACTCTGTGGAACTTGTGGAAATATTTGGTGAAGTCATTCTTGTGAATGATAAATTCTCGTAAAATGATTTGACATGTATTATGATTGATGACAGTGTTTGGACATGACAAGAAAGTGTGTTTGATAAATGCTAGAAATGTTTACTACTTCCACAACCAGCCACTATTAAAATTTTGAAAGTATTAGCTTATATCATAAATCATAATTCATTTTGCTCGAGCCCATTTCTGCAGACACACTTATTAAAACTATTAGCTTTACTCATCAACTTCAAATCACATCAAACAATTATGGAACATGGCACTTATTAGTTCCCAAAACTACTATATAGATTTCTCATCAACCACAAAAACACATCAAACAATTATGGAACATTGAAAGCTTGCTCACTATCTTCTTCAATTCTTTTCTAGACAAAACTCTATGTTATAAACTTATAATGGTGGTGAAACCACAGATTTTACTTTGAGAGGTCATTATACTACCACGACAAATTTTACGGGAGCTGAAGTGAAAATATTTTAAAATTTCATGATGATTTCAAAAAATTTTAAAAGATCTTTTAAAATCATATTGTCTTTTATAAATTTTTATTTGAAATTCTTTATGAATTATAAGTTTATTAAAATCTACTTATTAATAAAATTTAAATTTTAAGTAATATAATCAATGGCAATACCATAATTATATAACTTTCATGTATACACCGTACAGTCAAGCCTTGACCGTAGTTAGAGTATCTCCGATGTAAAAATGAATTCCATATGAATTATTGTTGATATGGCAACAATGTCAAGAAGCTTGCTTTCTATGCGGTATAAATATGGACTTGATAAACGATCAACTTAAAATTTTGTCTCCAATGTTCCGTTAAAAACACATTTTGTTTTAATGACGTGTCCAATTTCATTTCCTATTTTATTTTTTATTTTATTTCCTTACCAAAAATAAAAGAAAAATTAATATCAGTTTTAAATGTTTGTGAGTCAGCCTTCTTATTTTAATTTTTATTTTATTTTCTTATCAAAATTAGATGAAAAGTTAATGTTAATTTTAAATGTTTACCGAGTCAACCTAAAAAAGGGTTATGCAATAGGCAGTGTTGCAGAAGTCCCCGACTTGGGGCGCCTAGTCGCTAGTCGAAGCCCAACCGCCACGATTTCAGTGGAGTCGGCCACCTTAGGAGCAAAGGGCGCAGTCGCCGCCTAGTCGGAGCAAGTCGCCAATCGGAACAAGGCGCCGCCTGGTCGGTCAAACCAAAGTTGACCGACTTATGCCTAAAACGCCGACATTTAGTGTAGTTTCGTTAAAAAAAAAATTCCAATATCTCAAATGTAAAACACAACAGAGAAGAAGCTTGCAACCAATTCAACTCCAAAATCCAAACGCTAAACACAAAACCGTCGTCTCTAGTGGTATCTCCGACTTGCAACCATTTGTTTAGGGAGTTATGTCGGCGAGAGAAATTTAGGGATTTGAAGATTAGGGATTTTGGGGACTTGCAATCATGTATTTTGTGTTTAAGTTTAATGGAGTATGTCTGTGGAAAAGATAATAAGATGAAGAATCGAGAAGAGAATTGTCTGTGGAAAAGATAAGATGAAGAATTGAGAAGAGAATTGAGCGAGAGAGAGAGAGAGAGAGAGAAATAGAGATTCTGTAAAATAAAGAAGAAGCGAGAAGATAAGAATGGAGAAGAGAATTGTGTGGGAGATTGAAAGAGAGAGAATAGGTGGAAAATAGGTGGCTTAGGAAATAATCTCATGTGTTGAGCTCACCACAACAATATTAATAACTGAATTGATTTTGACTTGACTTGATCTCAATAGTCAATATTGAAATTGTTGGAATTTGATTTTCTCTTTTAGGTTTAATATATGAAATATTTTGATATTTATTCAATTATAGGAAAAAAAATATTAAAAACAAAAATTCCGATCGACCTCTGGTTGACCGTTCGTCGACCAATGACCGACTTTCGACCATATGTCTAGTCCTCGACTAGTCCCCGATTAATCCCTCTAGGCCCTAGGTGGTGGGTCGCCGCCTGACTAACGCCTAACGACTTTTGCAACACTGGCAATAGACCGTCTGAAAGTGGACGGTCGTGTTGATAGTGTCTAAAAAAATGTTTACGACGTCAACTTGAGGATGAATATGCACGACTGCATTGGTTTTTTTTAAAAAAAAAGAATATCTATTAATCCTACGTGATATCTCTTCTTTTCGTAAATCACGTTTACATTGAAGATGCTCTTATATTGTGGATATACATATATAGTGTACTTGCTCTGCTGAAGTTGAAAATTCAATTCTTCAATTGGCTTTCTTAGTTGATTTACTTCACAAACAGGCAACGGGAACAGAGATAGAAAATATTCGTTTTATAAGAAAATAAATATCGGTACTTTAATTAAAATATTTTTATATCTTAGAATAAAAATAAAAATGATTATTGATAATTTTTGATAATTTGAAGATAATAATTTTACTTTTTATATTTTCATAAATTTAAACTTCAAAATTTCCACTAAAATTGTATTTATTTCATTGATTTAAAGTTTGTAGACTATTGACAGATTTCGTTAGTGTACGAATCAAACAAATAGTTTAGAAGTAAGTAGTATCGTTCAGACGAAGAGTGATTAATTTATTAACTGCTGATTATAATTAACCCAAAACTATTTTTGAACAATAGACTTGAGATTTTAATTAACTAAAAAAAAGAAGCAGTCAAGATATAGAGAAATTCAATAGATTAAAGTACTAGGGCTTTTGATTTCACCATAGCCAATTCCATTCAATTCCTTTAACGTGTTAATCTTAATTATTCTTCATGTTGACATGCGATTTTACCTAATTTATTCAATACTCCATTCCTTGCAATATCGAAAGTATTCCTAATTACCAACCCATTATATTCCCATCAATGGCATATTAAGATAATAAGAACCCATTAAATTCTTTAGAAAACCTTCAAGAAACCACACAATTCATGCTCATAACCAGGGGTTTAGAAAGGCGACCCCGAAGACCAAATCGATGAAGAATCAAAAGATCATACATACAATTATGCATACAACCAATATCTTGGTGATTAGCCTTTGAAATCGCATGCCAAACCAGAGAGAGGACAGATCTAAAATTCATCGACTTCCCTTCAAAGATCCACTGATTACAGAATCTCCACACCCATAAAATCACTACATGGATAACCGCCTCCCATAAAAGCCTAACCCGCTCACTAAAGAAAACCAAATGGCCTGTAAGAGGAAGGATTGCCAAGTTTCGACAGACACATGTTGCTGGAAAGTCGAGAAAACAACCTCCCAAAGAGCAACCGCCAAAGGACAATGAAGAAAAAGATGATTTGCCGATTCCCTACTAGCCTTAGAAATATTGTAACGAGTAGCCAACTGGAAACCAAACCTGTGAATCCTGTTCAACATAAGACGTTAGGTCAAAGCTGAGCGAGAGGGGGGAACAAAACGACATCAAGTCAATTAAATGTTGGTCAAACATTCAAAAGCATTAGGCGCAATAATAGACACTCAACATGGAAAAAATATGAATTAACATTAACTAAAACAATTGAGCATTCATGGATAGGCTACATCATATCCCTAGCAAAGAAATTAGTTCCTCATAGTCATGGTTACAATTAAGAAAACATAAAAGAAAAAGAATGATAAAACCTGGGAAGTGCTACCCAAGAAAGTATTCTATCCTTCAATCCTCTGCTCTCTCTCTTCTCACTGATCAATTTCTGCTGGAGCTTTTTCTCTTAAATAGGCATAAGTTAGGTCTCCTTGAGGTATCATAATCTGCCTTTAATAAGTCCAAGTTAAAGCGATCCCGAATAGGAAAAAGAATCCTACTAGTTTCAAGAATATTAAGCCAATTACAAGATCAGCTACTTAATTGAATTAAAATACAAATTTAGGCATTCATTATCAGTCAAAACACAACGAATTCGTCCAAGGCCTTCTCCCCAAGATTAGCAGCCCATAACAGATGGTTTCTCAAATTCGGCACAGAATTTCTGGACTAACCTTCAGGTAGTAAAATCGCCATAACTCACTCTAGAAAACTCAAAATTGTGAGCCGTAAAATTCCCCAGAAAGCTAACATCCGGACCTTTCTAACCATATAAAGCTTGACACCCAATTCTCCCTGAGCTGGTATAGTTTATTCTTTGAACTTGACTTATGTGTAGAGGTAGACTTTTCAGATATTCCATATTCTTCCATTTAGCTCCTAAGACTCTCTTAACTGAAAACTAACAAAAGACACGTAAAAAACACAAGTTTAACTCAAAACAAAGCAAGAAACTACAAAAGAAAGGGTATAAAATATATGCAATTCTAAGATTATCAAATACCCCCAAACCTAGCTTTTGCTAGTCTTCGAGCAAAACTAGAATAAATAAAAAACTAAAACAAGAAAAAATCTAAAAATAAAACGTAAGAAAAACCACTTTCGTAGGGAACATGATAGCATTGAGCGTATACTACAAGCCTGTAAACCTCTAGGTGTCCCTAGTAGGAGGAGTGTTGTCTCCTGTGGGTTTACAGCTATCCTACCAACAAATATATTTTTACGAAAAACCAAATAATCAAGATGCAAACTCACATGTACCATTCAAATCTAATGCATGCTAAAGCCACTTAATAAAGACTAAAATTATTCCACAAATTTGAATGCATGCTTAGTTTTAATGAAAAGCACAAACTTAAGATACTCTAGCTTCAAAGACACATTCGTCAAACTCCATAGATATAATTCACCTTCACTCTAGTTCTCACAGGATGTTACTCATTAATTTCACACAGAACCTAGGGAAATAACTCATCAAGCATATGCGAATGAAGTTATACACAAGAAAATTCAAATTATAATCGCATATGAATATACCATTGAAAGAATGCTTGATTTGTATGTAAAAGATCTCATGAAAAGAATCAAACATTATGAACAAGATAAACACATGATTCCCTTCTATTTTCATAGCAAGGATAACCAATGGATCAACTAGACTTTCATTAAAGTTGTAATAGGGTCATGGGATGAAATTTAAGAAAGAAAGGGAATAAAGGAGTTCAAAAACTTAAGATCATACCATGAGAGTCTTCAATTACCTTATTTCTTCACACAAATCTCATTGGTCTTCATTGTAAGTGGAATAATGCCACTCACCACTTGTTCAAGTCTTTGAAATTCACCATTCTCTGTCTTGTCAAACTTTTTTTGAGTAGATACAAACTTTGTATTTTATTAAATTCATTGCATTCATAGACAATCTATTTCTGGTTCTCTCAACATGCCGTTTATTTTGGTGGTATTTTTTTTTCTTATTTATTTATTTATTGGTTTTTTTTAAATTGAATACTTGAGAGTCAGAGAATTACATAAAAATAAACAACTTTCAACCTTACATTTTGGATTGAATGCATCTCTTTCTTGTTGAAAAAATTGGTGTCAATTGCTATATAAATAAATTAAGAAAAAAATAAAATAAACAAAGAACAAAATTATGAACCCATTAGTTTTAGTTTATAGAAAAACCTTCACACACAGTTTCAATTTTAGTAGTACTCTTTGAAGTCGAGGCTAGTGTTTGACACTATGTCTTTAAGACAATTTATGCCCACCCACCGGTGCTATAGGTCAAGCGACGCTCGCCTTCTAGGATACAATGGCTTCTCTGTCTTGTGGTAGTAGCACTTCAAATCCATAAGCACACAACGAACTGAATATGCAATGACCAAAGGTCTCAATACTCAATGCAGTAACTTTATGAATTTTTTTGGATGTTTAAAATGAATGAATGACTTCTAATTTATAAATAAAAAGTGCTTTTTGGAAAGGTCATGATTCTTTAAAGAAAGGTTGCATCTTTTCATTGTTGTGCCTTTCCATTTTAAAAGAAGAAAAACAAAGAATAGTTGCATCTGTTCATGGTTGTGTCTTTTCATTTCAAAAGACATTTCCATCTGTAACTTAGTGTCTGTTAGATTGAACAGCAACCTTTTATGCACCTTTCTAGATCTATTTCATTGTCCATATGGCTTTGATTACTTGGAAAAATTTATCATTCATACAAACTATGATTTTCCAGGCAATTAATCCAACATTTCTTTCATTGGCCTCTTGATCGAAATATACACAAAAAATACGTGCAAAACTATTACATCTTCTTCAAACTCTCAAAGCATAATCCCAAGCTATAAGGTACGGATATAATATAGACTTATGGGTTACAGTTAATGCGGTGAAGGATAAACAATATAAAGCTTATCGGTGTTTGACTTCAAACAGTGATATGGAGCACACACACAAGGGTAGAAAATATTTAGGTATTTTAAGTAAGTTTAAGCACACATACATCACTTCCATTGGTTCGTCTTACTCAAGATCAACATTAACATGTGAAATCTTTATGATAAATGTTCTATAATGCTCAATGGACAACCTATAGAGATCGGATCTAATGCGAAGAACCTACTGATTGTTTTAAGAGTAAAAACAAACAAACCCACATATAATGTCATTTATGTAACTCTTTTTGGTTTAGTGAACTCACAATGGTAGTCTCCACTATTAATCATGGATGTCCAACTAAACATCTTATCCAATATCACATCAAGAGCATGTCAGAAATTTCGTAAAATTTAATGCATTACTCTATGTGGCAAGACGTTAATCTAAACTCAGTGAGTAAAGCATACATTATGGCTCTAAAAGCACACAAAAGAATCCTCTAAAAATGGAGGACAAAAATTCCAAAAACTAGTGACTTTTGAAATCGACCTATGTCTGTTCTTTAATGCATATCTCCCAAAAAATTTACAAACGTTCACTACATTTTAACATAAGAAAATAGACATGCAAATTAACACTTTTCATTTAGAAAACATTTCAAAATTCGAATTGGAAAAGTGAGAAAACAGACGTAAAAAACAATGTATGTGCAAAATTTTAAAAACAGGGAATGACCCTTGACCTTCGGTCGAAGAAATAATCATAACTTTTAAACCACAACCTACAATTTTATGTTCTTTATAATGTTGAATTCATATAAAAAAAACGATGAATATTACTTGGACGGAAAAAATTATTTCCACGCCAATCAATACAGTTTTAATGAAACTTTTTCCTAAAAAAATTTCAAAACAGGATACTGTTTTTCGCAAATTGGAATTTTTTTTTATTTGAAAAAGACTCAAAAAATAAAACATGAAATCACACCTCCAAACCTAATCTAAACATTGTCCTCAATGTTCATAAGCAAATAAAATGCATGCAATGAGTAGACTAAGCATGGAAGATAAGAAATAAAATAAATAAAATAAATAAAATAAATAAAAGGTACAAAATTAAGTTACCTAGGTGGGTTGCCTCCCAACGAGCGTTTTATTTTATGTCTAGGCAAGACGGCATGCACATATCATGACTGAGGGGCAACAACTTTTAGGACTCTAACATCTTTGCCTAAACTTCTTCCAAACATGGTTTTAACCATTGACCTTTTACTTTGAATATCGATCTATCTTTTAGGTTTTTAATCTCCACCATTGCATGAGGTAAATCTTTTGTACCCGGAATGGACCAATCCACCTAGATTTCTTTTTTCTTGGAAAGAGATGCAAATGTGAGTTATCAAGAAAAAATGTTATACCTTACCTGGTTTGACATCTTGTTTTTGAATGGCATTGTCATGGTAAAGTTTGGTTATCTCCTTGTATGGCATCGCATTCCGATAGATATACTTCAAGTGTTTCGACAAAGGATGTTGTTCGAGCTTTGGAGCAACTTCAATTGGCAGGGAAGTCTTAGTTGTGGTTGGTCGTAAAACTTCAGTATGATTCTTATCTCCCACCGATTTCGGTGAGGCTTTTAATTTTTTTTAACACCACTTGTTTCACAATGTCAACTCGGAAACACTCTTCTTTACTAGTTGGGTTCTCTATAGCTTCAAAGACTTTGAACACTACTTGTTCGTCTTGAACTCTGAGAGTAAGTGAGCCTTTTTAAACATCAATCAAAGCTGCTCCTGTAGCTAGAAATGGTCGGCCCAAAATAATAGGAGTTTTAGCATCTTCTTCCATATCTAAAATCAGAAAGTCAGCTGGAAAAATAAGCTTATCAACTTTTACTAAAACATCCTCAATTATGCCTCTCGGGTATGTGATTATCATGTGCGCCATCTGTAAAGAAACCATGGTTGGTTTAATCTCCCCCAAACCATTATGTTTAGCAGCAGAAGAAGGCATCAAATTAACACTAGAACCTAAATCACATAAAGCTTTTTCAAAATATGTGGTTCTAACAGTGAAAGGTATAGAAAAACTCTCCGGATCCTATAGCTTAGGTGGTAGTTTCCTTTGCAAAATAGCTCTACAATTTTTAGATAATTTCACCATCTCATGGTCGCCCAATTTCCGCTTCTTTGACAAAATAACTTCATGAATTTAGCATAATTCGGCATTTGCTCCAAAGCATCGATAAAAGGAAAATTTATCTGTAATTTATTGAAGATATCAAGAAATTTGGAAAATTGTGCATCCACTTTATTTTACTAAGACATTGTGGAAATGGAATTGGCAGCACATATGGATTCATAGGGGCAGCAGGTGTGAGTGACTTTTTTGCAGCGGAATTTTTAGATTCTGTAGAAAAATCTGCAATTTTTTCTATGGTGGTTTCCATTGTGGCAGATTTGAGAGGCAGTGATGGTGCAATAAATAGCTGGGACTTTTCTGCAGTAAAATTTTCTACAGCTTTTTGTTGTGCTCTCTTCTATTCATTCAAGTCCACGGCTGTTTTTATTGGCCACCCATTTCGAAGAGCTATCGCCATCACATGTTCCTGATTTTTCGGGTTAACTTCAGTTTGGCTAGGCAAAGCTCCATTTTCTCTTCCTGTCAATACATTAGCTAGTTGGCCCATTTGAGCCTCCAAATTTTGGATAGAAGCGGTTTGGTTCTAAAGAGTCGTATCAATTTTTCTCATTAACTGATTTGTATTGACGGAGAGAGTGTTCAAGTTTTCGACAAGCTAAGTAATTATGTCCTCTAATCCATTCTTTTTCTATTGTGATGGAAAATCATGTGGAGGTCTCTGAACATTCTGGTTATTGCTCCATGATAAATTTGGGTGGTTCCTCAATCCTGGGTTATAGGTGTTGGAATAAAGATTATTTCGTTGTCGGTTGAAGTCAGAAACGTGGTACTTGCTCAGAAGATGCTGAAATGGATTTCCCACGCCACACTCAATGCTGAGGTGATGTCCTGCACAAAATTCACAACTTAAATTAGTAGATTGAATAGCATTCACGTTAAAAGTACCAAGTTACTTAGAAAGTGTAGAAATTTGAACTGATAACGCAGTTATGGAGTCAATCTCATGAATGACATATCACTAGGCCATTAGTCGCTATTATATGCTATCACTGCCAGCAAGTTATAAGCATAGGTCTTGGTTTTTCTCATTAACGCTCCTCCAGCTGCAACATAAATCATTAATTTATATGTATTGTTTATCCCATTATAGAATGGTTGGACACTTTCCTTGCATCTCCTTATATCTTTCCCATGCTTCATAATGAGACTCCATGTCAAGTTGAGCAAAAGACATGATTTCATTATTGCGTTTCACAGCCTTCAATGGAGGAAAGAATTTAGCCAAAAAATTCTTAGCTAAGTCATCCCATGTAATGATCGAATTAGGTGGTTGAGAGTTCAACTACATCTTTACTTTATCCTTTAATGAGAAAGGAAAAAGTGTCAAGCGAATAACATCGTTGGTCACTCCATTGTACTTGAATGTGTCGTAGATCTCCGGAAAGTTGAGATATGACTATTGATCGTGTCAAACTACACTTGTTGACTCTCGCAATAGCACGAGGTCGGAGTGTTAGTATAATGACAATGTAAGGATCGTTCCCACAGGGATAAAGGTTATGATTACTGGAATTCAAAGGCTTGCAAACTATTTGAACAATCTAAAAACATGAGATTCCTAGAGTTATAATAAAGTAAATTATCTCAAACACAAACTATATCTAACACAACACTTACAGAAATGTAATGAAAACGTGTTAGAACTCAAATCTGCTCCACCTTTCCCAATAACACACTTGACTCTTATGACTTCGAACACTTGCGTGTAAATGCTATAGGTTCGTATTCCCTAAACAAATCTCTAACCTCTCTCAACGTATTAAGAGATAGTATCCATATATACCCGAAATCTTTCTCAAGCAATCCAGTCAATATATATAGATCCATTAAGCATTTGGAATACAAATTGAACCCTATACGCTAGCCTAATAGTTCTAGTACTTTCTAGTCAAGCATAGTGAAAGTTTATCTAAGCATTGTTAAATGCGTCTCCTCTCGGTACATAGCATCTAACCATGAATCAATTACAAAGTGATCAATTAAGCAAAGCCTTAAGCATTCAAAACTTCCATATAGTTTCACAAGCACAAATAAAGGAATCAAAGAGACATCCACAAATAAATCAAGGGTTAAGCATCATCTTGATCTAACACTATAATATTTAGCTCATACTATACAAAAAGACCATAGATGAGCTAACATCAAAACACACCATGAATAATTCAAAGAAATAAAAGAGAAGAAGAGTTAAAGAGATAAAACTAAGTTGTAGACTCCATCTCATTGAAGCTTGAGCTTCAATAGCTTCCTTGGATCAAATAAAACCTTGACCTAGCTACTCCAAACCTTGACCTAGCTACTCTAAACCTTGAAGAACTCAGTCCAAAACGAAAAGAGAACCTCCAAAAATATAGAGAAGAGAAGCTGGTCTGGTGCGCTGATGATTTTCAGATCCCCTTTCTCTCTCCTCTATCCATTTCTTTTATAGACTTTCAAGAAGCTCCCCACTTGTGTAGTAGGGTCCCAAAGACATCCCTTTAGCTTTTAGAAACATCCCCTCACCATACCCAATCAGAGATAAGAGAAGGGGGCCCATAATGAATACATCTCCTGTTCGCGAAACAGAGTATTCATAATTTACCTTGGAACGCGGTTCGTCATGCGGTTTGCTTTGACACGGCTTACCGCACGACAATTTGATTTGAACTAATGCCAAGAGATATGGTTCTTCGTGTGGTTCACATGTTCTTCTGATGCGATACGCCTACTGCCCTATGATGTGGTTCGCATCAACACGGCATACCGTATGTTTCACTCCTTTCCACGAATGAATCTTCATTTTAGCCCCGAATTCTCCCGGTTCTACATAAGGACAACTCCTAAATATAGGGGTCCTATTTAAGCAATTAGAAATATCAATGTATGGAATTTGCAAAGAAAATGAGTGTAGAATTATACAAAATGATGGGTACGTAAAGCATAAAAACGAGCTTATCAAATACCCCTAAACCAAAATTTTGCTCATCCTCGAACAAAACCTGTGACAAAAAATCTTAAAAGAACTAAACTATGCTTACTTTATTTCTTGTTGAATGAACTGAAGAACGAGATGAGAAATTAGGTGAATCGATAGCAGAATACAAGCATGCTCAGACCACTAAATAGGGGCTAGAGAAGTGCAGACCAAGGTGCTTCAGCATGAAGGATTGCAATTCCAGGCTACACTGTGACTCTAGATCTAGAAGTATCGAACACAAAAGTCTCATGACTGCATTTCGCCTTGACTCTAGGCCTCACCGGATTCAACTCTGGTTTTTCAACACATATCCTAGGCTCACTCAACAAGCATATGCGTAAGACTGGATGTATGCATGAAATGATTAAGAAAGTTGCACATATTAAAACCTTTGAATGCTAGTGTTTTAGGAGAAGTGAAAAATGTAAACAAGAATCAGACAATAACATTTTACCATGGTAACATTTCCGAAAACAAGTCCTTCCTAAAGATCAATTAGGACTTCTATTTTGTTTCACTGGGTATGTGTCAAATTGATTATGGCGAGGCTGGGTTAGTATAAATATAGGTGAGGCTAGTGATCAAGGTTGGATATATAAGAAGCACATGACATGTAATTGGATTCCTTAGCCCAACTGACTAGGCCATGATTACATATAAAATCTTTAACCTGCTCTGTATGTTTTGATTGCCACAAATTTATTTTTAACTTTTTTTTAGAATCAGTGTGTTCAAAATTGCACATTCTACCGAGCTTCTTTATTCAAGCTTTCATTAGATCTACCAAGTCATGATCATAGCAGGGGGTTAGTATTGTTTTTAGGATTTTGTGATGTAGTGTGTAACATGGATGGGTAAATTCTTATGGTTCTTCTAAGCACACACGGTTATGGGACGTGTTTAGGCCATTTGCTAAGGTTGCACACATTTGTCTACTTTATCTTTTAAGGTATAGAACAAGCGGAAACGAAACCACGGCAAAAACTCAATAAAAAATTAACAAACATGCCTGACTCCCAACGATGCCTCCTAAATACCTAGCGAAAGAGTGTACAGAGAGGTAAACAACATTATCGCTCAAGTGACGCACTTATGGATTCTGTAAACTCCCATGGGTAGTCTCTACTAATGGTCTAAACATTTCAAGCGTGCTACCCTCTTCACTGGGACATTATAGAGCCCGACAGGATTTGTACAAGCCATGTTGTGAGGCTTTAGTAAGCATAACCTCAGTGGCACAAAGCATTCAAAAACTGCATGAAAAAGACATGACCCTAAAGCATCTCATTCGAGCAGAATTAGCACTCTAAAATTCTACTTAGCAAGAAAATAAAAAAAAAATGTACAATGTTCTCTAAACTTCTATGCATAATGGCCTACACCCCAAAACTAAATCTAACATTGTCCTCAATGAAATTCAGGAAACTGGACAAAGCATAAATTTGAAATGGCACTACTACCACACAAAATCTAGAAGAGAAACTAATTTAAAATATCCGAGATATGTAAAACAATAGCAAAACTAATTTTCCAAACATTCAGTAAAAATTTAATTCTACTGGCTACAAAAGTAAAACAATAATAACATGTATAAAACATAAACGCAAAAGTTGGTTAGTGAAATAAGGGTATCAAACTGCTAGGGCTACATGTGATCCTTCCCCTTGCTCTGTCATGCAGCTGCCTCCTCTGCTCTGGCTCTCTTAGCCTCTGCTCAGCCAGGTTCTCTTAAATCGAGAGGCCGACGGTAGACGAGCGAGGACTCATTCTCCTTCTTTGATAGGTATGGAAGCCAGCTTAGCTCCAGATATCTGCAACATCATCTCTCTGGTCTCCCATATCCTCTTCAAAGAAATCCATCAAAGTATGGATCATATCTGTATGGTTCTTCACTAGGTTATCCTTGAGGTCAGTCATACCGAGTTGGATGCCTTCTACAACGCTTAGAATCTCGGCTAGCATGGATTGTGAAGTAGGGTCCTCGCAGTTCTGGTACACCTCTTTCGACACCCTAAATTCAAAATTAGGCTCCTCTTTACTTGGAGTGCTGGATTGACCCTCAGTAATCCTTGGCCTCTTATATCCTTTGGTTTTGATTGTAACGTCCTACCATGATCTTTTATTTAGATCCCCCATGGGGTTAATCTTTATCTCATCTATGATGATCTCTAGAACTCCTTCCTTCTTCAGGAATACAGTAATGAGGCTTGGAAAGATGATTGACCTCATATTTTCCTTTGGATGCACATTGATCGAGGTTGCTTCGAGAATGGCCTTCAGGATGACTTTGCCTATATCAATCCTCGTCTTCTCTTGAATGTAGCTGAGCAAATCAGCTCGGGACTCTGAAACTTTAGTCTGGTGGGTGGTTGGCAGGAGAGAGAAGGTGTTGAAGAGGCTCCAGAATGCCAACTCCTGAGGAAGCTCTGATTGTTTTAGCAAGTGGCCAGGCTCCCACATATCATCATTTGTCCCTTTGAGGGCCATAGCCAAACCTGTCTTAGTGTCATGCCTGATCTTATACCCTTTTCTAAGTTCTGGGTAGTTTGGTGTGCCAAAATGGGCGCTGATCTTGGTGGCGTTAATCGTGACTGGTATGTCCCTTACTAAAACCGCTCTACCTTCCTTCACTGCCTCTGGGATCATACTAGCGTATAACTCTTTTACCAAGGTGACATTGGCGTCTGCCGGGACGCTGACAAAGTTCTACCATCCTCGTTGTGCTACGGTAGTAGGGACTAGTGTGTCCTTAAGTTCCAAGAGATGAATACCTCTCTCAAAGATAATATGTGATTCGTCGAGCTGACAACTGTAGAGGTTTGGATGATGAGCTGACAACCCTATTTCTGGCGAGAGTGGACTTTGTATTCTTCTTGGGTGGCATTTTTAGCTGTGGCACTATTATCCAGCATAAACAAACCAAGAAAAACACATAAACCCACAACCACTCTTAGCTCTAACACTTTAAACAAATCAATCAACAATTACCAAATTGGTTTTTTCTTGACAACCAAAAGCATCCATCTCCCTTCAAACTTCCACAATACCAATATTAAGCAAAATTACAAATAAAGCCTAGTTTATCGACCATTATTCCACCAAAAGAGAAAAACAACACATGCAATCATAAAATACAACTCATTTGCACCCACAATCACCCTAATTTCGAAATTCATTAAAGAACAAGCAGTTGAATGCACTAAACAATCCCTAATTCAAAATTTCTTTTAAAACCCATAAATCCACACACAAAAATTGCTCAAACAATCTACAAATGCTATATTGTGGTATTTTGTGTGTGAATACGGTCTACAAAACCATAAAAATCTCAATAATAGCAAGTTTCGACGAAACCCCCCAAATTCGAAACCCTAACCCATCCATTTTTTTCTCATGAAACTATACCCTAATTTCATTTTGATTGGAAGATGCTAAACCTAGGGCTTGATTCAATAAAGAAAATAGAGAGAGGAGAAAATACATATCTGTCGAGCTTGATAAAGAACTCCTTGCTTAAGAGAAAGTTTTAAAAAGGAGAGAGAGAGAGAGAGAGAGAGAGAGAGAGAGAGAATGAGAGAATTGGCCTCGTTTTACCTGTTTAAAAATGAAATTCGTAGGGGACATGGTACGTCGTGCGGTTCACCTCAACATGGCGTACAACACTTACGTACATTTTTATCCTTTCTAAGTGTTTTGTGCTTCATGACCCTAGTTACGATTCACATACCGTAACTGGAGTTGCATCTCTAGCCGGAAAGCACCACTGCCAGCTAAAGCGGTAGGGATGCGGTTCGCATCAACACGTCGTACCGTATCCTACACATTTGATTTCCACTACCTGCCAATACGGTACGTCGTGCAGTTTGCATTTCCTTCTAGTGTGGTACGCATACTGCGTGGCTCAGCAGTACTGGTCTAATGATGGTGTTCCATTCACACGATTTCCTTCCCTGAATTCAATCCTTCCTGCTTACACTTCTGTATTCTTTTAAAACTCATAAAATCACATCAAATGCAAGGGTGAAAATGGGGGATTCAACATGCAATGACACCAAAAATCATTATGCAATTTAAATTAAACTAAATGCTAAACTACTATTTACAGTTGGTGTACCTTTCCTTCGTTCTCAGGTGGGGTCTCGGAGGTTGATTACCTCCATGATTTGTTCCGTCTCATACTCCAGGTATATTTTCAGTCTTTATCTATTTACCTTGAAGCTTTCCCTTGTGCCATTTTCGATCCCAACCCTTCCATAAGGAAAAACACGTTTCACAGTATATTGCCCTGTCCATTTGCTCTTCAATTTTCCAGCGAAGAAATGAAGTCTTAAATTGTACAATATGACTTGGTTTCCCATCTGAGTGTCCTTCTTCACCAACCGACTGTCATGTCATTTCTTACTTTTCTCTTTGTAAATCCAGACATTCTCATAAGTATCTAGACGCATTTTGTCTAGCTCATTAACAGGAGGAGCCTCTTTACACCCGTAAATCTCATATCAAAGTTCAGTGCCTTTACCACCTAAAAAAACCTTGTGCTCTAACTCGACTAGGAGGTGACATTCCTTCCCGAACACCAACCTGAAAGGAGAAATGCAGATTGGCGTCTTGAAAGCGGTTTTGTATGCCCATAACGTATCATCGAGCTGTTTTGCCCAATCTTTTCTCCAAACCCGTACAGTCTTCTTTAAAATACTCTTAAGCTCACGGTTCGAGATTTCAGCTAGCCCGTTTGCTTACGGATTGTAAGGAGTGGTCACCCTATGCTATACACTGTACTTCCTTAGCAATGCTTCAAATTGCCTATTGTAGAAATGCGTGCCTCCATCGCTCACTATTGCCCTTGGAGTGCCAAACCGTGAGAAGATGTACTT
This sequence comes from Dipteronia dyeriana, assembly GCA_032871835.1. Lineage (NCBI taxonomy): Eukaryota > Viridiplantae > Streptophyta > Magnoliopsida > Sapindales > Sapindaceae > Dipteronia > Dipteronia dyeriana. Next base: position 19,054,409 of record CM065297.1, read on the forward strand.
CTTGAGAAACTCAGTGACTATCTTTGCATCACTAGATGGAGTGGCCATAGCTTCAACCTATTTGGACACATAGTTCACTGCTACCAATATTTACCGATTCCTGTGTGAACTTAGGAAAGAGCCCATAAAGTCGATACCCCATGCATCGAATAATTCCACCTCCAACAAAAAATCAATGGCATTTATTCCCTTTTACTGATGTTCCCAGTTCTTTGGCACCGGTCTCATGCTTCAACAAAGCTCCTAACATCATGAAAAAGGGTCGGCCACCAGAAACCCGACCAGAGAATTTTTCATGTTGTTCGGATTCCACCAAAATATCCCTCATACTCTCTGGAGTGATAATGGGCTAAAATGCTACTCATCTCCTCTTCTGGTATGCACATTCTTATCATTCCATCTGCATAAGTTCAGAATAATAAGGGCTCATCCCACAAGTACCACTTCACCTTAAGCAAAATGCTACTCATCTCCTCTTCCTCTGATGGTAGTTTATGTCAATTGGCATAATATCACTAGCTAGATAGTTCACATAGTCCGCAAACCATGGAACTATAAGGTCTTTCAGAGCAAAGAGATGCTCATTTGGAAACTGCTAATTGATTGGAATCACTACCTCTTCCTTCTTGTCTCTTTCTAGTCTGGATAGGTGGTCTACTACAAGGTTCTTTGTTACCTTCTTGTCCTTGATTTCCAAGTCGAACTCTTATAAGAGCAAAAACCATTTTATCAATCGAGGCTTCACATCTTTCTTGTTCAACAAATACTTGATGGCTGCATGATCTGTATACACGATGACCTTTGATCCCACCAAGTACGATCTAAATTTGTCGAAGGCAAACACTATGGCCAAAAGCTCATTCTCTGTTGTTGTATAGTTGACATGGGCATCATTCAAGGTCTGGCTCACATAGTAGATCACATGAAGCCTTTTCTCTTTCCTTTGCACCAAAACTGCTCCCACCGTAAAATCACTGGCATCACACATTAATTCGAACAGTAAACTCCAATCTGGGGCTAAAATGATTAGAGCCGATGTAAGCTCTTTCATCAATAGGCCAAAAGCCATATGACATCCTGTATCAAATATGAATGGTGAATATTTCATCAATAAAGTACACAAGAGCTTCAAAATTTTTGAGAAGTCTTTAATGAAGCGCCTATAAAACCCGGTGTGCCCTAGAAAACTCTTAAAGCCTTTAACTATCACCGGCGGAGGTAACTTCTCTATCACTTTAATTTTTGCTCTATCCACTTCTATTCCTCGTCTTGAAATTCGATGACCAAGCATTATCCCTTCTTGTACCATAAATAGACACTTATCCTAATTGAGAACAAGATTTTTTTCTCCAATACCAATGTTTAGTTCTTTAAAAAGTTGTAAAAGGAAGTCCCGAAAACCGAGAATTCATCCTTAAAAACTTCTATAAATATCTCCACCATGTCTGAGAATATTGCCATCATACATCTCTGAAACGTAGCCGGAGCATTACATAACCCAAACAACATTCTTCTATAGGCAAATGTCCCATAAGGGCATGTGAATGTGGTCTTCTCCTGGTCTTCGAGGTCTATAGGGATTTGGTTATATCCTGAATAACCATCAAGGAAACAGTGATATTCGTGTCCTGTCAATCTCTCTAGCATCTGATCAATAAACAGCATCAGGAAATGATCTTTTCTAGTAGCACTATTTAGTTTCCGGTAGTCTATACACCTTTTCTATCCTGAAATCTTTCAGGTGGAAATCAGCTAATTATTGGCATTTTGTACTACCTTGATCCCACCATTCTTCGGCACCACCTGAACCGGACCCACGAACTATTTGAAATTGGATAAATGATTCTTGCATCTAGAAGCTTTAAAATCTCAGCTTTTACAACCTCTTTCATGTTTGGATTCAAACTCTTTTGGTGCTCCACTGATGGCTTGAACTGTTCTTCCATCAAGATTTTGTGCATACACAAGGATGGGTTAATTCCCTTGATGTCTGAAATAGACCACCCTATTGCTTTCTTATGCTCTCTAAGAACTCTCAAAAGCTTTCCTTCTTCCACTTTGTTCAACAAAGACGACAAAATCAACGGCAAGCTTGTTGGTTCTTCTAAGAAGGCATACCTTAAGTGAGAAGGTAATTTCTTTAGCTCATGTAGTGGAGGCTTTTCTATGGAGGGAGGGATTCTTGGCATGCTTTGACCAAGGTCTTCAAATCTCCACATGTTCTTGGTTCGCCACACCGGTATTACATCTAAACTCACTACATACTCTGTTATTTCCTCATCCTTGTCTTCATTTGTTGCACTTTTACTAATGCAAGCTAGCAAAGGTGCAAACGACTCTTTCATTCTTAGAAGTTCTTCCACATATGTATCCACACTCTTTACTCTCAAACAATCATCAACTAGATCCGGCTTCTTCACCATTTTAACCATATCAAAGACAACCTTCTCCTCACCGACTCTTAAAGTCATATTATCATCCCTTGGATCTATCATAGCTTCTGCAGTCTTAAAAAATGGCTCTCCCAAAAGTAGAGGCACTTCTACATCTTCCTCCATATCTAAAATCACAAAGTCTACCAGGAAGTACAATTTCTCTACCTTTTTTTTGAACAGTAATTTAATCAAGAAACCCAACCCAAACAACCAACAACATAAGCAACAGCAAAACACAAAACAAACCACAAGAACAGGGCAAAGCAAGGCAGAGAGAGCCAAACCAGGGCACATTTGCCAAAAACCAGCCGAAGGAAAACCGACAAAGACAAAAGAAAGAAAAAAAAACTCAATAAAATCACCCACTGTCCCCCCACTCAACAAAGTCACCACCACAATTAGAACCGTTCTTCGCAAGACTATCAGCAAATTGATTCGAAGCTCTCGACTTAAACTTCACCTCACCCTCCAAAAGATTCAAGCTGCTTTTAATATCATAAATGAATTGGACTAGGGCCAAATTCCCAATACCTTTACCATAAATCCACGAAACTGCCACTTTCAAATCACTTTCAAACATAATCTCCCGACCAGAACACAGCGGCGACAAACAACACAAGTCCACCGCTTTATGGATGGCCATAACTTCGACCGTATTGGAATCTTAAATTCCCACATTAAAAGAAAACATACACATCACCTTTCATCAACAGTCCCTTAAACCCCCCCTCCCCCCCCAAATACCAGCCGACCCTAGATTCCCAAGAGCCGAGCTATCGACGTAGTACTTCAAAACATTGCCTATCAGAGGGATCCAAGCTTCAGCTATCTGATCCTTCCTTTTCCTTGAGTCCACACACCGCTCTGTCAAATTTAGCAAAAAAATGTCAACCGAATCCTTAGAACCAGATCCAAAATGTTTAAACCACCATACCATTTTAAACTTCACCATGTCAACAACCTGGAAAACACTGATATTTTTTCCTCTAAACACCACCTCATTCCTCATCTCCCATAGCGTCCAAATAGTCGTAAGAAACTGCAATTACCATATTCTAACCTTTGACGAAGCTGGACATAAACCTTTCCAGCTCTCCCACCAGCCTTTGATATCTCTATTTAGAGATACTTCAACCCCCCACCAACATAAACCCTCCACCCAAACCTTCCAGGACCATACACAGTGAAGGAAGGTATGATTTAAAGTCTCTAAATCTTGATTACACATCTTGCAGACACCATCCACTTCCATGCCAAACTTATGAAGAACTTCTGCAACGAACACCCTTCCTTTAAGAAGTTGCCAAGTGAAAAATTCAATCTTAGAGGGACACCAACCTTTCCAAGGCAAGCTGAAATCTGACGTAAGGCTACCTGCAAAATCCTCCAGCTTATTTCTGAAGCAGCAAACAGAGAATAACCCAGAAGAAGAGAAGTTCCAAGCAACGGTATCCTCAACTTTCTTCCGCACCTATAACCATTTCTTAAAGCAATTCCATTGATTTACTTCCCAATCAAAAGGATCTCTTCTCAAGGTTACAGGCCATTCCCATTTCAACTAATTCCAATTACCTAACTCACTTCTAAACCCCTCTTGATTCACGACTAAAGCAAAAATCCTAGGAAATGCCACCTTTAGCGAAATACCATCGTACACCACGTATTGACATAGCCTAATATTCGAACCCTTTCCAACCACCGCCTGGATACCTTGAAGGAGGATCTGACCAGAATTATTACTGGGGATAATCACCTTCGCTATAGCCTTGATAAAATAATATGAGGCAACACTTCTTTTCCAGTCCCAAGATAAGATTTTGCTTCAATACCGTATTTTGCACACACCACCTTTCCAAAGAGAGCCACGATCAAAACGGAACCTCCAAACCCATTTAGCAAGCAAACTAACATTTTTATCTACCATTCTTCCTATCCCAAGACCTCTACTAGTCTTATTTTTGCAAACCGAAGCCCAATCGACCGCATGAATTTTTTTCTTACTCAATACCCCCCCCCCCCCTTCCACACACACACACACACACAAAACTACGTTATAACCTTTCAATCTTATTAGCAACCCTTATCGGCATTCTAAAAACCAACATGAAATACGTTGGAATGCTATTAAGCACTGACTTAATCAACACCAAACGACCTTCTTTACTTAGAAACTTCCTTTTCCACGGAGCTAACCTTTTCTCAATATTAGAGACCATCGAATCCCAAACACCTTTGGAACTAGGCCTCGAGCCTAACTGAAGCCCTAAATAATTGATTGGCAACACTGCTTTTTTACACTTAAACAACCCCGCCCACCTCAAATCATTGTCGACTTTTTCCCCACTCTAACCACACATGATTTATGAAAATTTATCTTAAGGCCGGAAGACAATTCAAAACAACGGAGAATCCGTTTCAAATTTATGAGATAAGCTTCCTTTGGTTTGAGAAACACAATGGTATCATCGACAAACTGTAAATAAGAAACCCAAATATTTTATCTAAAATTTTCTCCCATAATAAGACCTGAATTTACCGCCTTGTTAAGAATAAAGCTCAACCCTTCGACCACTATATTGAATAGAAAGGGGGATAAAGGATCCCCTTGTCTTAGACCTCATTGGATACCAAACGGATGGGTAGGGCTTCCATCAACTAAAATTGACATCTTGGGAGTAGTAATACAACCCTTGATCCAATTTCTCCATTTCAAGGCAAACCCCATTTTCACTAACATTTCCTGTAAAAAGAAATGATCCACACAATCGTAAGCATTTTCTAAATCCAATTTCACTAATAAACCGCCTTCCCCACCCTTTCTCCACTTGTCAATAATTTCCTCCGCAATCACAAAACTGTCTAAAATTTGACGATCTTTAATAATCGCCATTTGATTTTCACCCACAATTGAGGTCATAACCTTCTTGATACGATTTGCCAACACTTTAGCAACCACCTTATACATGGAACCAACTAAGCTAATTGGACAAAAGTCTCCCATAGAGGTCGGTTTGGGAACTTTCGGAATGAGCGCAATAAAAGTATAATTTAACGCTTTGATTAAAGAACCATTGTTGTGGAATTTCATAAATAAATCCATAACATCATCTTTTATCGCCTCCCAATTAGCTTTGATGAAATTAAAGTTCAAACCATCCGGCTCCAGCGCTTTATCACCATTAGAATTCCCAACCACCTTCCACACTTCTTCCAAAGAAAAGACCTCATCCAAACTCGCAGTCTCTCACTCCTTCAATTTCTTTAGATTATTATTCTCAATGGAAGGTCGATTCCAAGACACTTTTTCAAAATGACATTTGAAGAAATCGACGATCCCCCGCCTCAAATCTTGTGGCTCTGAACACACCACCCTATCAAAAGAAATATCTGAAATAAAATTCTTTTGTTTCCTATCATTGGCTAGAAAATGGAAAAACTTAGAATTCCTATCACCATCCTTAAGCCATTTAACTCTGGACTTTTGCTTCCAATTTTGCTCCTCCTTACGAATACCTTTCCACAATTCTGAGAACGTAAACAAACGGGCCGCCCTCAGATTCTCTGACACCCATCATTCACGGCTTCCTTCTCAATACCCTCTAACTTCTCTTCCAGAACAACGATCTGCGATGGTGGCTTAGCATTAGCAGCCAACCATCTCTTTATGGCTATCTTGGAAGCTTGAATTTTAGATTGAAGAAGCAGCCCATTCGGTCCTCTGACCCTTCCCTCTTTCCATCATTTTCTAGCTTCATTCAATCCTTATCCTCCAAACACCAATTATAAAACACTCTCGGAATACCAATACAAATGGCATTATGATCGGAGACTGATCTTCTAAAGCCCTTTTGCAATAAGTTTGGAAACCACAATAAGAACTCTGGTGATAACAAAAACCGGTCCAATCTCGCCCAAACAGCCTTTTCTTTGGAATTCGACCACGTAAAAGACATTCCTAACAAGGGAATATCTACCACTTTTGCCTCACGGATGAAGGTATTGAAATTCCTAATGGAAGACTGACAACAACCCTCCCATATTCTTTCGGATTGAAGAAGAACAACATTAAAATTCCCTCATAGCACCCACGGATACTAGCAAGACACCTGAGAATTCACAATGAAGTCTCACATAATCTTTCTATCACTTTCCATTTACCATAACGTCTTGAAATTTTTAATATGAGACAAGGTAGACGAGGTGCGGGAGATCATCAAGCAACACGTAAAAGATATGCAGTGTATACCAACCCGGCAGCGATATCCAAGTAGTGTGCACAAGTTACAGTTGAGTTAGATCTAGAACTAATAAAGAGGGACTTCAGAATTCAAGATACCGTAGAAGAAGTCGAGGAAGAGCTCGAGGTAGAGGTCTCAGATGTAGAAGAGGTATAGGAAAACGATATAGGGTGGGCCAGTGGCCACCCGGTTGATAAATTGGAAGAAATATCGATCAGGGAAGATGACCCTTTTAAAGTGGTCAAGGCTTTGGCTACCTTAGAAGCAGGAGTGAATGAAGGTTTGATCAGACTTCTCCACGAGTAAAGTGACATCTTCGCTTGAAGTCATGAAGAGATGCCAGGGATTTCTATCTCCTTCGCAGCTCACAAGTTAGCAATTGAGCCCACCTTCAAACCTGTTAAATAGAAAATGTGACATTTCAATGTCGAAAGGAATGTTGCAGTCAAGGCGAAGGTCGACAAGTTGTTGAAAGCTAGATTCTTTAGGGAATCCCTGATACCCTGAATGGATCGCAAATATGGTGATGGGCACCAAAGCTAAAGGGAAGTGGCGCATGTGGGTTGAGCATATAGATCTCAACCGCGTCTGCCTAAAGAACAGTTTCTCTTGCCCATGATCCATCAAGTGGTGGATTCCATCGTCGGGAATAAGCTCTTTAGTTTCATGGATGCATTCTTAGGGTACAACCAGATTATGATGCACCCCGCTGATCAATTCAAACCAGTTTCATTATCGAGCAAGGCCTCTACTATTACAAGGTAATGCTCTTTGGTCTTAGGAACGCAGGTGACACCTACCAATGACTGGTCAATCGGTTATTCAAGCAGGATATAGGAAGGACAATGGAGGTTTATATTAATGATATGATAACCAAGTCCCAGGTGGTAGAACAGTATTAGGACCACCTCTGTCGAACTTTATAGATGGTAAGAAATAACCAGATGCAGCTGAATCCTGCCAGGTTCATGGTCCATGAGAGGGGCACAAAAGCTAACCTAGAGAAGATCAAAACCTTTAAGGATCTCGAATCTCCCAGCTCTCTTAAGTAGGTACAGGGGTTGACTGGTCGAATAGTGGCTCTTAACCGCTTCATATCGTGGTCCACTAATAAGTGTCTCCTTTTTTTCAAGGCTACTAAACAGGGGAGGATAATAAAGTGGGACCAAAATAGTGAGTAGGCTTTCAAGTCCATAAAGATATATCTAGTAAGCCTACCGCTGCTGGTCAAGTCGGTACCCGGGGAAGAGCTACAAATATACCTAGTCATTTCAAATACAGCGGTTAGCAGAGATTTGGTTAAGGAGTGTGGTGATGGAGTTCAATAGCTTATCTACTATGTGAGTCATGCCTTAACCAAACCAGAGAGAACTTACATTCTCCTGGAGAAGCTTTCTTTCGCCAGAAGGACCTCAGCTAGGAAGTTACGCTCTTACTTCCAGGCTCACACGATTACACTTGTCACCAATCAACCTCCTTACAAGTTCTTACAAAGGCCAGATGTGTTAGAAAGGTTGGTACTCTAGGATCTCGAGCTCACCCAGTTCAATATCAAATATAAAGCCAGGAGTATCATCAAAGCTAAGGCACTGGCAGACTTTGTGGCTGAGTTCTCAGCCCATATAGATCCTAGTACCATTCCAAACCTAGATCTAGGCTCCCGAAAGGATCAAGAACTAGTAGAATGGTTAGCTGACCGATACGTTTGGGTCCTATATAAAGATAGGGCATTCAGTCAAGCAGGTAGTCGAGCTACAATCATCTTAACTTATCCTGAAAAGGTTTAACTCTATCACTGTTTTTGCTTCGAGTTCAGTGCCACACAAATGAAGCCGAGTATGAGGCTTTATTGGCAAGAATAAGGGTAGCATTCAAGCTCAAAGAATACTATCTCTATGTCAAGAGTGATTCATAATTGGTCGTCAACTAAGTAACCGGGCTCTATCAGGTAAAAGGTGACAACACGACATCTTACCTCGAACAGATCCAGCAGCTTAAAACTCGATTCAAGGGATTTAAGATAGAGCAGATAGCTCGCTAAAAAAATCATCGAGCAGACATCCTTGTTAAGATAGCGGCTAATGGAGGACAAGCTCTAACTAAGGGGGTACCTCTCCAGGTTATATCTCAATCCAGCATAGCCAACGGTAATGAGGTCAACCCAGTATACCGAATTCCGTGTTGGATGGATCCCATTATGGATTACTTGTATGAGAAGTAGTTTCCCGATGATTCTAATTAAGCTCGTAAGCTCAAAAGGATCTCAGTTCACTTCTACTTGGTAGACGGGTACCTTTACCCTAGAGGAAAGTCATTACCCCTGTTCTGGTGCCTCCACTATAACAATGTTGTATTGGCACTTGGAGAGGTGCATTCAGGGAACTGTGGTAATCACCAGGTATGGTGCATGGGATACTATTGGTCAACCCTACAATATGATGTAAGACAGTTCATTCAATTCTGTAAACCTTGCCAGAAGACAGCCAATATAAATCACCTTCCACTATAGCGGCTCTCCTCCATCAGCTCGCCGTACCCCTTCGCCATTTGGGGGGTAGTCCTAATCGGGCCCCCTCCTTACTACTCATGGGCAAGCCAAGCATGCAATATTCACGATAGACGACTGTTAATAGCCAAAATTGGCTAGAGACCAAAGGGAAATATTTTACCTCCATATCCCGAGTCCGAAATCGAGATTACCTACCTTGGAACCGAAGTTCCCAGGGTCGAGCTATTAAGGGATCGTGCAAGAAGCAAGGAAAGGTCGTTGCACCCTAGGAACACCCTGGGTGAAGCTGGACACGACCAGATCAACCTCCATATAGCGAAGTAAGAACCCAGGGTAAGGTCAGTACGGGACGTCCCAGGCTCCCCGAGGTCGAAATTACCTCGTAACCTCCCTAGAAGCCAGTCATCCTCACCAGACACGGGGAGAGATCTACGAGGCATCAAACTCATACTATAATGTCGCTCTATCTTACCAAGGGAAGAAACAAAATTATCTGAGCGGGTGGGAAGAAGCCCGCAGAAGCCCCGTCATCACTAACATGATCATGCCAAGCTCCAAAAGGAACCTGGAAAGGTCAGATCAAGCTCTTGCTACCAAGGCCAAAACATAAGTATACCTCACTCTTTGAGGAAGCAAACTCCATACTTAAAGACCTCCATGAGGCGTCACACCATGAAGGCACATAGGATCATATCTATATTCTAACAAACACTAAATCATCGTGCATGTGCAGGTCAAGTGATTGAGTCCCAATAGGAAACAAACTTATCTCCACCCAAGATACCCTCGAATTCATTATTAATTAAAGTCAATGACGTTTAAAATAAAGGATCCGCCCGATAAGGGGGGATGGGATTCAGAGGATAATGGCGGGAGAACCATGAGTTTAACCTAATTGGATTATGTATTGTAGGGAAAAAACGGTTTAGAAACGCAACAGAAGCGTGAAAAAAACGAAATTAGGGTTTGCGTATAAATAAAAAAATTTCTTTTTTATGCAACAAGAACCTTAACCCTAGATTAATAGATGTATATAAAAGTATCATACCTTTTTCGTGTGATGATTGAACAAGCATCGAATTGATTCCGCAAGATCTTCCAATTCAATCACGAACATGAATCACCTAGGAGTGTGGGCTCCCTTTCTTTAAATTGTATTCTTGAGGATGGAGACAAAGCAAAAATCTTTTCTTTGCTAGTTACAAATATCCTCCAAGAGAAAAATCCAAGAACGTCGGTCACTTATGAATTATCAATCAATTTGATTGTAACTCGTGTGAGCCTTGATTTGATGTTGTACACAAAACCCTTTTGATGTAAAGGATATTAGTATACTATCGAAAACAAAAAATGTTCCTCTTTTTTCTCTACTTGACCGAATTCACACACTATTGCTTAGAGATGATTGAATTTTGTCTAGAATAAAATCAGATTTTTCTCCCTCAAAATTCCTATGATGGCCGACACTTTCTCTTAGAAAAAATAAGCTTGGCCGAAATTCCTCTCAAATGCCTTAGAGTTGGCCGAATTCATCATGCTCATATATATAGGATCATAAATCCTTTCCTAAGAATGATTCACTTGGTTGGAAAGAATCCTTTCCTTAGGTGGATTTATTTGGTAGTTAGAATCCTTATCAAAAAGGAAATCTATCCTATCCCATATTGAACATGTGATGACCGAATTTCCCTTCTTTAGTGTAGATTAGGAGAGTTTATCTTTTCCTAAGAAGGATTACTTGATGGACAAGAATCCTATCCTTAGGTAGATTAACTTGGTGGTAATGAATCCTTTTCAAATAAGAATTCTACCATTAAGTAGTTTTACTTGGTGACCAAGAATTCTTTTCCAAAAAGACTTCTTTCCTACACCAAGACTCCTAATCCAACTCAATAGTGTATTTGTAACCATATTAAAGACTTCCTAATTTGATTAGATAAATAACTCCTTTTATGTATCTACTTATCAAATATAGTCTTTAACATTACTATGCTACCAATAATAGTATAATTTTAGGACACCATCTCCTATTAGGAAAAGATTTTGACTTTTAATTAAATAAGTAATTAACCAACAAATTAATTAATTCTCATTTAATTAAATAATAAAATAAAAATAATATATTAAATCTATTAACCATAGCCTAAGCCGCCCATACCTAGTATAAAGGCCATATATTATTTTTCTTATTTTATTAAATCCATTGGACCTTAATAAAAAGTCCATATGTGAACTATACCTATTCTTACAAAAAGAAACAGGTTCACATGCCTTATTACAATTCTAGATGGACCCCTATTGGTCCGGTAGAATATATCAAGTGATCCATGTAAGTTCGTATGGATTGGGGATCTTGGCAAGCTCCAATAGACACAACCCAATCACAATCAACAAATTATTCACTTAGGTCCAATCCATTTAATTTTAGTTCATTCAACTAAAGAACTAAAATTAAACTCTTAAATAAAGATAGAATAGGTTTGATGTTACTCATTCGTACCCTAGACAACCTTATTGGAGAAAGTGTATCCTCGTGTAGAATACCTGTAATCGCCAAGAGCTCATAGACCGCCTATAGTTCTCCAAGTTACCATATTTACTCATATGACCACATTTTGAACTTAGATATTTTGAATTGTCCAGAAGCCATGTTTCAATAGCCACTATTGAAAACTTAACGTTAAGATTTAATATCCAATACCTCAAAACATCCATATGATGGTATTCTACTCTCATTCAATAAATGGATCCACGATGTCCATATCTATAAATGAAGTCCTCCATCGATTAACAAATGAATACCACCAAACTATCGAGGATATACTATGCTATATAATCGTACTCATTGATAGCTCAAATGATAACACTTGCAACCATAAGTCCATCATTTATCTCAGGATTGAGATAGACTCTCCAATTGTCTTCAAATGAAAACTTTTATCCATTGATGGTTCTAGATAAAGTATTTCATTTTGATCCTATTCAATGCACCCAGTGCACTAGATTCTTTTGCCCAAAGGCACCACACTTTGACGATTTTAGACTCATCATAACACATTTGATCCCACTCAAATGCTAGCAAAAGAATTTACAACTTTGACAAGATAAAGGCGTCCAACCTTCAATCTTAAGTTGTGAATATTATTCAAGACTAACTAAAGAATTGTGTCTACCTCATACATATCTAGATGTATGAACAATTCTTCTTTTCTCATAGTCTTTTGACCTTATAATTATTTACTTTTGACAATTATAATAATTAAACTATAAATGCTATAAGATTTGTTAAACTAGAAATCACTTTATTCATATGAAAAGATTGTTAATTACAATATTACACTCTTGCTATCGAGCATAATCCTAACATGTATAAATAGGCTCGATCATGCACAGGAAAAGAGAGAAAAAGAGAAGGAGGAGAGTTTTGGATTTGGCCTAAATTCTGTGATCAGAACACGGCCACCATAGCTATCTACTTCTCAACAGGCACGAAGTTACCACCCCATTATACTAGTGAGATAGAGAGTATTTGAGTGATTTTTGTATACGTCATATGATTCATCAATAAAGCAATTCAAATTCGCTTTTCATGTCCTATTTGCACTTATCCCGGTATTCCCCCTCACATTTATCATCATACGAATGAACAAGGTATCAAAGGAACCACCCCGACTGCCGCCTCTGTGGTAGTAGTCTCGAGGGTGCTAACCAAAATTCCTCACACCAAGCGAATTTTTGGTTAAAACTTTCCGGCGCCGTCTGTGGGAACACCCACACCCAACTAAGCAAACCAAAAGTTTACGTGTTTGTTGTTTTATAGAGATTATGAGGCTCCGATCCTCTTAAGGACAGCCTGAGGCATCGAGACAATCTTTTGCTGCATCCACATGAAAGGCTCCAAGGAAGGGTAGGAAATCTGGGCACCATAGCCAAACTTCGATCCAGCCAACCATTGTGTGGATTCCTAGCCCTCCTAAGATAAATCAGGCCATGCTCGATCAACAAGCAGCGGCCTTCGCAAAAAATATCTGTCTTCACCTACCCGTGGAGGGCATTGCAATCCAGCCAGGAAATCCCAACACTTAGGGAGAGCTGAGTAGACCTGGAACCAGACAGCCCGTCTTTGACTGGTTGGGACCTCCCTCGCTAGAGCCGGCCATTGATAGGTTAGGGCCTCAACACTCGATCTGAGATAAACTAGGGCCCATACCCATAATTCTGGGCAGGCCATCGTGTTATCAACAAAGGCGAGTCAAATAAATAGTAGATGCCTTGCCACAGGAGCAGCGAGAAGCTCCCCGTTCGGCAGCCTCAATAAGGGAAGCTTAGGAGAGAGAGAAAGGTAGCCAGTAAAGCCCCCGAGCAAATCTCAAAAACCGGGTCAAAATCTCTAGTTCATCGAAGGGATCCGACAGCGAGGGATCTAAGGTCGATTCAAAGAAGCATGGGAACAAGCTCTTAAGAGATCAGATGGCAAAGCTACAGAAAGAGATTCAACAGATGAAGAAAGGGAAAAGCAATGAGGCCAAGAAGGATCTTGAGCAAAATGAATGCTCCCTTCACCAGGAGGATCCGGGACGCTAAGCTCCCAACCAAAATTCAGGATGTTGGCAGACAAGTTCTATGACATGGAGGACCACTTAAGCTACCTGGAGAGATTCGTCCAGCAAATGGAAGTCTAGAATGCAACCAAGGCTGCCATGTGTAGGATGTTCCTAACCACTTTGACTGACTACGCGAAGTCTTGGTTCAGGAAATTGCCAGCTGGTAACATAAACTCATTCACGAAGCTATCAAATGACTTTTGTACACAGTTTCAAGGGGTCAAACCCTTGTCCAAATGATCCCAAACACCTTCAGTATATGGTTCAGGAGCGAGGTGAAACACTCCGATCATATATGGAGTGTTTTCTCAAGGAAGTCATCCATATGGGAATTTGCACCGAGAAAGAGACTCTAGCCAACTTCCAGCAAAACTTATGGGTGTGCAAGCTCTTTCAATCCTTTTCCAAGCGAATTGCCAAGCGACTTACAGAGACCTATCAGGAAGACTATGATTGGGCTCTTGAGCAGGTCGAAATTGATGAACAACTCAATGACAAAATGGAGCATGATGACATGAGAATGTCCAAGCGATAAAAGAAGGAAGCGCCCACACCTGAGCCGGTTCTGAAAAATCAGAACAAACCTCCCAACAGGTCAACATACCGGATACCCGCTTCCCAACCTAGGCATGAGAGGTATACTGTGAGACAAACATCTCCGTAAACTTCACCTTCTTCCAGGATACCTCTCATGCCTAGGTTGGGAAGTTTACTGAGATGTTTGTCTCACAGTATAATCACTACACCCCTTTGAATGTATCCCGGGAAACAGTCTACCTCGCCATTCAGGATAAAAGGCTACTCCAAAAGCCAGCACCCATGAAAGCCCCGGTTGATAGGAGAAATAGGTGCAAGTACTGCGACTTTCATGAAGACGTAGGGCATAACACTTTTGGAGTGCTATAACTTGCGTACCCAGATTGAGGCTTTGATAAGGGGAGGATGTTAGATAGAATTCTTACAACTGGTCAATGACAACATACAGACTGGAAGGGAGGTACAAATAGAGATCCGTGACTATACTAAGAAGAGGAAATGAGAGTAGAAGAATTTGATACAACAAATCCAGGTGATATACACCATCAGTGGGGGACCCAAGGCTGGCACATCCAATAATTCTAAGAAAAATAATGCGAGGAAGGTCCCTCGGGGTTGATGAAAGTCTGGTATCTTCAAGGTCGACAAGAACCCGGCTAGCCCATCTCAGACAGCCCAGATTGTATTCACTGAAGCAGATGTCTACAACACTGTACAGCTTGGACCTTTACATTAATGTGGCATCTGGGTAAGCAGGGGCAGGTGCTGGCATAATCTTGATTGATCTCAAAAAAAATGGAGTGTTGCCACTATTTTAGGTTCGAATTTAAAGCAACCAATAAAGAAGCCAAGAACAAAGCTCTCGTAGCCGGGATGAAGGTCGCCATCGAGCTTGGGGAGGCCTATGTACATGCCAAACGTGACTCACTGTTCATTGTCAACCAGTTTATAGGGATTTATCAAGCCAAGGGTGGCAATATGGCAGCCTACCTGAAGCTAATCTAGCAACTAAGAAAAAGGCTCAGGGGATTCCAGATCGAAAAGATACCTTGATAACAATACAATCGAGCAGACTTCTTGGCAAAGATAGTCACGAATGGAGGTCAAGCTTTACCTAAAGGAATACCGCTCCAAGAGATCTCCCAATCAAGCATAACTGTAGGCAAAGAAATCAGCAAAGTGGATCCGTCGCCCTATTGGATGGACCCAATAGCTGTTTGCCTCCATGAGAGAAAGCTTCCCGAGAACCCCAACCAAGCCTAAAAGGTCAAAAGATTATCAGTTTGATACTGGATGATTGATGGATACCTCTACCTGAGGGGTAAATCCATTCCTCTACTTCGATGTATCCATCCAGACGATGCCAGTTGGGCATTAAAAGAAGTCCATTCTAGGGACTGCGGGAACCACATTGGCGGAGAGGCTTTAGCATATCAAATGCTCCGTATGGGGTACTACTGGCTGACTATTTATCAAGATGCGAAGAGTTTTATGCAATCTTGTGAACCATGCCAGAGGACCTCGAACTTAAGTCACCCACCACCGGAGCAATTGTCATCTATCAGTTTACCTTACCCCTTTGCCATGTGGGGGGTCGACTTGATCAGACCGCTTCCTACCACTCTTGGGCTAGCTAAGCATGCTATCATGGCAATCGACTATTTTACAAGGTGGGTCAAGGTTGGACCTCTCTCCCAAATTTCAGAAGAAAACATGACATGGTTCATGAACCAACGTAGTTTGCAGGTTCGAGACTCCACTCAACATTATAGTCGACCTAGGCAAATAGTTTGACAATGCCCAATTTAAGGACTTCTGTGAAGGTTAAGGAATCCACCTCAGGTTCTCCTCAGTAGCCCACCCTCAGACTTATAGGCTGGTCAAATCCACTAACAATGCTATCAAGAAGCTGTTGAAAAAGAAATTGCAACAAAAGAAGGGCAAGTGGCCGAAGACCTCCCCGAGGTTCTCTAGGCATACCGGACTACAAAGAGAACAGCTATCGGAGAGGCACCCTACACCTAGCCATCGGAGTTGAAGCAGTCCTTCCCATCGAGCATAAATTGACCTCATTTAGAGTACAACACCTTGAACCTGAGAGAAACAAGACCGGGTAGATGAGAAAGTAGCTATATACTATAGCAAGATTGCCCGGTATTTCAACAGAAAGGTCAGAGCCTGAAATTTTGAGAATGGGATATGGTTCTTAAGAAAGTAACCCTGAACACCCAAAAAAGGTCGGATGGAGTCTAAGAACCCAACTGGGAATGGACATATTTGGTAAATATGGTGGTCTGTAATGGGGCATACAAGCTCAAAGATATTGAGGGTCGACCTATTGACCACACCTGGAATGCAGATCACTCAAGGAGGTTTTATCCTTAGGTAGAGGACTCCTGAGTAGGCTACCTCCAATTAGGTTTCAATAAAATTCCCAACAGTAATGTACTCCATTTTGATCATCAATAAAGTCTATTATTTTCTCCATCTCCGATTGTGTTCTCCATAAGCTATTAATTTCTCCATATACGATTAGGCTCTCCACAAGTAAGTTCGCCTCGAGACCAAGGATTAGCCGGGGAAGCCCCCTCGCTACCTTTGACACCTTGGTTGGGCACTACCCCATGCCAAGAAGAGTCTGAGTATAAGAGCATATTTGCCATCCATATCTCGAGATCAGGATATAGCTAGATAGCCCTCATGATGCCTTGGTTGGGCTACCACCCCCCAAGAAGGGTCTGAGTGTAAGAGCATAGTTGTCATCTAGATCTCGAGACTAGAATATAGCTAGATAGCCCTCCAGATACCTTGGTCGGGCTACCACCCTCAAGAAGGGTCTGAGTGTAAGAGCATAGTTGTCATCCAGATCTCGAGACCATGATATAGCTAAATAGTCCTCCTGATGCCTCTGGCGGGTCACTACCCTCGGGAAGGGTCTAAGCTTTAATGTTGATTTACTTATTGGACTAAGGTTGCCATAACAAGATACCTTCCCGAATACGGGGATAAAGGGGTATCTACATCGTTACTACACAGTTTTCACCTAAGTATCAAGCACTTGATCACTACTAACCAGTGATTTTTCATAAGCGTGTGATTTTTTTATCAACAGGTTAAGTTTTGAACTGGGAATCATCAAGGATACAAGATACAGGATTCAGAATTCTTCTTTACCAAATTTGATTAAGTAGGGATTATACTAAAGGTCGCAGCAAGGTCGAGGTCAGAAATTGTGCAAGGAATTCACAGTCGAGTTTGAAGTTTATGATCAGAATTAATCAAAGTAAGCGTGAAGGAAATTAAAAAAATGAAGCTTTCATTGATGCTAAGAGAGCCTATCCACTAGTAAGGCTACAGTCATCAATCAGGGAGCCCAAACCCCGGTTTTAGGCTATAAATAAATGAAAAATTGATTAAACAGGTCATGAGTAAAGCGGGGTGCCCACCCCCTTTTCCGGGCAATCAAAACAATTGATGAGAAGATTGTATCAAGCTCCAGCATCCTCCTGGTTCCCTTCAGTTGCTCCTCCTCCATGATGGTCCTCGCTATCTGTTCCTTCTTCCAATGGTTGCTCATCCTGGTAGGCCACTTCAGCTACTCATTCCTCCTGAGGCTGCTCATCTGCTTGTTGTTCTACTTGTTCCTCCTCCAGGACCTTATTACTATAGTCATAACCTTAGAGGGAATGGTCGTATCCATAAGGATAGATGTTGCCTCCGTTTCGCTCTATTCAACCTCCAACTCTGTTCTAAGAGGCACTTCAAAGTGGTCTATGGTTCCCTCCTAAGCTTCTGGTCGAACGCCTTCAGGCTACACGAGTTGAACCCTATCTAAGGATTCCCCGGGACCCTAGATAGGAAGGACAGAAGGAGGATGAGGAGGGTCTGCCATATTCCAACCATGCTAAAATGGCTCACTCCATCACTATCACGACGAGACATCTTTACGATAGCCATGATCTTCTCTCTATCCCAGTTAGCAATAGTGAATAGGTCGAAGGGAAGAGGGAGAGCTTTAGCAACTTGGAAGGAAGTATAAAAATACCCATCACTAAAGGAGGCATCCAACTCGGCTTGAAGCTTGGCCACCTGTGCGTGCAGGTTCTGGTTCTTGATGTCTAGCATCCTAGCCTCAGCTTTCCAAGTATCCTTGTGCTTAGCCCGACATTCAGAGTGAAGGGTGTCTTGATCAAATCACCATTTCAACCTCTCATAGTCGTAGTGAATCTCGACCAACTCTTCCTCCATCCTTCTCTGGCTGGAAGTCATCTTCTGTACTAAAGCTTGAGCTTACGTCAGTAACGCTATTGCCCTCTCAACTCCAGGCTTAACTTTAGCCACACGGTCGCAAAGAAAGGCCACCTGATGACAAATGGCCACATTGAATTGAAAAGCCTGTAAATTGAAAAGAAATCAAGTTAGAAAATAATCAAGCTAGTCATCACAGGAAAAGATAAAAGATGATGGTTACCTTGTCCAAATGGGTGGATCCCTTAGTGATCAAGATGTCAACGGGCATTGAAGCCATCAGGGAAAGACTGCCACCTGGGTAGGATGAGACAAACTACCCCAAGACCTCGTCAAGCAGGGCAGAGCTCGATTGATATTATGGGCGAGCGGGAGGATCCTCTGCGACACCAGCTTCAGGATCCTTCAAAGCTTTAGGAATCAAGGACACGGATGAAGGGGTAGAAACATCTGGAAATTTAACCACGGGGGTGGCAGAGGTAGTAGTAGTAGCAGGGGCAACTAAATAAGGTGCAATAGTAGTTGTATCAGTAGCAAATGAAATATAGGTCCCCTTGCTCCGCACCTTGGTAGCCCATGATAAGGAGCGCCATCTTGGACCTAAGTTGGGAAAGGGACGAAACAAGAGCAGGTGAAACCCTAGCTAGAACAGTTGGCCCCTCTCTCTTCGATGTAGCCCAAGGGACTCCCTAGGTCAACCTGGCAGGAGGGAGAGGGGTGCGAGCTTGCTAGGCATAGTGGGAAGCTGGAGCAACAATAAAAATTGTTAAAAAAAAGATGTCATAACGAAGCTAGCCAATGAAATAGGACGAGATGGCTCAGCGTTACTTCACTTATGAGGAGTAGCAGCAAAGATGCGCATCAAGTGATTCACCCTGTGAGGATCGAAGAGAGCAGGGGCAGGAAACTTCATGTTCAAATAATTTATGGCGATGATTGCCTTTAAAATTACTTCAGATTCAGTAGGCAGAGAATCCCGATCCCATAATGGTTTGTTATTGAAAATTATGGGGACCTCAAACCCGTGTCCGCCAATGAAGATCGTGTTACCCCAATCATTCCCTGCCAGAATACATTCCTCTTTCCAGGTGGGATCTCTCTTTGAAGCACCAAGAATGATGAAGTTGAGCTTGTTCTTAGCTTTCGTATAGAACTGACCTTGGGGGTCACCAGACAGTTTCCAATCTGAAAAAGGTAAGTCAGCTCCTCTATACTGGGCTCCCTGAAAACTTTACCCAGCTCACTCTGCTCCCTCCGCTCCCTCCACAGCATAAAGAAACCGATCAGATATCTCCAGAAGCCAATCGTCAACTGGAAAGGATCAAGCTGTAGGGCATTGAAAGCTCATCAAAGGGTGGGGTGGAGAGGAAACCTGATGAGGACCAGGCAGTTGATCACCATTCAGCTAAGATTGGAAAAGATCTAGATCATTTAACCATTCGTGGATGACCAATGGCAAGAGCTAAAGCTAAAAGGATGAAAGAAGCCTTAACTTGTTTAATGGAAAGCATTTGGAAGGAGCAAGCTAGTCAAGATTTGGTCAAGGTTCTAAGAATGCAAGAAGAGTATAAAATGGTTAACATGTGTCAAACAAGTCCAAATCCCGAAGACAAGAGTCCAGCCTTGTTAGAATGAAGTATTCTAGCCTATCTTGAAGAATAAAAGGTCATTCGGTCATGTTGGGTTTTGTGGGCCTATTTTATAATTAGTTTAGGTTTAATTATGTTGGGTTTTGTGGGCTGATTTTATAATTAGTTTGGGTTTAATTATGTTGGGTTTTATGGGCTTATTTTATGATTAGTTTGAGTTTTAATTATGTTGGGTTTTGTGGGCTTAGTTTATGATTAGTTTGGGTTTTTGTGTTGGGTTTTATTTTGTTAAGTGTGAGTTCATGTGTTCTTTGATTAGGAATAAGGAGTTACAAAGGCTGAATACTTTATGGCCATTATTCATGGTCTAGATGTCATTTAGTGGGAGGTTACACATTTAAGGGCTCAAAAAATAAATAGCACTTTTTGGAGGTAGCATTTCAATACTGTCACTGCATTAATAACTTATGTTTAAAAGGCACCAATTATGGTGAACAGACAAAAATACCATCAATAGTTGTTCCACATCAGATTTCTTTTCATTCATTTTGCAGTGATAGTTTTGAAGTAGAGAGAGAAAATCTCGTTGAAACTCAGACAATCACTTGAAAAGCGACGGAGTGGCGCTGCACAGACGCATTCGGGGGTCGAGCTCCCCACCGAGCTCATGGTGGTCGAGCTGCCCAGTTAGCACGCGGCCAGAGGGCAGCGCCCCCGGAGCTTTTTTTTTTCTAGTCAGTTCTTAATATGCTCGAAATATAATTACAAAAGGCTCAGAGCCTTTAGTAAAAGTCTCGAACCCAGTAAAAAAAAAACTCAAACACTTGACAAAAAGGCTCGAACTAAGTAAAAAAAATCTCGGGCACTTAGCAAAAAAGTTCGAACCCTTACCCGAGCTTTTTTGGTAAAGGTTCGAGCTTTTTTGCCAAGTGCCCGAGCTTTTTTTAGTTAGTTCGAGTTTTTTTACCAAGTTAAAAAAAAGCTCGAGCACTTGGTAAAAAAGCTCAAACCCAGTAAAAAAAAGCTTGGGCACTTAATAAAAAAGCTCGAGCTTTTTTTTAAATAGGCTCGAGCTTTTTTACCCAAGTGTCTGAGCTTTTTTACTAAGTGCTCGAGCTTTTTTTTAACTTGACAAAAAGGCTCGAACCAAGTAAAAAAAACTCGGGCACTTGGCAAAAAATCTCGAACCCATTAAAAAAAGCTCGGTCACTTTGTAAAAAAGCTCGAACCCGTTAAAAAAAAGCTTGAACTTTTTTGCCAAGTGCCCGAGCTTTTTTTTAACATGGTAAAAAATCTCAAACCAAGTAAAAAAAGCTAGGACATTTGGCAAAGAAGCTTAAACCCGTTAAAAAAAAGCTCGAGCTTTTTTGCTAGGTGCCCGAGCTTTTTTTTACTGGGTTCGAGCTTTTTTACCAAATGCCCGAGCTTTTTTTTAACTTGGTAAAAAAGCTCGAACCAAGTAAAAAAAAGCTTGGGCACTTGGCAAAAAAGCTCGAACCCTTTAGAAGAAAGCTCAGGCACTTGGTAAAAAAGTTCGAACCCATTAAAAAAAAAGCTCGAGTTTTTTTTGTAAGGGTTCGAGCTTTTTTGTCAAGTGCCTAAGCTTTTTTTTAATTGGGTTCTAGCTTTTTTACCAGGGGTTAGAAATTTTTTGAACCATATCAAAAAAGCTCGGAGACAAATCTTAGACATTAACTTAACAAAAAAGCTCGGAGACAAATCAAAAAAACTCGGAATAATAAAAAAAATCTCGGAATCATATCAAAATAGCTCGGACACTAATAAAAAAAGCTCGAAATATTTTAAAAAAGTCTCGAACAGAATTCGGAGACTAAATGTTCATACATGTTCGTACAAAGATTAGGACAACAAATCATAACGAATTGATACATTGTTAAACCACACAGAAATATATATGACAATATATAAAAGAAGATCACAAACATATGTTATTTTTTTTAGTAGAATCTAGAGAGACGAGTTTTTTGGAGAGAGATGAGTTGTAAATCGATTTTCAAACAACTATTTTGGAGAGAGTGAGAGAGAGGAGTTATCGTTTTCAAAGTGTAGATAGAGGTACAATGAGAATAAAAATAGATTATTTAAGGGCAATTTGGGTAGTTCACCATAATAGGTGCCTTTTAAACTTAAGTTATTAAAGCGGTGACATAATTACAACACACACAAAAAATGTGACATATCTCACCATTTCCACCACATTTAATAGGCAGTTATATTTGTGTTGTATTGTCATTGGCCTTTGTTTTATATAAACAAGGCTGCTTTTTCTATGTAAGGGTAGAGATTTGAGTAATATAAACTTATTTGAGCACTTTGTGAGTGTTTTGTTTTTAAGTTCTTGCATGAACTTCGGAACTTATCAAGCTTATTCAGCTTGTGGCGTTCAACAACCTCAAAATCTTTGTTTTGCCTTTAAACTTATCAAACTTCATAGTTTGTGGCGTTTTGGGGAAATCAAAGTGTTGTTCTAATTTGCTTTTATCATCATTCCATTGAAAAAGTGATTAGAATAGTTTCTCTTACTTCAATCTTGAACGATCGGGTTTGTTTCAATTAGTTGGAGGGTGTAAAATTGTATTCCATATGTATCATAGCTCTTTAGCTATTGGGGTGTATGGTTGCTAAATTACTAATTTCCATCAAAACCTGACCCCACTCTCGAGAGTCACGACATAAATTGGAAGCACGCCTTTGGAAGGATTGTAAACGTCATAATTTTTGGGCAGAACCGAGATGGAAACGCTGTCGGGGATGCCATACTTGGTCATCAGGCGATCAATCGACCTCGAGTCAGTAGTAGAATACGGGATAACCCTAAAGTCGTAGGGAATACGCCTCTCCAAAAGGGAACCCGCAACTACAACTTGACCATTCTTAGCAGCAGCATCCCCACGTTCCCGGTCCCGGTCCCGGTCTTCGTCGACCAAGTTCAAAGGGTTATCAGGTCTATTAGAGAACCCGGTCCCGATAGCCACGTTTCTATTTGATCAGTGAATTTATGGGTCATAAGAAGAGTCGTCGTTGTCAAAACTCTTTCCCGCTCATTTTCCATGGACGAGACAAGCAAGATCCTTTCTGTCTACTATGGAGTCAACAGAATCATGACTGGTTTTCGAAATGGTAGAAAGAGGGTTTGAGTTCGACCAAAGAAAAAAGGATGGCAAGAGGAAGGTTTTCTATCTCTTTGAAGATTTGAAATTTGAAAATAAGAAAGCACGAGGAAGGAAACGAAGTAGCCGGGGTTAAATAGAAGTGAATGAAGCAGTGACGTCGGGGACGCGGAAGCAAAATCTTCGATGGAGATTGCCTTGAATCCGGGGAGCTGACATAACGCAGCCGGATTATCTTGAGAAACGTACCGGTCTCTGCTCGCAACGTCACTTGCGCATTTAATGAGAGGATTTCTACCAATATTCTGGTAATAACAATGGAGGAAAAACTTCCCAATTAAAAAGAAGTCTGACTCCAACCCCAACTCAATCACCGGTGTTCAAGTCAGAGGGGACTTCTATTAATAGCCAAAATTGGCTAGGGATCAAAGGGAAATTTTATGCTTCCATAGTCCGGGTCTGAAACCAAGATTACCTACCTTGGAACCGAAGTTCCCAGGGTCGAGCTATTGGACTATCCAGCAAGAAGTAAGGAAAGGTCATCATCACCGACCTTGGAAAACAACTCGATATCGCGAGGTTCATCATACGAATAAACTAGGTACCAAGAAACCATGAACATGGGAGTCCTAAGTACCGGGATTTGTTGGACATGTTTTGCCTAAGTACCAGAGCCCTCTAGATATAGACGCGTGGTACCATGGCTTCCCAGAAAGGACGGTCACTCTTGATAGCGAGCTTTGGGAAATTTTTTGACTAATTGCCTTGGTAATCTAGAAATAGTCATTTGGTGTGCTTAATTTCTTACACTTGACAAATTTTAAGCCTTTTTTATATGACCAGAAACTGTTAAGTCAGGTGTATGCAGGGGACTAATTATTATATCCAACCTGTGACATATATGGAGTTAGACAGATCCAACCAATGAAGGAGGATAGCAAAATACAAATGCAACGAAGAAAAACAAAGATATTTTCATTGATCAAACCAAGGAAGCCCATCCCCTAGTATCGGGCTACACACAACAAAAAGAAAAAAAAATGACATAACAAGTTTTCCTAATCTAGCAAGGAGCCCACCCCTTTTTACGGGCAACATACAAAGCAAGTTCAAACAACTAGTTAATGCATCAACCTTCTTCTGGCTGGTTCCCTCCACTGCCACTCTTCTAAAATCCACATCCACTTTCTCTGTAAGCTCAGCTCCAACACCCTATACAACAGGGGGCTCATTAGATACTTGATCAATCACCTCCTTGGCAGCCGCTTGCTCCAACACCTCCACATTGGTAGGTTGATCCTCCATCATTTCCCTAGCATAATGATGGCCCTCTACCACCTCCTTTCAAATACTCTAGTCCCTTGCCATCACAGAGGGTCCAGATGGAGTAGTAGGCAGGATTGAGGCACATCCTTCAGCCTGAGCCACGGTATCATCAAGGGACTTCAAAAAGGGATCTGCTCCAATAGCCTCGGTACCAGGCAGGAAAGAGAAGATAAGTCTCTAGTCTTCATCCTCATCTGCCCCCTCCCCAACTCCAACAGCCCGAGAGGAGCTAGGCTTATCAGTTGTCAGGGAGGCCATCTTTTTGGCCTTCTCAATTATCTCCACTCTTTACCAATTCTCAATGGTGTGTAGGTCAAATGGTGAGGTTAGAGCTTGGGCCATATGGAAAGTAGCGTATAAATATCCATCTCTAAAGGAGGCGTCCACCTTAGCCTCCAAGCTGGCAACCTTAGTGTGCAAAGCTTGGTTCTCTTTTTCCTAATCTTTGGTTTTCCCCCCTCTGGACATCCCTCTCTAAGGCCCGTCTCTTCGACCAAAGAGTTTCTTGGTCATAAGCGTGTTTCAACCACTACAAATCACATCGAACCTCATTCAAAGTTGTCCCCGTTTTGTCCAGGTTGAGGTTCAAATCATGCACCATATTCTAAGATTGATGGAGCTTCCTACAGGCCGCTTCGAGTTAAACCTTAGCAGTCTCAATACGCCCCCTAAGAGAGGTAACATGGTAGCTCATGGCAACATTAAACTTGAAGGCATGCAAGTCACAACAAACATGTTAACTACCATCTAGGTACCAAGCATGCACTTATGAAGCAGTATGAAGCAGGATATCTTACCTCGGCCAGGAGGGCAGAAACCTTGGTGATCAGCACATCCACTAGCATGGACGTCATAACTTCTAGCCCCCCACTAGAGTAGGAAGCTATGAACCGACTTGGAACCTTATCTTGGCCATTAATCCTTGGCTTAGATCGGAGTTGGTCCCTAGGAGCAATAACAGCAGTGGTCATAGCCGGAACAATATCTCCCCCAACCCCGATAGAAGTAGTAGTAGACGGGGGAGAGGGAATAGTAGCAAGAGCAGAACCAGCAGTGGTGGAGGTAGAAGCAGCAGCAGCAGTAGTAGTAGCAGTAGCAGCAGCAGCAGCAGCAACAATAGAATTTTGACCCCTCACCCTCACCAACCTGGTCATTTGGGATCTAGATCTAGTTGGAGGAGGAAATGGTGCCCTTGATACCTCAACTGGAAGAGACCCGCACCTGTCATACCCTGTTGAGATAGAGGAAAGAGTACATCTTACGGTTCTAGTAGGTGGAGGAGGAGGTCTAGCAGTTTGAACAGTAGGGGACCCAGTAGAAGTGGGGTGTAAAGAGAAAGACAAGTCGCCAGAAGGTTCAGGCTCTTTCAGAACCGGTAGAGGAACCGTGAAAATTGTAAGAAATGAGAAAGAGTTAGAATCAACTAAGATCAACAAAGAAGCAAAAAACAGTGGAAACAGAAGATCTCAACTACCTATATAAGCAAAGGAGATATACAAGTAGCGGTCTACCCTTCCCGCATCAAAGAGATCCGACGTACAATATTACAGGCTAACAAAGAACTGGTCGAAGATGGCCTTTATGATCGTTTTCAACTCTACGAGGAGGTTACCTTTCTCTCAGACTGGTTTGTCATTGAATCTGGTAAGTACCTCTAACTCCCTCCCCCGATGTGAACCTAGTTTCCCCAGTCACCACCAACCACTACCCATCCTTCTTCCAAGAGGTATCCTTATTCGTAGCTCCGGGTACTATGAATTTTAGGCTATTCTTTACTCGGACATAAAATTTCCCCTCAGACCAGGTGAGTTGGTAGTGACCTAAAAGACTTACCTCAACTCATCGGACCCTACGTCTGAACCCCGGTTCCCTGTTGAGGTCATCTTTCTTACATTGCTTCGTCCACAGCACGAGAAACCCAACTAGATGCCTCCAAAATAGTGGGGTTAGCTAGAGGGGAACAAGCTATAAGCTGTGAAGCGCCCTAGGAAGAATCGGGGTGAAGAGGTAGCCTGACTCCACTATCGAAAGCAGCGGCATGAATCCAAAGCTCGCCTGGAGAGAGGATGTACATATCGTACCCCCTGTTTTAGATGGTGATTGTGATACTATTAGGAATCAAAAAATTCTTCCTCAAGCATCGGATTGTGTCGGGTGTAGCAATAGACTAAGGGGTTGACACGGAAGTCATAAGGAAGAAGAGTAAGCAACACCCCTAGTAACCTCGAATCAACTCCGGCTATATCTCTACCAGCCTTGACCTCACCAGATTACTCACTTGAGTCCTCCTCCATAATCTCGACCAGAGTATCAGGATTATTCCAGAAACTAGTTTCAATAGAGATATTTTGATAAGAGTGACAGCGTTGGAGTAAGAGGGCATCGCTCTCGCTACTATCTTCTTCGTGAGCCATCTTCCTCTGAATAGGTTTGGAGGAATCGCTTTTGACAATCATGTCAACACTATCTCTTTTTGAGGAACACATTGTAGTAGTAGGAAAAGTGATAGAAGACTGAAAGAAAGAAGTTTGAAGAAGACGAAGGAAGCAGTGGGTAAGCAAGATAGGGTTTTTGAAATGCAAAAGAGGAATTTTGAGGCGTGAAGAAGATGAAGGGGGACACGTGTTTAAATAGAATGAATGGAACAATAACTGGTAACAGAAGCGTGATCTAAGAAATGAAATTCACGGTTGATGAGAAAGGCAATTTCGATATACGCATGAACTGTTTCATTTTTTCAAACAAGTAAGATTTCCTAGCTCGACATGTGGACCATCACATTTAATGTAAAGATTTCCTCTCAAATTCTAGTAACCGGTTCAAGCGGAAAATTCCTCAAACGGTGCAAGAAACCAGACTCCAACCCTAAACAATCACCAGTGTTAAAGTCAGGGGGCACTTCTATTAATAGTCATTTTAGGTAGGGGATCAAAAAGAAATTTTCAACCTGGTTATACCTGGTAAGATGTACCTCATAATATTGAGTAAGGTCTACCCGCTGCTACTAACCTCGAGATAACGGGTTATACACTACCTAAGTACCCTGAATCCACTATCTGAAAGAGTATCGACATTAACGTCTGTAGGAACTACTGGGTACCGGGAAAGGCTAGTGACACTGTACTTTCTGCTCAAGTATCTGAATACAAGGATGTTCGACAGGTACCCAAGCACTTCAATACCACCACCTGGGTAGAATCAACATCTACAGAAAGTGCCAAGTACCAGATTGAGCAGGCACCATGATATTTCCTACATAGCACCTTGGCACAGGGATGCAAGCACCTGGATACAGTCTCATAACCTCTTCTAGGTATGTATTTTACCCATCGAGCTGGAAGGAAGTAAGCCAGAAAGCTCCAGGTCGGTTGATCAAGCACCACGTTACCAGACTGGTACCATGAGGTACCTCACCATCAGCATGTAGAATCACAATTCTCCTTCAAGCTACAGAGTTGACTTCTTTGCTATTAAAGCGCCATAATGTGATCAGAAAGGTCAACGGATTCACCATTCGTTCGAATTTAAACTTGAATGGAAACCTGAGGCAATCAACTGGAGCAATTCCCACTCAATTCAATTCCCCTTATCAACGCCAATCATTTCTATCAACATGGCCAATCAATTGGTCTAAATTGAAGGGAGTTGATTGACGATGAAAAGGGGTTAAAAAGGAACATCAGAATCCAGACAAGGTATTAAAAAACTAGGAGAAGAATGGCAGAGCATCTTCACCATTTTTCTCACCTCAGAGGATTTAGCCATTTATCAACACACACGAGTACGCCACCTCCAATCTTTGTAAATGAGAGAGATTGAGTGGTTTTAAAGATCATTGTATAAGTCCTTTAGTAAAACAGTTTTCTCATATTACACTTCTCCATATTTTTCCGATTAGCAAGCCATTTATATATCCAATTTCTGTAACCACTTTGTCACCTAGATACGAAGTATCTACCCCGATTGTAACCATCTGGGTAGCGGCCTTAAGGGTGTTGATTGAAATTCCTCACCTTGAGTAAATTTTTGATCAACAGTACATGATATCGTACTAGGTAAGTTACAGATCCCGTAACACTAATCTCCCTGTTACATCTGGCCTTTGGAGGAATTGCCTCAATGGTTGATCGGTAACCACCATGATCGAATGAGCCAGAAAATAAAGGAAGAGCTTCCTGACTATGATTACGAGTGCAAAAGCGAGCTTCAATAAAAGTGTATAATTTTTCTCTGGCTTGGTTAAGGCATAGCTCACATAGTAGATAGGGTCTCTGAACTCCATCTCCACACCCTTTCACCAAAGCTCCACTGACCGCGATCTCTAATATTGCAAGATAAAATTGTAACTCCTCTCCTAGTGAGGGCTTAACTAGTAGTGGGAGGCTAGCTAGATACTCCTTCAGAGATTTGAAAGCCATCTCACTGTCTCAGTCGCATTTCATAATTTTCCCTATTTTATGGTTTTAAAAAAATGAATGCACTTATATGTAGATCACGATATGAAAGGATTGAGAGCTATTATCAGACCGGTCAGACCTTGCACCTGCTTGAAAAACATGGTAGACTTGAGGTCTAGGATGGCCCTAATCTTCTCTAGATTGGCTTCAATTCCTCTCTCATTCACCATGAATCCAAGAAACTTCCTCACTACTACCTCAAAGGAGCATTTTGTAGGGTTTAACAGTATTTGATTCTCCTTGATCACCTGAAAGGTCTATCGCAGGTGATCTTGGTGTTGATCAGCTACCTAGGACTTGGTGATCATATCGACTACATACACCTCTATAGTATTTCCAATTTTCTCCTTGAACAATCGCTTCACCAGTCACTGGTAAGTAGCACTTGCATTCTTAAAATCGAACGGCATTACCTTATATCAGTAAAAGTCTTACCCAGTGATGAAGTTGGTCTTATCCTGGTTGACGGGGTGCATCATGATCTGATTATACCCTAAAAAGGCAACCATAAAGCTTAGAAGCTTGTTTCCAATGATCAAATCTACCAGCTAGTCGATTTTCGGTAGTGTGAAACTGTCCTTAGGGAAAACGTTGTTGAGATCGATATAGTCAACGTACATTCACCACTTCCCATTTGCCTTGGTCCCTATTACCATATTGGTGATCCACTCAAGGTATCAGGATTCCCTATTGAACTTGGCCTTTAAGAGCTTGTCTACTTCATTTTGTACCGCAATATTTCTTTCTGGGTTAAAATGTCATCATTTCTACTTGACCGACTTAAATGTAGCATCCACTGCCAATCTGTGTGCTGCCAAAGTAATGGGATTCTTGGTATATCGTCGTGACTCCAGGTAAATATGTCATTAAACTCTCGAATAAGTCTTATTAGACCTTCCTTCACTAGGTTTTTATCTTCACCACCTTCGAAGAATAATCCCCCCTGATAGGCATATCTTCTAACTCTTCTATGGGGCACCCGCTAGCCCACCTACATTTTTCTTTTTCAATCTCTTTTATAACTTGAATCTCTAATTCAAGCTCCTTCTCAGCCACTCCTGATTTCTTTGTTGTGCCTAAATTTCATGGTCTCTTCCTGGTAACTTCATAGTCTGTATGACTGTTACCTATGCACACTGCTTAGCCAATACCGTTGGGTTGGTGGACACTGCATAACACTTGTGTGCTGCTTGTTTCACACCTCTCCGACCTTGCTACCTACCAAGAATTTTAAGACATTATGGTAGATAGATAACACTCCTTTAATTTCTAGCAAGAAGAGTCTTCCTAAGATAGTATTATAGGTGGACGAGGTATCGACCACCACGAAATCTGTCATGAGATTCTGTTGGAGAGGTGTTTGCCTAACTATCACTTGTAGGATCATCGACCCGATAGGTATCAATAAGTCCCCAGTGAACAGAGGTGTGGTATAACTATTGTAGCAAGGGCATTTCAGATTAAACTTCTCAAGTGCATCCTTGAAGAGGATATCCACACTGCTCCTGGTATCGATAAGGACACGGTAAATCAAGTAATTGTTTATTTGCACTGTAACAACCATGGGGTCATTATGGGGTTGCACCATGTTGTAAACATCCTCTTTAGTGAACATGGTCTAGGTTAAACGGGAAGGTCTAGGTAACCCCTGGCTATTCTAAAAACATTTTGGCCCTCGTCAAGCTAGGGTACCTTCCTAGTGTGGTTCTTCCTGGAGTTGTTAGAAGCTTCTGCTAGTGTGGGACATCCGCTAATGGTATGAACTATCTGGAGCAGCTGCATCATATCCTTCCATTTCTCTTTCCTTCTCTCTTTTACTTCCTTGATCTCTGTCTGCACCTTCTTCCCTACTCGGATATTATCACATACCTATTGGAAGAATTCAACCAAGCAGCCCCCTCTTACCAATCCGTCAATTTTACTGCGATAAAGTACATGAAAAATTTTCCTCTAGATAAATGTTGCCAAATGGACTTCACAACGAACGATACGAAGGACATTAGAAATGAAATTACCGAATGGATTTTTCAAGTTTCGAAGCCATGTCAATGACATTAGAAAGATGTAGCCATGTAATCAGAGAAAATTCAAACCAACATTTTTGATAATGTTAACAAACATAATTTCAAGTTACAAAAACATCTGCAGAACCTAATTGTCAGTTTTTTTATCACAATGTAATAGTGCAATTTTTTGTTTCTTCTCTCTTTCATTTTAAACACAATACACATGCCTAAATGTAAAATTAAAAATTGATCATAACAATATCCTAATAATTTAACTCAAACCAAATCCATGATTTCGAACAAAAGTTGTACACATTTTCATCATTTTACGCAATATATAACAATCCAAATTGCAATGAATTACTTTAGGAAAAAGTTTAAAAAAAAATCTTCAACTATTAACAACCAAAAGTTGATAAAAGTTATAAAAGTTGATAACAACTTCAACGGTTAACAACCAAAAGTTAACGTCTAACTCTCAACAAAAGTTGTAATGAAAGTTTCATAGTTTTGCTTCCACTTTTGAGCATGTCTGAATATTATGTCCAAGCACCCGTATCTTCCGCATGCACGTTGTCTACATACTGTAGGTTTTTGGCCAACTGATGATGAACTTGATTTACTAAAAGACAGTGCTTGACAAAGCTTAGTGCAAGTGATGCGATTGTTTCCAGATTCTTCATAATTTGTACATACCCTTGTTTTAGGCCCTTCTAAGGAAGAACGTATCCTAATGTTTTTTTGTCTGCCCGATTGTCTTCTACCTTCAGGTGGATGTACAACGCAAGAACTAACATGTTCTGGAAGGACCCAACTAGAAGGATGAGGTATTGGGTGTATCGAATGTGCATATATTGTTTGAAGCCATTGAGTTGTGAAGTAATCACTGCATAGTTGTTCTTTTAGAACCTTTATATGCCTGAAAAACATTAAAACTAGTTAATATCATCATTCATTTGAATAAGCACAGGAACACATATTAAATAAGAAAGGAACATACTTGTAAACAACAACTTCATGAGCATATAACAACATATCTAAGTCAAACTTACGACATGTGCATGTTCTCAATTCCAAGTCTACGGTCCACACTATGCTTTCGTTATCCTTCATAGCATACTTGGTGTAGTCAATCGGTTGCACTACACATAGTTGATATTTCTCTTGATTATTTTCATCCTGTTCTAGAGCAAAATCTGTCAAAATTGATGATCGTTTGTTAGCGGCTTTCTGTCGTTCATGAAACCATTTTTGCATCAAGTCTTTGAGGAATTCCACAAATGTTGTGATGGGTAGCTTTTGGGCTTCCTTAGCTACAGAGTTAATTGCCTCTGCAATGTTCATCATCATAAATCCATATCTTTTCTCAGGATAATACGCAAGTGACCTTCTTTCCACACCAACATCTACAAGATAGTCAAAGGCACGACGATGAATGTTGAAAATGTCAGTCAGATATTTATCACACACTTCGGTTCTATACGAATATGCATCCAATTTATACAACTGCAAGACAGCACCACATTTTTTAGCCTTCTTATTCAGATTCTGCTTCAAATGGTAGTAACATATACAATGTGGCACGGTGGGGTACTCATTCCTC
Organism: Dipteronia dyeriana; assembly: GCA_032871835.1. NCBI lineage: Eukaryota > Viridiplantae > Streptophyta > Magnoliopsida > Sapindales > Sapindaceae > Dipteronia > Dipteronia dyeriana. Next base: position 19,087,092 of record CM065297.1, read on the forward strand.
ATTCTATTTTCAACGTTATTATGATGATCGGATATAACCATTAATTATTCAAGTGTGCTGATCACTTCACATGTATAAAGCAGAAACCAAGTCCACGCTTCATCGGTCTCACCATCCCCAAAACCAAAAGGAAACGGGTAGACCATAACTGTACCATCCTTGCATGTGGCAACAAATATAACACCTCTATAATCACTCTTCAAATGGATGGCATCAATGGCAACAATAGGCCTAATAACCGATTGAAATGCAATGATTGTCTAAAACTGAGAAAGGCATAGAGAAATTTGTTCTAATCATCTGTTTCAATTATTGTAACTGCACCAGGATTTGCTTCTGCCAACATGTGAAAATATCCTAGAAGAAATTTGTATGATTCATCAACCTTACCGTATACAGTTGACCGCGCATGTTACATAGCCATCCACGTTTTCTTGTACAGTAGTTCCACACCATGTTTCTCCCTCATATCTCTCATTATATCTTTCGGATAGATGTTAGCACCACTGCTCAATTTAGGGGAATACAATTGTTCAATTACATTAGCACTAGTAACTTGAAATTGTCCCTCATACATATCTCCTTCACAAGTATGAGTCTTAATGAATTTTTTGATAGCCAAAGCATGTAATGCTCCTTCCCAACTGCCCCAATCGTGAACTAACAGTTTATATCATTACAGTCGGTCTCAAATTGATATTTTGTTGGGCATCTGACTGTAATATCAAACCTCTCTTGCATAGTATAAAGTCCCAACTCGATCTTAAGTTTATGCTTATCCTCAAAATCTTGTCCCACAAATAAAGGTCCCTCTTGTAAAGTAGAGGTTGCTGGTGTGGTGCCAAAAGAATACTGACCTACACAAGGGATGATCCAACGTGACAGAGCCACAGGGAAAGGATCATGTGATGGACCACCAAAAGTAACGCCTCCAGCATAACCACAATTCATAATTCCTCCAATACCATCCTCAACATCGGTACCCTGCTCAACTCTAACAAAAGTATCGTCTGGATTACTAGGATAATCATGCTCATTCGGTTTCTCATCCTCAGTATCAGAATCTGTAGTGTAGCACCCAACATTATTGTACTTGAAAAACGAGGGTAGAATTTTATGTACATGTGCATCTCCACCTCCACCTGCACCTCCACCTCCACCAACTCTTTTCCCCATATCAATATAAATCTCCTTGATCAGTGAATCATCGCGAAAAACTAAATCATTATCATTGTCATGTTTCACGCGATATTTTATCCAATGTTATCGTAGCTTAATCACCCCATAAAGAATGATGTCATAAATACTTCTGTTAATCCCAGTCAATCTGTATGTCATCTCCACCAACTCATTGGATGACAACTTGTTTTCCACCCACTCCCCCAATAAGTTCCCCATCAACGTAATCTAAATCGTCTCATCGACCGTTGTTATTGATTGTTAACCTAAAGCTTTTCATAGTTCCTATAGAAAATAACAATTAAAAAAAATCAGATCATAAAAATAATCGTAAGAAAAACACTATTTCACATTTTCTAGGGATATATCACGTAAAGCGTGAAATATCTCATGTATGTCATGTTTTACGTGAAATGTCTCATATATGTCATGTTGTGCATGATATATCCTATGTATGTCATGTTGGGTATGAAATATTCTATTTATGCATTATTTTATATATGGACTTGAAATATATCATGTATATCATGTTGTGTAAGAAATATCTCATGTAAATCATATTGGACATGAAATATCATATGTATGTCATGTTTGGTATAAAATATCCTCTTTATGCATTATTTCATACAAGACATGAAATATGTCATGTATATCATGTTGTGCATGAAATATCTCATGTATATCATGTTTGGCATGAAATATCCTATGTATATCATGTTGGGTCCTATTTATGCAGTATTTCATATAAGACATGAAATATCTCATGTATATCATGTTATACATAAAATATCTCATGTATGTCATGTATGAAATATCCCATGCGTGGTATGAAATATCCCATGCGTATCATGTTGTGCATGAAATATCTCTTGTTTGTCAAGTTGGGTATGAAATATCCTATGTATGTCATGTTATGTATGAAATATCCTATGTATGTCAAATTGTGTATGAAATATCCTATTTATGCAGTATTTCACGTACGGTATGAAATATCTCATGTATATTATGTTTTACATGAAATATCTCATGGATGTCATGTTAGACATGAAAAATCTCATGTATGTCATGTTAGGTATGAAACATCCTCTATATGCAGTCAAGCAAAACATGAAATATCTCATGTATATCATGTTATGCATGAAATATCTCATATATGTCGTGTTAGATGTGAATACCCTATGTATATCATGTTGGGTATGAAATATCCTATTTATGTAGTATTTCATATAAAACATGAAATATCCAATGTATATCATGTTGGGCATGAGATATCATATATATGTCATATTAGGCATGAAATATATCATGTATGTCATGTTGGGCAAGAAATATCTAATATACCTCAAAATTACATGACTATAAAATATTATATGATGTGTCACATTAAACATGAATAACCAACTTATATCACTTTTACCGTGACACTGTTTGAAATATAATTTCAAACTAAAATCGAAATTTCTTCCATTGTCACCAAAAAAAGTTCAAATTTGAAACAAAATAACAAAGATACATCAACAATATCATCTAAGAAACACAATAATACCATTGAAATTGAAAATTTATAAATCTTGAAGTTTTGAGGAGAGATTCAACCACAAACTCAAAATTTTTTAAAAACTCTTCCTAAACCTTGATTTCTTTGTGATTTCCTTTAAAATAACTTTAATTTCTTGACAAAATTTCATTGAGAAATAAGATTTGATAAAGATACATGTGATAAAAAAATGGATTATAGAGATGAGTAATCGTGAGAAAAAAAATAAAAGGAAAAAGAAAATAAAAGGATAATTTTATAATTTATTGACTGAAAACATTAATATATTATGATAACCGGTTATAAACAATAAAAGATTAGAATTTTTTTAGAAACAATAATCCCACTATATGGTTTTGTTATTTTTTACGATTTTCATCGATATATATATATATTTACGTTGCAAAGAAAAATTAGAAAAATTGTATGATCACATTGGAACAGTCACCAAGCAGTGTACTATCGAAGATTTTTTCTACTAATAATGTGTGTTTGAAGTTTTTTTATTAGTTTTATTCTTTTAAGGGATATTAGATTTTAGTCCCTCTAGTTGGCGTTAATTTGGGTTTGATCCACTAGTTTTTTAAATTACTAACTTTAGTCCACCAATTCTCTGACAATACAAATTCGAGTCCCTACCATCCAATTTTGTTTATTTTTCGTTGACTTCTGTTAGGTCAACAGGGGCAATATGGGAAATTTGATGAAAGCTTCTATAAGCTTTTCTAGAACAAGGGTAAAATTGGTATTTCACAATGTAAAATTTTAAAAATTAAAAAATATATATTTAAAATTTTAATATTAAACATTAAAAACAAAAAATTATAAATTATAAAGACACAAATACCCTTAATAAATTTATATAATTACACTTGACAAATTTATATAATTATATATCTACCCAAATACTCATAGTAATTAAACAATGACCACAAAGCTTTACGAAATATGAAATTGACCCCAACACACCAAACATCCCTTTCATCACATTTCTTCAGACCCTTCATCTCTCTCGGTCTCTCTCACTTGTTCACCATCACCACCATCACAACATCACTCACCACAAATCTCACTCACTCTCTCGAATCCCTCCATCTCCTTATGCAATCCCTTTCTTTGTAAATCAAAACCCATTCGAATCCTTAGATTTGCAGATCTTCAGCTATGAATTTGAATCCCATTCATTCAACTCTCAGTCAAACCTACATATGAATTTGAAGATCCAAAAATTTGAAATCGAATAAACCTAGATTTACATATCTTCAGTCGCGCTCTTCATCCACGACCTTGTCTCTGGTGGTCGTTGACTCGTCTTCGACGGTCACTCATCTCCGGTGGTCAACCACCCATCTCTGGTCACTTTGTGTGCTTGCGTGAGAGAGAGTGAGAGAGATGGTGGTTTGGTGGTGCTAACGATGATTGTATATTCTAGGTTTTATGGTGGTGTTGGTTCTAGGTTTGATGATGATGGGGTTTGTGGTGGTGGCGTTGGTTCTAGATTTGTGTTGGTGGTGTTAGTTCTGGGTTTGTGTTGGTGATGTGGTGACGTGGTGATGTGGTTTGGTTGATGATATTGATGGATTTTTCCTGTTGGGTTTGTGTTGATTTTGATTTTGGTTTTGATTTCGATTTTGATTTTGATTTCGGTTTGATTTCGGTGGTCGAATGGTGGTGGTTGTGGATGATGGGTGGTTCACGGTTGGATATGGATTTGGTGGTGGTTATGGAATGAACTGATGAAGATGGTGGTGGCTGTGAAAAGAGATGAAGATGAACGGAGGTGAAGATGAAGATAACTGCTCACGGTTTCGTGGTGGCTGAAATCAAAAAGGGTGTACTCAGCAATCTCAGGGTCGCCCAAGTTGACTGATTCAAGGTGCAATTGGATCTGGGCTGGGTGCATTTAGCAGGTCTAAAGCCCACTTCATGAAGACATGAAGGGCATAATGGTCTTCGCACAAGTACCAAGGGCAACATGGTCATTTTACCCTCTGACCTTATCATTTAACATAAAGTGTTACAGAAGGACTAAAGTTAGTAATTCAAAAAACCAGTGGACCAAACTCAGATTAACGCTAACTAGAGGGACTAAAATCTTAATATCCCTTCTTTTAATAATCAATCTAACTAGATCTACGACTGCCGCACACCGTGGAGCCGAACCAAAACTGCAAGCACGATGGTGTGGTACCCTAACATATCCACCGCCAATACCAGTTTAAAGACCTCTAAGTATACCACCATCTCCCTCAATCTCCACCACCAACTTATAGCCTTCCAACCATGTCCTCCCAGTCTCCAACCATTGTTGCACCACCATCACCTTCGCGAACTAATACGGCTCTCACCATCTCTATTTGGTTTGACCGATCTTTTATTGCTATTGAGATTTATTTAAGTCAATTGCTTTTTGAAATCTAAGATTTATTTCTATCAATTAGTGGGTGAATTATTCTACAAAATTAGTTTAATTTACTACTTCAATTAATATATACCTGCATCTTGGTAAAGAATCTCAAGCTCTAATACCGTGTGAATTATTCAATACAAAATCAAAATTTCACAGAAATGAGAGAAAAGAGTGGTGGCTAGGGTTAGGCCCACATTGGGATTGTTTCTCAGACAGTTTCTGGACGCTTGGAGCCAAAAGTTCTTTTGAAGTTGGTCTAGAGTGTTTGGTAAAATTTCTGGAAAGTGTTTTTGATCTCTTTTGGTTTCCCTTACAACAGAAATTAAGTAGTTATAAATTTATACTTTTAGAAATCAGTTTCCTTTAAAACAGAAATAAAAATATACTCAATACTCTTATTAATGATTTTTTTTCAAACTTCCATTTTATCTCTTCTCTTTTATGAAATTTACAACATAACAAAAACACACTTAGCATTTATTTACAATTTATTATGATATATACTTTGTTATTTAGGATCTTTTGTTGTGCATTTTAATTGTGTAATCTTATGAATCCTTGAATCAAATTTTGTTAGTTTTCTTGATATATTCAAAATACATGTGGCAATAGATAAAAAAAATATTAAAATAAAATTATATATTTTTTAACAAAATTTATTTATTTATATAATAACAATTTTATGGTCACACAAAAATAAAATAAATTATTTATTTCATAACATGTTTATGGTCATATAAGAATAAAACAATTTTTTTTTTCAAAACATCTTACATGTTCATTTGTGTTCTTTCTAGTAATTTTGCATAGTCATAACACTTTTTACTCAGAGTTTACTAAACATATTAAAATTACTTTTGGATCTCACGGTACTTTTAAAAATCAGTTTACCAAACACTGAACTGATTCTTCTCATAGTAAATCTAAAATCATTTCCCCAATAGCAAAATCAAAAATAAATTTTTCTCCGGTATAACGATATCAAACTTGATCTTAGTTTATATATACAAAAGAATTCAAGTGTTCCGGATATGAGCCATCCCTTTTATGGATTTTAGAGTACTTAATAGAACCAAAGTATATTATTAGACCCGACGTATGCTAACTCCAACTCATATCCCATCTTTTAAACGAAAATTGGTAGGGCCCGTTGAGTTCTTGACGAAGCTTCTCAAATGGGCTCTATCAGCGAATCTTCTTGATCGGCTAGGCCTGGCCCACAGTAATTACCAGGCTGTCCCTCCACACAGCAATTTCAAAATCTCACTTCAGTCTCGCTCTCTCGCAATGGCTTCAGCAGCGAAGGGAAAGCTCGTGTACAAGATATACAGAGCGTTGACCTACAGTCTATCACCGCTGGTGTACTTGCACCTACGGTGGCGCCAACTCCGAGGCCGCGAGCACCCTCACCGCTGGCCGGAGCGTCTCGGCCGTCCATCCATGCCTCGTCCACCGGGCATTCTCCTCTGGTTCCACGCCGTCTCTTTAGGTCCCGATTCTCCTTCTGTAATTGAATGCTAACCATTTCCTCTTTTTTATTATTATATAATTTTTGTAATTTGATTATTGTTTTTCTTCCAGGAGAAGGCATGGCTACGATTCCTGTGATCAAACACTGCTATCGATTGAGGCCTGATTTCAACATTTTGATGACTACATCCACTTACTCTGCTTTGTAAGAATTCTGATTTATTTTTTTGGGGGGCATTGCCTTTGTTATTAAACCTTTTAAGTCAACTCATTTTGTGTGTAGTTCAAGGTTCTATTATTTTCCAATACCTTACAAGAACTTCATTGCTATTAGTGATTTTTTAATTGAAATAGTAATAAGAAATAAGAATAATAATAAAGAATGCCCTTTTTTTTTGTAGAGAAGTTATAGATATTCTTTTGGAGATGTGATAACAACTTTATATTTTGTAAAAATGTAATAGGCAATTAAATAAGACTAACAGTGAAAAGGTTAGATTCTACCTGAGCAATAGAAAACCAAATGATATTTCCCAGGACACCAAAATCAGTTAATCGAAGTAAATAGTTGTTTAAATCCAAAACCGAAACTTCATTTTTTGTTGAGAGTTTAGCTCCTTTGAAATCGGTGTTCATGTCATTCTTGATTTTGACTCTTCATGAGATGTTCATGTTCGTTTTGCTTCTATGCGGTTGGTGAGAGAGTTGCATTGTAGAGGTTAACACAACATTTTTGTACTCTGTTTTTCTTTACTCTCCAGTGAAGTGATTACGAATCGGCTTCCAAGTGGTGTCATATATCAGGTACATCTCTTGGGGTATTCTCGCATGTTTTAAATTTTTAATCAACATTTACCTTTCCTTATTAATCGTGCTTTGTTGATTCAATACCTACTTTCTATGATACTTCATGTTTCTACAATGTTTTTAATTTTAATATGATTAATGCTATATTGCTATACAACTCAAATGAGGTGGCAAGTGATTTGTCTTTTATCATATAAAACATGGGATGATGTCGTTAATGACATGGTAAGGAAAAATCATTTACCACATCATTGGGGTTGGTTTTTGGATTTGTTTTTTGGGCTATAATGCATTACTGTTCTAATATATGAGACAGTATCTTGCAGAGCTGCTCAATTAGAATTCTGGAATTGCTGTTCAATTTAATGGATTTATAGAACTTACTGTTGACCACATTTTGTATTCTTTATGTCATCATTGCATCTTTTGCCTTAGCTTTTCTTCTTCTCTTTATAAAACGTTTGATATAAAAAATAATTAAGGTTAAATCGAGAGTATGCAGGCAGTGTTCTTTTGTTCCATGAGAATGGTTCTGTGGCTTTTGTGAAATGAAGCTTTTGATGCCCTGATTCAATTTATTACACCTTTATCTCCTCCTTTTTACCTTCTTCTTCTTTATGACTTGCCTCTTTCTCAGCTTCACTAGTTCATAAATATTTCTAGTGATGGCTTTGCTGTTTTTCCATGACATTGAACATTGAAAGCATAACTAACATTCTGATTACGTTAATTATAATAAAATATAACATTTTCTTATGGTCTATACATTTGTTCTTATGGAACCAGTTTTACCCACTCGATATTCCTGCTGCTACGGATGCTTTTCTTGGCTATTGGAAGCCAAGTGCAATTATTATAATGGAGAGTGAACTGTGGCCAAATCTTATTATGGGTGCTTCAAAACATGGTGTAAGTATCCCTTTTTGTTGATAAATGTGCTACTTCACGCTAAAATGCTTTTAAGGTATAATTTTTTTAATTTTTTTTTTTTTATTCATATGCCATTATTCTGCAACCATCCAATACTTTTGACCTTCAAGCCATCTGATATCTGTAGTTTCCTAACCAATCATTTAAGCAGGATGAACGATTTTCTTGTTAGTCTTATCTGTATGCAAATAATTGTTTATCCTGATTGGACTTGTCATTATATAAAACAATACTCACACAGAGATATATCTGTTTGTGTGTCGGTATATGTTGTTAATTACTTAATTATGTAGTAATTAGATTTTAAGAAATGTGTGTATTTGATGATAGTTATGTAGTATTGCATAATGTCTCGTCATACTTGGTCTTCAGATTGCATTAGCATTGTTAAATGCTCGGGTGTCTGCCAAATCATTTAAACAATGGTCAAGACCGATGCTTCTTCCACTGATATCGTTATTGCTGTCAAAGTTTTCCTTAATTTCCCCTTTGGTATGTGCACTTTTATCAAATGAATACATGCTTTTTGTCATAATGTCACTGATCTTGTTGTGTGCCACAGAGCACCTCCCAGGCAATCCACTTTCAACTACTGCAAGCCCCACCTTTTATCATCAACTTTTCTGGTGACTTGAAATACGGTATCTATTATCACCTTTTACCATCAACATGCAACAAAATCAACATGCTTTTTGTTGCATGTTGATGCTAAGATGGTCTTTTCAACTATGTTGTTTAAAAGTAATTACTACTCTTTATTTCCCCAATTTGATATATAATTTTTTTAGTAAGAGTATTTATGTTGTAGTGGACAAAATATGTACAGCCGAACTAACGGGCCCAAGATTTAATAGAAGTTGAAAATAGGCCTTGAGCATGTGAAGATCAACTTTACCAAGCCCAAACCTGACCCACGAACCGTTAGACCAAGTCAAAGCACGTGGTCAAATGTGAGTTGAAGTGTAATCATGTCAGACGGATCCTAACGTCTGATAAGGCCCTTATTGTCAGATTTTAACAACTCAAAACGAACAATTAAAGCCCGTGATTCACGTCCCTATATGAATGGGCAAGACGTTGAGGACCTTGGGTCTTCACCATAAATAAAGAGATCTCTTCTCATAGAAAGGGTCCGAAATTCTCCCTTTCAACTCTAGTGAAAGCTAGCTCTCTCTCTCTCTCAACATCTTTTCAATATTCTGCATTTATTGCGGCCCTTGCCTCCACATTAATAACAGATCCTCCACATAATCGAGGTCGATCTGATTGACCACAAAAGTTGATTAATCCAACTCCCGGTCGACCCATATCAAGCGAAGAACACACCTGGGCATCGATCTGTTACACTCGACAATACCTAATATCGACTCAACTCACGCTCGATCCACAACGATTCAACGAACCCACAGGGAGTCGATTCATCAATACATTCGTTATATAGTCCATCCAACAAGATTGACCCATAGCTCGACTCAAATAATCGAGCAACACAGTTTGTCATTTCTTAATTCTCTTTCTCATTCATCGAACACGTATTAATTTGAGCGTCAGAGAGTCCCCCAAAGGTAGCACCCCCTCTTGTGGCCCATCACCGCTATCTTCTTTGTTCTCAGGTTGTCAGTGCCCACCTCGACGATCCAAAAAAATCTGTAGATCCGATCAACTATATGTGCTTTTTTTTCATTTTATATTCTATATATCTGTTTCTTTTATTGTTATTTTGACAACACTTCGGTGATTGTTAAATAAGATGAAAATGGTTTATTCTAATCTGGAGTCTCATGGTTTCCATTCAACAGTGCACGAGTATTATGATTGTGAGGAAGATCTAGGAAGTTTGGAAGATCTGAAGGTGCAGCTGGTTCACAGGCAGATTTGGATGGCTTCTTCAATACATAGAGGTGAAGAAAAAGGTCAGTTCCAGCTTGAATTTTTTTTCAAAGATTTACCTCAATGACAGTCAATATTGTAAGTAATTGCTTTCAGAAAGTATGTTATGACATTAAAGTTTTAGGATGATTGTAACATGGTACTAGTGCTAGAATTGGCTTGTTATTTCATCAATGCCAAAATATCATTTATTTTTGTCTGCTCAATTGTAGTCACTGCTAATTTTTTGTCTGCTGGCTTTCCTTTTGCAGTATTCGTATGTGGTAGTACATGGCTTGCTTTTCACGTATTCAGAATTAGTTGCTTGCATAGTTAGGGTTTTAACTGCATAATTCTTTCTTGCAGTCCAGTTGAACAACATACTTTTTGGAGTGTTGTAATCATTTTAAAAAGTTGAACAAGTATTGAGAGAATTTTTTTTTACTTGAGTTATACAAAATAAATAAATTAATAAATATAAGCTCACACATTTTTATCTGCAGTAATGTTAGGAGCTGACAAAGTGCTCAGGCAAATGAATCCTCAGATGGTCACTATTATTGTGCCTAGGCACCCTCAACACGGAAAAGAGATTGCTCAAGTATTATTCCGATGCCTTCCTCTCCATTCAACACTGTTACTAGTTTTGCACTTTACATAATATGTTTCTGTCTTGTTTGATGCTTGTTTTTTTATATTCTCTTTAATTTCTTACTTCTCACTAATCACAATCAAGTTTCCTGTCAGGTGAGATGTTTATGCCTTAAACAGTGCTCAAAACTGACTGTGTCCCACAAACTTTGCTTGATATTTGTCTGTGTATGGAGTAATTTTCGAAAATACTGACAAAGAGTGGGAAGTTAAAATTTTATCTTGAAGGAGTTTAGGGTATTGTGAAGAAAACATGCCTTGTGATTTTCTTTCTGTAATTCAACTTGATGAACTATGATTTGGCAATTTTGTTTTGTAGTTGTTCATGTTATTTTGAGTATCTGTGTATATTGATCTAATTTGACAAATTAGTATTGCTACTGGATGATCAAGAATATATTTTTGAATGCATAGCCCATAACTATGTGCTGCTGCAAAACATATTCTTGGACTCTGAATGTGTCCTGAGGTGGTGCAGGAATTGCTGAAAGAAGGGAAAACTGTAGCTTTGAGGTCTCAACATGAAACACTTATGCCAGGAACAAATGTGTATGTGGTGGACACATTAGGTATGCACTTTCCATCACTTTTTTTCTTCTTGTTTTTCAGTACATTTTGTGTTCTGAAATGCTCATTTACTTTTTGGCTGTCAACTTCCCCTTCTCGATTTCACCTATATTAATTATTAGATGTTTGTTAAAGGGTTAATTGCCAAACTTACCATGTCTTTTGACTTTATAGGAAAATATTCAACAAATGGCCTTAATTACATGAACACCCCCTACCATCAGTGGTCAACCGTTAGATTTAACATCATTGTGTCCTATTTCAACTTGTTTTATAGGTGAATTGAGACAGTTGTACAGATTAACTCCAATAGCTGTAATTGGTGGTTCTTTCTTGCCTGGTTTAACTGGACACAACATATCAGAAGCTGCTGCTGCTGGCTGTGCTGTTTTGACTGGTGATTGTTTGCTTTTATACACCCTAATTAATACCATGTCAGCTTAACATAATACTGTTACATTTCACTACTTGTTTATTTCCAGGTTATCACGTCGGACATTACAAAAACATGGTGTTGGAAATGCAACGGTTAAACCCTTTGTCAGTTCTGCAGGTTGGTGTGAAGAACCTCTTTGTCTCCATTTAATCTACATTTCAGAATTAAATACATTATTTTGTCAGATCATATATGAAGACATTTTTAGAATCATTCTCTAAAATGATGTTAATAAGTTTCAAAAATGTGTTGTCAGATTGTGCTCGACTCAATTTACTTCTGGGTCCATGTTAGCGTAAATAGTTAATCCAGTTCCAAGCTGATTTGGTTCACGATCTTTTGTTTTAGTCTTATGAATTGACTTTGCCTTTATTCGTAATACTTTATAATGGGTAACTCTGATGCTGGCCTGGAACTCTGGTAGTGATTCAACATGTTAGTGGTGTTAACAATTCTAGATGGACATTTGAGAACACATTAAAAGGATTAATCCCAGCACAATTTTGAATTATTCTTTAAGCATGATATCACATTTTTCATAGGTGTAAAATTGCTGAAGTTGCTGAAAGTTTTGAGGCAACAAACCACAGATTTAGTTGTCCTATTGGTGTCAGTTTTAGTGTAAATTTTCTTGTCACTGATTATGCAGGTGTCTGGAAAATCAGAGCTTGAAGAAGCTCTAATGAAGCTTTTAAGTGATGCAAGAGTATTGGAAGCACGACAAATGGCTGCAAAAGAAGCATTTTTAGCTCTATCAAGTGGCATTGTTGCCAATGTCTGGAATCTACTAAATTTTCATGTTTTCCAGCAGGCTCTGTATTAGGAATAAATTAAGACTTGCATGCATCATAAGTGAAATTGGAGAGTGAACTTTGCAGCTGCCTCCGAAAAGCACTTTATAAATCATAGCATGCCATACACTTGAGATCATTTAGCCCTTGAACTTCAGCCTATTTTTGATGAAAACTCTTGCTTTTTCCTTTTGTACAGTGTAATCTGCAAGACTGCAAACACTGTACTCAATTCTTTTAGCGTGTTCAGTATGCAAATCAACCTTAAACCACCTAGAACAGCATATAGACTGATTTGTGAACCATGGACTTGTACTAATTCTATATTAAAATCAACCTTATCACCTTACCCTCCAAGAAAAATGCTTTTGATGAAAAAAAATAATCTTCCCTTAAACTGCAACCGCATATGGCCCAGATTCCTTTAATATCGCAAGGCAAACATATGTACCATTGACGAGTTTTATGAACGCTTTTAGTTAAATGTTACCAGTCCCAAACTTCTTGATTGTAGCTCAATCTTTGAATTGCATGTTCTCTATGAGTTACTCTCTGGAGCTCAAAGATCAAGTGCAAAGCATGGTTAAAATTGAAAGAAATCACGGACAGAAGGTAACAGATTCATCTCCTCTAATATATATTTATAATGCACATTTTACATGTGTTTCTAGCAGGAAGCTACCTACATATATTAGCATATTGTTATGCATGCTGTTTTCACTTCTTCTGGACACATAATTTGTTAGATATGAGAGGTTCTTGGTGGATAAATTTGGGTACACTTTATATGACAGATTGCTAATGTGTTAGCAGTTATGGAGGGGTAAAACCAGGTTTGATCACCACCCAGAATAATTCATATTCTGCTATTCCATTTGTTTTATAGGTTGCTACAAGTTTGATCAGTAAGCATTATAAAAAACTTTCCAACTTTTGAATGGAAAACACATTATTATTACACTTTTGAATGAAAAATAGTTGTTTTGTTTCTAACTACTAGAAATATTCAACAAATGTTGCAGTTGGTATTGATCCTTAATGCACTAATATAAATTGCAAGAAGAAATTCCTCTTTTCTCTGCTAATAGTAAATTGGTCATTGGTGATACAGGAGAGAAATGCAATAAACACTCAAAATGCTGCTTTTGCATTTGTCATGCTACAGTTGTTGGTCCAGTATGTTGATCTTCTCACAAAGCCAAGACAAGAGGCTTCGAGTCTGTTTGCAACCTCAGTCCCACTTGTTCATCCACATGGCAAGTAAAATGCCACAATGCTGTACCACCTTGGAAAGAATTAATGATACGTTCAAAATGAAACCGGTCGCAAGGTATAGCCAGGGGACCATCTTTGTTGAGACCGTAATCTTCATAAGCTTGGTCTAGCAGCTGCCCGAAAACTGGCTGGTTTAAGTAATCTGCCTTTATGACAAACCTCCTACAGCTTTAACTACAATAACAGCCTAGTGACCTGAAGGTACATCCCGTGGCAGTTTCCTCTCTTCACCTTTGGCAAGCTTTTACCACACAAGGTATTTTTTTTGAGCTTCACAATGCTGAAGACAACACGTTTTTGCCACACACAAGGTATTTTTTTTGAGCTTCACAATGCTGAAGACAACACGTTTAAATTCAGTTGGAGGAGCCATGAACTAAGGTTTTAGGCAGTGTTATCAACTTTAGAGCATCACGAGTGGAAGCAGGTGCGTATTTATCAACTTGGGAAGAGATATTTACCATTGTATCCTATACAATTTTCACACTTGCATACCATGACCAAATATTAACATAAAACGTCTATTACTTTCGGTAATTATCAAAAGATTATACTTCTACAGTGTCTTACCTACTTATTAGGTTCTATGTTGTTTCGGTCATTGGTTTGATTTTTGGTGCTTTCTCTTTATAGAATAAACATGAAGTATTTACTCACTTGCCATTATTATCTGGTCATTCACATGTTCATTCACAAATGCTTGCAACACGACATGTGGTTTTAAAAGGCCACATAGATTCTTGGGAGTTGAAGGTAAGTAGAGTATCTGTTTAGATGAAGTACAAAATGAGTTCTCAACCAAGGAAGTAAATATTTGTTTCGATTAAAATATCGGAGGTCCAGATTTGGAAATTGTGGTGGAAATATTTTGAAATATTGTTAATATTCTTACAATACAGTGTTATCAACTTCAGAGCATCACGAGTGGAAGCAGGTGCGTATTTATCAACTTGGGAAGAGATATTTACCGTTGTATCCTATACAATTTTCACACTTGCATACCATGACCAAATATTAACATAAAACATCTATTACTTTTGGTAATTATCAAAAGATTATACTTCTACAGTGTCTTGCCTACTTATTAGGTTCTATGCTGTTTTGGTCATTGGTTTGATTTTTGGTGCTTTCTCTTTACAGAATAAACATGAAGTATATACTCACTTGCCATTATTATCTGGTCATTCACATGTTCATTCACAAATGCTTGCAACACGACATGTGGTTTTAAAAGGCTGCATAGATTCTTGGGAGTTGAAGGTAAGTAGAGTATCTGTTTAGATGAAGTACAAAATGAGTTCTCAACCAAGGAAGTAAATATTTGTTTCGATGAAAATATCGGAGGTCCAGATTTGGAAATTGTGGTGGAAATATTTTGAAATATTGTTAATATTCTTAAAATACCAAGGATATTTTTTATATTGATTCCCCTACAATACGGAAAATTCAGTTAAATTATCGATATTTACTTATTCTCAACTCATAAGATTCATCAAAGTATACAGTGATATCTATCGGTAGGTGGAGTTGGAGCGTAATGAGAATTTCACGGTCATGTATGTGTCGGGAGTACTTGGCCCTTAGTTAATTTGTCCTGATATGTTATGTAGTACCTTATCTGGTAGGAGCCTATGACCGACACTGCCTAATTGATATTGGGAATTCAGGCAACAGCCGTTTTCTCACAACTGCTGTTTAATACATGTTAGAAGAAATCAGGTACTGTTTCGTTCCTTTTTTTTTTTTTATTATTATTACTATTTTAAATTTGCATAGAGTTGGATTTGCCTGGAAGCTAATCGGTCTATTGTTCTTTAGGAAAATAATTAAGAAGAAAAATAAGTGTAAAGAAGGATTAGTGTGAGTTTTAATTGGATTCTCTGATAAAGCTGTAAAAAAAAATTGTTTTTAAAGTCAAATTTGACATTTTAATTAGATAATTATCTTAAAATGACTATTAAATTTGAATAAGTATGCAATTATACTTGTTCCATCTGAAAGTGTATCAAGTATGAGTGGTGATTCACATCCTCAAAAACTGTATATCCACTCTTTTTGTAAATGCACTCCATAATTTATTTTCTATGAAATTTTATTTATTGTTACAATTCACTTAACACTAAAAATATTATTTCCTTTATTTTATTATTTCACATTTTTGTAAATAAATCTCACTCAAAACTATTATTATTTAAAATTTTCTATTGGTTTTTTTCCTTTTAAAAGCTTAATTTTTTTTTATTTTTATTGTTATAAAATAAAAATTGAATGAAAAAAAAACATCCAAAGCTTTAAAAAAAACTCTTAAGTTATAATAAATTTTAAGTGGAAAATTAAGGATGAATTAGCAGTTCACTCTCTGGTTGGGTAGTAAGGGATTGAGAAGAGCAATTACTTTATCTTAAAACCAAAGTGTCCGTAAAAAGGGGGAAAAGCCCTTGGTTCCTAGTTCTCTTAGGGTGTTTGGCATTTGAATGGAACAGGACGGGATATGATAGGACAATTGTTCCATATTGTATTTGGAATGTCTATGATCGAACTATTAATTGTACTGATATACGTTTGCTATAACTGGGACAAAACATGACTAGAGGTACAAATGATTAGAATACCTTCTTGTTTTGTCAAATATTTATTATCACATAATAGTGACATATATGATATGGCATAATAAATTGATATTTATTTGATTTTATTAAATAAATATTTTTATAATATTGTAATTGAAAAATACTTTTGTATGTCATTGGTTGGATTTTACAAATAATTGTTTGGAATTTAATGGATTTACAAAAAATAGAAAAATAATGAAAAATAAATAAATACATATATATTTTTTTGAAGACCTGAAACCCACTCTTCTAATTTTTTTACAAACAAAATTGAAAAATTTGGAAATTGTAATATTTTTCATTTCTCCTAAAAATGTCGCCCAGATTGTCCAAACCTAAAAAATAAAAATCAAGGCCACCAGTTGGAACGGTAGCCATGTTAACAGCGATCTGAGAGAGGGGTTGTGAGGCGTCTAAGGAGAGAGAGATCTTAATAACACTAAATCAATTCCATAAAATTTATCCTGATAATTAATTTGTTCTTAAATCAATTAAATACAAAAAAAAATCTAGAAAACAAATAGAGAATAAATAATAAATCTGGACCAAATCATTATCATCATTATCATCGACGGTCAACACCAAACAAAAATATGAAAACAAATCAAAAACCCAACCATCACCAGATTCAACCATTGATTTCATGGTGGGATTTTGGGTGTTGTTTTGGTGGTGACAGTTCTCCGGTGGGAAGATCGCCGTGATTCGGCGGTGTTCGCGTGCGTCAAGAAACCAAGTCGACGACGAGCTGAGTTGTGGCGGTTTGGAGAGAAGATCGGTGATCGGGTTGGAGAGCAGAGATATAAGAGGAAAGTGGAAAGTGGAAAGTGGAAAGAGGACAGAGGGGTTTTAATTTATATAGTTGTAATTTTTGGAAGTTTTGATGGTAAAATTGTCTTTTTGGTGTTTGTCCCATGCATGGGACAAGTCTGGCCGAGGGTCTGAGGTGGGACAAGATTTTGTGGTTTTTATCCCACCTTGTATCGTCCCGTCCCTTCCCTTCCCATGTTAATAGCTTGTCAAACGTGGGACAAGAGAAAGTTGTCATTTCCTGTCTCGTCCTGTCCCGCGTACCAAATGCACCTTTATAGTTGAATTCTTTAGAACCACAAGATTATTTATTTATTTTTGTGATAATATTTATCTATCCATCCATCTAGATCATATTTTTTTTTTTTTACTTTTTTATTATTGATAAAATTCAAACGGCTAACTCGAAAGTTATTTGTTTAGATTTCAATCTTGTTCATCAATCACTAGAGCTATGCCCCTAGAGACATAAGATTCTTTAGTTAGAATGAGATTCCAACTCATCAACTTTTGAGATTTTAAGAAGGCTGCTCTTTGGAGAGCAAAGTACAATGAAGGTTTTAAGCTGTGTTAGGGGGAGTTATTGTATATCATAAGTAACTAATATTTTAGGAATAACAATTGTAATAAAAATTAGAATATGAAATATGATTACGAGAGGGTTTACAGTTTAGTTTTGGAATGGTGCACAAGTTGACACTCAACATGTATTTTGATCATGCGAGGCGGTTTGGGCTTAATATGTTTGGTCTCAATGGCAACGAAATTCAAAATGGGGTTTGGGCTTAATATGTTAGGTCTCAATGGCAACGAAAATTTAAAATGGGCTTTGGAATGAGACTTGGGCAAAACCTTACAAGTGAAAGGATCCGGTTTTATCCGAATAGTTAACCGATAGTTGCACCATACACAATAATCAGTTTATACAATTTTTTTTTAATATTATAATAATTTAAGGTTTGGGGAAAGAGTAGAGACTAAATCCATTAACTCGTGGTGGAATGTAAGTGATATACTGTTGGATCAATCTTATTTCGTCTATGTGATTTAATTGTTTACTTTAATACATAAGCATATATTTTTTCTTAGATCGAGGGTTGTTATTTTGTTAAATTGACATTTATTCTGTACTTAGATCAAAATCAAATATACGAAAAATAAAATGATAAAATTACTATGTAATAAATCAAATTTACCTTTTTAAATCTTTAATGTGTACTCTCAACTCTCTAAGGATAGATGTTAATAATTTTCATTGTTATATTAACAAACAAGGAGAAGCATACAATTTTAATGAGTAGATATGGTTTTGTAGGGTTTCCAACTCAAAATTTTCTTGAAAGGGTAGTTTGGTAAATAGGATGAGCAAGCACTTGAGTTTGTCTCGCTCTATTTCCTTAAACAAGAGGGAGACAATAAGAACATCAAAAGACAATAAGCACTTACCGGCCATTGTTGTGCTCTTCTAATCTAATTACTTTAGTAACGCAACTTTTGATATCTATACTGAAAAAACCTCAAGTGTGATGTGTGGCTAGGTGCACGGTCACAGGTTTGATTCTCCGTGGTATCAAATTCTTGAGGCCGACCTTAGGGTGCTAGGTCACAACTTGGAGTTTGTATAGCTCTCAAAGTCAGCGGTTCGCGATGGAAAATTTTAATTTACCTGTTTGCATCCTTATAAGGCCGGGGGTGTAGATCGGGTTTTTTATCTGTCTTATTTCGTGAATCCAATACACATGTTACGACGAGTCACACAGTTGGGGAGGACATGCGAATAGATGTCTGGATAAAGTCTGGGATCCTCGATATATATGTGTGTGTGTGTGTGTGTGTGTGGATCAAGCTAAATCAACTTAAAGTGTGTGTGTGGATCAAGCTAAATCAACTTAAATTTGTGACTTAAAACTTTGATTTCAACATTTCAAGCACTCATGTATTCTTAATCTAAGAATTATAAATGGATTCAAATCTCAATCATTGGGTGGATCAAGCTAAATCAACTTAAATTTGTGACTTAAAACTTTGACTTCAACATCTCAAGCACTCATGTATTCTTAATATAAGAATTGTAAATGGATTCAAATATCAATCATTGGGTTAAAAGCACATGAGTGGATGAGATGTTGACGTCAGTGCGTACTGATATAAGTTTATCAGTGCGTTGGATGTGAACCATTAGATTTACATACTTTGACTCAAATTGTATGCACTTGTTAAAATTTCTCCATAATCAATGGTCGACATGCAACGACCTGATATAAAGTATATCAGTACGCATTGAGAAGAAAAGAAATATATATATATATATATATATATATATATATATATATATATATATATATATATATTAAGTCAGTGCGCACTGATATAAATTTATCAATGCATTGGATGAGAACTATTCAATTTACATATTTTGATTCAAAGTATATGCACTTATCAAAATTTCTACATAATCAGTAATGCACATGCAACGCCCTGATATAAAGTGTATCAGTACTCACTGAAGAGAAAAGAATTATATATATACACCGAAACAAGCATTTTAACTATATTTTTACTTCTAAGTTGTTTTGCTTTGCGGTGAGGGTGACAATTTGGGGTTCCGGCATGACAACCTACAGGAACACAAAGCAAATTTTATAGGTCCGGGTTTAGCTAATTGGGTCGTATCAGAATTTTTATTTCGGTAATTGTGTTACAGTTCTACTTGATTACTAAAATATAAATGTTATTTTAAATTTTAGGGTTATTGACACCGGTTCCTTTTAAACTATACGTGAGTTTACATTTTACCCTCTGAACTTTTTTTTCTTGAACTCTTATTAATTGGCAAACAATTTGGTTTATAGTCCCCTGAACGCCTGTTTGAAGGGACATCTACAATCATGTTTTGTCAATTAATGAGAATTTAGGAGATTTAACGACTAAAAAAAGTTCAAGGGATAAAATGCAAATTCATATAAATTTAAGAGGAATTGGTACAAATGACCTTAAATTTTAAGGGTCTACATGTAATTTGCCTATTTAGGTGTAAATACTATATGAAACTCTAAAATTCAAGAATATAATAAAAATATTACACGAGTGACAAGTGCCGTGTTAGTGTTGGCCCAAAATTGGTGGAATCGTTTATATGTTTAGAGCAACTTCAATGAACACATTAAAAAAATCAATTTTGTTAAAAAAAAAAAATGAGCCCTAATTAATATACTAATTTTTTTTTGAGCTACGGTGCACACCTTAGCTACACCAAAGCTCTCTTTTTTTTTTTTTTAATATCAAATCACTCATTTTTATTTATAAAAGTTACAGGTTTAACTCTTTCATGTTTAATTATATTAATATGTATTCTTAAAAAATATACCATTGGAAAGATCTCGTTGAGATCTTTAAAATGTCACCAATATTGATATGCATTTTAATTTAATTAATATACTTATTAATTAAATATTTAACTAATTTAAAATATTATAATAATTTAGAGATTTATTGAAACAATATTCTTTAAAATTTGATTGAGATACACTAAAGTGAAAAAAAAATTAGTGTAATTTTTTTTAATGATAAATTGGTGTAATATTTAGAGTGCGTTTTTTTTCTATATATAGTGTTTGTATTAGAGTTTTAAGTAATACAATACCGGTGTTTGGATGTCCCTTTTTATTGGACTAAGTAATGTAAACAGTTGCTCCTAATACACTTCCAACTGTATTAGATAATACATAGTTGAGACATGGGTTATGGGTATAGGATGTATTAGATTATGATGATTTTTTTTTTTTTCAATTTTTTCCGGAAACCTTCGACACCCAAACCTCGTCACCTCCAAAATCATTCAACAAACAAACTCAGATCCGGAATCGAAGCTTGATTTGGATAGAGAAACAAAACCAATCAAACCAATTCGTTGTTCAAAAGAAAGAAAATAAAAAAAAACAAAAACAACACCAAAACCAATTCTAGAAACACGTGACTGAAATGAAACCTAGAAATTCATCAACACCAAACCAAAATTGAATAACATAAAAACAAAATAGAAAACCCTAATTCCAAGAACCAAAATCATCATAACCAAATCAAAACACAACTCAAGATATGAGATGCACAAACAAAAAGTCAACCAAACACACAAACACAACTCAAGATCTGATACGCACTCAAAAGCCCGAGCTGATAAAAGACGATGATGATAAACGAATCAAATAGATGACGAGAAAGAGAAGAGATCTAGAGAGCTAAAAGAGAGAGACCATTGGATTGAAAAAGCGAAACCTAGGATTTGGGATTTCATGGTGGTGGGATTTGATGATGAACGAGAGAGAAAGAGAGATTGTGTTTTCCATCTGGTGGTGTTAAAGAGGAAGATAAGTTAGAGAGAGAGAGAAGCAAGATAAGTTAGAGATAAGTTAACCCATAAATAAGACTAAAAAAAATCAAATAATCAAAAAAAAATTTATTGATGAAAAAAAATACGGAAGGAAAAAAAAGTAGAGTAGAATTATTTGTTCATAAAATATATTAATACATTCTAATACGAAATCAAATCCAAACATCGTATAACTTAATACAGTCTAATACGAAATATCACCAAACACGGAATTGTATAATAATAATATGGTTCAATGCAATACTATCCAACCCAACCTAAATACAATACAGCGTACCAAACGAATCCTTAGTGTATTGGGTTGAGGCTTTACCTTATTAATAATCATATCGTATCCGTGTTGGGCAGACACGACACACCAACCCTAATTTCCCGCTCTATTTTGTGTTAATAAGTGTAATAATATCAAACATACAATTCATTTTGTAAAAATCAGTGTTCAGAAAAACAATTCTTAGTTGTTTGATGTGTTTATGAAAATGAGGTATGAGAAAGAAAATTATATAAGATAGATTCTTTAACTTCATCAAACTAGGTAACTACTAGAGGAAGTGTTTCCTGTGTGTTTTTTTTTTTCCGTAGAATTGTCTTTGAAAAGACACTTATAATTTCTTATTTTTCATATTTTTGCCGAAAGTTATCACATTAATGTTTTCTTTCTCAGATTTATGGAGGACAGCTTCATCTTGCCTGATGGTAACAATGAACAAAATATGGAATTGATGTTGTTCTTTTTACTGGAATTCAATCATTGTCCATAATTCTTTCGGAACAAAAATTCAAACAATATAAACACGATATATAATTAGAACAAAACACGATATATGACAACATGTGTTCCTTACTTCCTTCTACCATGCCAGTGATGTTGGAAAATCAGAATGTTAACAAAAAAAAAATCCAATCAGAACATTGCATATTTATCATAAAATAAAACAATGTCAAAATACTCTTTTGATAAGCCCAATAGATCCAAATCCTCTAGTTTGATAAATCCAAAAAATCACAGCAGTCAATCCCAATTCCCAAGTCAAATTCTCCCGAGTGGAAACTTCTTTGGGTTTAAAAAATTAATAGCACCTTTTTGGGAGGCTGTTGTGTAAATAGCACCACATTAATAAATCATATTTAAAAAGCATAATTTAAAGTGTGGAGATCAAAATACTCATGATATCACTTTGGCTGTGAAGAAAGAGAGAAAAAGTAAAAACAAAAAAAGTGAATCGACGGCTTCTAGTTCACGGTGACGGTACCGGAACTTGGAAACCAGCTTATCGTTGAACAGAATATTGCAATCGATCGAGGTTAGTTGAACATTGAATTTGTATCGTTTTGGTTGCTTATTAATTGAATGAAATGTTAGAATAGGTTTTATTTGTAGATCTAAGAATGAAAATGGGTTAGGTTAAGGTTTTGTATTTGTAAAAAAGTTGTTGAAGATGATGAAATCGAGTTTCGAGCATTTATACAAAAGCTCGAAGCTCTTATACAAAAGCTCGATCTGAGCTTTTATAAAAGCATCGAGCTTTTATATAAAAGCTCGATCTGAGCTTTTATAAAAGCATCGAGCTTTTATATAAAAGCTCGAAGCTTTTTTACAAAAGCTCGATCCGAGCTTTTATAATAGCGTTGAGCTTTTATATAAAAGCTTGGATCGAGCTTTTGTATAAAAGTTTCGAGCTTTTGTTTAAAAGCTCGATCCGAGCTTTTATAAATGCGTTAAACTTTTATATAAAAATCGAAGCTTTTTTACAAAAGCTCAATCCGAGCTTTTATAACAGCTTCAAACTTTTATATAAAAGCTTGGATCAAGCTTTTAAAAAACCTCGATCCGAGCTTTTGTACAAAATCTCGAAGTTTTATACAAATGCTCGGAGCAAGGTTTTATAAAAGCTCGGAGCTTTTGTATAAAAGCTCGACGCTTTAATATAACCTCGATCGCTTTTGTACAAAATCTCAAAGCTTTTATACAAAATCTCAAAGCTTTTATACAAAAGCTCGCAGCTTGTATACAAAAGCTCGATCCGAGCTTTTACACAAAAGCTCGGAGCTTGTACACAAAAGCTCGGAGCTTGATGATAAAAGCTTGGTTCGAGCTTTTATAAAATCTCTGTCCGAGCTTTTATCTTCAAACTCCGAGCTTTTGTTAAGGTTAGAGCTTGTTATTTCTGAAGATTTAACAGGGCCAAAAAATTAATTATGTTGTTGTTTAATTTCAGATGACGAATCGGTTGAGGGAGTCGTTTAAAACTCTAGTGGAAGAGTGGTGTGAGGGCAAAGTCACTCACCATGACCATTTCGATGCGCCTGGCCAGATAGACGACGCCATTAATTGGGTCCCTATATAATGGGCTGAGGAAGACCGACGTCGGTTAAGGGCGTCCTGTTTTGGGCATTTATTGACCATGCCCTGCCTGGTGAAGTTTTTGGGTGGTATTATCCACCAGCTACTTCTGCGGGAGGTGAATCATAATGGGCCCTCATATGAGATGTGGTTTATGTTAGGCAGTCATGAGATGAGGTTCTCGAAGGTAGAATTATGTCTAATCACAGGATTAAGGTTCGTAGTAGTACCGGATACGAGCAGCTATGTTAGCATAGATAATGACCTATATCACCGGTACTTTGGTGGTAAGGATGAGATTTCATCCTTCGAGTTTAGAGATATCCTAAGGCAAGGTAAGTTTCAGCAGGCATACGATAGTGTGAAATTATGCCTGTAAAATTATGCCTCATCTATATGCTGAACTGGATACTTATGGGGTTGGACGAGAGAGTCAAAATTCCAGTTTGGCAGTTACGGCTGGTGGATGATCTGGACGGTTTTGACACGTTCCTCTGGGGTGCACGCGTGTACAATCATTCCATAATTTCATTCAAGCATGTGCTTGACGGGCGACGGGAACGGTTCCATCCAAGCAAAGGGACGTGACAAACATATGGTAGAGGCGTAAAACATTTCTGGTTTATCTTACGCCCTTTTGGTAAGCGTTTTATGAATAAAATCATTTACGTTTGTAATCGTCTATACGGAATTTGGAATAACATATATTTTTTTGTAGATTTTTACTTTCGAGGTGATCCCCGAGCTTGGGACCCAATTCGGGACTCTGGTGGCTACCGATATGTATCCCCGAATTCTAAAGTAGGCGTTAAAGATACAACCGAGGAGGGATATGTTGTTGAATATATTCACAGATCATGTAAGTGTCTAACTTTTTAATGTTAATAATTCAATTCAATTACACAACGTTCTAACAACGTTTTCAGATGTTTCCAAGGACAGAATTGGTGGCCACCCAAGCTGAGAGGGGTGAACCCTATTATGTAGGCATACGGGAGGCGATACCGGATCCTTTGGGTGGTGGACAAGAAGGTATATCGGATTCAGTGAGGGTGAGTTCGAGTGAGCACGACGTTATGCCAGAGGTAGAGCAAAGTTGTGTCAGTGAAGAGATGCATACGGACACAGAGTTGTCCAGTGAGAGACCCCGGAGGCAACGACGCATAGGATTTTCAATGACTGGACACAATGCTGCAGATAGCTTACGAGGAGACGGTGTAGGGGCGTACGAGGTATGTTAAAATTGTTGTTCTGCATTTATTTGTTTCAAACGCAAGTACGTGTGTATGACTGACATTGTGTACTTTTTTTCAGGACCGGCTGGAGCTTAGAATCTAAGCATTAGAGGGTTCAGTCCTAGCTTTAAGGGATGATCTGCGGAGAAGTGACGAAGAACGAAACAGGCAGCATCAGCAGCTAATGGACTTAGTTCAAGCTTTGTGGGGATCGACATCACAAACAACAAGAGAGGGCCCATAGTCCCATGATCGAGATGATTCATACAGAGACTTCGTGGGTGGACGTAGTCCTGTGGACGAGGCAAACCCGAGCAGAGACGTAGGTGGTACCCGACCAGAGACATATGGTACCGTACCCGATACACAGGTGGCCGGACTGATACACAGGGTACCGATATAGACACTGGAGGCTCTGGTGGACACCAAGAGACCCGTACTGACAGTACACCTGAGTTTCCCCTACTTTTGGAGGTGTAGGAGACTTCGTCGGAATGAAATCGCCGTCTTAGGGGTTCTTCCACCGGACTTGGCTCTGCAGTTACACCGCATAAGATCCCTTCTCCTCCCACTTTCATAGCCGTATCATCCCACGAGATCCCTCCTCCTCCCACTGTCATAGTCGTATCATCCCACGGGATCCCTCCTCCTTCCGTGGTCACACCCGGTTCATCCCAAGAGATCCTTCCTTCTCCCACCGACACACCCTATGACCTTCGTATCCCCAGTGCGTGTAAGCGCGAGTGGCAGCTGGTTAGCCCATACACTGATTCGGCTCGCCCAAAGAGGCCTAGGGCAATACCGGTAGCATCAGAGCATACATTGAATCTTACAGTGTTTGTAGATGATGGGCAGTTGGAGGCCTATAAAGCATATAAGAAGAACAGTTCAACAAGGGTGGAGTAAGTATCAGATGTGTCACTTTATTTCTACACCAACGTTAATCTGTTTAATTTGTTTGATATTAAGAAAATTGGTTTATACAGGCGCGATGTTAATATCATGGAGCCGGTAGACGTGGGTTGGTTCCACAGATTCGAAGAGAACTGCTTGGAGTTGTTTGACTCGGTAGGCTACAAATTTTTTTCAGGGTTTGACTTTTTTAACGCTTGAATTGTAACAACGTTTCCACATCTTTTTACAGCATATGGACGCGTACCTGGCCATCTTACGGAAGCGTCAAAGAGCATACCCCAATGTTCACAACCAGAGGATAAACATTCTGGGAACTCAATTCTTTATAAGTGTTTGTTGGTTGATGTGTAGTTATTTATCAATGAATTTATCCTCACTGACAATGACAATTTTTTTGTCCACAACCATTATTGGAGTACCAGTGGGAGAAAATAATGTCTCGCGGTGATGATGGTGAAGTCAAGACGCTGGGGTGGAAGGTGTTGCAGTACAGGTGGTATGTGGAAGACCTTATGACGGTACGTGGATTTCTCCCGGTAGAAAGCCGGCCCTGGCACGAGGTTGACATGGTAAGTGTTATAAACTGATTTCCATCTTTTGTTTCTCCCATAATTGTGGTGAACATAAGTTGTGTTGTTTTTTGGTACAGGTTCTTATTCCTTACAACATCGGATACCAGCATTAGCTTGTGGCCAGCGTGGACTTGACTGTCGGGATGATACATATCCTAGACCCCTTCAGACAAGAGGTCCCCGTCAACATAAGGAAATGCCAAGTACGGCTACTCAGGTGGTTTCTCCCTTCCATGTTGAATCAGTCTGGGTTTCACGATAACAGGCCATCCGGTAGGGAGAAGTTCAAGAGGGAGAATATAGCTTTTGGGGTGAGCCTGCTATCCAAAATAGCTTTATCGCAACAACAACAAAGGTATTATTATATAATAGTACGTACACACGATCAAATAAAATTTGTTATGTTTGTAACGTGTGTCTATGTCGTGCATGTTGGAGTTTATGCCCTAAAGATGTAGTTTGTAAATGGATTTATGAAATAAATAAAAAGAAAAGTTCAATTCATTCTTGTTATGTTATTTATTTTATAAACTTGTGCATATATTTAAACATCCAAGATTGCCAGATGTAATCTCGAACTGTGTATATGAGTGTCATATACGGATGGATACAGTAAGAGACGTGCAATCTAAAGAGTCCATTGATAGCAAATAAAGTTGGATACTTTATTTGTGGTTAATCTATAGTTGCGGTCCATTCCGTAATGTATGATGACTATATCCTGAATCATTCATATGAGATATGGTAATGGAGGCACCTTGTATGATGTGATCATATAGGACTGGGCCATGATCTATATGAATCTTTCACCAAGATCCGTTTACCAATGAGATTCATATATATCAACTAATGATGGCTATTTGTGGGTGATCT
This sequence comes from Dipteronia dyeriana, assembly GCA_032871835.1. NCBI lineage: Eukaryota > Viridiplantae > Streptophyta > Magnoliopsida > Sapindales > Sapindaceae > Dipteronia > Dipteronia dyeriana. The sequence goes on from CM065297.1 coordinate 19,114,765, forward strand.
TAATTCTGAGTGTCTTATCGACTCATTCAGGTTAAATCGTAGTCTTTGATATACCATGGGTGAGGTCAGATGCATTTCCTGATCAATATACTCCGTATGTTGGGATTGCGATTTAACTTGTGGCTGGGAAGGTTTGTACACAATAGTGGAATCCACTCATTCTTGTGAGAAGTAGATGGTAGTTCTCTTAAGGGTTGATTCGGGGCTTGGACAATATGAGCGCTCTCTAATTCCGTGAGGAAATAGGATTTATTGTTCATTATAGAATCAATGGTACTTTAAGGATATATGTAATTAGAGGGGTATAACGGACATTATGACCCAACTCTAATTATGAACTACCGTGGAGGATCACACCATGTGTAATATCTATATCGATGGACACCGAGTTGTATCGGTCTGTGTAAAAGCGTCTACAGTTGAGAGAGTGTAGCTTCGGGTTTTTAGTGGAATAACATTAGAGTTAATAATCAAAGAATATTAATTAAAGAGTTTAATTAATGATTCCGATGATTATTAGAGCTCAAAATACTGTGGGTCCATTAGGTCCCCTTGCTAGCTCGATCGATTTAGGTAACAAGGGTCACGGTTAATTAATTGGATTGTCCAATTAATTGTGTTACAAAAGCGACATATATATATATATATATTCAGGAATTAATTGAATAATGAGATTATTTAATTAATGAATGTTAATAGTTAAATTAATTAAATAATTAGATTATTTAATTATAATGATAATTATGAATTATTAATTAACTATTAATTGGAGGGTGTTAGTTGATATATGGATTTAGGTGAAGATAAAATAATAGGATTATTTTATTTTACTAAATCATTTATCTAAGTATTTGAATTTAAGTTTAAATTTAAAATACTTGTTATCAGTTTAATATATTAGATATATTTGAAAAGGATAATTAAAAGATATATATCAGTTATAACACAAGAGATTGCATTGGATGTAAATTGGTGTGTGCACATATATAAGTGTTTGTATAGGATACAAACAAGGATGTATATATATGATATATATGTTTTATATATTAATTTATATATATAAAACACAGGTGTTGGCGTGAAATAGAAATGCATCAGCCAGGTGAAAGAAAATTTTGGGCGTGATATTCATATATATATATATATATATATATATATATATATATATATATATATATGCCTTTTTTTCAACAATATATATGCCTTTGCTATATATTTCTTTTGTCTTACCCACGCCTGCCTTTTCGTTTTATATATTGTTGACTTCGATTTATGGATTATGTTAGAAAGGCCAATAAGGATTGGATTTCGGCTATTGATTCAAAGAGAGAGAGATTTAGAAAGAGTAACGAAGACAAGTTTTAAGTGGTAAAACTCCGATAACTGGAGAAACGTCTACAGGTGGTTGAAGGATCAACCAAGCCAAAATCCAATAAGAAAATATGACGTTTACAAGCTCTCAGTCTCTTTTTTTTCTCTCTGTATTTGCTATGATTGATGTATGCTATATCACCTATATCCTTTGGAGCCAGATTATGGGTCTATTTATATGCTTATAGAACCTTAATCTACTTTGTACAAGTAATACAAGATCTTTGTATTTAATTGTGATTCGGTTACTTACTTGAGGTTGATTTGTCTTCTTTCCTGTTTCGGAGTCTCTTACGGAAATCGAGTGGGATTCTAGTAGTGTAGTTCAATTTGGACTTGTTTCCTTATAAGAATGTAGTCTTCGTAAAAAAATCAAGTTATTTCCTGATTGGGGACTCTTCTAACTTAATGTTCCATTTTATTTGGGATTCCTTCCTGATGGATATCTTCACGTATTTAATGACTTAATCCGTGTGAAAGAAGCACCAAGTTCTTACTCGAGTCGTATTTATTCCCGAGTAAGAGTAATGCCTGATGGTCCCGAGTAGCGCCGTTTAAGCCCGAGTGGAAGCGTTATTTAATCAGTTTCGAGTGTTGTTAACTGATCCCGAGTAGGTTTTATTCTATATATTCTTACTCGGGCTTTCTTCTCTTTAATGATACCTCGTAGGATATTTCCTGAGTGCCCATTTGGGCGTCCACCTGGCTATTTTCTCCTACCTGTCAATGACGTGTATGCTTGGTAAAATTCACATATAACAATACCCTCTTAAAATATTTTTGCCGAGTAAATTTCATTTCGGGCAAGAGTATTTTAATCGTCTTAATTTTCACTTGTCAGAATAGTCGTCTTGTTATAATGGCTCGTCATAATGGTGACTCTGTAATTTCGATTCGCTTCATAACGCGAGATCTTAAATGATTACGACATTTTGAAGTTCTGAAGGTCGAAGGCTACTTCCTATTTCGACACGCGTCCCTCGTCTCTTCGTTTTTCAATATCATTTATGAGAAATGATTTTTGCGTTTCCCCAAACGCCACCTACGTCATCGAGTTTCGTCATAAGTTTTTTCCTGCTTTGAAATTCTAGGGTTTCGTGCCGTCTCTTCTTTAAATTCTTTGCTGAGAGACATCGTTGGTTTATTCTCAACAATTTTTCAGCAGAAATTTCTTTAAACTCAGATTTCTTTATCCAGAAGTTCACGATTCTCCGTTTGAAGATCTTGTATCAATCTCAATTCAAGGTTAGTTTTAATAGGGCCATTTTCCGCCATCGTCTCTTTAAAATCGCTTTTGATGCATTAGAACGTGGGGATTTCCATTTAGTATCTGGCATTAAACGATTACTGGGGATATCCCAATAGATGAACCTCCACTCTTAGAGGTTGATGTTTCTGGGCTTCACCCTGACGTCACTTTCAGCCCTGTATCGAGTTCTCCGTCTAGTTCTGATTCTGATATGTCTGATCACAGGGTATCTTTTCGAAGGATGGGTAAACATCAGAGCAGAAGTAAGGTATACAAGCACGGCTCGAGCAGCGTTCAGACAAAGGAACAGACTGTTAATGAGGGTGACGTTGATGAAGTGTACAGGGTGTCTCATCTTTCGTTTTCTGATACTCGCCCAAGTGGCTTTTCTAACATGATTTTTTTTTACTAGTGTTCGATACGGACGTCGTCAGCGATCTTCAGGCTCGCCAGGTGAAGGTGATTCTACAATCGAGTAGAAGGAAAGCTTCCCGTCAGGGCGATGAGGGTATTGCTCCACCCAAGCCTGATGAGGAAATTGACACTGCTGAGGAACGAATTCCCGAGTGCGTTGTTTAGGGTGCTCAGTCTCCTACTCAGGATTCTGCTGGTCCAAGTGGCCAGAGTGAAGGCCCGTGTGAAGAGCCTGTTAGACGGTTTGAAGCCGGCGATGGTGGTAACATCTTGACGGATCAAGTGCCTGCAAGTGCCTAATTCTTTGAGTCTTTTCGGGACGATCTGCAGGAAGATCCTGCTGCTGATCTTAACTTCCACCGTTCTCGGGGTGAGAAGCGAAATGCAGTTAGTTCGCCGTCTCGTCCTCTCAAAGTTCCTCGGGTAGTCTCATTTATTGACTCCAGTGACGAAGATGTTACGGATGAGATTACCCCGAGTGTTGGTGCTGGAGCATCAGTAGCCTAGTAGGGCTTATTCTACCCCCAAAGTTAGAGATATGGGGGATGAACCTTCGGGGGTTTCTTCTCCGTCCTTAGAACCGAACAGGGCTTCTCCTGCCCCCGAGTTTGGAAATCTGAGAGCTGAACCCTCGGGGGTAACTTTATTCCTTTCTCCCCAGGATATGCTACAGGAGATGTCCTCCGGTCGGGCTTTTATCGGGGAAGACCGTTGGAGCAGCTTTCGGGATGGTTCCCTGACAGGACGTCTCCAAAATATTTTTAACGGTGCATCTTATGTAAGTTGAATCCGACTCCTTTATTGTTTTGCTGCTGCTAGATTTCTAAGTATATTCCATTGCAGATGGTGGCTGAATTCGCTGATCTTATTCAGACGCAACAACATCAGGCCGATCAAATAAGGCGTCTAGAGGCTCAGCTGAAGGCGAGTGAGGAGGGCCGTGCTCGAGCCAAGAAAGCTTACTAGTAGGAGGTCGGTTCTGTACAAATATTTACCGACCATTGTCTGGCGAAGTAGGTTGAAGCCGAGGACAAGGCATCTCTGGCAGAGGAGAAGGTTGCATCACTTCAAAATCTTATATCTTTTGCTGAAAAATCGATGATCAAGGCCGAGCAGGCAAAGTTGGCGTATGACCAAAAAATTGAAGATCTGGATCGCCAAGTGCTGACAGTTAAATCCCTTTCCCGAGAGGCCAGGTTGGAACTGAAAGTCCAAGGGGTGGATCATTTTAAAAGATCCCCTGCTTATTATGCCCTACTTCTTCGGGAATTTCAACGTGAGCTAGTTTCGGCCGACGAGTTCTTCAAAGTTAAGAATAGGGCGACCGAGAAATCCCGTGCTAATTGGGAGCTGTCTATTAAACATCACGTGGACCGATCCTTGGAATCTCTTCGGATTCAGATGAAGGAATAGAGAGCTTACTGTCGAAGTCAAGGCAAAGAGCCCCATCCAATGCATTTAGAGATACCGTCCGAGCATTCTCTCTCGACCTTTTATGCAAGTCAAGAGTCGGTTGAGGGTGTAGTCCCAGATGTCTGGCCAGTCCCGGGTGAAGATTACAGCCAGTGGATGGATGATACTGTCGACGATATCACTTGGCCGTCTAATGAGAGCCTGCTTCATGAGTTCGAGATGGTACCATATCTGAGTATTGGTAAAGGCTCGAAATCCTCGCAACCTTAATTTTGTAGAATTGTAGAAAATTATGATTATTTTTTTTCTTGTACAGAACCATTCTTTGAACTGTAACTATTCTTTTAGGAGCTATAAAATTCTATTTTATTTTCAATTGAATGGTCTTGATCTGTTTATTGCTGATTGTTACTGAGTGATGTATTAAACTGGCTGATGTTCGGGTAACTTAACCGAGTATCTTATTAAACTGATTGTTAACCGATGACTTCAATTGCCAAGTATCTTATTAAACTGGCTTCTTCGATGTTCGGGTAACTTAACCGAGTATCTTATTAAACTGGTTGTTACCCGAATGACTTCAATTGCCAAGTATCTTATTAAACTGGCTTCTTCAATGTTCGGGTAACTTAACCGAGTATCTTATTAAACCGGTTGTTACCTGAATGACTTCAATTGTCAAGTATCTTATTAAACTGGCTCTTTATTATTAACCGAGTCATCTTGAAACAGAAGTTTACACTTGTTTTTCATGCCCGGTTGCTACCCGAATGTTACATCAAGGCTCACTGTTTAATAGTTATCCTACCAATATTGAGTGCCATTGTCGGTGATTATAGTGTCCGGAACTCCAAACATATAAAGTATGTTTTTCTTTACAAAATTTGTGGTGTTGGCTTCTGTGATATGCACCAGCGCTTCAGCTTCTGCCCATTTTGTGAAATAATCGACAGCTACTATGACGTGTTTTGCTCCACCCCTGTCCTAGCTGGCATTGGCCGGATCAGGTCTAGGCCCCACATGGCGAATGGTCATGGGGCAGTGAGATTTCTGAGCTTTTCTGGGGGTTGTCGGATATCGTTGGCAATCCTTTGACAGGTATTGCAACTTTTCGACCACTGCTGTACATCTGAGAAAAGCGTAGGCCAGTAATAACCTTGCCTGAGCACCTTATGCGCTAAACTTCTACCTCCAGTGTGGTTTCCGTAAACTCCTCCGTGGATCTCTTAAAGTATTCGATGTGCATCTTCTTCCGGTACACATCTCTGGAGAGCTCCGGAAAACCCCCTTCTATATAATTCTCCTCCGATCATGGTATACCTAGCCGATCGATACCTGATGAGCTTTGCTAATACCGGATCTTTCGGGAGCACTCCTTCTTCCAGAAACCTTCTCAGCTGGACCATCCAACAGTCTTGCGGTGTTCGGATTTCTAAAATTTCCAAATGCTTAGGTTCAACTCTACTCGGCTTAAGGAGGTGTGCAACTGGAATGATCTTTGGTCTGATTGAGGTTATTGCTGACGTTAATTTAGACAATGCGTCAGCCTTTTCATTTTCTTCCCTAGGGATCTGGGCGATCTTGTATTTTTTAAATTTTTGGAGGAGCCGTTTCGCGATGTCACGGTAGGCTATCATACCTCCATCTTTGGCCTGGTATTTGTAAATGACCTGGTTGACAACTACCTGTGAATCACTGAATATCTCAACTTCATCTTCCCAGAGAGCTATACAGACTCTGAGTCCAGCTAACAATGCCTCATACTCGGCTTGATTATTGGTTGCTTTGAAATCAAATCTCATGGCACATTCAACATCGTCTCCTTCTGGGGTGCGAACCAAGATTCTTACCCCGCTGCCATGAGTATTTGAAGAACCATCAACATACAGTTTCCATGGGAAACTCTTATCCAATAGTCTTTTTGCTTCCAGGTTTGGTTCTGTGAACTCGGCTATGAAGTCTGCACAGCTTGTCCATTGAGGGAGGTTCTAGGGACTTAATGAATATCGAATTCGCTTAGCTCGATTGCCCAGTTGGTAAGTCTTCCTGATATTTCTGGTTTTTGTAAAATTTATCTTAATGGGCAATTGGTGAAACCTAGATTGTATAGGCCTAAAAATATGGTCTCAGCTTTTTTGCTGCTGAAACCAATGCTAAGGCCATCTTCTCTGCCTGTGAGTACCTGGTCTCATCCGGTACAAGTGTCTTGCTGGTATAATACACTGGTTTCTGCACTCCATCTTCTGTTCTGACTAAGACTGAACTTGCTGCAAGCTCGTTTATTGACAGAAACAGCTGAAGTATTTCCCCTTTTTACAGTTTTGAGAGAACTGGAGCCTGTCCCAAATATTCTTTTATTTTTAAGAATGCCTGCTCACACTCTTTATTCCACTCGAGTCCTTTCCTTTTTTTAATTATCTTGAAAAAGGTTACGCACCTGTCTGTAGCCCTCGAGATGAATCTTCCCAGGGAAGCTAAACACCCTGTTAAGCGATGTCCTTCTTTCAATGTTTTAGGTGAGGTCATTTCTTGCAAAGCCTGGATCTTCTTGGGATTAACTTCGATTCCTCCTTGATGGACTTGAAAAATCAAGAATCTCCCCGAATGGACTCCGAATAAACATTTGTTCGGGTTTAATTTCATCTGGTATCTTCTCAGAACATCAAATGTCTCTAGGAGGTCCCGGGCATGCTCATCTGCCGAGACGCTTTTAGTCAACATGTCATCAATGTACACTTCCATGGTCCTTTCTATTTACAGAGTGAAGATTTTGTTGACCAACATTTGATATGTAGCACCTGCATTTTTTAGACCGAAGGGCATTACTGTGTAGCAATATAAACCCTGATCCATTGTGAAAGCTATTTTTTCTTCATCAGCTTTGTTCATCCGGATCTGATTGTATCCCGAGTAAGCATCAATGAAGCTGAGCAATTCATGACCTGCTGTGGCATCCACTAGCTGGTCTATCCTTGGAAGTGGGAAATTATCCTTTGGACATGCCTTGTTTAGATCCGTGAAATCTACGCACATCCTCCATTGTCCATTTTTCTTTTGAACGAGGACTACATTGACGACCCACTGGGGGTAGCTGACTTCTCTGCAGTTGCTAGTAATTTTTTCACCTCTTGTTTGATTGCTTGACTTCTTTCAGGATTGAACGGTCTTCTCTTTTGTATTACTAGTTTTGCACTCGGGTCAACTGCGAGGTAGTGGGATATTACTTGGGCATCTATTCCCACCATATCTTCGTGATTCCAAGCGAACACATCTTTGTACTCCTTAAAGCAAATTGGTTAGGTCTTGCTTGACTTTTCCATCCAAGTTTGCCCCGATCTTGATTTTCTTATCCGGTTCGTCTTCTTTAAGTACTACTTCAACCAATTCTGTTTTGGGCTCATTCGAGTTCTCCCTCGGATCCAGTTCGAATGACAAGGACTCTTTACACTGATTTGGCTGCATTATGGTGCACACTTGTTCAGCATCATGCTTGTCTTTGTATACTAATAGGTTTGCTCTTCGGGCCATCTCTTAGGATCCCTTGACTATCCCAACCCCTTGTTCTGTTGGGAACTTGATCATCAATGCATAAGTGGCGGTTACAGCCCTTATTTTATTCAGAAATGGCCGACCCAATAATGCATTATACGGATAATTGTCTAAGTCAACTACCACGAAGTCGAGCAGGACAGTCCTCTGGTAAGGTGCTGTTCCAATCTTCACGGGCAGTTTCACCGTCCCAAGTGACCTGACTTCTATCCCACCAAACCCCCTTAATGGAGTATGGAAATGCTGTAAATCTTTTCTAACTAGCCTTAGCTGGTCATAAACGACCACATTGAGGATGTCTGCTGAACTCCCATTATCTATTAAAATTCTCTGGACTTCCCGATGGCCAATCCGGGCACTTATAACCAATGCGTCATTAGGCTGAACATAGACGCCATGGGAATCTGCCTCTGTAAAGACTATCGGGTCACATCCTTCCTTCACCCTTTTCGGGTCTGGCTCATCCGAGTTTATGTTGAAGTTATTCATTGCTTCTATTGCTTCTCTGATTTCTTGAGTTCGTTCTCGGTTGCTTTTCCCGGTAGAGGGTCCTCCGTAAATCGAATGTATTACCTGATTGGTTTCGGGACTGGGCCATTGGTTTCGTCCAGAGTGATCTGCCTTAACTTCTTTCTTAATTTCTGATTTCTCATCTTTTTTCAAGATTACATCCCGCAGGTGCCCTTCCCGAATAAGAGTCTCTATGTAATCTCTAAGCTGAAAACACTTTGAAGTTTCATGCCCGGTTTCCTTGTGAAACCTGCAATACTTGGTTGTATCTCTCCGGGCGAACTGTGATTGTCGCCATGGCTCTTGCACCATATTCTTCTCTTCCAAGATGGCTAAAATTTCTTCTTGTTTCTTTTGAAAAGGGGTGTAATTGGTAAATCTGCCTCGGTATTTCTCTGTGGACCGCTCGGCGTTGTACCCATTACCCCTATCCTTGTTTTTCTCCTTCTCGTTCCCTTTTAGCTTTCCTTTTTTATTCTGCCTCTTGGATTCAGTATCCTTCTGTTCAGGCTTTCCCCCGTGCATATAGCTTCCTCCTGTAGCTAATTCTTCTTCTTCGACCAGTGCGTATCCTCCTGCCATATCCATCATGTCAGCATACCTAGTCAGCCATGCTCTTCTCAAATCAAAGGATAGCCATCTATTCTGCAAGTTATTGATGAATGCAGCGATTATGGCTTCATCGTTTGCACTGCCAATCTCTGATACCCCTTGGCCGAATCTCTCTTGATATTTCTTTAGTGACTCATCTTTCCCTTGTTTTATTTGAGCAAGGTGTGCCACTGACTTTTTCCTGTGAACGTTACTCAGGAATTGCCTTGAGAATCTCCTGCTTAGTTCACTGAAACTCTTGATGCTTGCTGAAGGTAACCTTTCGAACCACCTCGACCCCATGTCTCCCAGAGTTTGTGGGAAATTGAGACATAATAAGGGATCGCTGTGGGCATACTGGGCCATGGCGCTTTTATAGCGTCTTACGTGCTCTTTCGGGTCCGTGTCTTTCTTAAATTGCTCCACGTGTAGCATCTTGAACCTTTCTAGGAAAGGGGTCCGTAAGATTTCCTTGGTAAATGGGCTGTTTGAGTCGTCGTCAGATAAATCGTTATAGCCATAACATCTGACCAACGCATCCATCTGACGCCTATTGTTCTCGACTTCTTGAGTTAGGCTCTGGATCATGACATCTCTGTCCCCCACTGGGCTTCCTCGACGGTTGAACCGTTGGGTAATTGTCATTCTTCCTGGCTTTTCACTTTGATGTCGAGATTCTCGCATGACTCCATAATGACGTTTGCGATGAGGTCGATCGCTATCTTCTGATGACGATCGATCCTTGTGCCAGTCGTTTTTACGGTGTCTAATGCGTACTGTTTGATTGTGGTCCAGCCTTTGGTGATGTCCCTCTTCAAGTGTTTCCTGTCCAGCCAGGTTGATTGGGGAAAACTTCCTTCTGGTTTCTGGCATAGTTATTCCTAGCCCAACCACCACCGAACGAAGCCTTGCAGGTGGAGAATTAGGAGTGTGTACTCCTGCAGCCAGTAAATCAATCGCTTCCCTTGCTGAATCTGTCATCAATTGCTGCAAGGCCTCTTAAAAACGTAGCGTAAGATCTCTGTTGGTTGGAGGAACTTGATGGATCCCTGCCAGGTGTGCAGGCTGGTTTTCAATGTTTGCTGCAGGATGTTGTGAAATGTTGCCAACATGGAAATCGCCAGGTGATTTTTGGCCATTCCCTGAACTGCTTCTACTTCCTGCCATTGCTTTTAACAAGTTTGGAGGTTCAAGCCCTTCTTCTAGCGCCAATTGTTGACGTCGATTTCCGGATTATGTCAAAAAAGCCAACAAGAATTGGATTTCGACTATTGATTCAAGGAGAGAGAGATTCAAAGAGAGTAACAAAGACAAGTTTTACGTTGTAAAACTCCGATAACCGGAGAAATGTCCACGGGTGGTTGAAGGATCAACCAAGCTAAAATCCAATAAGAAAATATGATGTTTACAAGCTCTCGATCTCTTTTTTTTCTCTCTGTATTTGCTATGATTGTTGTATGCTATATTGCCTATCTCTTTTGGAGACAGATTATGGGTCTATTTATATGCTTATAGAACCCTAATCTGTTTTGTACAAGTAATACAAGATAGTTGTATTTAATTGTGATTCGGTTACTTGCTTGAGGTTGATTTGTCTTCTTTCCTATTTCGGAGTCTCTTATGGAAATCGAGTGGGATTCTAGTAGTGTAGTTCAATTTGGACTTGTTTCCTTAAAAGAATGTAGTCTTCGTAAAGAAATCAAGTTATTTCCTGATTGGGGACTCTTCTAACTTAATGTTCCATTTTATTTGGGATTCCTTACTGATAGATATCTTCGCGTATTTAATGACTTAATCAGTGTGAAATAAGCACCAAGTTCTTACTCGAGTCGTATTTATTCCCGAGTAAGAGTAATACCTGATGGTCCCGAGTGGCGCTGTTTGAGCCCGAGTGGAAGCGTTGTTTAACCAGTCCCGAGTGTTATTAACTGATCCTGAGTAGGTTTCATTCTATATATGCTTACTCGGGCTTTTCTTCTCTTTAATGATGCCTCGTAGAATATTTTATGAGTGCCCATTTGGGCGTCCACCTGGCTATTTTCTCCTTCCTGTCAATGACTTGTATGCTTGGTAAAATTCACATACAACAATACCCTTTTAAAATATTTTTGCCGAGTAAATTTCATTTCGGGTAAGAGTATTTTAATCGTCTTAATTTTCACTTGTCAGAATAGTCGTCTTGTTATAATGGCTCGTCATAATGGTGACTCTGTAATTTCGATTCGCTTCATAACGCGAGATCTTAAATGATTACGACATTTTGAAGTTCTGAAGGTCGAAGGCTACTTCCTATTTCGACACGCGTCCCTCGTCTCTTCGTTTTTCAATATCATTTATGATAAATGATTTTTGCGTTTTCCCAAACGCCACCTACGTCATCGAGTTTTGTCATAAGTTTTTTCCCGCTTCGAAATCCTAGGGTTTCGTGCCGTCTCTTCTTTAAATTCTTTACTGAGAGACATCGTTGGTTTATTCACAACAATTTTTCAGTAGAAATTTCTTTAAACTCAGATTTCTTTATCCAGAAGTTCGCGATTCTCCGTTTGAAGATCATTCATCAATCTCAATTCAAGGTTAAATTTAATGGGGTCATCTTCCCGCCATCGTCTCTTTAAAATCACTTTTGATGCATTAGAACGTGGGGATTTCCAGTTAGTTTCTTGCATTAAAAGATTACTGGGGAATATCCCAATAGATGAACTTTCATTCTTAGAGGTTGATGTTTCTAGGCTTCACCCTGACGTCACTTTCAGCCCTGTATCGAGTTCTCCATCTAGTTCTGATTCTGATATTTCTGATCACAGGGTATCTTTTCGAAGGATGGGTAAACAACAAAGAAGAAGTAAGGTATACAAGCATGGCTCGAGCAGCGTTCAGACCAAGGAACAAACTGTTAACGAGAGTGACATTGATGAAGTGTACAGGGCGTCTCGTCTTTCGTTTTCTGATGTGGTCGGGCCAGCTGAGATAGAGAAATACCGCTCCTGATTAGACTTGCTTGACTCAGTCACTTTAATTCCTGCGGGGGATAGAACCGTATGGAATCCTCCTGAGGGCATGGTCGTGATTTATGGATCCATGCTTTGTTGCGGCGTCACACTTCCCCTTCAGCCTTTTATTGCCTTGTTTTTGGCTGAAGCAGGGATAGCCCAAGCTCAGTTAGCCTCGAATAGTTACAAAGTCTTGATATGCATGTGGCACATGTTCAGTCGAATTAACCTTTCGCCGTCTTCCCCGAATGAAATCAGACATTTCTTTACGCTGAGGCAGGTTAGCAAAACAGGGACCTATTTTCTTGTGTCTACTGCTTCGGACGGTTGGGTCCCCAAAGAAGCAAAGGTGAATTGGGGAGTCGATGCTTCTGATGACCCGAAAAAGAAGGGTTTCATGTGGAGATTCCCTACTTCCAACAAATTTTGGAAGAACAGTTGGTTTTTCGCTAGAGGGGCTCTCGAGCTCGACGTCACTGTTCGATCTGGGGATTCCCGAATAGTGTTGAGTGTTCCCCGTTTCTTCTGTTCCACCGAAGTGTGGAACAAGAAAATAATTGATTATAGTGATTCTGAGCTGAAGAGGCTGACTCGGGCAGCTGTTTGTACTCTGGAGAAGAGGAGCAAGAGCTATCTTTTTAAAGAGGATGACTTGATAAAGCTCGGTTTCTTCAGACAGATTTTGGGCCATCGCAAGAGATGTAAGTAACCCAACGTCCTCTGTTGTATTTTTTCATTTTCTTTTCTAACATGATTTTTTTTACTAGTGTTCGATACGGATGTCGTCAGCGATCTTCAGGCTCGCAGGTGAAGGTGATTCTACAAACGAGTAGAAAGGAAGCTTCCCGTCAGGGCGATGATTGTATTGCTCCACCCGAGCCTGATGTGGAAACCGACATTGTTGAGGAATGAATTCCCGAGTGCGTTGTTCAGGGTGCTCAGCCTCCTACTCAGGATTCTGCTGTTCCAAGTGGCCAGAGTGAAAGCCGGTGTGAAGAGCCTGTTGGACTGTTTGAAGCCGGTGACAGTGGTAACGTCTTGACTGATCTAGTGCCTGCGGGTGCCGAATTCTTTGAGTCTTTTCCAGACAATCTGTTGGAAGATCCTGCTGCTGATCTTAACTTCCACTGTTATCGGGGTGAGAAGCGAAAGGCAGTTAGTTCGCCGTCTTGTCCACCCAAAGTTCCTCGGGTAGTCTCATTTATTAACTCCAGTGATAAAGATGTTGTGGATGAGATTGCCCAAAGTGTTAGCGCTGGAGCATCAGTAGATGCAGCCGCTTCAGAACCGAGTAGAGCTTCTTCTACCCCCGAAGTTGGAGATATGGGGGCTGAACCTTCGGGGGTTCCTTCTCCATCCTTAGAACCGAACAGGGCTTCTCCTGTCCCTGAGTTTGGAAATCTGGGAGCTGAACCCTCGGGGGTTCCTTTATTCCTTTCTCCCTAGGATATGCTACGGGAGATGTCCTCTGGTCGTTCTTTTATCGGGGAAGACCGTTGGAGCAGCTTTCGGGATGGTTCTCTGACCGATCGTCTCCAAAATGTTTTCAACGGTGCATCTTATGTAAGTTGAATCCGACTCCTTTATTATTTTGCTTATGCCAGATTTCTAAGTATATTCCTTTGCAGATGGTGGTCGAATTCGTTGAGCTTATTCAGACACAGCAACATCAAGCCAATCGAATTAGGCGTTTAGAGGCTCAGCTGAAGGCGAGTGAAGAGGGCCGTGCTCGAGCCGAGAAAGCTTACCAGCAGGAGGTCGGTTCTGGAAAAATATTTGCCGACCATTGTCTGGCGAAGCAAGTTGAAGCCGAGGACAAGGCATCTCTAGCAAAGAAGAAGGTTACATCACTTTAAAATCTTCTATCTTCTGCTGAAGAATCTATGCTCAAGGTCGAGCAGGAGGCGGAGCAGGCAAAGTCGGCGTATGACCAAAAAATGGAATATCTGGAGCGCCAAGTGCTGACATTTGAATCCCTTTCCCGAGAGGCTAGGTTGGAACTGGAAGTCCAAGGGGTGGATCGTTTTAAATGATCCCCTGCTTACGATGACCTACTTCTTCATGAATTTCAACGTGGGCTAGTTTCGGCCGGCGAGTTCTTCAAAGTTAAGAATAGGGCGACTAAGAAAGCCCGAGCTAATTGAGAGCTGTCAATCAAACATCATGTGGACCGGTCCTTGGAATCTCTTCAGATTCAGATGAAGGAATAGAGAGCTAACTGTCGTAGTCAAGGCAAAGAGCCTCATCCCATGCATTCAAAGAGCCTCATCAACATTCTATTCTTTATCATATAGCCTGACCCGGGGGGACGCATACGATGTTTCTACTGGGATGACAGCTTCTGTTCCGAACGCTAAGGTGAACGGAGTTTCTCCTGTTGAAGTCCTTGCTGTCGTCCGATATGCCCGTAATACTTCAGGAAGCTTTTCAACCCAGTTTCTTTTTTTGTCATCTAACTTTGCTTTAATGGTGTGCTTGATAATTTTATTTACTGCTTTTACTTGCCAGTTTGTTTGAGGATAAGCTGGTGTCGCATAGTAGTTAGCAATCGGATACTTCTCGCACAACTGTCTGAACTTTTGGTTATCAAATTGAGTGCCATTGTCGGTGATTATTGTGTCCGGAACTCCAAACCTATAAAGTATGTTTTTATTTATGAAATTTATGGTGTTAGCTTCAGTGATATACATCAGCGCTTAAGCTTCTGCCCATTTTGTGAAATAATTGACAACGACTATTGCATGCTTTGCTCCACCCCCTATCCCAGCTGGCATTGGGCCGATCAGGTCTAGGCCCTATATGGTGAATGGCCATAGGGCGATGAGGTTTCTGAGTTTTTCTAGGGGTTGTCGGATATCGTTAGCAATCCTTTGACAGGTATTGCAACTTTCCGACCATTGTTGTGCGTCTGAGAAAAGCGTAGGCCAGTAATAGCCTTGCATAAGTACCTTATGTACCAGACTTCTACCCCCAGTGTGGTTCCAGCAAACTCCTTCGTGGATCTCTTGAAGTATTCGATATGCATCTTCTTTCGGTACACATCTCTGGAGAGCTCGGGAAATCCCCCTTCTGTATAATTCTTCTCCGATCATGGTATACCTAGCCGATCAATACCTGATGCACTTTGCTAGTACCGGATCTTCCAGGAGCACGCCTTCTTCTAGGAACCTTCTCACCTGGACCATCCAACCGTCTTGCGGTGTTCAGACTTCTGAAACTTCCAATTGCTCAGGTTCAGCAGTACTCGGTTTAAGGAGGTGCGCTATAGGAATGGTCTTTGGTCTGATTGAGGTTGTTGCTGACGCTAATTTATAAAATGCGTCAACATTTTCATTTTCTTCCCTGGGGATCAGAGGAATCTTGTATTCTTTAAATTTTTGGAGGAGCTGTTTCGCGATGTCATGGTAGGCTATCATACCTTCATCTTTGGCCTGGTACTTATCCATAAACTGGTTGACAACTACCTGTGAATCGCTGAATATCTCAACTTCATCTGCCCTAAGAGCTATGCAGACTATGAGTCCAGCTAACAATGCCTCGTACTCGGCTTGATTATTGGTTGCTTTGAAATCAAATCTCATGGCACATTCAACATCATCTCCTTCTGGGGTGCGAACTACGATCCCTGACCCGCTGCCATGAGTGTTTGAAGAACCATAAACATACAGTTTCCATGGGAAACTTTTATCCAACAGTTTTTTTGCTTCCAGGTTTGGTTCTGTGAACTCGGCTATGAAGTCTGTCACCGCTTCTCCTTTGAGGGAGGTTCTGGGGACATAATGAATATCGAATTCACTTAGCTCGATTGCCCATTTGGTAAGTCTTCCTGATATCTCTGACTTTTGTAAGATTTGACTTAATGGGCAATTGGTGAGAACCTGGATTATATGGGCCTGAAAGTATGGTCTCAGCTTTTTTACAGCTGAGACCAATGCTAAAGCCGTCTTTTCTGCCTGCGAGTATCTGGTCTTAGCCGGTAAGAGTGCCTTGCTGGTATAATACACTGGTTTCTGCACTCTTTCTTCTGTTCTGACTAAGACTGAACTTGCTGCAAGCTCGGTTATTGACAGATACAGCTGAAGTATTTCCCCTTTTTGCTATTTTGAGAGAACTTGTGTCAGTCCCAGATACTCTTTTATTTTTAAGAATGCCTGCTTGCATTCTTTATTCCACTCGAGCCCTTTCCCTTTTTTTATTATCTTGAAAAAAGGTGCGCACCTGTCTGTAACTCTCGAGATGAATCTTCCCAAGGAAGCTAAACACCCTGTTAAGCGCTGTACTTCTTTCAGCGTTTTGGGTAAGGTCATTTTTTGCAAGGCCTGGATCTTCTCATGATTAACTTCGATTCCTCTTTGGTGTACTTGAAAACCCAAGAATCTTCTCGAAGGGACTCCGAATAAACATTTGTTCGGGTTTAGTTTCATCTGCTATCTTCTTAGGACATCAAATGTCTCTCGGAGGTCCTGGGCATGCTCTTCCACCGAAACACTTTTGGTCAACATGTCATCAATGTACACTTACATGTTCCTCCCTATTTGCCAAGTGAAGATTTTGTTGACCAACCTTTGGTACGTGGCACCTGCATTTTTTAAACCGAAGGGCATTACTGTGTAGCAATATAAACCATGATCTGTTGTGAAAGTTGTTTTTTCTTCATCAGCTTTGTTCATCCGGATCTGATTGTATCCCGAGTAAGAATCCATGAAGCTGAGGAATTCGTAACCTGCTGTGGCATCCACCAGCTGGTCTATCCTTGGAAGTGGGAAGCTATCCTTTGGGCATGCCTTGTTCAGATCCGTGAAATCTACGCACATCCTCCATTGTCCATTTTTCTTTTGGACAAGGACTACGTTGGCGACCCACTGAGAGTAGCTGACTTCTCTGATTGATCCAGTTGCCAGTAGCTTTTCTATCTCTTGTTTGATTGCTCGATTTCTTTCAGGATTGAACGATTTTCTCTTTTGTATTACTGGTTTTGCATTCGGGTCAACAACGAGATAATGGGATATCACTCGGTCATCTATCCCAACCATATCTTCGTGACTTCAAGCGAACGCATCTTTGTACTCTCTAAGTAGATTGGTTAGGTCTTGCTTGACTTTTCCATCCAAGTTTGCCCCGATCATGATTTTCTTATTTGGTTCGTCCTCTTCAAGTGCCACTTCAACCGATTCTGTTTTGGATTCAATCGAATCCTCCCTCTGATCCAGTTCGAATGACGAGGGTTCTTTACACTGATTTGGCTGAATTATGGTGCACACTTGTTCAGCATCATTCTTATCCTTGTATACTGACAGGTTTGCTCTTCGGGTCATCTCTTGGGATCCCTTGACTATTCCCACCCCTTGTTCTGTTGGGAACTTGATCATTAATGCATAAGTGGACGTCACGACCCTTGTTTTATTCAGGAATGACCGACCCAATAATGCATTATACGGCCAGTTGTCCAAGTCAACTACCTTGAAGTCGAGCAAGACAGTCCTTTGGCATGGTGATGTTCCAATCTTCACGGGTAGTTTTACCGTCCCGAGTGACCTGACCTCTATTCCTCCAAACCCTCTTAATGGAGTATGGAAAGGCTATAAATCTTTTCGGTCTAGTCTTAGTTGGTCGTATACGACCACGCTTTGGATGTCTGCTGAACTCCCATTATCTATTAGAATTCTCCGGACTTCCCTATGGCCAATCCGGACACTTATAACCAAAGCGTCATTAGGCCGAACATCGATCCCATGGGAATCTGCCTCTGTAAAAACTATCGGGTCCCATCATTCCTTAACCCTTTTCAGGTCAGGCTCAACCGAGTTTACGTCAAAGTTATTCCTTGCTTCTATTGCTTCTCTGATTTCCTGAGTTCGCTCTCGGTTGCTTTTCCCAGTAGAGGGTCCTCCGGAAATCGTATGTATTACTTGATCGACTTCTGGACAGGTCTTATGATTCGTCCAGAATAATCAATTTTAACTTCCTTCTTAGCTTCTGATTTCTCATCCTTTTTTAAGATTATATCCTATAGATGCCCTTCCCGAATGAGAGTCTCTATGTAATCCTTGAGCTGGTAACACTTTAAAGTCTCGTGCCCGGTTTTCTTATGAAATCTGCAATACTTGGTTGTATCTCTCCAGGCAAACTGGGATTGTCGTCGCTGTTCATGCACCATATTCTTCTCTTCTAAGATGGCTAAAATTTCCTCTTGTTTTTTCCGTAGAGGGTTGTAACCGGTGTATCTGCCTCGGTATTTCTCTATGGACCGTTCGGTATTGGGCCCATTACCCCCATCCTTGTTTTTCTCCTTACCGCTCCCTTTTGGCTTTCCCTTTTGATTCTGCCCCTTGGATTCAGTATTCTTCTGTCCGGGTTTTCCTCCATGCATATAGCTTCCTCCTGTAGCTAATTCCTCCTCCTCGGCCAGAGCGTATCCTCCTGCCATATCCATAATGTCGGCATACCTAGTCAACCATGCTCTTCTCAAATCAAAGGATAATCGTCCATTCTGCAAGTTATTGGTGAAGGCAGCAATAATTGTTTCATCATTAGCATTGCCAATTTCTGATAATACTTGGCCGAACCGGTCCAAGTACTTTTTTAACTACTCGTCCTTCCCTTGCTTTATTTGAGAGAGGTAAGCCACCGACTTCTTCCTGTGAACATTGCTCAGAAATTGCCTTGAGAAGCTCCTGCTCAGTTCGCTGAAATTTCGGTTGCTCATCAGGGGTAGTCTTCCGAACCATCTTGACCCTGTGTCCACCAGTGTTTACGGAAAGTTGAGACACAATAGGGGGTCGTTGGGGCATTTTGAGCCATGGCGCTTTTATAGCGTCTAACGTGCTCCTTTGGATCTGTATCTTTTTTTAATTGCTCCACATGTGGCATCCTGAATCTTTCTGGGAAAGGGGTCCGCAAAATTTCCTTGGTAAATGAGTTGTTTGAGTCTACGTCGGATAGATCGTTATAGCCATAACGTCTGACCAGCGCTTCCATCTGACGTATGTTATTATCGACTTCTCGAGTTAGGCTCTAGATCGTGACATCTCTATCCCCCATCGGGCTTCCTCGATGATTGAACCGTTGGGTAACTGTCATTCTTTCCTCAGACTCTTCACTGTGATGCCGGACCTCTCGTGTGACTCCATGATGACGTTTGCGATGGTGTTGATCACTGTCTTCTGATGATGATCGACCTCTGCGCCGGTCGTATTTACGATGTCTGGCACATATTGTTTGATTGTGGTCCAGCCTCTGGTGATGTTGTCCCTCTTCAAGTGTTTCCTTTTCAACCGGGTTGATTGGGGAAGAATTCCTTCTGGTTTCTGGTATAGTTATTCCTGACAAAACCACCACGGAATGGAGCCTTACGGATGGAGGATTGGGAGTATGTGCTCCTGCAGCCAGTAGATCAATCCCTTCCTTTGCTGTGTCTGTCACCAATTGCTGCAAGGCCTCTTGGAAACGCAGTATAAGATCTCTGTTGGTTGGAGTAACTTGTTGGATCCCTGCCAGGCGCGCAGGCTGGTTTTGTGTTTGCTGCAGGATCTTGTAACGTGTTGCCAACATGGAAATCGCCTGGTGATTTTTGGCCATTCCCTGAACTACTTTTGCTTTCTGCCATCGCTTTTAACAAGTTCGGAGGTTCGGCCCCTCCTTCAAGCGCCAATTGTTGACGTCGATTTCTGGATTATGTTTGAAAAGCCAACAAGGATTGTATTTTGGCTATTGATTCAAAGAGAGAGAGATTCAAAGAGAGTAATGAAGACAAGTTTTACGTGGTAAAACTCCGATGACCGGAGAAACGTCCACGGGTGATTGAAGGATCAACCAAGCCAAAATCCACTAAGAAAATGTGATGTTTACAAGCTCTCGATCTCTCTTTTTTCTCTCTGTATTTGCTATGATTGTTGTATGCTATATCGTCTATATCATTTGGAGCCAAATTATGGGTCTATTTATATGCTTATAGAACCCTAATCTGTTTGGGATTCTTTTTTGATGGATATCTTCGCGTATTTAATGACTTAATCCGTGTGAAATAAGCACCAAGTTCTTACTCGAGTCGTATTTATTCCCGAGTAAGAGTAATACCTGATGGTCCCGAGTAGCGTCGTTTGAGCCAGAGTGGAAGCGTTGTTTAACCAGTCCCGAGTGTTGTTAACTGATCCCGAGTAGGTTTCATTCTATATATGCTTACTCGGGCTTTCTTCTCTTTAATGATGTCTCGTAGGATATTTCCTGAGTGCCCATTTGGGCGTCCACCTGGCTATTTTCTCCTACCTGTCAATGACGTGTATGCTTGGTAAAATTCACATACAACATATATATATATATATTATATATATATATATATATTCAACAATATATAGGCCTTTGCTATATATTTATTTTGTCTTACCCACGCGTGCCTTTTCGTTATATATATATGAACCACATATGTCGATATAAGTTTTGCATGAGATGCAATTCATGTGTGCATGAAATTAATACACCAAATTAAGAAGAAAGAGTTTCTTCAAGTATTTCTCTATATTCTCCATTCAAGTTCCTGAGACCGTGACGCGCCCACAAGCAGTTACCAGTCTCGGGAGATAGCGAGGAAGATTGAGTGGTTCAGGCAGGAGCACATCGTAAAGTGAATGAGCTTCCAAAAGTTGGTAAGATTGGTTCAGACAGGAGCATAACTTAAAGTGAAGGAGCCTCCAAACGTTGGTATGTTCTTCTGATTTTATTGATTACAATTTCCTGTGTATACATATTGTATGTATTAGTTCGAAAAATAATTACGATCCAAAGTTCACTGGTCCCAGATACAGATATGATCTATATATAAAATTTAAAACCTAGTTCAGCTGTGTGACCGGTGAACGGAGGTTCCAACCTTGCATTGCAACGGTAATTGTGGGGCGCATACGTTGAGGCTGATAGAGTACATACTGGCAGACAGGATCCATTACGATTGGACCGAAGATGATAAACCCACCATACGGGAGAAGATGGCAATGGAGGTGTTTTTTTAACTCCCAACCACAAATACGAGGCATGAATGTTGTAGAGTAGTGGAGCTGTATTAAATTATGTAATAATATTCATTCATTAAATTATGTAAATTATGCATATTTTATGACATCGTCTACCATTGACAAATTTTACATCCCGTTCTTCAATAGGAAACTAAAAATTATCATCCCTATTTAATATGAAGATAATAACGCAACATTTTCACATCGTGCAATTACAACTAATAAATATGGGTTTTTTCCAAATGTGCTCAGTCATACTACGGTAGGTCCATTATCAGGACAAGTCTGTTTGTTGTGTCCAACTGAATGACATATGCTACACTTGTGCTAGTATTCTGGCGGAACAATTCTGCTCGGACCATCATTAATCAAAGGTGGATTATGACATCGTCTAGCATTATGACCTGATTCTCCACATCTTCTACACGATTGAGTGGTTGTTCTTTCCGAAGACGAGGCATGTCGGCCCCCCCTTGGACGTCCTGCTTGCCTCATCGACAATAGATTTAACACCACACGATCGACGATGTCAATGAGGACTATCCATTATGATGGATGGCCAATAGGCATAATAGGAACCGAGTACGCATCGATTAGTGTCTGTCTCTTGTAGAAGTCCGCACACAAATATGTGTAATCCAAGTTTCTCTCCCTACAACAACAATTACATGGGGTGTCAAATTCATTTGTAAGTACCCAAGATATATTACGTAAAAGTACTATACCTTGCTACTGCAAGGCGTGTGAAAATGGAAACATGTCCATTTGGAATTTTTTGCACGTGTGAGTCTTCCGGGCTAAGTCAACAGTCCACTGCTTCCTAGACCGTTTGACGGAGAATATGTTCCAGTCAACTGGATTGACGGTCATATAAGCACACTTCTCAACACGTTTGAGGATCACAAGATATGTTGCGTCGGTTAACTGATGACGCATGGACTGTGCAGTATGATGGCGATCGTAAAACCACATTTGTAGCATATTCCTAATGAACTCTGCCAGTGTCAGCATGGGAAGTTGCCGTGCGAATTTGAGGCATGAGTTTATGCATTCAGCAACATTTGTTGTCATGACCCTATACCTTCTTTCTGGACAATGTATGCGGGACCACTTGTGTGGACCAGCTTCAATGACATAATTGAATGCATTCTCGTGCAGGTTACGTAGTTTTTCCATGTGGCGATTATATTTCAACTCAGTGTACAATCTAGTTGCTTTATCCATTATGGTTGCTACATCCTTTCTATGAAATCGCTTCTTCACATTTTCAGAAAAGTGTCAGCAACATATCGTATGGGTTGCATCAGAAAAAACTTTAGAAATCTCAGCTTCAATGCTTGCATGCCGATCGAAAATAAAAACCAGATCATCAATATGGCCTAAGGCACCCTTCAAGCAATCCAAAAACCACTTCCATGAAAGGTTGTTTTCTGATTCACCGTACCCAAAAGCAATTGGATACACATGTTCGTTCCCATCTTGTGCAGTTGCAACAAACATTGTGCCCCCGAATCTTCCCTTAATGGGTACCATCTATAGCAATAACTGGATGCATACACCTCGGGAATCCTATGAGTGAGGCACCCAACGACATGAAAAAATAGAGAAATCTACCATCTCCGTCGCACTGTAAGTCAGTTACTGTCCCTGGATTTTGTTGCTCTAACACGTAGCCAAATGATAGCAGTAGTTTGAAGGTTTCCTTATGTGTTCCATAGATCAGTGACAACACATATTGCAGGGCTTGATGTGCCTTGCTGTACAAGATTTGGATGCCATACATTTTTTTCATGTCGGCGATTATGTCCTTCGGACGCATTAGTCAACCATCTTGTTGTTGAAGTCTAGGTACAACCACTTCTCCAATTATGACTGCACTAGCTAATCGGTGACGGCGATGAATCTCCTCCAAAGGACATGTGTGTTTGTTCACAAAACTTCTTACTTGGAAGTATGTCCCTTCATCTCTCATAACCACTCTTAATTTCCACGTACAGTTGTCCATCAAACAAACCAAATGTAACGTTGTCTTATTTGACCTTTTCACCTTCCACTCGAAGTTCTGCCGCATTGTAAAATGCCTAACGAGTCTCTTCAAATCTTTTTTGGTAGGAAAAATTTACCCCTTATATATCATGCTTGTAGGTTCTTCTTGAACCGAGTTCATGCTTCGACCAATACCAAACGAGTATGATTGTGCTCCTGGAATAACCCACGTTCTAACATTATCAGAATCACATGTAGTTAAATTAGGCCAAACCTCAAAAGTCCTAGCTACAACTGTTGTACTGCAAGTAAATCTTTATACACGTGTTGCACGTCTTTCCGGTTCGACAGCCTCTTCCTCTTCCTCATTGTTAGCTACATTATCAACCGGATGCAAATTTTCCCTATCATCCATCTGTTGTGTAGACCTAACATTCGGTTCACTGTTTTACTCATTGTTTATGTCATTGTAGAAGTCATTATAATGGTGGTTGAACTGCCCATCATTAATCTCAATTTGACATCCAAATATATCGTCGAATTGGCCACTGACTAATTCACCGTGGTCGGCTACTTCCAGTGGGACACCACACAGGTTTTCTCTACTTTATGTGAACAATTGGTTGCTTCCGCCTGAAGATCGAAATTGTTGGGTGTTATCACGATGAGGGATTTCTTCACCAATGACACCTCCTGCTACCCTCTCATTTACACTAACACATACTTAAGGGATCACCATATCTTCCCAGTATAAACTGAACATCATCGTCGTTTCTTATAAACGTACGACATGTAGTCCCAGGAATCATTGATATACACTGTAGATCATCATTGTATTTGTCGACATCATACTTCACAACGGTTTCCACGATCGACACCAACTCTTGGTAAGTCATACTCTTTGAGACATACATTCCTTGATTATCAGCACCTAAAAACCTCTGACTTCCATCGGGTAACTGCTCTCATCGACCGTTGTAAGAGATGACTAATCTCACCCGATTCATTCTCCTGTCAAAATCAATATCACAAACCATTATTAACAATAAAAATATCTAAATTCAATTTCAAATAACAATTAAATAACCAAATGAATGTTATAAAAAAGCTTAAAAATAATAACAAATGTCAGAATTAAAAAAATCCTTCGGAACAAAAAATACTAGGATAATCAAAGTACAAGCTCGAGCCAATACACTAAAATCTCATAAAAGCAAAATAAAATCTCGATCCAATACAATAACATCTCGAATAAGCATAGTACAAGAGCTCAGACCGAGTTTTTATATAGCTCGAATCGAGCTTTTATAAAAACTCGGATAGAGCTTCTTTAAAAGCTTGGATCGAGCTTTTTTAAAACTTATCTTTCTGAAACCGAAGATGAAAGCACAACTATAACTTTTAAGAGCATTTTTGGTAGTTCACCATAATATGTGTCTTTTAAACATAAGTTATTAATATTGTGACATCATCGTAACTCATAAAAAAAGGGTGACATTTCTCACCATTTCTACAACTTCTTTTATACTTGTCTTTGATTCATTTTCCAAAATGAATCAAAGAAATCAAGGGAAAGTATCATTTTACCCCCTAGCGTTTGCTCTGTTGTTATGAGGTGGGGACGGTTCGGTTCAGTTCGGTTTTGACCAAAACCGTATTGAACCATTATATTTTCGGTTTTTAAAAACTTGAATCTGTTTGAACCGTATTGGACCATGAAACCGAATTGAACTGAACACCTTGACCAAAACCGTATTGAACCATTTTCGGTTTTTAAAAACTTAAATCGGTTTGAACCGTATTGGACCATGAAATCGAATTGAACCGAACACCTTTATCTCGGTTCGGTTCAATTCGGTTTTGGACCTATTGGGCTCATTGGGCTTTCAGATTTTGGACTGTTTTTTTAACAATCTATTACATTCAAAACACATCTAAATAGACTAAATATACCACATTATTGTTTAACTAATCAAATTTAATCCAAATCAAACACAAGTACATGCTCAATAGCTATCATTGTACCAAATTCAGTCCATATAACTTCAATTACATAGAAATAATAGAATAATAGAAGTCCAAAATGCAATCCAAAATAAAATAAGATCACACATAAATAATTCAACATACAATCCATAATAAAATTAAACTTAAATTACAATCCATAATATAATAAAACATAAGAAAATAATTAAAATGTCATCATGTCTTTCTTCCACTTCATATCTTCACCTGTAAAACAAAAAAACAATAAACAAAACAAAACAAAAGTAGAGTTGATCAGCTGGGTCACATTATCATCTTCTTCACCAATCACCAGGCTACCAGCTCTGTTTTTTTTTCTCTGAATCTCCCTCACCTCTCTTGATCCAGAATCATCAACCCCAAACCTCACCAAACGGTCCAAACCCATATCATCTCCCTCAATATCACTAGTCTATCTACCAATTGATAAATCTGGGAATCTGGAAACCAGAACCAGATCTGGGAAAAAAAATAGGGCAAAAAAATTAGAAGTTAAGCAAACTCAAATCTGATATGAGTCTGAAAAAAGTAAATGAACTAGAGGGCCCTTGATTTTTGTCCAAAATGAAAACCCAACCCAACACACCATTTTTTTTGGTTTCTCATCGCCTGTTTTTCTTCTTCTCTTTCAATTTGTTTTTAAATAAATTTTAACAGTCCGAAAACTTCACAATATAAATTTATAACCCCATCTCTGTTTCACAAATTACAATACTAAATCACAAGCTAGAACAAACATCAAACATCTATAAACTGATAAAAGTAAAATATAACAAAATCAAAACAAAATAACTTGAAGAAGAAGAAGAAGAAAACCTTGACAATGGCGATTGACAAAGTGACACAGAGCAGCGAAGACACAGAGCAACGGAAGAGAGACAGGTCGTGTGACTGTGTGAGAGACAAATGTGAGGTTCATGTGAGGTTCATGTGAGGTTCAGAGGTTGTATGAGAGAATCAGAGAAAAAAATGTGAGGTCGTGTGCGGAGGTATGAGAGAAAACAAAGAATGAGCGATGAGAGAATGGAAATTAGGTTTTTTTTGGTTTTAGAAGGGGCAGAACCGAAACCGACCCATTTTCTATACGGTTCATTCGGTTCGAACCGAATTGAACCGAATTAACCCATTGAACCGAACCAAACACCATATTTCGACTCGGTTTGGGTCGATTTGGTTCGGTACGATGAACCGTGCCCACCCCTAGTTTTTAAGACGATGACAGGGTTTGATCATATTGGCCATTTTCCCCCCAAATCAAAGAAACGTTAGAAATGCCCCTTCTGTTACCTTTTTCATCCATTAAATATATTATATACCCCTTTGACCATTAAAATTGAACTAAATGACCGTCTTGTCCTTCAATTTGCTCCTTATAATTACATTTTACCCTCAAAATATTCTTTAAAAAAATATATTAAAAAACAGAAAACAAAAATAACTATAACTAAACAAATTAAAAATTAAAAAAAAATCTTCAATTCTTTTTCTTCTCCACGATTTTTTTTTTTAAAATGGGTTAAACCCAGTTTTTTTTTATAAAAAAATGGAAATCCAGATCTTTTTTTTTAATAGTGTTGACGCTGATTTCTGGATTGTATCAGAAAAGATAACAAGGATTGGATTGCGGCTGTTAATTCAAAGAGAAAGAGTTCAGAGAGAGTAACGAAGATAAAAGTTTTACGTGGTAAAACACCGATGACCGGAGAAATGTCCACGGGTGGTTGAAGGATCAACCAAGCCAAAATCCACTATGAAAATATGATGTTTACAAGCTCTCAATCTCTCTTTCTTCTCTCTGTATTTTTTTGTTGTTTGTTGTGTACTATATTGCCTATATCCTTTGGAGCCAGATTATGGGTCTATTTATATGCTTATAGAACCCTAATCTGCTTTGTACAAGTAATACAAGATCTTTGTATTTAATTGTGATTCGGTTACTTGTTTGTGGTTGATTTATTTTCTTTCCTGATTCAGAGTCTCTTATGGAAATCGAGTGGGATTCTAGTAGTGTAGTTCAATTTGGACTTGTTTCCTTAAAAGAATGTAGTCTTCGTAAAGAAATCAAGTTATTTCCTGATTGGGGACTCTTCTAACTTAATGTTCCATTTTATTTGGGATTCCTTACTGATAGATATCTTCGCGTATTTAATGACTTAATCCGTGTGAAATAAGCACCAAGTTCTTACTCGAGTCGTATTTATTCCCGAGTAAGAGTAATACCTGATGGTCCCGAGTGGCGCCATTTGAGCCTGGGTAGAAGCGTTGTTTAACCAGTCCCAAGTGTTGTTAACTGATCTCGAGTAGGTTTCATTCTATATATGCTTACTCGGGCTTTTCTTCTCTTTAATAATGCCTCGTAGGATATTTCCTGAGTGCCCATTTGGGCGTCCACCTGGCTATTTTCTCCTTCTTGTCAATGATGTGTATGCTTGGTAAAATTCACATACAACAATACCCCCTTAAAATATTTTTACCGAGTGAATTTCATTTCGGGCAAGAGTATTTTGATCGTCTTAATTTTCACTTGTCAGAATAACCGTCTTGTCATAATGGCGCGTTATAATGGTGACTCTGTAATTTCGATTCGCTTCATAACGCGAGATCTTAAATGATGGTGACATTTTGAAGTTCTGAAAGTCGAAGGCTACTTCCTATTTCGACACGCGTCCCTCGTCTCTTCGTTTTTCAATATCATTTATGAGAAATGATTTTTACGTTTCCCCAAACGCCGCCTACGTCATCGAGTTTCGTCATAAGTTTTTTCCCGCTTTGAAATCCTAGGGTTTCGTGCCGTCTCTTCTTTAAATTCTTTGCTGAGAGACATCGTTGGTTTATTCTCAACAATTTTTCAGTAGAAATTCTTTAAACTCAGATTTCTTTATCCAGAAGTTCACGATTCTCCGTTTGAAGATCTTGCATCAATCTCAATTCAAGGTTAGTTTTAATAGGGCCATTTTCCCTTCATCGTCTCTTTAAAATCGCTTTTGATGCATTAGAACGTGGGGATTTCCAGTTAGTATCTTGCATTAAACGATTATTGGGGGATATCCCAATAGATGAACCTCCATTCTTAGAGGTTGATGTTTCTGGTCTTCACCCTGACGTCACTTTCAGCCCTGTATCGAGTTCTCCCTCTAGTTCTGATTCTGATATTTCTGATCACAGGGTATCTTTTCGAAGGATGGGTAAACATCAGAGCAGAAGTAAGGTATACAAGCACGGCTCGAGCAGCGTTCAGAACAAGGAACAGACTGTTAATGAGGGTGACGTTGATGAAGTGTACAGGGTGTCTCGTCTTTCGTTTTCTGATACTCGCCCGAGTGGCTTTGATACTGAGCCGAATGTGGTCGGGCCAACTGAGATAGAAAAATACCGCTCCCGATTCGACTTGCCCGACTCAGTCACTTTGGTTTCTACGGGGGATAGAGCCGTATGGAATCCTCCTGAGGGCATGGTCGCGATTTATGGATCCATGCTTTGTTGCGGCGTCACACTTCCCCTTCAGCCTTTTATTGCCTGGTTTTTGGCTGAAGCAGGGATTGCCCCAGCTCAGTTGGCCTCGAATAGTTATAAATTCTTGGTGTGCATGTGGCACATGTTCAGTCAAATGAACCTTTCGCCGCCTTTCCCAAATGAAATCAGGCATTTCTTTACTCTGAGGCAGGTAAGCAAAACAGGGACCTATTTTCTTGCGTCAACTACTTCGGACGGTTGGGTCCCCAAAGAAACAAAGGTGAATCGGCTGGTCGATGCCGAATTATTTGAGTCTTTTCGGGACGATCTGCAGAAAGTTCATGTTGCTGATCTTAACTTCCACCGTTCTCGGGGTGAGAAGCGAAAGGCAGTTAGTTTGCCATCTCGTCTTCTCAAAGTTCCTCGGGTAGTCTTATTTATTGACTCCAGTGACGAAAATGTTATGGATGAGATTGCCCCGAGTGTTAGTGCTGGAGCATCAGTAGATGCAGCCGCTTCAGAGTCGAGTAGGGCTCCTTCTACCCCCGAAGTTAGAGAAATGAGGGCTGAACCTTCGGGGGTTCCTTCTCCATCCATAGAACTGAACAGGGATTCTCCTGCCCTCGAGTTTGGAAATCTGGGAGCTGAACCTTCGGGGGTCCTTTATTCCTTTCTCCCCAGGATATGCTACGGGAGATGTCCTCTGGTCGGGCTTTTATCTGGGTGGACCGTTGGAGCAGCTTTCGGGATGGTTCCCTGACCGAACGTCTCCAAAATGTTTTTAACGGGGCATCTTATGTAAGTTGAATCTGACTCCTTTATTGTTTTGCTTCTGCCAGATTTCTAAGTATATTCCTTTGCAAATGGTGGCCGAATTCACTGAGCTTATTCAGACGCAACAACATCAAGCCGATCGAATAAGGTGTCTAAAGGCTCAGCTGAAGGCGAGTGAGGAAGGCCGTGCTCGAGCCGAGAAAGCTTACCAGTAGGAGGTTGGTTCTGTACAAATATTTGCCAACCATTTGAAGCTGAGGACAAGGCATCTCTGGCATAGGAGAAGGTTGCATCACTTCAAAATCTTATATCTTTTGCTGAAGAATCGATGATCAAGGCCGAGCAGGAGGCGGAGCAGGCAAAGTTGGCGTATGACCAAAAAATTGAAGATCTGGATCGCCAAGTGCTGACAGTTGAATCCCTTTCCCGAGAGGCCAAGTTGGAACTGGAAGTCCAAGGGGTGGATCGTTTTAAAAGATCCCCTGCTTATTATGCCCTACTTCTTCGGGAATTTCAACGAGAGCTAGTTTCGGCCGGCGAGTTCTTCAAAGTTAAGAATAGGGCGACCGAGAAATCCCGTGCTAATTGGGAGCTGTCTATTAAACATCACGTGGACCGGTCCTTGGAATCTCTTCGGATTCAGATGAAGGAATAGAGAGCTTACTGTCGAAGTCAAGGCAAAGAGCCCCATCCCATGCATTTAGAGATATCGTCCGAGCATTCTCTTTTGACCTTTTATGCAAGTCAAGAGTCGGTTGAGGGTGTAGTCCCAGATGTCTGGCCAGTCCCGGGTGAAGATTACAGCCAGTGGATGGATGATACTGTCGACGATATCACTTGGCCGTCTAATGAGAGCCTGCTTCATGAGTTCGAGATGGTACCATATCTGAGTATTGGTAAAGGCTCGAAATCCTCGCAACCTTAATTTTGTAGAATTGTAGAAAATTCTGATTATTTTTTTTCTTGTACAGAACCATTCTTTGAACTGTAACTATTCTTTTAGGAGCAATAAAATTCTATTTTATTTTCAATTGAATGGTCTTGATCTGTTTATTGCTGATTGTTACTGAGTGATGTATTAAACTGGCTGATGTTCGGGTAACTTAACCGAGTATCTTATTAAACCGATTGTTAACCGATGACTTCAATTGCCAAGTATCTTATTAAACTGACTTCTTCGATGTTCGGGTAACTTAACCGAGTATCTTATTAAACCGGTTGTTACCCGAATGACTTCAATTGCCAAGTATCTTATTAAACTGACTCTTTATTATTAACCGAGTCATCTTGAAATAGAAGTTTACACTTATGTTTCATACCCGGTTGCTACCCGAACGTTACATCAAGGCTCACCATGATCATACGTTCGAGTCCTTACGTAATACCAAGGACGTCTCCCTAGTTTTTATGCGCAAGGGTTTGCCGAATCGTTGAGCTCTTCTTCTTTTTTTAAAGTTGCTTCAACACAGCTATGCATTTCACCGAATTTCTCTTGATAGCGTCCAGTGCATTTTTCTAGAGTCTGGTGCATCGGGTTTGCCTTTTTGCGAAGGTCATTTTGACCCTGCTCGGCTGGTTGCATGTTCTTATTATCATGGTACCGAGAATTCTATTTGCATGTTCTTATTATCTTGCTCTGCTTCCATATGTTCTTATTATCATATGCCTTCTTTTGGAAATCCCGAACTAGATGCTATTCTTTCAAAAATTCCGAGTAGTTTTATTTATTACTGTAAAAAATCCACAGATTTAAATTACAGTTTAATATTTATCCTACCAATATTGTCCTGACTAGAATAAAATATTCAATATAAATATATATATATATATATATATATATATAAATATATATATATATATTTTAAGGATATAAAATCTTCAGATATTGAGCATTGCATGGTCGGGGTAACACCCCTCCATTGGGTCGAGCAATCCAATAAGCTTCATGACCAGTTATCCCCTCGATCTTGTATGGACCTTCCCATTTGTCAGCCAGGGATCCTGCTGCTCTATTTTTTGTGTTCAATTACACCTTCCTGAACACCAGGTCTCCTAGCTGGAATTTCCTGATCCGAACACGAGAGTTGTAGTGGCGAGCCACTCTTTGTTGATATGTTGTATTTCTTATTCGGGACTTTTCCTTTTTTTCTTCTAGCTCATCCAAACTTTGTAGTAGCGTATCAACATTCTGTTCTTCATCGTATAGTCTGACCCGAGGGGACGCATACGATGTTTCTACAGGGATGACAGCTTCTATTCCGAACGTTAGGATGAACGGAGTTTCTCCTGTTGAAGTCCTTGCTGTGGTCCGATATGCCCATAATACTTCAGAAAGCTTTTCAACCCAGCTTCCTTTTTTGTCATCTAACTTTGCTTTAATGGTGTGCTTGATAATTTTATTTACTGCTTCTACTTGCCCGTTTGTTTGATGATGAGCTGGTGTCGTATAGTAGTTAGCAATCTGATACTTTTCGTACAACTGTCTGAACTTTTGGTTATCAAACTGAGTGCCATTATCGGTGATTATAGTGTCCGGAACTCCAAACCTATAAAGTATGTTTTTCTTTACAAAATTTATGGTGTTGGGTTCTGTAATATGCACCAGCGCTTCAGCTTCTGCCCATTTTGTAAAATAATCCACAGCTACTATGGCGTGCTTTGCTCTACCCCTGTCCCAGCTGGCATTGGCGAATGGCCATGGGGCAGTGAGGTTTCTAAGCTTTTCTAGAGGTTGTTGGATATTGTTAGCAATCCTTTGACATGTATTGCAACTTTTCGACCACTGTTGTGCATCTGAGAAAAGCGTAGGCCAGTAATAGCCTTGCTTGAGTACCTTATGCGCCAGACCTCTACCCCCAATGTGGTTCCCGCAAACTTCTCCGTGGATCTCTTGAAGTATTCGATGTGCATCTTCTTCCGGTACACATCTTTGGAGAGCTCGGGAGAACCCCCTTCTGTATAATTCTCCTCCGATCATGGTATACCTAGCCGATCGATACCTGATGCGCTTTGCTAATACCGGATCTTCCGCTAGCACGCCTTCTTCCAGGAACCTTCTCAGCTGCACCATCCAACCGTCTTGCGGTGTTCGGATTTCTGAAATTTCCAAATGCTTAGGTTCAGCTGTACTCGGTTTAAGGAGGTGTGCAACTGGAATGGTCTTTTGTCTGATTGAGGTTGTTGCTGACGCTAATTTAGACAATGCGTCAGCCTTTTCATTTTCATCCGTAGGGATCTGAGCGATCTTGTATTCTTTAAATTTTTGGAGGAGCTGTTTCGCGATGTCACGGTAGGCTATCATACCTTCATCTTTGGCCTGGTACTCGTCCATAACCTGGTTAACAACTACCTGTGAATCGCTGAATATCTCAATTTCATATGCCCTGAGAGCTATGCAGACTCTGGTTCCAGCTAACAATGCCTCGTACTCGGCTTGATTATTGGTTGCTT
Organism: Dipteronia dyeriana; assembly: GCA_032871835.1. Taxonomy (NCBI): domain Eukaryota; kingdom Viridiplantae; phylum Streptophyta; class Magnoliopsida; order Sapindales; family Sapindaceae; genus Dipteronia; species Dipteronia dyeriana. The sequence continues at coordinate 19,147,548 of CM065297.1, forward strand.
TAAAATCAAATCTCATGGCACATTCAACATCATCTCCTTCTGGGGTGCGAACTACAATCCCTGCCCCGCTGCCATGAGTATTTGAAGAGCCATCAACATACAGTTTTCATAGGAAACTCTTACCCAAGAGTCTTTTTGCTTCCAGGTTTGGTTCTGTGAACTCGGCTATGAAGTCTGCCACAGGTTGTCCTTTGAGGGAGGTTCTGGGGACATAATGAATATCGAATTCACTTAGCTCAATTTTCCCTTTGTTAAGTCTTCCTGATATTTCTGGTTTTTGTAAAATTTGTCTTAATAGGCAATTGGTGAGAACTTGGATTGTATGGGCCTGAAAATATGGTCTCAGCTTTTTTGCTGCTGAAACCAATGCTAAGGCCATTTTCTCTGCTTGTGAGTACCTGGTCTCAGCCGGTACGAGTACCTTGCTGGTATAATACACTGGTTTCTGCACTCCATCTTCTGTTCTGACTAAGACTAAACTTGTTGCAAGCTCGGTTATTGACAGATACAACTGAAGTATTTCCCCTTTTGTGGTTTTGAGAGAACGGGAGCCTGTCCAGAGTACTCTTTTATTTTTAAGAATGCCTGCTCGCGCTCTTTATTCCACTCGAGTCTGTTCCCTTTTTTTATAATCTTGAAGAAGGGTGCGCAGCTGTCTGTAGCCATTGAGATGAATCTTCCCAAGGAGGCTAAACACCCTGTTAAGAGTTGTACCTCTTTCAATGTTTTAGGTGAGGTCATTTCTTGCAAATCCTGGATCTTCTCGGGATTAACTTCGATTCCTCTTTGATGGACTTGAAAACCCAAGAATCTCCCCGAATGGACTCCGAATAAACATTTGTTTGGGTTTAATTTCATCTGGTATCTTCTCAGAACATCAAATGTCTCTCGGAGGTCCCGGGCATGCTCATCTGCCGAGACGCTTTTAGTCAACATGTCATCAATGTACACTTCCATGTTCCTTCTTATTTGCCGAGTGAAGATTTTATTGACCAACCTTTGATACGTAGCACCTGCATTTTTTAAACCGAAGGGCATTACTGTGTGGCAATATAAACCCTGATCCGTTGTGAAAGCTGTTTTTTCTTCATCAGCTTTGTTCATCCGGATCTGATTGTATCCCGAGTAAGCGTCCATGAAGCTGAGCAATTTGTGACCTGCTGTGGCATCCACCAACTGGTCTATCCTTGGAAGTGGGAAGCTATCATTTGGACATGCCTTGTTTAGATCCGTGAAATCTACGCACATCCTCCATTGTCCATTTTTCTTCTGGACGAGGACTACGTTGGCGACCCACTGAAGGTAGCTGACTTCTCTGATTGATCCAGTTGCCAGTATCTTTTCCACCTCTTGTTTGATTGCTTGACTTCTTTCAGGATTGAACGATCTTCTCTTTTGTATTACCGGTTTTGCGTTCGGGCTAACTGCGAGGTGGTGGGATATTACTCGGGCATCTATTCCTACCATATCTTCGTGACTCCAAGCGAACACATCTTTGTACTCCTTAAGCAGATTGGTTAGGTCTTGCTTGACTTTTTCATCCAAGTTAGCCCCGATCTTGATTTTCTTATCTGGTTCGTCTTCTTTAAGTACTATTTCAACCAATTCTGTTTTGTATTCATTCGAGCCCTCCCTTAGATCCAGTTCGAATGACAAGGATTCTTTACACTGATTTGGCTGCATTATGGTGCACACTTGTTCAGCATCATGCTTGTCTCTGTATACTGACAGGTTTGCTCTTCGGGCCATCTCTTGGGATCCCTTGACTATCCCAACCCCTTGTTCTGTTGGGAACTTGATCATTAATGCATAAGTGGTCATCACGGCCCTTGTTTTATTCAGGAATGGCCGGCCCAATAATGCATTATACGGCCAATTATCCAAGTCAACTACCACGAAGTCGAGCAGGACAGTCCTCTGGCATGGTGCCGTTCCGATCTTCACTGGTAGTTTTACCGTCCCGAGTCACCTGACCTCTATCCCCCCAAACCCTCTTAATGGAGTATGGAAAGGCTGTAAATCTTTTCGGTCTAGTCTTAGCTGGTCGTATACGGCCAGGTTTAGGATGTCTGCTGAACTCCCACTATCTATTAAAATTCTCCAGACTTTCCTATGGCCAATCATGACACTTATAACCAAAGCGTCATTGGGTCGAACATCGACGCCATAGGAATCTGCCTCTATAACGTCTATTGGGTCCCATCCTTTCTTTACCCTTTTCAGGTCTGGTTCAACCGAGTTTACGTCGAAGTTATTCCTTGCTTCTATTGCTTCTCTGATTTCCTGAGTTCGTTATCGGTTGCTTCTCCCAGTAGAGGGTCCTCCGAAAATTGTATGTATTACTTGATTGGCTCCGGGGCTGGTTCTTTGATTTTGATTCGGGTTGTGATCAACCTTGACTTCTTTCTTAGTTTCTGATCTCTTATCTTTTTTCAAGATTACATCCCGCAGATGCCCTTCCCGAATAAGAGTCTCTATGTAATCTCTGAGCTGAAAACACTTTGAAGTCTCATGCCCGGTTTCTTTGTGAAACCTGCAGTACTTGGTTGTATCTCTCCGGGCGAACTGTGATTGTCGCTGCGGCTCTTGCACCATATTCTTCTCTTTCAAGATGGCTAAAATTTCTTCTTGTTTTTTTTCGAAGAGGGGTGTAATTGGTATATCTGCCTCGGTATTTCTCTGTGAACCATTTGGCGATGAGCCCATTACCCCCATCCTTGTTTTTCTCCTTGCCGTTCCCTTTCCGTTTTTCCTTTTGATTCTGCCCCTTGGATTCGGTATTCTTCTGTTCGGGCTTTCCTTCATTCATATAGCTTCCTCATGTAGCTAACTGTTCTTCCTCGGCCAGAGCGTATCCTCTTGCCATATCCATCATGTCGGCATACCTAGTCAGCTGTGCTCTTTTCAAATCAAAGGATAGTCGTCCATTCTGCAAGTTATTGGTGAAGGCGGCAATAATTGCTTCATCATTAGCACTGCTAATTTCTGATACTGCTTGGCCGAACCGGCCCAAGTACTTTTTTAATGACTCGTCCTTCCCCTGCTTTATTTGAGAGAGGTAGGCCACCGACTTCTTCCTGTGAACATTGCACAGGAATTTCCTTGAGAAGCTCCTGCTCAGCTCGCTGAAATTTCTGATGCTCGCCGGGGGTAGTCTTCTGAACCATCTTGACTCTGTGTCCCTTAGTGTTTACGGAAAGTTGAGACACAATAGGGGGTCACTGCGGACATATTGAGCCATGGCACTTTTATAGCGTCTAACGTGCTCCTTTGGATCTGTATCTTTTTTGAATTGCTCCACATGAGGCATCCTGAATCTTTCTGGGAAAGGGGTCCTCAAAATCTCCCTGGTGAATGGACTGTCAGAGTCATCGTCAGATAGATCGTTACAGCCATAACGTTTGACCAGTGCCTCCATTTGTCGCATGTTATTCTCAACTTCTCGAGTTAGGCTCTGAATCCTGACATCTCTGTCCCCCATCGGACTTCCCCGACGGTTAAACCGTTAGGTTATCATCATTCTTTCCTCAGACTCTTCACTCTGATGCCGGTCCTCTCGTATGACTCCATGATGACGTTTGCGATGGTGTTGATCACTATCTTCTGATCTTGACCGACCTCTGCGCCGGTCGTATTTACGATGTCTGGCACATACTGTTTGATTGTGGTCCAGCCTCTGGTGATGTTCCTCTTCAAGTGTTTTCTGTCCACCCGGGTTGATTGGGGAAGAGTTCCTTCAGATTTCTGGCATAGTTATTCCTGGCCCAACCACCATCGAACGGAGCCTTGCGGGTGGAGGATTGGGAGTATGTGCTTCTGCAGCCAGTAGATCAATCCCTTCCCTTGCTACGTCCGTCACCAATTGTTGCAAGGCCTCTTGGAAACGCAGCGTAAGATCTCTGTTGGTTGGAGGAACTTGCTGGATCCCCGCCAGGTGCGCATGCTGGTTTTCTGTGTTTACTGCAGGATCTTGTGACGTATTACCAACATGGAAATCGCCTGGTGATTTTTGGCCATTCTCTGAACTACTTCTGCTTCCTGTTATCGCTTTTAACAAGTTCGGAGGTTCAGCCCCTCCTTCTAGCGCCAATTGTTGACGTCGATTTCTGGATTGTATCAGAAAAGCCAACAAGGATTGGATTTCGGCTGTTAATTCAAAGAGAAAGAGATTCAGAGAGAGTAATAAAGATAAAAGTTTTACGTGGTAAAACTCCGATGACCGGAGAAACATCCATGGGTGGTTGAAGGATCAACCAAGCCAAAATCCACTATGAAAATATGATGTTTACAAGCTCTCGATCTCTCTTTCTTCTCTCTGTATTTTTCTGTTGTTTGTTGTGTACTATATTGCCTATATCTTTTAGAGCCAAATTATGGGTCTATTTATATGCTTATAGAACCCTAATCTGCTTTGTACAAGTAATACAAGATCTTTGTATTTAATTGTGATTCGGTTACTTGTTTGAAGTTGATTTATTTTCTTTCCTGTTTCGAAGTCTCTTATGGAAATCGAGTGGGATTCTAGTAGTGTAGTTCAATTTGGACTTGTTTCCTTATAAGAATGTAGTCTTCGTAAAGAAATCAAATTATTTCCCGATTGGGGACTCTTCTAATTTAATGTTCCATTTTATTTGGGATTCCTTCCTGATGGATATCTTCGCATATTTAATGACTTAATCCGTGTGAAATAAGCACCAAGTTCTTACTCGAGTCGTATTTATTCCCGAGTAAGAGTAATACTTGATGGTCCCGGTATACCTAGTGGAAGCGTTGTTTAACCAGTCCCGAGTGTTGTTAACTGATCCCGAGTAGGTTTCATTCTATATATGCTTACTCAGGCTTTTCTTCTCTTTAATGATGCCTCGTAGGATATTTCCTGAGTGCCCATTTGGGCGTTCACCTGGCTATTTTCTCTTTCCTGTCAATGACGTGTATGCTTGGTAAAATTCACTTACAACAAATAGGAAACCCAAATCTCCATCATCAATCAAACATAAAAGTAAAAAAAAAAATCAATCTTGGTAGAATTTCAATTTTAAAAAAAAATTCCATGAATAAAGAACCCAGATTTACAAAAACTCAAATTTACAAGAACTCAGTTTCAAACCCAGATTTTTTAAATTTGTCTTATCTAGTTTTAGTTTCAGATTTGTACGAACCCATCACAAACCCAATTGAATTCTGTAGTTCTCAAAAATTCGAACCCGGATATACAAAATTCAACATTCAGTTTGCAAGAATCCATCACAAACCATCACCACCCCTAAAATTCAACCACCACCGTGAACAACCTATCACCACCCCCAAATCAAGACCCAACCGTGAGCTACCCATCACCATCCCCAAAATCCAGCCACCACCATACAACAACTCACCCAAAATCCATATTCGAAACACCAATCAACCTAAGAATATCAGAGCACCAACCAAATCAATCCCAAAAAAATCAAAGCACCCAATCACCGTCACCAGCCACCCAATCCATCACAAATTCAACAAACAATCCACCATAATCCCACAACTCAATGGCACCCAAACCTCTATCAAAGGAAAGCAAATGGAGAAGAGATAGAGAGAAAAAAAGACGATCGGCGGCGAGAGAAGATCCATTCATCCATCAAAGAGATCTTTTTCTCCACCATCATCTCCTAACATCCAAACTTTAGCCGCCACCCTACGATCGCCGATCGTTATCCTCTCACCGTCGATCGACGTTCGATCTCCTCCCAGATGCAGAGATCGACACTCTATCTCCGGAGGAAATCGATCTTCTAGATGGATTGACGATCTTCAGTGGAGAAAATGAGATGAGATCGAAATTGATGATAGATGATAAAACCGAAATCGAAACCTTGAGATGAGATGGTGGAGATAAATTTGGTGGTTATTCAGTGGAGAAAATGAGGATCACGACGAGAGAGAGAGATAACGATGAGTGAGATGTATTTTTTTTTTAACTTTTTATGTTTTGTTTTATTTTTTTTATTTCTATGAATTGCAAAAAAAAATTAGGTTTTACTGATTCATCGATGAGATTATGAAATTGCCCCTTGGATATTAGTGGTAAACGTCATTTTGAATGGAAAATTTGAAAGAAGGGCTATATGATATATTCTTTTCATTTTAGGGGGATTAATGGTCAATATGATCAAACCCTATCCTTATCTTAATAATAGGGTAAACGACAGGGGTAAAATGATACTTTTCCAAAATTAAACAAAAAAAAAACCTATAAATATATTGTTATTGTTAATGGTGGTGTAGTACAAATATTAAATATACAATGCTTTTGTTTTGTCGATATGTTGAAGTAGTGTTGAACCGAGAGAAGAGGGGAACGCCAATCCCGCCTTGAATCGCATGTTTGGTAACAAAAGGCAACAAAGAGAAAGGTAAAGCTGAAATGTTTCCTTCGCTTTTGGCAACACAATGACTGTACTCATGCACTACCCAATAACCCATGCCCCACCATCATGTGCCCCCAATTTAATTACTTTCATTTTTTCTCTTTTGAGCTATTTCACTTGTAATCTGGTAATTTTGAAGCTTACATTTTCTTGGATTCTCACTCACTAATTCAACTAAAACAAGTGTGGTTTTGAGTAAATTGATTCCTGTTTAAGTGGGTATTCAATTCAAATATAAAACACAATGTTTAGAAATGATAATGGAATTTGAAGTAGTTTCTCGTAAGATTAGGTTCTGCATGAAATCTCGTATCAGATTGATGACTTAGGATGATTGTGAGAGAAGTATGCATGTATTCAAAACTTTCAAACACCATCTTTGGACTGTCATTTTCCATTCTGTTATAGACTAAAACTCGGTGCTTATTGTGTATTTTAGGAAGATGAATGATGGAAACCACAAGAAAATAGCAGCAAGTTCGGATATCAGTTTTCGTCCTGCAGAGCATCATTAATTTTTGCCACACATAATTATTGAAGGAGATGGAATTGAAATGGAGGCATTTCTACAGTGACACACTGACAGACAATAATGATTTCTAATAACAAACTTACTAACAAAACTGGATAGGTGATGTAAAGTAGTTTCTGAACTCCAGTGGAATCCTCCAATCAAGCACAGTTTACAGAAAATAGGAGTAGGGTTGTTAGCATTTCACAACATTGTTGTGCTTTATTAAACAGTTTCTCTACATAATTTATTTGTTAACAATTTTATGACTAGTACCCACGACTTCAATGGTACAAGTGTGTATAGTTGGTTATATATAAACTTCATTGATCATCTTCTATTAAATTTCTAAGGAATCTCTTAATGAGTTTTAAAATTATTTCAGTTAATAAACCAAAAAAAAAATGGCTGAAATTGTAATTGAATCACATCATGACTAATCTAGCCATGAATGGAGGAACGACCCATTAAAGTGTTTGTAGATGTGAGAATTGAGATGGAATGAAAAAAGGAGTCAATAAAATTAATGTTAAAACTTAGGTGGCGTTTGGTTACCATGGTGGAATGGGAATTGGAATGGTAATGAGAATGAAATTGGAATGGAAAGGAATGGAAAACTGATTTCTTTGTTTGGTTGGGACTTTAGAATCAATATCTGAATCAGTAATATTTTGTTTGGTTAACAACTGAATGGAATGGAATCAACTGTATTTTGACCAAAATACCCTTAGTTACAAAACATTTATAATAACATTATATATTATGGATAATATATATATATATATATATATATATATATATATATATGAAAGTACATATAATATATATATTATTATAATATATATTAGAATCATATGATTAGATTAAGTAAGTTAGAAGAAGAGAGGGAGAATCTCAAAAATATGTCAAACATCTCTGAAAACACACCTTCTAGGCTTTCCTCAAATGTTTCTATCAGACAATCCCAAACAAACAAAATCCAACATCTTGTGGAATACACCCACATCCCAGAATCAGCCCAGATCACCGAAACAGCTCTACCTCTACTGAACCCATATACCATATTCAAACGCAGCAAATCACTTTCCAGACGAGTCACTGCTCTGGTCCAGCACCGATCCCCTCCAGTGAAAGAGTACGTCCAGTCCACTGCTCTGGACAACTGCCTGATTCCTGCTTCGTCTACTGAGCAATATGTTGACCTCGAAATTGGTCAACCCCTTATTGAACAGTGGATTAGAGAAGGATATTCTCATCTGCATATTGGAGCAATACGAATAATCCTTACCTTGCATGGCAGGAAAGGATTACCAGTCACGGCCCGAATTGCCCTGCTCAACACCATCTACAAGCAATATGAGCACGCAGTCATAGGCACGTGCCTCTCCACGTTACATGCGGGAAGCATCTCTCTCACATATTATCCAAATTTCAATATACCTCTCAGAGACCTTAACCTGCACAATTGCCTCAAGATCCAACTGCAGATCATAGGAGCTCCAATGATGCCAAACTCCTATATGGCTACCCTTCATCACCAGATTGCCTACAGACTCCAAGACCACGCTCTTGACCTGCCCATTCCTGGACACTCAGGCGACACCATCTTCATCAAAGCTGAAAGAGAAGATGAAGTCCCCACAATAATACAGATCCCAAAACAACTGCCCAGAGAGAAGCTCACAGAAATCATGCATCTCAACTGGATAACCAACTATGAGAAAGCCTTCCAAAACATGACACCGGTTGTGGCAGCCGGAACAGAGTTCACCAAGTTGGCAGATGGTTCAATCCAGACAACGTATAAGCAAGTTGGCACCTCGGATACTGCCCCTCCGATTGCAGAAGTAACTGCAACCGCCAGCGCTCCCCCAGCTTTTCAAATACTGTCAATCCGACCAGTCACCACTGAACGGGAAATCCCCATCCGTTGCTTTGAAAGTGACGGCACGCCTGTCTACACTGACAAAATCAACGGACATTTCATCTGGGACGTTGACCCAGACATGTGTGACGCGGACTGTGAATGCAGGTCCTGCTACAAACAGGAGAAAAAGTCCTGTAAACCTGCTACTTCATACAGGAGACCTGAAGACCCCCACAGTTCCTGGATCGGCCTCAAAACAATAAAGAACAGGCCTCTTCCCATATATGAAAGAGCTCTCCAGATCCTTGAACAAGAAGGACTGCTCCAAAAACAACAAGTGATTCCTGAGCCAATCCCATGTTACATGGCCTCCAGCTATGACAAGGATTTTCCTCCTCTCGAATCATCATCAAATCCTGACAGAAATCTATATTCCCGACCCTTTATCCAGTCAACAGAGGTCTTACCTGACGGATTACACAAACAGCCTTCACAGGCTGAACAAGTCCTCAACTGGCACACCCGCAATGCTTCAGTCCAAAACAGAGTTCTCCACTCTATCGACCAAAAGGTAGACAAGGTCTCGCACCAAGTCTCACAGCAAGACAATCACCTCCAACATTTGGATTCCACATTGCGAAATATGTACACAGATTTGCAGGCTAGAGTTACAAGGCTAGACACTGATCTCCATCAGTACATTAGCCAAGGTTACTTCGGCCCTGAGTTTGATAACAAAGAGAGGGAAATTAGAAGACTAAAAGACCAGTTGGACCAAATAACTAGAGACCATTTTGCAACCTCCCCTTACATTCCCAGCCCCCACCCCTATTCCCCAGCTATAGTTTTCCCAACACAAACACCGCCTCCTCCATTACGTCCTCCTGACCACTCCCAGTTTTTCAAGTCAACCGGAGACCTCTTCCGGAAATACCCACCGTTGCCTACAGATAAACCCTCGACGAGCAAAGAAAAGAAACCTTCCCACAAAAAGAAGGAGAAAGAACAATATTACCCTCCCCCAAATCACCGCAAACAAGCTTTTTGCACATCTCCCCATCACCATTTGCCCCCAGACCTGTCCTCTTCAGATACAGATTCTTCAGAACCCTCTTCTACCTCTTCTTGGGAAACTTATCATTCTGACTATACGCCAGACACCTCTAATGGCTCAGACCCTGATGACCTGTCCCATGTTTTCATGGCTACAAGAGCCGACCCACAGCCCTCAACCCAGCCTGACCCTCAACCATCTACCCAGGCCATGAGTACATCTTCCGAGTCAGAGACCACAGAGATACCCAGGCCCACACCCCCTGACCGACCTGACCGAACCCAAAGGGACACTGCTCAGACCACAAAACCAACCAACGGCCCGTGGTTCAACTTTGATGAGGTGGCTCCCAGACAATGGCGCAAAAGGATATCGGAAATGAGTGCCTGGTTAGACCTTCAAATTGCCAAAGGAGGTGACAATGTAGAAACCATTTTGCGTGAATTTGTCTCCAGATTCACTGGATCTCTCAGGGACTGGTACCAGGCCCTCGGGGAATACAGACAACTGCAATTGGTCAGATGTGGTTCAGTCTCGATAGCAACAGGAATCATCTTCAAAGAGTTTCTCGGAGATGTTTCCCAGTTCTACAAACAAACCAGACAAGAGTTTTTCGAGATGACTGTGTGTTCCCTAAACAAGGAAGACATTGACTTCCACTACAGGCGCATGTCATTCAGATACCATGCTCTTGGTGGCGTCAACGACGAGACTCTAAGACAAGTATACCTGAACTCTCTCCCATCAGAACTCCTAGGAGAATTACAGAGACTGATTGAATTCTTAGGAAAGAGCCTCAGAGAGATTACCTTGGGAGAAATCCATATGTTCACACACACTGCTTTGGAAAAACTTTGCGCTACACAAAGGATTTTTTCAAAAATGTTAAAAGAGGGAAAAAGGTACAGCAAACACTGCAAGTTCCCGCCAGATTACCACTTGAAATGCAAATCCGGCGAACATTGCAACTGCAGAGCCAACACACCAAACAGGGATAGACCACACAAAGTTCGAAACCAGAGAAGATTTTCAGGATCCAGAAAGTACAAATATTATAGGAAGAAGCCAAGAAGATCCTGGAACAAGTCAAACAAATGTTTCGCCTGCGGACAAGAAGGGCATTTTGCAAGACAATGTCCGAACAAAAGAGCAAAATCGGCCAAACTCATCAGGCAACTGAGACAAGTGGCAGAAGAGATCCCCTCCGACGCAGATGTCGAGTCCTATTTCTCAGAACAAGATGATGTCAGCAAACTAACTACATTCATGATGTTAGATTCAGATATCACCAGCCCTTCAGAGGACTCAGACGACTCCAGCATTCCTGACCAGGGTTACCCATCAGAGGCCTACCAGGCAACAAATGAAGAAATAACCACTGGTCCACAAGTAAAAATCCAAGTCATACCTTCAAAATACTCCAAACCAGTTCCAGTCATCGCTTATTTCGACACAGGAGCACACTCCTCCATGATGAACCCAAATGTCCTCCCACCAGATGCCTGGAAACAAGAAGAAAACCAATTTCTGGCAGCAGACGGCCAACTTTTCAGCACCCACCTGATTTCAAAGCAAAAGGTCGGGCTACAATTCTTCCCGTCTTTCACCCTCTGGACCTACATTATCGGAACTCCCCTGCCGGACAAAGACATCCTCATTGGCTGGGATATTTACAGCCAGGCAAAATCTATCAGAATCCTACCTCATGGCATCCGGTTTAAAAGAGAATTTAAACCATTTATTAACATCCCAAAAATCTTCCCTCTGTCAACCATAAACCCTGACTTTAAAAGTATCCAAAAAAGGCTCCAAAGTTTCTGCGCCAACAGTCACACTGATTTTACCTATCCTCACCCACTCTGGAAAAATCCCGATTTCTTCATAAGCCTTCCCTTCAAGCTAAATGAAGACATCAACCCCACCAAGGCGACCCATACAGGAATGACCCCCTCTGACCTCGCCATGGCCACAGAAGAATGTCAATCCCTCCTTGACCAAGGCCTCATTGAACCCACATCCTCTCAGTGGGCCTGCCAAGCCTTCTATGTGGAAAAAAGGTCCGAGAAGACCAGAGGAAAGAAAAGACTTGTCATTGACTACAAGCCCCTCAACCTCTTTCTACAAGATGACAAGTTCCCTGTTCCTAGGCCCAATGCTTTGTTTTATCACATACCCGGTGCAACAATTTTCTCCAAGTTCGATTTAAAGGGAGCTTTCTGGCAGATCGGTATCCATCCACAGGATCAGCCCAAAACTGCTTTCTGTCTTCCCAATGCCCATTATCAGTGGACCGTTCTACCATTTGGGCTTAAGACAGCTCCTTCCCTATTCCAAAAGGCCGTAACTCGGATTTTCCAGCCCCTACTCTCCTCAGCCTTACTGTATATAGACGATATCCTTTTGTTCTCAAAAGACAATCAGACCCATAACCTGCTCCTCAAAAAATTCCACCATATTCTCCCAGAGCATGGCATCATGTTATCCGATAAGAAAAGCTCAATAGGAGTTTCAGAAGTCGAATTCCTTGGCATGCGAATCAAAAATGGCACCTATAGCCCCGGACCTCACCTTGCCAGCCAGTTGCTTGACTTCCCAGATAGCAACCTCTCTTTCAAACAGCTGCAACAATTTTTAGGAATTGTCAACTATATCAGAGACTTCATCCCACAAGCGGGTCGTTTTACTACCTGCCTATCCAAACTTCTAAAGAAGGAACCTCCTCAATGGAGTACCATACACACTGACGCAATCTCCCAACTAAAGAAGGCTGTACAGCATCCCCCTCCTCTGCACATTCCCGCAACAGGCTGCCTCATTCTTCAAACAGACGCCAGTGACCACTTCTGGGGTGCTATTCTCATTGAAGAAACCTCGAACAGCCGCCAGTACTGCGGCCATGCCAGTGGCCAGTTTAAGGATTCCCAAAAACACTACCATACCATTTACAAAGAAATCCTTGCTGTAAAGAACGGCATTTCCAAATTCGACTTCCACCTCAGGACATCCACCTTTACAGTCGAATTGGACAATTCCTCCTTTCCAAAGGTCCTGGAATTCAGGAACAAGCTTCCACCAAATCCACAGCTTCTCAGGCTAAAAGATTGGTTCGCCAGATATGATTTCTCAGTTAAACATGTCAAAGGACACCATAATATTATCCCAGACATGCTTTCGAGACCTCAGCCCATCAACCTCCTTTCTCAGGCAGGCCCTATCCCTTTGATATACATGGTATCTCCCCGACCTTCCTCATCCTCGGCCCCACATGTTCCAGTTCCCCCAGGCTTTCCCCCAGAATTCTCAGCCTCTTTTCCTCCAGGCCACACCCCTTCCCCCTAGCAAATCTCCGACTTTGCAAATACTCACCTTCCTGTTTACCTGGCCCAGGTTAATAACCAAGGTTGCCACCACACCGTCTCCAACATAAAAAGGCCCTTCCTTGACCCTTTTGTCTCTCCCCCTTTTTACTACTACTCAGAACAAGTACTATGGTTCTTGTGGTGTTTATCTGTCCTGTACCACCACGCTATGGTCTTCCCCCTCCAAGCCCTGTATGGCCTTGTCCAGAGCTCTAATCCTTCCAACCTCCGTACCTTCCTACAGTGGTTCAAGCCCATTCATGCATGGCAGGCCGAGCTCACACAGCTAATGGGCCAGTATAATCTTTGGAAAATGGATCCTGAACAGGCAGCAAAAGTTTGCTGCATCTGGATATTTAGCAGGCCCTACAATATCAGCCCACTTACCGAACTGCTCTGGACTACCAATATCTGTTACGAGTGGGACACTTCCTATGACTATGAAGGCCTATACCGCACCAACATACAGGTCCCTCTACTCAATTTCCTCTGTGACATCAACAATGACTACACGGACGTCATCTTCATATTACCTGACGTCCCAAGGGACCCCACCAGAAGTCTCCATCCTTTCCCTCAGTCGTTCCTCCAAGATTCCCAAGACCCCACGGACGCATGGCGTGACACATGGCCCTGTTCAATCTGTGGAGCCCACGATTCAGACGACGAATACCATTCCACGTGCAATCTCAGCAGTCCATAGCTTTGCCCCATCTTGATCACTGTTTTCTGTCGGCTGCTTTGTCGTTTTATTTCATGCTTTCCAGCTGTTTGCCCTTATCGGCTGCCCTTATCTTTGTAAAATATCGCAGCCTGATCTTATCGCCAGCTCTAAAGGAGTGATCAGGATGACCTGATTCTCTTTCCTTTCTCTTTAAAAGGAAGAGCTTCCCTCTTTGTAAATCAGAACTGAAAGAAATAAAAAGAGGATTATGTTTTCTATCTCAATGTCTAGCTAAACAGTCACTCTCTCTCCCAATCTTCGACTAACACTAGGTCTGAAATTATGATTCTCCAAGGTCCCAGTAACATATATTTCTATATTATATATTATATATTATATGTTAGTAATAATAGTATTATATAATATAAATATATTACATAATAATATATATAATATAAATATTATATATATATATATATTATATATTAAATAAAATATATCATATACATATATTACATGATAATATATATTATAAATATTATTATATATATTCTAATATTATATATTATATATTATATATTAGAAATATTGATATTATTAATATTAATATTATTAAATATATAAATATTATATATAATTATATAATGTGTATATATATATAATAATATATATAATTAGAAAATATAATGTTCATTTTGGATAATAATAATAAAATATAAAAGTATAAATTATATAATAATATATATTATAAATATTATATATTAATATAAATATTATATATTATATATTATAAATATTATATATTATATATTAGAAATATTGATATTATTAACATTAATATTATTAAATATATAAATATTATATATAATTATATAATGTGTGTATATATATATAATAATAATATATATAATTAGAAAATATAATGTTCATTTTGGATAATAATAATAAAATATAAAAGTATAAATTATATAATAATATATATTTTAAATATTATATATATTATATATTATATATTAGAAATATTGATATTATTAATATTAATATTATTATATATAAAAATATTATATATTATTATATAATGTATATATATATATACATTACGTATATAATAATATATAATATATAATATAAATAATTAGAAAATATAATATATATATATATTTTTTGGATAATAATAATAAAACATAAAATTATAAATTATATAATATATTTTGTATAAAAATATAAATAATATAATATAATATATATATATATTATGCAATAATAATAATAAATATTATATAATAGTATGATATTTATAATATATATATATTATTTTTGGAAATGAGGATATTTGTGGAATTGAGTTGTGGGATAGAAGGTTATTTTTGGAAAGAAAATATGTTATTGGAATGGAATGGGCATTCCATTGGTTTTTTGATGGAATGCTCTTTCCACCAAAATGGTGGAATCCCCATTCCAATGGAATGCTCATTCCATTGGAATTTTACAAACCAAACAAATGGAATGAATTCCATTCCATTCCATTCCACTCCATTCCACCCAACCAAATACCACCTTAGAAGAGTAGTACTAGATGAAAAAAGAGTCGATCAAATTAATGTTAATTAGAAGAGCACCAAAAAACTTATCAAAATAATAAATAAATAAATAAAAAGAAGAAGTTGAGTCATGGACTCATGGTTTACTTTTATGTAATTTGATGTTCATCATCCATGCCAAGGTTGGTCCAGCAACTTTGCTTTCTCATCACTTAAAGTTGAAAACTTTTTCCTTCCATTATAATTAAAGCTAGACACCAGCAGGCAAATCAAATTAAGTGCTTCCAATCACTTTTTATCGTAAATCTCATAAAAGTTGCCCATCAACAGAACCAATCAATTTTATTTTAATTTTTTTCACCTTTATTTGAAGAAAAATACTATAGATGTTTGCTTCCTAGGTAAATGTAAACTAGTAAATGAGTCAAAGCATGGATTTCTATAATCTTTATTTGCAAAAGCTGTACATAAAAAAGATTATTGTGCATTTAAATTGAATAACTGGTTTTCATTTTTGATCATTGTCGGCAGGCAGCCAATGATCAATGTGTATTAATTCCATAGTCAACCATAAGTGAAGAAAAGTTCAATTATTTTAGAGGTAAATGACACCAGTTTCAATTGTTTAGATATAAATATCCTGATGAGAATAAATGGCCTAGAACTCTAGATGTTGCTGGTCCTGGACTCAAAGATACATAAAGAATGCAGTTCAAGTATGAGACGGGATGCTTTAGTGAAATGAAATGAAATGGTTGTGTTGTTGTGTCATGAATTTTACTTGTACAAAACTTACTCTGAAAAGCAATTCATAGCTCTCTCTTTAAAGCAGAGTATTCAGTTTTAACATGTATTATGATGTATGTGTTTACAATCTGGTAAAAAGATTCATAAACCTCCTTGACTCTCTTTAACTCTTAAGAAAATGTGGTCAAAACAGGAACACAGTATTACAACTCTGGTGTAAAACAACCAAAACCGACAACTCTTAGCCCTTTCAGTTCTGATTCTGATTTTTTTTTTTAGTCTATCCATTTAAACAAACTCATGACACGTATTCAATTCGATTCACTGGAAAAGGCTAATGACTTACACAACATGTCTCTTTTGTATGGAAATTGAGAAAGAAAAAGAATCAACTTTCTTATTTGACTTATGACTAATAAGTAGTGTATTATTACTCTTATTAAACCAGCAACAAATCTCTCTCCTGGTGACAGCTACATACAGCAAATTGAATTGTATTCCTTATTCAACTTTCAAGAACTACAAACAAAAATTAGTAAAGAAAAAACAGTACAGTTGAAAGTCAGAATTGAGATACTTTTTTTTACTCTCTCCATTTTGTAAGCACTAAGCAGTGGAGTGGAGAACAGCAATCATTTGCACAACCAACAATATCCCATTTCCTGATTTTCTCCTTCATCATAAAATCTCTCTTTTCCCCTTTAATCATTTCAAAGTAATTCTCTCTCTGTAAGTCTGTAACCACAAAAACACATGCCAAGACAAATAAATAAATGAAAACACTTTAGTTTTTTTAAAAACACAAGACTCCACTCTTCTTGTCTCTCAAGTCTCCGTTATTATATTTTAAAAAACTCTCTCTTCCCGCCCAACACAACCAAACCAAAGCATGAACAACAATAAAGCCTATCTCTTCTTCCTCTGTCTTCTTCTCTCACTCTTCTCTGTTTCTCTGTCCGTTTCTTCATACCCAAATGACACGTTTGCCCTCACCCAGTTCCGTCTCCGGTGTGACGCTCACGGCTACCTCCTCTCCAACTGGACCGGCGACGAGGCCTGCGCCGCCAACTGGAACGGCGTCTTCTGCTCGCCTTCATCCAAGCGCGTCGTCTCACTCTCTCTCCCTTCTCTGTTCCTCCGTGGACCTATCAATTCTCTCTCTCTCCTCGACCAGCTTCGCTTCCTTGACCTCCATGACAACCGCTTGAACGGCACCGTTTTGCCTCTAACAAACTGCACAGACCTTACACTCGTTTATCTCTCCGGCAACGACTTCTCCGCCGAAATCCCACCTGAGATCTCGTCTCTCAAGCGAATTCTCAGATTGGATTTGTCAGATAACAACATCCGTGGCCCGATTCCTAAGCAAATTACAAACTTGACCCGACTTCTGACTCTTCGGTTGCAAAACAATGAACTCACAGGTCCAGTTCCGGATTTGTCCGCTTCTCTTCTGCATTTAAAAGAATTGAATTTATCAAACAACGAACTGTACGGTCACTTCCCTGATGGTTTGTTGAAGAAATTCGGTGAACAGAGCTTCGTCGGGAATGAAGGACTCTGTGGGCCGAGTCCATTGCCTGTATGTTCGTTCAACGGCAACACTCCGCCGGACGTCGCGTCGACGGAGACGGTGCCATCGAACCCGAGTTCTATGCCGCAGAAACCTAATTTCGGTCAAGACAAAAAAAACCCACGAAGAAAAGGACTTAGTACCGGAGCTATAGTTGGAATCGTGTTGGGAAATTGCGTAGCGATGCTGGTTGTGACTTCGTTTCTCGTTGCTTACTGCTGCCGTAGTAAAGACCGGTCGACGAGCTCATCGAGTGAGAAGAGAAGAAACGGGAGCAATTACGGGAGCGAAAAGAGAGTGTATAATGCTAATGGAGGAAACGACAGTGATGGAACCAACGCGACCGATAGAAGCAAACTTGTGTTTTATGAGAGGAAAAAGCAGTTCGAGCTTGAAGATTTGCTCAAAGCCTCCGCGGAGATGCTTGGAAAAGGAAGTCTCGGGACTGTTTACAAGGCTGTTCTTGATGATGGATCCATTGTTGCTGTCAAGAGACTCAAAGATGCAAACCCATGTGCGAGAACAGAGTTTGAACAATACATGGATGTGATTGGGAAGCTTAAACATCCAAATGTTGTCAAACTCAGAGCTTATTATTATGCTAAGGAGGAGAAATTGCTTGTTTATGATTATCTTTCTAATGGAAGCTTGCATTCACTCCTTCATGGTTGGTGCTCTGTTTCATCTTTACATGATTGTTTGATTTTTACAAGTAATTGTGTGTGTGTGTGTGTTTTTTTTTTTTGAACAGTTACATTATTCCTGGATTTTAAGGAAGAGGATATGACTTGAACCCATGAATTCTTGGATACAGGTGTGAGGGGCTTACCATTGAGCCAACCTCATCTTGTTGAGTAATGTGTGTTTGATTACTTTTTTGTGATTGTTTTTGAATTAGGGAATCGAGGACCTGGGAGAATTCCGTTGGATTGGACGACAAGGATTAGCTTGGTTTTGGGAGCGGCGAGAGGGCTAGCTCAGATTCATCAAGAGTATGGTTCATCGAAGATTCCTCATGGAAATGTCAAGTCTTCTAATGTGTTACTTGACAAGAACGGTGTTGCTTGCATTTCTGATTTTGGGTTGTCATTGCTTTTGAATCCTGTTCATGCCATAGCAAGGTTGGGTGGTTACAAGGCTCCTGAACAAGCTGAAGTCAAGAGGCTGTCTCAAATGGCCGATGTTTACAGTTTCGGTGTCTTGTTGTTGGAGGTGCTTACAGGGAGGGCTCCATCGCTGTATCCTTCACCAACGCGTCCTCGTGTAGACGAAGAGGAACAGGCTGTGGATCTTCCTAAATGGGTGAGATCAGTTGTGAAGGAAGAGTGGACAGCGGAAGTGTTTGATCAAGAACTTTTGAGGTACAAAAACATCGAGGAGGAGCTCGTGTCAATGCTTCATGTGGGGTTGGCCTGTGTGGCGTCACAGCCCGAGAAGAGGCCTACAATGGCGGAAGTAGCTAAGATGATTGAGGAGATCAGAGTGGAGCAATCTCCTCTGGGAGAAGATTACGATGAATCGCGCAATTCTCTATCGCCTTCCCTTGCAACCACAGAGGATGGGTTAGCTGGATACTGATTTATTTTCCATCACCGGAACCAAACTATTCAGTTTCATGGTTTTCCTATTCTATTATTTGTTTGCATTTTCTCGCTGCATATCATTAACTATGTTGTTAGATTGATGGTTGTCCTCTGTGTTCATTCTAATATGTACAAGCCCTGTGTTTCCTTAATGTTGAGAGTGAGAAGATCATCTGATGATCTTGCCACCAACCAACAAGATAGTTTCATTTAGTTGTCTGTAATTTAATTTAATTTAATTTTGACTTTCCAATTAGTAGTAATCAGTATTTGTTCAAAGCAAATATTATCTCAAGACTGTTAACAGACAGCTTTGGTTGCAGATTATGGACTTGTTGCTCCAGGGATTTGAAACTTTCTTACAAAACCTGCAAGTGGATTGCATGTTTGATGTTTCATTTTCACGCTTCTTCATGGTTTTGTCTGGACTACACTAATCTGTAGGAACAAATTCTCTGGAATTAAAATTGGGTGCTTGATATTATTGATACCCACAACTTAGACATGACCACGGTTCGGTTCGAACCGTGGAACCGAACCGTAACCGTATGAAATGAATCGTCACCGTAACCGTAACCGGAACCGTGGAACCGGTTTCGAAACTGTAACCGGAACCGGAGGGTCGACGGTTCGGTTCCGGTTCCTTCTCTAGAAAAACCGGCCAGGAACCGGCGGTTCGGTCCCGGTTCAGGAACCGCCGGTTCCTGGCCTTTATTTAAAAAAAAAATTGAATTTTTTTTTTAAAAACAGCCGTTGGGCTCTAATGGTCAGCAGACCGTTGGAGGCACAACTTATTTGCGCACCCATATATCACTAGCATTTTCTAGTATAAAAATACCCTGCCTATAAAATTACTAATACGACCATCTGTCCATTTTATCTTCTTCATTGTTATATTTACTTGGAGTTTTACACGAACAGATCAACTTTTGCAAAAGCCCATATTTCAACTTTTGCAAAAACCCAAGAATCAATAGAAACTTTATAACTCAAATTCTAATCAAGGGTTATTTATTTCTTAACAATATATATAGACACTGCCATTTTGACCTTCAGCTTCAAAATGTTAAACTGGTTTAATACTCGAATTAAAAAGATTTCACCTTTAAAAAAATGTCACAATTAAAGTAATTAACCTCTTATCATACTTCCAAAATAATAATCAGATCTCACGAATCACGATGAGATTTTTATTTTTTCCTCTTATATCAATATCTACTTTTCTTCTTTTTCAGTCAATCCCATAAAGGAAACATTCCACTGATTCCAGTTTAAAAAAAATGAAATTTAAGAAACAATTATATAAACTCTTTTGAATACATTATACTATATGAAATAACATTATTCCTCAAGTCTCTCAACTGTACATCCTCTTTAACAAACTATCCCTACACCACTCGTTTGTTAATCAATCGGCGTAAGTATTCTCCCTGGACTACTACTTCTAATAAGTCAACAAAATTTACAAATTAAAAAATGAAAAATGGGAGGTGTCAGCAGTCGGTACCAAACTAGGGGTGCAACCCATCATTGAAGCAATCGACACTCAGATATCAAGTAACTCAAGACCTCAGGAATGTACATTGCAGCCCAAGGTCCATTAATCTTGAAAGTGTAATCGTGATGGTCAGAGGTTATAGAACCTGGTAATGCCTCGGAATCTATTAGCTGATCCTTCCGTTGTGATCAATAAATGTACCAACTTGGTCTCCACATAAAGCTTTTGAGATGTTTCCAGGCTCAAGAAGATTAAAGACCACAACTGTAATAAAAATAAAATAAAGCAAATCAGTTGGCAAGAGATGCACTCCAAAAATAATAAACCAATTACAGCAAGATCCATTGTGTGTGTGTTTCTGGACAGCACATCAACTGAAGCATTTACTACTTCCATCATTAAACAAAGATGTGGGCAGTATAATTACTAGACAATCTTCCTATATGAAATCCCCTGGGCTTCAACGTAATGCAGTGAGACAAACAACCAAATGATCTAGATATGCCTGTATCATAATCAGATGAAATACCAACCAGGTATGCCATTTTCATCACAGAAGGTAAGTGCCATTGTGTCCATGGGTATTGCACCTCTAGAGCCCAACTCCCTGAAACAGATGTGCTCAAAAGTAGCGTTGTTGTCTCGCGAGTGGCAGTCATATACTCCATCAACGTTGGTACCTTTGAGAACCACCTCAGCATGAACTGGGGAGACGGAAAAGGTGTCAAATTTCAAATAAGTGCAAAGAGTGAATTTGTGTGCCTCAGAGAGAGAGAGAGAGAGAGAATATACGACATTAGAATTTTAGATTCAGCAAATAAAAAAGATTATGCAGAAACTGTAGTTGGAACAGATCCATACTTTCAGATGCTCGGAGAGCTGCAGCTGTGTCAGTAGAAAACAGTGGATTTCCAATCCCAGCACCAATGCCACCAAATATTACGACTCTTCCTTTTTCAAGATGCCTCACTGCCCGCTGCCTATTATATGGTTCAGTAACTTCTGGCATAGCAAATGCAGTTTGCACACGCGCCTGAATACCATTCTTCTCTAATGCTGACTGGAGCAAGATCGAACTCATCACACTTGCCATCATACTGGTACAAAAAGCAAAGACTGCTTATTTAGATCGTAACCGGAAATATACATCGATATCACAATTACATTAATCAGCCATGTCACAGTCAACAAACAGCATTAGAAGAAACTGCACCTATTATTTTCATCTCAATGAATATGAAGACGGCTTTATTCTCTATGAAGTAAAACAAAATCCAAACTTAATTCTATCATATGACAATAATCATTCAAAGCTTGTTTAACTAATATTTATCATATAATGTTCAGAGATATCAAAACTAGAAGAAACTTATTGTAAAATCAATAAAATGTAGAAAAAATAGGAAATTGGTAGCCCTTTGTGAATTTTTTTTCCTGCATTGACATGGATTTTCTTTTGGGAGCTGGTTCATGCTATTCTTGCTAAGGACAGCTTCTTTCTATAGTCGTAAATATTTTAATCAATACATCTTTTGAGTTTCCGCTATACTTCACTCATCAAAATGAATAAGAAAATATATAAGAATTGAAACTTTAGTATTCTAGGGAGAGGTTACTTCTAACTTCTAAGATAACAGACAAGTGTGTAATTTAGTAATACCATTCTACTACTCTAATCTCATTACTACTTTCACAAATACAAAGAAAAAGCAAAAAGACACTTCATACATTTTACTAATGGTGGTCTGATGGCATATCATAGATTAGTTACTGACACGGAATCAGGGAAGAAACATAATTCATTTGGTAAAAGAAAAGGATAATCAATTCAGAAACGAACAAATGGCTCATGCTTCATCTTACATGCTTGACATTAGGCATTTTCCATACTTCAAAGAATATTCCATGGATTTTAGGGAAGCAAAAAGTAAGTAGTACTGCAAGTCCAGATCAAACATATTACCCGATTTGGTACGCAGTACATCTATCTGCACCTGTTTCAGTTACCCATGAATTTCCACAAAAGAAATTACTACCTCCAATTATAATTGCCACCTGAAATATCAAAGACAAACATTATTTTGTACATCAAATTCAAAAATTCAGGTTGCAGAGAACAATCTTGTCGCAATAAAATACCTCAACACCAAGGCGGCAAGCAGTTGCAACTTCTCTAGCAATCAACATTGCCACCTGACAATCAACAACAATCCATTTAAGTTAGGCTCTAGTCCGAGCACGAACATTGGGATTATCAATCTTCATTTGACAAAGAAGTCAGCAGCCTGGTTGTGCCATATTAGTTATTACATGTAAAACAAAATCAGGATTAACCTTGGGGTCAATATTGTTACGGCCACTGCCAGCAAGAGCAACTCCACTAATTTTGAAGACCACTCTCCTCCATCTAGGGATTGACTTGGGCTTCACAATAGTTATCTGACCAGTTGGGCTAGGTTTTGCTGCAATATATCTACCAACACAAACATAAATCTCGGAGTATTATGATAGTATTATTTACTTTTCATGCCAATAAACAAACAAATGAGCATAACTGTTCTAATTTTGTTAAAAGGCAAAATAAAACACAATATGTTGAAACACATTAAACCGTCTCAGTTTTGTTTTTGAAACAATGCACAATCTCAAATGTTGTTATTGCTGAGGTGTGCTTCTAGGCAATAAATACAAATTTCATTAAGTGTGGCCTACGAATAGAGGAAGACAGAGCAGGAAAACCTGTGTAAACTACATCATTTCAAAATCATTTTTTTTTATAAAAAAAAAAAAGATCTACTATTTTCCCTTCCATAAATTATACCATGTTTCGTGCTCCATGAAGTATTTTATCAATTCACTAATTCATAAAAATAAACTGCAAGCCGCCTTTTTCTCTACTTGTGGATCACTGGATCAACTTTAATTCTCCAGTAGTCAACCCTTAACTTATTAACCACTCTTTCCTCACAAAACCGACTAACTAAATAGGGATGTTTGTTACTCCTGGCCAGATATTTTACACGATCGGTATAAGAAAATCATATGTGATTACTGAAGCCAGAAGAGCTCCATGGCATGAACAGACTCCTATAATCATCAGCCAAATCAAATTAACAGTTTAATTCCGGAAACTTTGAGCTTAATGCACCCTACACAAACAAGCTAAAGACAATTATAAACATACATACAAATAAAAACTAGACAACAAAAAATATTGATTAATACCTCTTGGACTGCCTAATCGAATTGGTTGAAGAACCACTCCCTTTGTCGTCCTCATTAACACACTTAATAGCCAGCGAATTTCCAACAATTTCCTCCATCTTCTTAAACCAAGGCCAATGACTAGCTGAAATGCCACCATTATTCATCCTATGACGCTCCAACTTGTAACGCTTCTTCAAATTATCAACCTTGTTCTTACACTGCTCCACGCTCTTGCTCAGCTTCTCAGATCGTTCACTCACCGTTGCCGCCACCTCCTCCCAGTCTCTCCCTCTCAGATTCCCTCGATTCAGCTGCGTGAACTTGTCCAGGTATGCGTCGAGCAGGCAAGCGATCGCCGCATCGCTCCACTCCTCGCGATCTTTCCGATACTCGTTCTGGAATGTCTTTGATTTCTTGCAAGTGTACGGAGTGACGTTTGTGCCGTCTTCATTGCTGAGATCTTCTCCTCCTCGATCTTTCCTTTTCTCCGTCTGCACATCGAGCATTCTCCGATTGTTGTTTCCGTAAGTGAAAGCCGACTCCGTTCCGTTTTCTTCTCCTTCATCTCCGCATTCCACGCCGATGCTTACGGAGATCGGTTGGGGCTGGTGCTGCGGCGCGTGTCGTGGTGTGAAGCGGTGAGGCGCGTAAGGCTGTTGTTGAGAGTGGAAGATGTGGTGGTGGTGATTGGGATTTGTTTGCTGGTGGTGGTCGTCGCCGAGGAGAGAGAAATCGTCGTCACAGGAGGCCATTAAAGGGGGCCGTTACAGTTAGGGTTAGGTTTTGATGGTGAACGGCAACGGCGACGTTAGGGATGGGGATGAAACGTTGATGGAAGACACGAGAGGGCTTTAACGGAAGGGACATATCGTGAAAATGAGTGGGATGGGCCGTCACGGATTCTGACGGTACCGTTAAGTAATGGCGAAACTTGACGACACATGGGCGGGACCCGCATATTTTTGGAAATTTTGGGCGGGCAAATTGCATTGTCACCCATATTATATGTATAATTACACTAAAAACATATAAATATAATAATAACACTGATTACCATGTAATCCGTTGACTAACGGTCAACCGTTACTCACTAAAGGATAATTTGATTTTTGGTCGAGTGTCAGTAAATTAAGGGTAATATGAAGCGAGGGTATAAGTTAAAAACATACAAATTAAAAAGAAAAGTCAACTATTGAGTTTCAATGAATACAGAGGTTGAATTTCTTTTGCACGTATTAACATTATTCTTAATGGTTTAAATAAATAAAGGAAAAAAAAATCAAAAGGCTAATTTTTTTCCCATAAAATGCAACGGTACATTGGTACAGAGTCATAAGTCATAACAGTTTTTCCCCTCAACGACCAAGTGGCATGGATTTGACATTTGTATAGGAGTCTGACTCAATTAAAAACAAAGTATATCAGAATATGAAATCCTTTTTTTTTTCATTGATTTTGTTATTGCTGGGAAGTTAAGTTTGATATACTTGTAGCTCAAATTGTGTCATTAATAAATATCCAGAAAATCAACATAAAACAAAGTAAGCACTCGTTTTTAGGGATGGGCAAAAAACCAACCAATCCAACCGAACCGAACCGAACCGGTCCAATCGGTTTTTTTTTCGGTTTTAGTGAGTTAACCGGTTTATTTCGGTTTATTTTTTCAAAAAACCTACCGGTTCGGTTTTTTCCCGGTTTGGTCCTCAAAACCGGTAAACCAAACCGGTGGTGAGTATAAATTAATTTTTTTTCATCTGGCCCCTACTCATTATCGTTCAACATCTCTAACTTCTAACTTGACCTAGCTCTGCCGCATCTCTCTCTCTCTTTTTGACCTCGCTGTCTTGGCTTCCTCAACGGCACCAGCCCACCACCATCAATGACGACAACAATTAACGTCTGGCCTCTCTCGGTCTCAGGTACACCACAACATATCTTATCTCTGTTTTCTTTAAAAAAAAATTAAATTTGTCTTCTCATTCTCACTTTCTCAGAACACGACAACTCTCTCTCGAACTTGACCTCGCCGTTTGGGCCTCCTTAACGCCACCGCCGACATCAACGCAATCAACGAGTTGTCTCAGCTGGAATCTCATTCTCACGTAAAATTTCTAGATCCATTTCTTTTCTTTTTTTTTTGTTTAATTCTAGCCTAATTAATTATAAATTTTGTTTGGGGTTTTTGTTTACCAATTAAATTTCGATGTTCTTCTTTGTTTAAAATCATCATACATGCTACTAATGAAGAGAAACCATCATCATACATGCTACTAATGAAGAGAAACCACACACACTGCTATTTTTTATAAGACAATTTATATGTAGTATAGGATTTTACTCGTTATGGAATTTGGATACAATGAGTAGTTCTAGTTTTGTTTATAAAAAATGGTCAAGGTTGCCAACGGAGGATACAAAGATAACAGAGAAACATTCGTGTGTCAACATCCTAAATGTGTTGTGTCTATGTGTGCCAAAACCGAAAAAATCGAACCGAACCGAACCGGTTCAGTTCAATCGGCTTTTGATCGGTTGACAATTGTATATCGGATCTAATCGGTTCTTTTTTTCAAAAACCGAATAGTATCGGTTTTTTATCGGTTCACTCCAAAAGTGAACCGATCCAATCAACGCCCACCCCTACTCGTTTTATTGAGTTTTCTACTGCCTCAAAAGGTCTACGAACGTCTATTTAGATTTTTTTAAGTTGTTTGGTTAGCCTTTTAAGAATGTCTATTTTTAATTGAGTAGAGGCTAGTAAAATTTAAACATCTACTAGGTAAAAGCTCATAGGGAGGTACTTCTCCAAATAGATATTTTTTAAAAAAAAATCTATCAACCAAACAATTATATATATTAAAAAAAAACTCTATTTCTAATAGATCTACTAAAAGTAGATTTTTTACTAATATGAGTTTTTCAAAATCCCAACACCAATATGAGTTTTTCAAAATCTCAACCAAACAAGCTCTAAATGAACAACCATATATATAACATATGGAAAGTCGGGACAAATTAAGGAATATGGAAAATCAGAACAAATTAAGGAATCTGAAATTACGAGGCATTGCATGTGGGGGTGGGACATTGTTTGACCTTAGAAACTTGGGATACGACTTGGGATGGATGGTGGAGCTGAAAACCCCACCCCATTTTTTTTAAAAAAAACTCATCCTTCTTAGATCCCCACAATAGATAGAGTGGGTGGGGTTAGAGTAGACCACGGTTCGGTTCTGGTACGGTTCCGGTTCTTTCGGTTCTTTCGGTTTCAGTCTGGTTTGGCGATTTAGGCGGTTTTTTTTTTTTTTGTTTTTTTTACATATTATTATACTAACCTTAAAAAAAATATTAGACATAATAGATGTAATGATGTGAAATTGTAAATGAATTTTATTGGGTAAGCCGAAATAAAATAAAATAAATATATAAAAAAAACTAAAAAAATAAATTGAAATAAAAGTATAAAACTAAAAAAATTAATTTGGTCTTGCACTTAATTTATATCACTATTAAGTTGCCTACGTATCCTCTTGGGGTTTAGGAGAATCAAAAACCACGTAGTTCTTTTACCTTTTATCACCGGTTCAGTGAAACCGTGAGCCGTGAGGTGAGTTGGGACTGTAAATATGTAACTAATCACTGTCTTTCGTTCCAGTGGTGTGATCATCGTCGAAGAAATCGTAGAGTGCTTCATGTTCAAGTTCTTGTTGTCTGTTTTGCGCTTTGGTCCAATCGTCAACACAAAAATGGACTTAAATTGATTATGGACTCAAAACCGAACGTTTTGCTTCTAGAATATTTCCACCGGCGTTAAACTCTTGTTCCACAACCACTTAGAAACTGGTGTTGCAAGAATTTGTTTGGCTATTATAGCCAAGATTGGGAAGTGTTTTTCATGATCCCTCCATCAATGTAGGATATCAAATTGTTCCACATCATCGTCTCCCATAAACTCAAAACTGGTATTGTGATAAGTTTCAATCTCAGAATATGAGACCGAGCTTGATGAAGAAGAAGAAGAAGCTCGTAATTTTTTGGTCTTTTGGGATAACAGTTGAGACACTAACCCTAACAATCCAGAAGATTGACTATGTGATACATTTTGAGTTTGTGGAACACTAATGTTCAGTGATGGACCATAAATTCTACTATATCCATCATATAACTGATAAAATAATGTCTTAATTGTAGAGCAATAAGTATGAATATCTACTTCTATTTCTAACTATTCATAATATAGAGTTAAATAATCAGTCAAATTTTCTAATTTACAACGTGGTTCAAAACACTATGCAATCATATAAATAGTTGGAAACTCTCTATAATAGTCTAACCATTTTTTTTTCATAGTTTCAATACATGCCTCTAATTGTATATCAGATGAACACTTAGAAAATGCACCAACAATATTATAACTCTCAATAATAAATAACTGAGTAGTATGATAATAAATACAAGACAAATTGTTAGTAGCATTATTAAAGACTTTTAACAAATTACAAAATTTAAAATTACGAAAGAGGATGGAATGAGGTTTGCAGTTTGCCCCAAAGAATTTAAGTAGGCTAAATCTGTAGGATACAACACATATTGAAAGTATATTACGTCCTATCATCCAGCAGAACATGTCAGGTCTAGTACACAATCTCAAATTTCTAGGTTCGCTACCCCTAACACTCAATTATTTAAATATAGTGATCAAACTAATAAAGAAAATTTAACTAGAATGCTAGTTGTAGAACATTTACCTTTTGGTTTTGATGAAAAATGTTGGTTTTATTAATTATTGTTATAGGACATAAAATCTTGTTGCACGTCATGTTCCTAGAATCACTCTCACACGTATACTTTATGATATTTTTAAAAAAGAAAACAGATTTTGAAAAAAAAAATTAGAACTATAAAGGTCATGTTTCTGTATGTGCTGACATATGGACTGACCATTGACGAATGTATTCATACTTGGGTGTAACTTATCATTATATGGACAAAGCATGGATAATACAAAAAAGAATTCTTGCATTTAGAGTTTTTGATGATGCACATACTGCAGATAATATTTATAAATATATGAAAATGATTTTTGAAGAGTATAAAATTAAAAGTAAAATTTTTTCAATTGGTTTTGATAATGCTTTCAATAATACGGGAACTCTTGCTTTAATTGAATTATGCAAACCTTATTTTAATAATAAATTTTTCATTAAAGATGTACATGCTATGTTTTAAATTTATGTGCTCAAAAAGGTTTAGGAATTCTTCAAGCTTTTATTAAACCCATTAAAGGTGTCATCTTTTATTTGTGGAAACATCTTTCTGCTATGAAAACATGTGTAAGATTTTATAAGTAGGCAAGTAGGCGTCCCATTAGATTTCAGAGATCAGATTTGGACTGCTTCTATCCATATCTAAGATCTCTTCAATATGTGGTACTTCAAAATCTAGATTTGAAGAGGGATAAGGCATATTTTCTGATTGGCTAGTGATATTATGGCTAGGCTAGCCAACATCAGTTTCAGAAAGGGGATTAGGATGGGCTGGATAGTTTAGGAATTCAAGATAAACTTGTCGTTACAGAACCTCATGGTAAGCAGTGTCGTTAAAATCGATATTATCCGACTAGACCGATACCGGCTCCGACATACAACATTTACCAGTTCTGGAAATGGAACTCTTTGGAGTGTCTCCACTTCCATTTGCTATTTAAAAAATTAAATTGTAAAAAAAATCTTGAAAAAATTACAAAAAAATGGGTGGAAATAAATTTGAAATTTATTTGTAGAAATAAATTTGAAAAAAATGTTCACAATGATTTTGAATTGATTAAAGAGAAAATAATTGCAATAAAATAAATATAAACAATTTAATATTTGAGATTTGAGAGAGAACCGAAGAGAATTTGAGAGAATTGAGAGAGAATTGGTGTAAGGAGAAATGAATGGGGGTTATTTATAGGAAAAAAATGAAAAACAAAAAACAAAAAACAAAAAACAAAAATTGGTTGTTGGGCCCCAACGGCCACCAGGCCGTTGGACCCAATAGCCAAATTTTGAAATTAAGAAAAGAAAAGAAAAAAAAAAGAAAAAAAACTGTCTGAAATCGATGGTTCCAGAACCGGGAACCAAACTACCAGTTTCAGGTCGATTTTTTTAAGAACCGGAACCTTAAGGCTCACAGTTCTAGTTCTGGTTCATTTCCATGGTTACGGCTTGTTTCCATGGTTTGAACCGAACCACGGCCATATCTAGGTGGGGTGTGGAGGTGGGGCGTGGAGTAGAACAAGAAATGCTTAACTCATCCCAGCCACCTATTTATCCATTTATCAAAACTATTTGTTAAAACAAATAAATGTATAAAACAATGAATCTCATATAATATATAAAATAATTCTGATGAAGTGTTGAAAGTCATCTCACAGCCATTTTAAAAAAATCTAATAACTGTTGTGAATAGTGTGGATTTACACCAATTGTATCCACCACTTAAAACACCCAGTCACCCACCCACTTGATAGAGCTCAACTTGGCCATCACTACAACACACATCCACTTGATAAACTCTCATCATCATCTCTTAAGCAAGTGCAAGTGGAGTAGCCGACTCTACCGTATCTTATTTGTTAATCAATTGACTCTTTTTTTTTTTTGTTAAATGGGGGGCTAATCGCTCAGAAGAACAGACAAGCGAAAAAGTAGGCTAACCAGGCAAGGCCACTTGCCTAGCCATCACCAAGCCTAGCATATCAACTTCAAAGACAGTTGTAACCTTAGAAAGGGGGCCAAAGAAAAACACAATACCGTAACCCATAGTATGCCTAATTTTCGCCATGCTATCAGCTAACATGTTGCTCTCTCTGTAAGTATATTGTACCTTACAACACCAATCCGTGATGATCATCATTTTGCGGCAACATTTGACTTTTCAATTGCTTATATATATGTTCTCATTTCATTTGTAAGTTTTTTGGTTGATTTAGCTGATGCTCTCTCATATTAATAAAAAAGTTATTCTCTCTATCTCTCGTCTCTCGCATTCGTCTCACTCTCTCATTTCTCATTCTTTATTTATTACTCTTATTAATAGCAAAATTTGGTTAGGGACCAAAGAAGAATTTTCCACTTCCCAGTCTTCCTACAAGGGTCTAAATTCGGGCTTATATGACGGGGTATCAATGTCCCCGAGGTCGAGCTACCACGCCATCCTATAGGAGCAAGGTGAGGCCGCCCATACCATCTGAGCATCTCGCACACGTCTAGGCTTACCAAATAAAGTCTGACGAGACCACGTCAAGCTTCTTATACCAGGATAAAAGCCCGAAGCTAGGTCGATGTGAAAGGACCTGGGTCTCCCGACATCAAGGTATCTCGTGACACTCTCCTAGAGCTTGCTACTATCTCTACTTTCACTAGGAGACCTTCAAGGTGCCGAAATTGTCTTGCAAAGGCCCTCCTACCTCGTCGAGGTATAATCTCGACCTGTCCGAGCATAAAAGGAAGAAGCCCGTAAAGCCACATCGTCACCAAATGCGCCAAGATCCACTGTAGATCCTGGCATGGTTAAATCAAAAAGCAAGAGCTGTACCCGAACGTACCTCTCCACCCTTCCAGAAGCAAGCCAAGGTCACATGTTTATGGCGAACACCTTACCAGGGCTTGCCAGCCAAGCCCGCTACCTCGCTAGGAAGCCTGCATAATTAGGTCAAGCTCCATGATAAAGCTCGGCGTAGCTAAACCAAACTCCCAACTTCAAGGTTGGAACCCTATGGGATATTTCGCCCCTAAAATGGTTAGCACAAGCTCCATGGGAAGACCAGCACGATCGATCTAGCTCCGAGACAATCAAGAGGTCCTCGGGGGACCCCGCCAGTGTACTGGATCCTAGGGTACCTAGCCCTCAAGGAATATCAAATGTCACCTCAGGTAACCTGCATGAAGTATCTCTCCAAAGTGACATACAGAACTAGAGCTCTCCTCTCAGCAACGTAGGAAGAGATTGTTGACTTTCATGACATTTAAAGTACCATTAACGAGGTTAACCGTATTAATTGAGGTAGTCAACCCTATTAATGAGGTTAAATATATTAATAGAGGCAGTTAACCCAATTAATGACATGATCAACACCATTAATAAGAGAATATTCAACTCTTTAATGGCCATCATTAGTGAAAGAGTCCAAAGAGGAAACAAATACTTTTTCCTCCAAGATATCCTTCACAACCGATTATTGGGGGTCAACTATAACAGAAAATCCCACCTATCAAGGAAGGAAGAGTCCGAAGAGGAAACAATCATATCTTCTCCAAGATAATAGCTACAAGCCGATCAACTACATGAAAGGAATAATCGTATTCGATAAGGAAGCGAAGACTAATTGAAGAGTCGTGGACTTGCACGCCAAGGTAGTCACCATGTATAAATATGCCTGTAAAAGGCATAGTAATGGGCTTCGATCAATGACAGAAGATACATGTTTTGTTTAGAGATCTCTCGACATCATCAATGTATGTGTTACCTTTACTTAGAATATACCGGTATCGGTCTACATTCGACCACCATGGTAAGCTCTCCGGAGCGACTACGTTGTATTACTTTACCATTCTTGCAAGCTCCTCGGAGCATTCTTTGATATATACATAAGGAAGGGTATTCCCTCTTCCTCCGGATACTGCCTTGGGGTTTTTTTTAGCATGTGATCATTCGTGATGCTTTTTCCCCATTGGTCAGTCCACCTCCCTCTACAAAAGATTTGTGTTTCTCTTACTTGTGTCCTGTGTAATGCATGCGTATATGAGTACGAGCTAGTTTCCTACCTCGCTGAACCTAGCGCTCTTATCTTCCCATCTACATTCTAAAATCGCATATCAAGATGAGGAGAAACCACTCAGACCAGCTTGAAGGAAGTCGATGGGCTATCATGCATCATCTCTATGGCAGAAATCGAGCTCTCCGACACTGGAGCTTGATAAGCCCCCTCTTTACTTGTTATCTAGGTTGGGGAATTACAGGAAGGAATCGGGCTCCAGAACCGGGCTCCAGTACCATGACAGGCTCCGACCCCGACTGAGGACCAGGACCAGGACCAGAACCAGAACCAAGATCAACACCAACAAGAGAACCTCAAGCTCCCCAGATCTACTTCATAAGCACGAATCCCGACCGGCGGGATAGCTTGTCTCCTCGAGCTCCCCAGATCTACTACATAAGCACGAAGCCCGACGGGCGGGATGGCTTGTCTCCTACCTCATGTTTCATCCTTCTTCATATTTATACAAGATCAGGTCAGGTATCAACGATACCAACCCCGGCCACCAACCCTGGCCACCACCTCCGTGGTAGTGGTTTCGAGGGTGTTAACAAGGATTTCTCATCCTAAACAAATTTCCCGTTAACACTTTATGGCGCCGTCTATGGAAAGTTTCCACACCCCTTTTGAAAGCCTCTATGTCTCTACATGAGTATCATTATACTATCGAGGTAACATATTCATTATTCATGGAATATCATTTACTATATACGATGTCTTTTCTCCATACTTGTCTATATCGCCTATGCATCGCATGTGGTGCTCATTTTATCATTTAACGAGTTTCGTTCATTATGGAGCTAATATGGTACGTGGGATTCCTGGTGGAACCAGTTCATTATGCTACTTCTATGGAGTAAACCTGCTTAGATAATCGTGAAGCTCCAATACAGTAGCTCCCCGCTTGAAGATCTCCTATATGACTAAACCATTCTGATACATCGAAAGCTCATATACAGTAGAAATGCACCTCCCTTGCTTTTTTACAGAAGATTTGCTCTGCTACCGGTAGACCTCTTATCCAGTAGATCCGTGGGACTTGGACTTGGTCATACGGGACCCTTCATGTCACCGTATCCACCCTTCAGAAGCTCCTAGATAAAGATAGCAGGCCGACTCATGAATCTAAGAAGCCAACTCAACTGTGTAGCTTCTAGAGCAGCACGACCAGTAGAAGATTAGTTGTTCCACGCCTCATGCACAAGGTCGGTCAATGCCCAAGTGAGCCACTGAACTCTCGGTTCACTCCATGAGGGTCTAGAGCTTTCTTTCAATTGCAGGGGACTCTAAAGATCCCAAGCATGCTTCTGGACCAGTACTAGACCGGTGGCTTCACTCCATGTTTACCGGGTCATTCATCGCCCTAACAAGCCACCGAAACCCGATCTGATCGATGAGAGCCCAGAGGTTTCCCACTCTTGGTAAGGCCTCCTACATGCCTAAGCTAACCTCTGGAGTAGTAGCCTCACTGTAAGGCCAAGTGGCTCCTCACTTCATATACAGGGCCAGTCAACGCCCAATTGAGCCACTGAGCTCCAGTTTCGTTCCAGCATGGTCCAGTGCCTCATTTCAATTGTAGGGGACTCCAAAGATCCCAAGCATGCTTCTGGACCAGTACCAAACCGGTGGCTTCATGTTTACCAGGTCATTCACCGCCCTAGAAAGCCACCGAAGCCTGATCCGATCGATGAGGTCTTAGAAGCTTCCCACATTTGGTAAGCACCTACGTGCCTAAGCAAGCTTCTAGAGTAGTAGCACTGCTACAAGACTGGTGGCTTCGCTCTATATGTACCGGGTCATTCATCGCTCTAGTAAGCCACCTAAGCCCAATCTGGTCGAGGAGAGCCCAGAGGTTTCCCACTCTTGGTAAGGCCTCCTACATGCCTAAGCTAACCTCTGGAGTAGCAGCCTCACTGTAAGGCCAAGTGGCTCCTCACTTCTTATACCTGGCCGGTCAACGCCTAAGTGAGCCACTAAATTCTTGGTTCATTCCAGGAGGGTCCAGAGCTTTCTCTCAGTTGTTGGGGGCTCCTTGAAATCCCAAGTATGCCTCTGGATCGGTACCAGACAGGAAGCCCATCTCCATTTATATAGGGTCATCCAATGCTCAAGTGAGTCACCACTCATCCCGAAGGGGTCCAAAGTCTTCTCTCGGTCGCGGGAAACTTCTAGAATCCTGAGCATGTCTCCAGACAGTTACTAGGCCGGTGTCACCTCTCCACTTGTATGGGGGCATTCATCGCCCTAGCGAGCTACCTAAGTCCCGATATACCTCTCTGGTTAGTCTCTTCAGCAGTAGCAGCTCCTTCCTCCTTAGTCTCATTGCTTGGTTAAAGGACGAGTCATCATCCCTTAACACTGCTACTTCAGAGCCAGCTTCCACCACCTTGGTTGGATCAACTTCAATCAGCTTTGACCTTCATCTCCTCAGTTGGATCAATCGAGATCTCTCCTACTTCTCCTACCATGGTAACACCAATCTGGACCTCTATTTTGACAAATTCAGATAGAAAGGTAGGCAGACTTGAAGCCCCCCATGCATCTATAGCAGCATAGGACTTCAAGGTAGTTCCTACCTCAACACGACTAGACATCAAAGCAGAAATGGGAATCAAGTCCTCCTCATCATCTACGCATCCATCATCTCAATAATTTCCAGCTTCAGTTAGAGCCGACCAGGTAACTCTCAACTTTCTCTGTGATCTATTCAAGGTATCCATCCTCCAATGATGATCAAGTCAAAGGGAAGAAGAGCTTGAGCTACCTAGCAACCAACACATAAGTGTCCTTCAGCAAATGAAGCACCCACATTGGCTCCCAAGGTAGCCACGCTGCCATGCAAAGTTTAAACCACTCCCTCAAGAGTTTACCTCCTCCTTCGGAGCAATCCTCGCATTGCACGACGCATGTACCTGAGTCTCTCCACATCATATGCATGTTGGATCCACTCCCGGGTTACCTACACATTAGCCATGGTTGCCTCAATTATGGTCATGTCTTCATTCAGAACAACCGCGCCCTTCACTACCGTGGTCAGCTCCTCCTCCTTTTGGTTTGATGTCCCCTGAGAGAGAAGTTTTCTCCATCTAAAACATCTACTTCTGGATCAACCGGGGCTCACCTGCCATATAAATAACCATCTCAGTTGTGGCCTTTATTTGATGAAGAAGCTCCCTCTTCTGATTGATCATCTACTGCATCATGGGATTTCGAGTCAGGTCTACTTCAGCAACCCAAGACTTGCCAGCTAAGATGGGAACATACATAACCATCTCAGTAGCTTTTTTCTTAATCCCCTCCCTTTTCCGTTCATCAATGACTCTTAAGTCAAATGGGGGAAGTAGAGCCAACTCTACCTGGAAGGTTGTGAAGAAGTAACCATCTTCCTTGGCTGGCACAAGCTCGACCTTAGCAAACACCAGCTTGCTCTGGAAGATTATCATACTAATGGCTCCTCTCCATTTGTACTGAGCCTTCCAATGCCCTAGTGAGCCATCGAGGTCTCGATCCATTCGGGGAGCACCCAAAGGTCCTGATTCGTTCACAATGGGGTCTCGAGCTCGATTATGATTGTTGAAGACTCTCATCTACCCCAAGTGGACTTCCAAACCGGTTACATCACTAAGGGGCTAGAAGCTCAATATTTTCTCAGTACTCTAGTGTGAGGGGTGATGACCCTAGCGTGAGACAATTTTCTCTAGTTCGCAATAAAAACGTCTTTTACGGAGAGCCATTCTACTATCTACACTCATAATGCAAATCATCTCAAGAGATTCTACTCGTTAAAAAACTCCTAGAGCGATACTGGTTATCAACCGATACCACCATGCATTGATACAACTTCGTATTAGCTCGCCATGAGTTTACATCTCTTTCGATTTCGATATCCGTAGTAGATCTAATGTGATCACCATCACCAGGAGAGCTACACCGCACTCTCGATGCCCTAGACCGAATCAAATCCTTACAGGAGGATTGCCATTACCAGGAGAGCTACACCGCACTCATGCTGCCCTGGACCGAATCAAATCCTTCCAGGAGGATCGCCATTACCAGGAGAGCTACACCGCACTCATGATGCCTTGGACCGGATTGAATCCCTCCATGAGGATCACCTTGACTAGGAGAGCTAGATAGCACTCCTAATGCCCTGGACTGGATTAATCCCTCCAGGAGGATCGCCATAGTATTTTGATAGTGATCTCCTTATGACCAGAGACTGTTCGGGGAAGCCCCCTCACTACCTCTGATGCCTCGGCTGGGCACCACCCCCCGTCAAAAAGGGTCTGAGTGTAAGAGCATAGTTTCCATCTAGATCTCGAGACCAGGGATTGATCGGGGAAGCCCCCTCACTACTTTGATGCCTCGGCCGGGCACCACCCCCCGCCAAAAAGGGTCTGAGTGTAACAACATAGTTGCCATCTAGATCTCGAGACTAGGGATTGATCAGGGAAGCCCCCTCATCACCTCTGATGCCTTAGTCGGGTGACCTCCCCAAAGAAGGATCCGAGTGTAAGAGCATAGTTGCTATCCGGATCAAAATACCAGGATATAGCTAGATAGCGCTCCTGATGCCTTTGTCGGGCTACGACCCCCAAGAAGGGTCTGAGTGTAAGAGCATAGTTGCCATCCAGATCAAAATACTATGATATAGCTACATAGCGCTCCTGATGCCTTGGTCAGGCTACGACCCCCAAGAAGGGTCTGAGTGCAAGAGCATAGTTGCCATCCAGATCGAAATACCAAGATACAACTAGATAGCGCTCCTGATGCCTTGGTCGAGCTACGACCCCCAAGAAGGGTCTGAGTGTAAGAGCATAGTTGTCATCCGGATCAAAATACCAGGATATAGTTAGATAGCGCTCATGATGCCTTGGTCTGGCTACGACCCCCAAGAAGGGTTTGAGTGTAAGAGCATAGTTGCCATCGGATAAAAATACCATGATATAGCTAGATAGCGCTCCTGGTGACTTGTTCGGGCTACGACCCCCAATAAAGGCTGAGTGTAAGAGCATAGTTGCCATCCGGATCAAAATACCAGGATATAGCTAGATAGCACTCTAGAGGCCTTGTTCGGGCTACGACCCCAAAGAAGGGTCTAAGTGTAAGAGCATAGTTGCCATCCGGATCAAAATACCAGGATATAGGAAGATAGCGCTCATGGTGCCTTGGTCGGGCTACGACCCCCAAGAAGGGTCTGAGTGTAAGAGCATAGTTGCCATCCGGATCAAAATACCAGGATATAGCTAGATAACACTCCAGATGCCTTGGTCAGGCTATGACCCCCAAGAAATGTCTGAGTGTAAGATCATAGTTGCCATCCGGATCAAAATACCAGGATATAGCTATATAGAGATCCTGATGCCTTAGTCGGGCTACGACCCCCAAGAAGGGTCTGAGTGTAAAAGTATAGTTGTCATCCAGATCAAAATACCAGGCTATAGCTAGATAGCGCTCCTAATGCCTTGGTCGGGCTACGACCCCCAAGAAGGGTTTGAGTCTAAGAGCATAGTTGCCATCCGGATCAAAATACCAGGATATAGCTAGATAGCGCTCCTGAAGCCTTGGTCGGGCTACGACCCCCAAGAAGGGTTTGAGTGTAAGAGCATAGTTGCCATCCGGATCAAAATACCAGGATATAGCTAGATAGCGCTCATGATGCCTTGGTCGGGCTACGACCCCCAAGAAGGGTCTGAATGTACGAGCATAGTTGCCATCCGAATCAAAATACCATGATATAGCTAGATAATGCTCATGATGCCTAGGTCGGGCTACGACCTTCAAGAAGGGTCTGAGTGTAAGAGCATAGTTACCATCCAGATCAAAATACTAGGATATAGCTAGATAGCGCTCCTGATGCCTTGGTCGGGCTACGACCCCCAAGAAGGGTCTGAGTGCAAGAGCATAGTTGCCATCCAGATCGAAATACCAAGATATAACTAGATAGCGCTCATGATGCCTTGGTCGAGCTACGACCCCCAAGAAGGGTCTGAGTTTAAGAGCACAGTTGGCATCCGGATCAAAATACCAGGATATAGTTAGATAGCGCTCATGATGCCTTGGTCTGGCTACGACCCCCAAGAAGGGTCTGAGTGTAAGAGCATAGTTGCCATCCGGATGAAAATACCAGGATATCGCTAGATAGCGCTCCTAGTGACTTGTTCGGGCTACGACCCCCAATAAAGGCTGAGTGTAAGAGCATAGTTGCCATCCGGATCAAAATACCAGGATATAGCTAGATAGCACTCCAGATGCCTTGTTCGGGCTACGACCCCAAAGAAGGGTCTGAGTGTAAGAGCATAGTTGCCATCCGGATCAAAATACCAGGATATAGCTAGATAGCGCTCATGGTGCCTTGGTCGGGCTACGACCCCCCAAGAAGGGTCTGAGTGTAAGAGCATAGTTGCCATCCGGATCAAAATACCAGGATATAGCTAGATAACACTCCAGATGCCTTGGTCAGGCTATGAACCCCAAGAAAGGTCTGAGTGTAAGATCATAGTTGCCATCCGGATCAAAATACCAGGATATAGCTATATAGAGATCCTGATGCCTTAGTCGGGCTACGACCCCCAAGAAGGGTCTGAGTGTAAGAGTATAGTTGTCATCCAGATCAAAATACCATGCTATAGCTAGATAGCGCTCCTGATGCCTTGGTCGGGCTACAACCCCCAAGAACGGTCTAAGTGTAAGAGCATAATTGCCATCCGAATCAAAATACCAAGATATAGCTAGATAGCGCTCCTGAAGCCTTGGTCGGGCTACGACCCCCAAAAAGGGTTTGAGTGTAAGAGCATAGTTGCCATCCGGATCAAAATACCAGGATATAGCTAGATAGCGCTCCTGATGCCTTGGTCGGGCTACGACCCCCAAGAAGGGTCTGAGTGTACGAGCATAGTTGCCATCCGAATCAAAATACCATGATATAGCTAGATAACGCTCATGATGCCTTGGTCTGGCTACGACCCCTAAGAAGGGTCTGAGTGTAAGAGCATAGTTGCCATCTGGATCAAAATACTAGGATATAGCTAGATAGCGCTCCTGATACCTTGATTGGGCTACCACCCCCAAGAAGGGTCTGAGTGTAGGAGCATGGTTGCCTACCAATTCCTGGAACATAAATTTCAGGCTCTCAACCACTAAAGTTTCATTCGACATGATCGAGCAATACGGTTTGTGACCTTTCTCACTTACCAAATTTTACACTGACTAGAGCGTCAAAAAATCCACAAAGGGAATATCCCTTATGTGGTCCGTCATCGCTCATTTATTTTACAGGTACACCGAATGCATCTATGTTTCGCCTATGTATAAAGAACTGGTGAGAGAGTGGCCTTAGTCACCTACGAGGATATTCTTCGCCAAATGTACCAAGACTCCTAAAACAGGAATGACTAGTACCCCGGTTCGCTAAGCCAAACACTGGGAGCGATTCTGGTTACAAGTAAGAAGCGACAAGCAAAATTCTTCATGTAGTACGAGATTCAGACTCCAACCCCAAATACATACTGGTGTTCAAGTCAGAGGGGACTTCTGTTAATAGTAAAATTTGTTTAGGGACCAAAGAAGAATTTTTCACTTCCAAGCCTTCCTGCAAGGGTCTAAATTCGAGCTTATAGGACAGGGTATCAATGTCCCCGAGGTCGAGCTACCACGCCATCCTATAGGAGCAAGGTGAGATCGCCCATACCATTTGAGCATCTCGCACACGTCCA
Source organism: Dipteronia dyeriana (assembly GCA_032871835.1). Lineage (NCBI taxonomy): Eukaryota > Viridiplantae > Streptophyta > Magnoliopsida > Sapindales > Sapindaceae > Dipteronia > Dipteronia dyeriana. The sequence goes on from CM065297.1 coordinate 19,188,077, forward strand.
GGCTTACCAAATAAAACCTGACGAGACCACGACAAGCACCTTATACCAGGATAAAAGCCGAAGCTAAGTCGACGTGAAAGGACCTGGGTCCCCCGACATCAAGGTATCTCGTGACACTGTCCTAGAGCTTGCTACTATCTCTACTTTCACTAAGAGACCTTCAAGGTGCCGAACTTGTCTTGTAAAGGCCCTCCTACCTCGTCGAGGTATAATCTTGACCTGTCCGAGCATAAAAGGAAAAAGCCCGTAAAGCTCAATCGTCACCAAAAGTGCCAAGATCCACTATAGATCCTGGCATGGTTAAATCAAGTAGCAAGAGCAGTACTCGAGCGTACCTCTCCATCTTTCCAAAAGCAAGCAAAGGTCGCCTGTTTATGGCGAAAACCTTACCAGGGCTTGCCAGCCAAGCCCGCTACCTCTCTAGGAAGCCTGCATAATTAGGTCAAGCTCCATGATAAAGCTCGGCGTAGCTAAACCAAGCTCCCAACTATAAGGTTGGAACCCTATGGGATATTTCGCCCCCAAAATGGTTAGCACAAGCTCCATGGGAAGACCAGCATGATCGATCTAGCTCCGAGACAATCGAGAGGTCCCAGAGGGACCCCGCCAGTGTATTGGATCCTAGGGTACCTCGCCCTCAAGGAATATCAAATGCCACATCAAGTAACCTCCATGAAGTACCTCTCCAAAGTGACATGCAGAACTAGAGCTCTCATCTCAGCAACGTAGGAAGAGAGGGTTGACTTTCATGACATTTAAAGTACCATTAACGAGGTTAACCGTATTAATGGAGGTAGTCAACCCTATTAATGAGGTTAAATATATTAATAGAGGCAGTTAACCTAATTAATGACATGATCAACACCATTAATAAGAGAATATTCAACTCTTTAATGGCCATCATTAGTGAAAGAGTCCAAAGAGGAAACAAATACATTTTCCTCCAAGATATCCTTCACAACCGATTATTAGGGGTCAACTATAACAGAAAATCCCACCTATCAAGGAAGGAAGAGTCCGAAGAGGAAACAATCATATATTCTCCAAGATAATAGCTACAAGCAGATCAACTACATGAAAGGAAGAATCGTATTCGATAAGGAAAAGAAAACTAATTGAAGAGTTGTGGACTTGCACGCCAAGGTAGTCATCATATATAAATATGCCTGTAAAAGGCATAGTAATGAGCTCCGATCAATGACAGAAGATACATGTTTCATTTAGAGATCTCTCTCGACATCATCAATGTATGTGTTACCTTTACCTAGAATATACCGGTATTGGTCTACATTCAACCACCATTGTAAGCTCTCCGGAGCGACTATGTTGTATTACTTTACCATTCTTGTAAGCTCCCCGGAGCATTCTTTGATATATACATAAGAAAGGGTATTCCTCCTTCCTCCGGATATTGCCTTGGGGTTTTTTTTAGCATGTGATCATTCGTGATGCTTTTTCCCCCTTGGTCAGTCCACCTCCCTTTACAAAAGATTCGTGTTTCTCTTACTTGTGTCCTGTGTAATGCATGCTTATATGAGTGTGAGCTAGTTTCCTACCTTGCTGGACCTAGCGCTCTTATCTTCCCATCTATATGCTAAAATCGCATATCAAGATGAGGAGAAACCACCCCAGCTTGAAGGAAGTCGATGGGTTATCATGCATCATCTCTATGGCAGAAATCGAGCTCTCCGACACTGGAGCTAGATAAGCCCCCTCCTTACTTGCTATCTAGGTCGGAGAATTACAGGAAGGAATCGGGCTCCAAAACCGGGCTCCAGGTACCATGACGGGCTCTGACCCCGACCTAGGACCAGGACCGGGACCGGGACCAGGATCAGGATCAACACTAACAAGAGAACCTCAAGCTCCCCAGATCTACTTCATAAGCACGAAGCCCGACTGGGGGATGGCTTGTCTCCTCGAGCTCCCCAGATCTACTACATAAGCACGAAGCCCGACGGACGGGATGGCTTGTCTCCTACCTCATGTTTCATCCTCCTTCATATTCATACAAGATCAGGTCATGTATCAACGATACCAACCCCGGCCACCACCCCCGTGGTAGTGGTCTCGAAGGTGTTAACAGGGATTTCTCATCCTAAACAAATTTCCCTTTAACAACTCTCATCTCTCTTTTCTTTTATTATTTACAACATGTTATCAATATGATAAATCTATTCTGTAAGAAGGATCCCCAGATGAGTGATTTACTTACATCTCAATAATTTGGATCTATATTCAGTTCCGTATAACAAGATGACTTATGCCATCAACAGAACCCATATGTATAGTTCTGGATTTGTGTATTTGAAATCAATTATTTTTATGCAGATGATATCACGTGAACTCATGTCCCTAATATCATTTATGTTTATGTACATATCGGGGTGAACTCATGTCCCTAATATCATGTGAACTCATGTCTCTAATATCATTTAAGTTTATGTACATATCGGGGTGAACTCATGTCCCTGAAATCATTTATTTTTATGCACATGAAACTGTTTAATTATACGCAATATATAAGACTGGTTGCGGCTGTGTCCACAGAAACTGGCTATGGTTGTGTCGACAGAAACTGGCTATGGTTGTGTCGACAGAATCTATTGTAATTATGGATTTATTATGCCTTTTAAAATATTCATATTATTTATTTATACACAATATATGAGATCGGCTAGACCGACTAACCATAACTTAAATTTCCTAGAATTATGATATTTAAGTTGGTACGGTTTTGACAACCGATGATAACTTGGACTTCTGGATCCAATGTTATATACATAAATGCCATATGACACGGTTTTGAAAACCGATGAGAACCTAGAGTTCTTGATCTAGTGATATATACATGACATACTGCACGGTTTTAAAAACCGATAAGAACCTGGAGTTCTAGATCCAGTGTTATATACATGTTTGACTCTCATGAAGAGCAATATTTAGAGAAGGATCTACACATCCAACAGGATGTTGTGAGTATCATAAAAAAGATTTAAGATCCTAACGTATAATGAAATTGGAAAAAAATAATTTATTCATTTCATACACATCCAACAAGATGCTATGAGTATCATAAAAAGGATTTAAGTTCCTAACGAATAATAAAATTTGAAATAATATTTTATCCATTTCATACACATCCAATAGGATGCTGTGAGTATCGTAAAAGAGAGGAAAAAGAGGTGTGTGTAGAAATTGTGTGAAGAACTCTACTATGCAATCTTGATCAAACGTTGATATCTCATTCGTCTAAGATCAATTTAGGCAGAAATTTAGTCATCACGTTCTACTCTTGTAGTTCTTGAATCTTGTCGGTGGGATTGCCAATCGTAATTCCCTATAGTGAATTCTGCAGTTTCGAACAGGGATGGATAGAAAACAGGGGAGGAAATTCTAATATTGCGCAAGTTTCATCAAAGAGTGATATCTCTTTGATCTGTGGTCTGATCATATTGAAATTTGGTCAGAACGTTCTTCACCCATTGTTCAACAACCACCGTTCTACAATCTTAACGGTTGGATTGTTGATTGAAAGTTTTTGCAAAAAGATATACACCTCGAATAGAATATCCCAGTTTGTAGTATTCTCTCTCTTATTTCACTTATTGATATTCCATATATTTATTGTAAAATTAAAAGAGAAAAAGGTTTACAGAATAAACCTATTAAAAAAGAAAAGGGGGGGGATTATTATCATCTCAAATGAGATATAAAATGGTATTACACAAAATGCCTATAAAATTCCCAGAAAGAAAATATATGTCTTGACGAGAGTGCAATGACTCATATAGTTTCTACGGAGTCAGAAATATTTTATGAATTTGACTTTGCTTAGAGCAATGTTATTACTGTATCAAGTACAACGGATCTGATAGAAAGCTCTGGAAGAGTCACAATATTGTTATCAAACAATACTAAATTATGTATCAGGTCCAAATAGTAATGATAGAAAGCTTTGGAAGAGCCACGATATTATTATCAAACAATATTAAATTATGTATCATGTCCAAACGGTTCTGATAGAAAGCTTTGGAAGAGCCATGCTATTATTATCAAACAATACTAAATTATGTATCAATAATACCTGATATTTTGGGGTTTATACCCTAAAGATGTAATTTGTAAATGGATTTATAAAATAAATAAAAGGAAAGGTTCAATTCATTCTTGTTGTGTTGTCTATTTTATAACTTGTGCATATATTTTACATTCAAGATTGTCGGATGTAATCTCGAATTATGTATATGAGTGTCATATACGGATGGATACAGTAAGAGACGTGCAATCTAAAGAGTCCATAGATAGCAAATAAAGTTGGGTACTTTATTTGTGGTTAAACTATAGCTGCTGTCCATTCCATAATGTACGGTGATTCTATCCTGAATCATTCATATGAGATATGGGAATGGAGGCACCTTGTATGATGTGATCATATAGGACTGGGCAATGATCTATATGAATCTCTCACCAAGATCCGTTTACCAATGAGACTAATATATATCAACTAATGATGGCTATATGTGGGTGATCTTAATCCTGAGTGTCTTATCGACTCCTTCAGGTTAGATCGTGGTTTTTGATATACCATGGATGAAGTCGGATGCAGTTCATGATCAATATGCTCCGTATGTTGGGATTGCAGTTTGGCTTGTGGCTGGGAAGATTTGTACACAATAGTGGAATCCACTCCTTCTAATGAGAAGTAGACTGTAGTTCCCTTAAGGGTTGATTCGGGGCTTGGACAATATGAGCGCACTCCTAGTTCCATGAGGAAATATGAGTTATTGTTCATTATAGAACCAGCGGTATACATTTTGAATGTTGTGACATCCAAATTTGTTCCTAAGACTCCTCTAGAGTTGTGGAATGGTCGTAAAGCTAGTTTATGACATTTCAGCATATTGGGGTGTCCAGTACATGTGCTGAAGAACAGAAATGGAAAGCTAGACTCCAAGTCTATTGTCTGCCTGTTTATAGGATACTCTAAGGAGACCAGAGGTGGACACTTCTATAGTCCTGAAGACAACAATGTATTTGTATCGACAAATGTAATGTTTCTTGAGGACAATTACATTAGTGACCATAAACCTCGTTCCAAGATTGTATTAAATGAGTTGGAGCCTGGTGAGACTAGTGCTTCATCAACAAGAGTTGTTGATCCATAAACATTTGAGAGTCAGATGGTTCCTGATCAGGATACACTACCACCTAGACATAGTAAGAGGGTTGTGAGACAACCTGAACGCTATTTAGGTATAAGTGAGGGACAAGGTGTTGTCTCTGCTGATAGTGTGGATGATCTATTAACATTTAAGAATGCAATGGAAGATCCTGATAAAGAGGAATGTCTTAAAGCCATGAATCTCGAGATGGAGTCTATGTACTCTAACTCAGTCTGAGATCTTATAGACTTACCGGATGAGGTAAAACCCATAGGGTGTAAGTGGATCTACAAGATGAAAGAGATGAGTAGACGGGAAGGTAGAAACCTTCAAGGCAAGGATAGTGGCTAAGGGTTATACCCAGATATATGGGGTCAATTATAAAGAGACCTTGTCGCCAGTAGCCATGTTTAAGTCTATTAGGATTCTCTTATTCATTGCTGTCTATTTTGATTACGAAATTTGGTAAATGGACATGAATACTGCATTCTTGAATGGCAATCTTGACGAGAGAGTCTATATGATGCAACCAGAGGGATTCGTGTCTCCAGATCAAGAGCAAAAGGTTTGCAAGCTGCAAAGGTCCATCTATGGACTTAAGCAAGCATCTAGATTTTGGAACATTAGGTTTGATGATGTGATCAAAACATACGGCTTCGAGCAGAAAGTCGATGAGCCTTGTGTCTACAAGCGCATCAATGATAAGAAAGTAGTTTTCTTGGTCATATACATAGATGATATCCTACTCATTGGGAATGATGTGGGAGTGTTTTCTGATATAAAGGGCTGGCTAGCCAATTCCAAATGAAAGATTTGGGAGAGACAAGTTATGTTCTAGGGATCCAACTTATAAGGGATCCAACTTATAAGGGATCGTAAGAACAAACTCATAGCACTGTCTCATGCATCATATATCAACAAGATTCTTGTGTGGTTTTCGATGCAAAACTCTAAGAAAGGTAATTTACCTTTCAGGCATGAAGTTCATTTGTCTAAGGAAAAGTGTCCTAAGACACCTTAAGAAGTTGAGGATATGAGACGTGTACCCTATGCATCGACAGTAGATAGTATTATGTATGCTATGTTATACACGAGACCGGACATCTGCTATGCAGTGGGATTAGTCAGCATATACCAGTCCAACACATGATTGGATCACTGGGTTGTTGTCAAGACTATTCTCAAGTATCTTCGGAGAACGATAAGTTATATGCTAGTGTATTCCAAACAGAATTTGATCCCGTTAGGATACACAGATTCTGATTTTCTGTCAGACAGGGATTCTAGGAAATCCACGTCTCGATCAGTATTTACCCTGGGTGGTGGAGCCATTGTGTGGAGAAGAATCAAGCAATCTTGCATTGTTGACTCCACCATGGAAGTCGAATATGTAGCCGTTTGTGAAGCTGCTAAAGAGATTGTTTTGCTCTGTAAGTTCTTGAGTGATCTGGAAGTTGTTCCAGATCTGGATAGGCCCATCACACTTTATTGTGATAACAATGGTGATGTGGCTAATTCCAAAGAACCAATAAGCCACAAGAGAGGGAAGCATATAGAGAGAAAGTATCATCTCATTAGAGAGATAGTGTAGAGATAGATGTGATCGTCACCAAGATAGCCTCACAAGATAATCATGTTGATCCATTTACAAAGACCTTACCGGCTAAAGTGTTTTCGGGTCACTTAAATGGTCTAGGGTTACGAAACATGCCTCACATACTTTAGTGAAAAAGGGAGATTGTTGGGATTTATGCCCTAAAGATGTAATTTGTAAATGGATTTTTAAAATAAATAAAAGGAAAAGTTCAATTCATTCTTGTTGTGTTGTCTATTTTATAACTTGTACATATATTTAACATCCAAGATTGCCGGGTGTAATCTCAAACTGTGTATATGAGTGTCACATACGGATGGATACAGTAAGAGATGTGCAATCAGAAGAGTCCATAGATAAAAAATAAAGCTGGGTACTTTATTTGTAGTTAATCTATAGCTGCGGTCCATTCCGTAATGTACGATGATTCTATCCTGAATCATTCATATGAGATATGGGAATGGAGGCACCTTGTATGATGTGATCATATAGGACTGGGCAATGATCTATATGAATCTCTCACCAAGATCCGTTTACCGATGAGATTCATATGTATATATCAACTAATGATGGCTATATGTGGGTGATCTTAATCCTGAATGTCTTATAGACTCCTTCAGATTAGATCGTGGTCTTTGATATACCATGGGTGAGGTCGGATGCAGTTCCCGATCAATATGCGCTGTATGTTGTGATTGTGGTTTGGTTTGTGGCTGGGAAGGTTTGTACACAATAGTGAAATCCACTTCTTCTTGTGAGAAGTGGACGGTAGTTCCCTTAAGGGTTGATTCGGAGCTTGGACAATATGAGCGCTCTCCTAGTTCCGTGAGGAAATAGGATTTATTGTTCATTATAGAATCAACGGTACTTAAAGAATATATGTAATTAGAGGGGTATAACGGATATTATGACCCATCTCTAATTATGAACTATTGTGGAGGATCACACCATATGTAATAGCTATGTTGATGGACACCGAGTTGTATCGGTCTGTGTAAAAGTGTCTACAGTTGAGAGAGTGCAGCTTCGGGTTTTTAGTGGAATAAGACCGGAGTTAATAATCAAGGAATATTAATTAAAGAGTTTAATTAATGATTCCGAGGATTATTGAAGCTCAAAATACTGTAGGTCCATTAGATCCCCTTGTTAGTCCGATAGATTTAGGTAACAAGGGTCACACGGTTAATTAGTAGGATTGTCCAATTAGTTGTGTTACGAAAGTGACACTTATTTATTCAGGAATTAATTGAATAATGAGATTATTTAATTAATAAATAATAATGATTATGTTAGTTAAATAATTAGATTAATTAATTATGTAATTAATCATTGTTGGAGTGTCTTGATTGATATTTAATTTTTAAATATAAAATAATTTGATTATTTTATTTTTATTAAAATTAGATATTTAATTTTAAATTTAAAGAGTTTGAATTCAAAACAAATTGAGTAATATCTTTAAAGATATGAGATATCTTAAAAGATTTAAATTGATTGGTTTTATCAATATATATATATATTAAAAAGATAAAATTGTGCACTTACAATTTGTATGAGATACAAATTGGATGTGCATGAATCAGTTAAAGAAAAAGAGAGAAACGACCTTACCTGATAAAAAGAGGCATGAGATGCAAATTTCGTTGATTACCTGCATGAATTGATATTGATATTAAAAGAGATATCAATGCAAGTGTTGCTTCAAGTGTTATGTACTGATATTGAAGAAAGAGTTTCTTCAAGGTTTCTCTCTACATCCTCCAATCAAGTTTCTGAGACCGTGACGCGCCCACACGTAGTTACCTGTCCCGGAAGATAGCGAGGTAGATCGAGTGGTTCAAACAGGAGCACATCGTAAAGTGAATGAGTCTCCAAACGTTGGTAAGAGTGGTTCAGACATAAGCATATCATAAAGTGAAGGAGCCTCCAAACGTTGGTAAGATTTTCTTTTTCTGATTATATTGATTACAATTTCTTGAGTTTACATATTGTATATATTAGTTTCGAAAAATACTTATGATCTCAAGTTCACTGGTCCCAGATACAGATTATGATCTGTATTAAAAAATGTAAAACCTAGTTCCGCTGCATAACTTGTGAACGGGGTTCCAACAGATACTATTCAAGCAGAGCATAAGGAAACATGTTTAGTTCAAGGGAATATAAGATTAAGACAAGATCATATCCATCGGATCTGATTAAAGGCTCTAGAAATGCCACAATCTTATTACCAGATGGTATTTAATTGTGTATCGATGATATTTTATATCATTCAAGCAGAATATAAAGGAATCTGCTTAGTTTCAAATATATACGGAGGAATGAATATCATATTGAAACAATGAGTAATGAGAATGTTTAATATATGTGCATTACTTCTCATGATTCGGACTAGAACCTCATTATAAAAAGTTGTGTGCTTTATCATCTGGATTATATTACACTATTATAAAGAGTGTAGATATTTATACAGTTATGAATCAAAAGTTCTTAGATCCCAAAAATGTTTGTATTTTGGCGTTACCGTATCGGTCACCCAAGATATACAATGATGTATAAAATCATTGAAAATTCTTATGGATATCCATTAAAGAACCAAAAGATTCTTTATCCAATGAGAACTTATGTACTACATGTCCACATGGGAAACTAGCAGTAAAACTATCTTATTTTAAAAGTTGATTTTGAACTCTAATCACTCTTATAATGAATTCAAATGGATATATGTGAACATATTCATCCACTAAATGATCCATTTCATTATTATATGGTTCTAATTGATGCATCTACGAGATGATTATATGTTTGTTTATTATCAAACATCTCCATATTACTTGCACTGATTATTAGTTTTTCAAATATACTCATAATCAAAATAGATCAGGGAAATCACTTATCAAACGTCTCTAGGTAATTGCCAGAACTTCATTATATCGATACAGTTACTAAATTCTATATAGAGACTTACTCATTTTTAAAGATATTTGATTGTGTTGTATATCTCCTTATTACATCTATTGCATGATTCTAAGATAAGGTTCCCATATCATTATGAGATTAATGTTGATTTTGATTGATATTCTATTAGATCATTTCAACTTCTAATAGTTTATATTTTACGCACAATCTGCATATTATCATATTGATTAATTTCCAAATAGAAAGTTTCTTTAGAAAATAAGAGTAAATGAAAAGCTACTCTTATACAAAATAGAGATACCAGTTAGGTTATCTATATATATATATATATATATATATATATATATATATATATATATATATATATATGTATCATTTCAATCTTCGTATCGCTCAAATATGATAACTAATCATCAGATGAATATTAATCTGTTATCTGGTATATCAAAAGTTTACAAGATTTTATAAGTTGCTATCTCATAAACCTCGACCGGTTGATTGTTCATGAAGAACAATCAGAGTAAAGAGCAATAAATAAATCATCTGATGCATATCATAAGCTTGTGAGCTTTTTTTGAAAGGTATTGTTATCGGATCCAAAGATAAACTAAACTCGAGTTATAAATAAATTCACTTTCTCTAAATCAACTCTATAAAAGTCTGATATATCTAAAGAGACACAAGTCTATGAAATGACTAAATCCATTGAAATGGAAGAAATCTAACAGAGATACAAGAATATAGAAATTGAGTGAAATTCTATAAATTATACAAGTCTATAAAATGACTAAATCCATTAAAATGGAAGCAATCTCAACAGAGATACAAGAATGTAGAAATTGAGAAGATTTCTATAAATCATATGGGAGAAATGTGGAATCATAAGGAAACAATCATTGATGATGTATTTTTATACACAGTAGCGCTACTGAATTTATAAATGAGAATTATGATTAACATATTATCAATGATTTGTAGATAAATGATTGATTGACCTAAATGAAAAGAAGCAATTCAAGAAGAATTGACTTCATAAGCCAAAACATAAAGAATTTAGACCAGTAGTATTTCAAACACCTGGAGATGTCAAACTAATTGGATACTAATGGGTCTTTATACGGAAATGTAATGAGAAAAATGAGATCGTGAGATATAAGGCACGACTCATAGTACAAGATTTCTCACAAAAACTTGGTATTCACTACTGATGAATGCGATTACGTTCTGAATTTTTAATAAATTTGGATGACTTTGAAAGGCTTGAAATACGTCTGCTAGGCGCAGTAATCATTTATCTATACGATTCACTCAATGCAGATATTTATAATCCATGAAGGATTTAAAATGCTATAAACATATAAATCGTGATCTCGTAATTTGTATTTGATGAACATACAAAAATCCTTATATGGATTAAAAACAATATGAATAGATTTAGTATAACAGTCTCAGTTAATATTCGATAAGATAAGGATATAATAAATCATATTATATGCTCATGTGTCTTCATAAAGAAATGAGAAAGAAAATACCGTCTCGACCTGAAGACCGAGCATAGATCAAATGGAATGTTTGTCTATCAATCAAAATATATTGAAAAGATTCTGAAAGATTCCATACGGATATTACATCATAAAGCAATTCTTTACTTATAATCTCTCCAATCATTTATGATGTTATTTCATGAAATAAACATCTATATACATCAGCTTAACAATCAAGATGATTGCTTCAAAATAATTTTTATCAGGAGGAGTGTTCCATCAAGTGGAGCATATCAAATGAAGTATATTAATTATATTGGGGTATATGTATATTGTACTCTTTTTCCTTCTAATCAGGTTTGTGTCCCATTGAGATTTTTTGATAAGGTTTTAATGAGGTAAATTCTTTAAGGACACCCAAAAATCCTTTGATCGATAAAGACCATCAGAAATATTATATTAATCCAGTTGATCATTGTATATATATTTTCTTGATCAAAAAGATAATTGTAAATATTACTTTGATCTTGCTAGTCATCGTATAAATGTTACATTGATCCAGAAGATCATCATAAATTTTGATCTGTCAGATCAACGGATATCATCGCTATGGTTTTTATCCCACTGGGTTTTTCCTAACAAAGTATAAATGTGAGAAATGTTTTGAAGAAAACATTAACTAAGGACATATTTGCATTGTATTATTTTTCCCTTCGATCAAGTTTTGTTCCACTGGGTTCCTGACTAGATTTTTAAAGAGACAATCAAGAGGAGCTAAGTTCTGAACAGATATATGTGTACTATAATCTTTTTCCTTTCGATCAGGTTTTGTCCCACTGGGATTTCCTAACAAGGTTTTTAATGGGATAGTTTTGTGAAGGTCTAACATCACAATATCCAGAAGATTATTGTATATATTTTACCAAGGTTTTTATCTCGTTGGGTTTTTTCCTAAAAAATTAAATAAAAGTGGTGAAAATCCAATGGAGAGTATTGTGAATAGTGTGGATTTACATCAATTATATCCACCACTTAAAACACCAATCCACTTGATAGAGCTCAACTTGGCCACCGCTACAACACATACCCACTTGATAAACTCTCATCATCATCTCTTAAGCAAGTGCAAGTAGAGTGGCCTACTCTGCCGTATCTTCTTTGTTAAGCAATTGACTTTTCAACTGCCTATACATATGTTCTCATTTCATTTGTAAGTTTTTTGGTTGATCCAGTTGATGCTTTCTCACATTAATACAAAAGCTATTCTCTCTTCGTCTCTCGTCTCTCTCCTTCGTCTCACTCTCATTTCTCATGCTTTATTTATTACTCTCATCTCTCTTTTCTTTTATTATTTCAATTATTTACAACAAAATTCAATCATTTTTAAATAAATTCAGCCCCCTAAACATAAACGGCAAAATATAAGTGCTCAAAAATTGTATTATGTTTTGTCATCATGTTAAAATAAAAAATGGAAGAGGTGTAAAGCTACAATAGGGTTTATATACATATATTCTTTATTTTTATTTATAACAACTTAGTTTAAATATATTTTTTAAAGAAAGATAAAAATAAATAATAAGAACATAAAATTATATTTTAAGTGAAACAGATATGGGTGAGAAGTATAAAATCAGTCTCCTCCCCAAAATCATTACGGGTTTCACTATTTATTTATATTCCTACAAAATTAAAACCAATCTCCATCCCGTAAGTATAGGTCTTGTAGGTGGGGTCTATATCCTTGTTGGTTATTTTGACATCCCTAAACGGAGAGAGTGCAACTTCTATCACCTATTTTTCAGAGGTTTATGGCCTCCTTCCATTAAAATGAATGGGTCAAGTCAAAGTCTAAGGAGGTATCGTCGCCTCTTTTTAGGTTCAATTTAGGTTAGGGTTACGTTTGATGAAATTAGAATAGTTTATTTTATTTTATGAATACGGGTATTTAGTTATACCATATTCTTACGATATGAGATTGATCTGATAGTAAATCATTCATACTTGCACAATGAGATTACGGGTTTGAATCACCTCCTTAAAAAACCTCAAATTTATGTAAAAGTATAATACTTAAAAAAAATATAATGTTATTTTAAAAAATGGTTAATATCATTTGGGTCCCTGTGTTATGTTGAAAGATCAATTATTTAAACGAGTTTATCTTTTCAACAAAGTTTTCACTGACTTTTGAAAAATATATCAAATAGGTCATTCTGACTTTTTTTAATGGTCAAACATGATAGAATATATAAATTGTCCAATTTACCCTTAACTTTAATTAATATTAAACCTATTAACATAAATTTAAAAAACATTTAAAAGTATAAACATGAAATTCAGAACATCTCAAATAAATAAATATTTATATATTGTATGTAACTAGAAATTAAAAAAAAACACAAGAAAAAAAAAACAAAAAATAAGAACCGATATATTTTTAAGAAAAGACAAAAATGAGTTGTTTTAAAACAAAAAATTAGGCAGAGACCCAATCTCATCTCCATTATTCATAAACAGTTGTTACCTTCATCTCTATGTTAACTTCCATTCTCACATTTAAAGCTTCAAAATGAAACTTTGCCCAGAAAATAAAAGTTCCTCAATTCATTCAGCTTAAAAGGAAATTAGTGGAAAAAAAAATGTCTAGATTTTGTGTATCCTTAAAAGGAAAAAGTGTGCTCAGCTGTCTGGATTTCATCTCCATCCGCTACATCCACATTTGCCATAAAACCCACTTCACAAATCACCGAAAATTTCATTCTCTTAAACCTCATCTTGCAAAAACCCTCATTTTCATCGGAACCCACACTCTCAATTTCATGCGTACTCACAAAACCCTCACCCTAAGTCCTTTCGGACCCTTGTCACCACAATTGAATCTGATTTCTAGATGATGTTGAATCTGGATTTAGGTCTGGCTTGGATTTGATTTTTGTTTGATACTTTGATGGTGATGAATCTGGATTTGGGCTTGATGAGGATGAATCTAGATGATGATAATGGTTTGGCTTCTTATCTGGTTCTCATTTCTCCATTTTCTTTTCTGATGTTGTTTTCTTCACCGTTCACTAATTTCGCTTCGATTTTGGGTATGGTGGTAGTGCCAATTTTGTGTTTGGTTTTTAATGATGGTTTGACCGGTTTAGATTCGGGTTTGGTGGTGGTTTGACTGGTGGAATTTGTCAATTTTGTGTTGGATTTTGGTGGTGGTTTGACTGGTGCGATTTTAGGTTTCGTGATGGTTCGATTTCGTCGATTTCGTGTTCTAGGTTTGGTGGTGCTTAACTGGGTTTTGGTCGATTTCATGTTTGGGTTTAAAGATCTTGATAGATGTTGATGTGATTTCATTAATGGGTGTTCTTAGTGTTGGTGTGTAGTGATGATGGTTTCTGGTTTCTACCTGGGTTTCTGGGTGGGTGTTCTTGTTGTTGTTTTCATTTCAGGGTGTGGGTGTATATTGTTGTATTGTATTTTGGTGTTGATGATAATATTGTTGTTTATGTGTTTGGTGTCGATGATAATAACCCATTTTTTCTTCCAGATATTCTAATTTTTTCTTTTCAAGATTTGTTCCAAAAAAAAAATAGTTGAAAGTTATTTACTTTAATTTTTTTCTTGAACATGTGTTTGATTTATTTTAAAGTTTTTTCTATATTTTTTATAATTTATATAAATATTAATAAATATATATTTATTTTGTGATATATAAATTGTTTCCTTCATATATATATATATATATATATATATATATATATATATATATATATATTTATTTATTTATTTATTTATTTTGTGATATATAAATTGTTTCCTTCATATATATATATATATATATATATATATATATATATATATATATATATATATATATTATTGATTTTTTTATTTTTATTTTAATGACACATGACATGTTCTTGGTTTAAAAATACAAATATCCCTGTAAATATTAAGTTTGACTAACTACCGACTAACAAATGGATCCATTTGATATACTTTTCAAAAGTCAGGGAAAATTTTGCTAAAAAAACAAACTCGTTAAAATAATTGATATTTTAGCATAACATAGGAACCCAGATAATATTCCCCTTTTAAAAAAATTATGTCAACTTAATAATTAAGTGAAAATTCGTAAGATTTGACATCTTCTAATTTAAGACAAATTCAACCTAATTTAAGTTAAAAAAGAAAAAAGAAAACAAACAAACGATCCTAACCCAATTAATTCAAATACTTAATTCAATTAAGACTTTGGATGTCAATTAAGATGATTATTGACTTAGGTCCCGTTTGATTTTTTGTCTGATGACTGAACAGTGCTGAATGTTACTGAAGACTGAATAGTGACTGAAAACTGAAAAACATATTTGTTTTTTTCACTGAAAACTGAATATAAGTGATTAGTTGTTTGTTTTTTTAAGTTATAAATATCTGAAAATAAATATTTTTACATCTATACCCTTCTAACTATTATTTGTTATATATTTACATTTTAATATATTAAGGACAACTCTAACATGTAAATTAATTCTAAAATAAACTTATTTAGTTATTAAAAATATTTCATACATTATTCCATTTGTTGAATTACATTAAAAATGAACATAATATTTGATGGTGATACATTCTAAAATTCTCAAGAAATATTAATAAAAATAAAAAATCAAATACTACTTGATTTTGATCCAAATAGCCATGTATATATATATATATAACATTTTTTCTTCCCAAAATTTACATCTCAAAACCAAAAAAAAAAAAAAAACTCAAAACAAATTCATCATGAAAACCATTCTCCAATTAATTTTTAGAACAAGTAAAAAAGATGTACTCAAACTGTAATATAAAATTAATAAAAATAATTATCAAAATATGGAAACAAGAAAGAGTTCTTACCGGAATATGCTAGGAAAACCAGTCACCAATTGTTTTTGTTTTGAAGAAGTTAGGTTTTTTGATGTTAAAGTTCTTTACATTGATAAGGAAAAAAAAGTATTAATATGATTAGGGCTTTAACAAAAACAGAATTGGAAATATACAAAAATAGTGAGGATAGTTTTGGACGTAAAAGTTTGTAATTAATTCTACTGGATTTGTGTTAAGTGTGTTGACATTGATTTCTGGATTGTATCAGAAAAGCCAACAATGATTGGATTTCGGCTATCAATTCAAAGAGAAAGAGATTAGAGAGGATAATGAAGACACAAATTTTACGTGGTAAAACTCTGATTGTCGGAGAAACATCCACGGGTGGTTGAATGATCAACCAAGCCAAAATCCACTATGAAAATATGATTGTCTTCTTTCCTGTTTTAGAGTCCTTGTATTGAGAGTGAATGGGACTCTAGCAATGTAGACCGATTATGACTTATTTCTTTATAGGAGCACTCTTTTTGAAGAAATAAAGTTGTTGCCTGATTGGGAATTTTTCCTATTTAATATTCTATTTCTATTTGGTCTCCTTTTTGATATGGATATCTCCGTGTATCCTTGTGACTTGATCCATGTGAGCTACGCACTGGGGCTTGTATTTGATTTTCGTCATGTTTGTCCCGAGTAAGAGTAATACTTGCTGGTCCCGAGTAACGCCATTTGATTCCGAGTAACATCATTTGAGCCCGAGTAAATGCGTCATTTAACCAGCCCCGAGTGTCGTTAACTGATCCCGAGTAATATATAAAGTTGACAGATCCTTAGTAGGTTTTATTCAACATCTACTTACTCGAGTTCTCTCTTCTTCGGCAATGTCTTGTGGGATATTTTCTGAATGCCTATTCGGACATCCACCTGGCCATTTATCCTCTTTGTTGATGACGTGTTCATGCAATAAAATTCACACATGACAATACCCCCTTAAAATATTTTTGCTGAACAAGGTCTCTTCGGGCAAAAGTATTTTAATTATTTTAATTATTTTAATTATTTTTCAATATCTTTTCAGTACCCGAGTAAATATCTTGTCATAATGACGTGTCTTAATGATGACCTTGCAAATTCGATTTGTCTCTTTATACAAGATCTTTAATGACGGTGACATTTTGAAGTTCTGACGGCGAAAGCTAGTTCTCTCTTTGACACGTGCCATTTCCCTCTTCGTTTTTCGATATCATTTATGAGAAACGACTTACACGTTTCCCCGTGCATCGCCTACGTAATCAATCCTCATCATTATTTCTTTCCCGCCTTGCGATCCTAGGGTTTTGTGTTATTATTTCTTTAAATTCTTCGCTGAGAGACATTGTTGGTTTATTCTCAATGATTTTCAGCAGAAAAATTTCTTTAAACCCAGATTTCTTTACACAGAAGTTCGCGATTCTCCATTGAAGATCTTGTATCAAACTTAATTCAAGGTTAGTTTTAATGGAGCCATCTTCCCGTCATCATCTTTATAATGTCGCACTTGATGAATTAGAATGTAGGGATTTCCAGTTAGTTTCTTGCATTAGAAGATTACTGGGGGAAATCCCTGCTGATGAATCTCAATTTTTAGAGGTTGATGTTTCTGGGCTTCACCCTGACGTCACGTTTAGCCCTGTATCGAGTTCTTCATATAGTTCTGATTCTGATATTTCTGATCACAGGATACCTTTTCGAAGGATGGGAAAACATCAAAAAAGAAGTGAAGTCCGTAAGCACAACTCAGGCGATATTCTGATCAGGGAGTAGACTTTCAACGAGAACGATGTTGAAGAGGCATCCAGAACATCTAGTATTTCCTTCTCTGCTGCTTGCCTGAGTGAGTTTAATACTGAGCCGAATGTAGTCGGGGCAAACGAGATAGAAAAGTATCGCTCCCGATTCGATCTGCCCGACTCAGTCACTTTGATTCCAGCGGGTGATAGAGCTGTATGGAATCCTCCCCCGGGTATGGTGGGGATCTACGGATCCATGCTCTGCTGCGGCGTCATTATTCACACTTGGGAGAAGAGAAGCAAGACTTATCTTTTTGTTGAGTCCAAGACGATTGAGTTCGGTTTCTTCGAAAAGATTTCGGGCTACCGCAGGCTATGTAAGTGATTTTTGTAATCTTTACCTTTTATTACAATTCTTGTTTTTTATTCTGAAGTGGTTCCATTTTTTTTAAGTGTATGATACAGACGTTGTCTACAATCTTCAGGCTCGCCAAGTGAAGTCAATTATTCAGGCGAGTCAGACAGAGGCTTCTCGTTAGAGCAATGAAGGCATTGCCCTGCCTGAATCTGACGAGGAAACTGACGCCGTCGAAGAGCAAATTCCAGAAATATGTCCCCGAGGACATCGTTCGACCGACCGCAGGGGAGTCTAGTGGTCCGAGTGGCCTAACGAATCATACCCATCTGCCCAATGACGAGGAGAGCCAAAGCAAGGGTCTGGGTGAGGAGCCTGTTGAACGGTCGGAGGCTGGTGATTGAGGTAATACCTCCATGGGAAGAGTACCTGTGGATCCTGAATTCTTTGAGTCCATCCAGGATGATACTCAGGAAGATCTGAGGTCCCTCGGGTGGTCTCATTCATTGACTCCAGCGATGAAGATGATGTGGAGGAGATTCCCCTTAGCGTTGATGCTGGAGCGTCACGGATGCGGTGGCTTTAGAGCCGAACAAAGGTTCCCCTACCCCCGAGGTTGGAAATCTAGGGGCTAAATCCTCAGGGGTTCCTTTATCTCCTTCTCCCCAGGATATGCTGCGGGAGATGTCATCTGGTCGGGTTTTTATTGGAAACGACCGTTAGAGATGTTTCCGAGATGGCTCTCTGACTGACCGTCTTCAGAATTTTTTCAACAGTGCATCTTATGTAAGTTACCGTTTTCTTTAATTGTTTTGCTTGTTTGCCCGATTTAGATTTTTAATTAAACCTTTTTGTAGATGGTGGCCGAATTCGCTGAGCTAGTTCAGACACAACAACATCAAGCTGATCGAATAAGGCGTCTGGAAGCTCAGCTAAAGGAAAATGAGGATCGACGTGCTCGGGTCGAAATGGCTTATCAGCAAGAGGTTGGTTCTGTATAAGTTTTTACCGACCACTGTCTAGCAAAGCAGATACAGGCCGATGTGAAGGCTTCTTCTGCAGAAGAGAAAGCAACATCACTTCAGGACTTATTGTCTTCTGCCCAAGAATCAATGCTCAAGGCCGAGCAGAAAGCGGAGCATTCTATGTCGGCATATGAGCAGAAAGTTAAAGGTCTGTAGCGTCAAGCATTGACAATCAAATCCTTATCCCAAGAGGCCAGGCTGGAGCTTGAAGTACAATGGGTGGATCGTTTCAAAAGATCCCCCGCCTATGATGCTCTTCTCCTTCGGGAGTTTCAACGGGGGCTGGTTTCAACTGGCGAATTCTTTAAAGTCAAGAATCAGGCAACTGAGAAGGCCCGAACCAATTGGGAGCTGTCAATCAAACATCATGTGGATCGGTCCTTTGAGTCTCTTCAAACTCAGATGAAGGAATTGAGAGCTTACTACCGTAGCCGAGGCAAAGAGCCTCATCCTATGCATTTAAAGATTCCATCCGAACACTCCCTTTCGACCTTCTATGCCACTCAAGAGTCGGTCGTGAAGGGTGTGGAGCCTGATGTCGAGCTGATTCCAGGAGAGGATTACAGCCAATGGATGGATGACTCATTCAACACAATTGCTTGGACTTCTAATGAAAGTCATCTCCGTGAATACGAAATGGTGCCAGACCCGAGTATTGGCAAGGGCTTCAAATCCTCACAATCCTGATTTTTGTAGATAGGATTTTTGTAGACTTTTTAATTCTTTGTAAAGAATACTGTAATAATTCTTTTGAAAGATTAATAAAATTCTGAGTAGCTTTTCTGAATCTGGTGTTTTGATTCTATTACTCGCGATATTTCTTTAACTTGACTGGTTGCTGAGTATCTTATTTAACCCACTATTTTTGATGTTCGCGTACTTAACCGAATATCTTATTAAACCAGTTGCCACCCGAATAATGCCAAGTATCTTATTAAACTGGCTAACTCTGACGTTTGGGTAATTTCACAGAGTATCTTATTAAACTGGTTGCCACCCGAATAATGCCAAGTATCTTATTAAACTGGCTCTTGTAATCTTTATGCCAAGTATCTTATTAAATTGGCTAATATTATTAACCGTGTCATCTTAAAACAGACAAGTTTATACTTGTGTTTCATACACGGTTGCTACCCGAACATTACATCATGGCTCACCATAATCATACGTTCGAGTCCTTACACATTACCAAGGACGTCTCCCCAGTTTTTATGTGCAAGCCGAATCGTTAAGCTTTTTGAATTGCTTAACATATCTATGCATTTCACCGGAATTTTTCATGATAGCATCCCAAGCTGGTGCATCAGGTTTGCCTTTTTGCGAAGGTCATTTGACCTTGCTCGGCTGGCATGCTCCTTCAAGCTTCTCCGCCCATTCGGGATTTAATAGTCCCGAGTATTCTATTTGCGTGTTCTTATTATCATGCTTATCTTCCATATGTTCTTATTATCATATGATTTATTTTGGAAATCCCGAGTTCGATGCTTTTCTTTCGAAAATCCCGAGTTTGATTTTTTATTCATAGCTGCAAAATCAATAAAGTTTTAAATTCTACAGCTAATATTTATCTTAACTAAAATTGTCCTGACTAGAAAAAAGAACAAAAAATAATTTAAGGATACAAAATCTTCAGATATTGGGCATTGCATGGTCGAGGTAAAACCCCTCCATTAGGTCGTGCAATCCAATATGCTCTATGGCCAGCTATTCCTTCGACTTTGTACTGGCCTTCCCATTTGTCAACCAGGGAACCTGCAGCTTTATTTTTTGTGTTCAATGACACTTTCCTGAGTACCAGGTCTCCTAGCAAGAATTTTCTGACCCGAATGTGAGAGTTGTAATGGTGAGCTACTCTTTACTGATATGCCATATTTCGTATTCGAGATTTCTCCCTTTTCTCTTCTAGCTCATCTAGACTTTGTAATAGCAAATCAACGTTCTAATCTTCATCATATAGCCTGACCCGAGGTGACGTATATGACATTTCTATAGGAATAACAGCTTCTGTTCCAAACGCTAAAGTGAATGGAGTTTCTCCTGTTGAAGTTCTCGTTGTTGTCCGATACAGCCATAATACTTCGGGAAGCTTTTCAACCCAGCTTCCTTTCTTGGCATCTAGCTTTGCTTTGATTGTGTGCTTGATGATTTTGTTCACTGTTTCCACCTGCCCATTTGTTTAAGGGTGGGCATGTGTAGCATAGTAGTTGGCAATCTGGTACTCTTTGCACAACTGTCTGAATTTCAGGTTGTCGAACTGAGTGCTATTGTCAGTGATTATAGTGTTTGGGACTCCAAACCTATAAAGTATATTCTTTTTCACCAAATTTATGGTGTTTGCTTCTATGATATGCACTAAAGCTTCAGTTTCTACCCACTTCGTGAAATAGTCAACAACTACTATAGCATGCTTCGCTCCACCCCCTGTCCCAACTGGCATTGAGCCGATTAGATCCAAACCCCACATGGCAAATGACCATGGGGACGTAAGGTTTCTGAGCTGTTCAGGGGGCTGTCGGATGTCATTAGCAATCATTTGGCAAGTATTGCAACTTTCTGAACATTGTTGTGCATCTGAGAATAGAGTAGGCCAATAGTAGCCTTGCCTGAGTACCTTATGTGCCAAACTTTTACCCCCAGTGTGGTTTTCGGAAACTCCTGCATGGATTTCCTATAATATCCGATATGCATCTTCCTCTGACACACATCTTTGGAGTGTTTGGGAATACCCCCTTCTGTATAATTCTCCTCCAACCAATGTGTACCTTGTTGATCTATACCTGATACGTTTTGCTTGTAAGGGATCTTCCGGTAACACGTCTTCTTTCAGGAACCTTTTCAGCTGAGTCATCCAACCGTCTGGCGGTGTTCGGATTTCTGAAATGTCTAAGTTTATTGGTTCAGCTGTGCTTGGTTTAAGGAGATGTGCAACCGGAATAGTCTTTGGCCTGATTGTGGTTGTTACTGACACTAACTTGGACAATGCGTCTGACTTTTCATTCTCCTCCTTGGGGATCTGGGTAATCTTATATTCTTTGAATTTCTGGAGGACCTGTTTCGCAATGTTACAGTAGATTATCATGCCTTCATCCTTGGCTTGGTACTCGTTCAAGACTTGGTTGACAACTACCTATGAATCGTTGAATATCTCAACCTCATCTGCCCCGAGAGCTATACAGACTCTGAGTCCAGCTAGTAGCGCCTCGTACTTGGCTTGATTATTGGTTGCTTTGAAGTCAAACCTCATGGCACATTCGACATCGTCTCCTTCTGGAGTGCATACTACAATCCCTGCCCCGGTGCCAAGAGTGTTTGAAAAGCCATCAACATACAGTTTCCATGTGAAACTTTTGCCCAACATCTTTTTTGCTTCCAAGTTCGGTTCTGTGAACTCTGCTATAAAATCCGCCACTGATTTCCCTTTGAGAGATGTCCTGGGGATGTAGTGGATATCGAATTCACTTAGCTCGATTGCCCATTTGGTCAATCTCCCTGAAATCTCTGGTTTCTGTACAATCTGCTTCAATGGGCAATCGGTGAGAACCTGGATTGTATGAGTCTGAAAGTATGGCCTTAGCTTCCTTGCTGCTGAAACTAGTGTCAGGGCCATCTTTTCTGCCTGTGAATATCTGGTCTCAGCTGGTAGAAGTGCCTTACTGGTGTAGTACACTGGCTTTTGTACTCTATCTTCTGTTCTGACTAGGACTGAGCTTGCTGCCAATTCTGTAATTGATAAGTACAGTTGGAGTGTCTCCCCCATCTGAGGTTTTGAAAGGATGAGAGCATGTCCTAAGTATTCTTTAATTTTTAAGAATGCATGCTCGCACTCTTCATTCCATTCAAGCCCTTTCCCTTTTCTAATTACTTTGAAAAAAGTGCACATCTGTCTGTGGCTTTTGAGATGAATCTTCCTAAGGAAGCCAAACATCCTGTTAGGCGCTGCACTTCTTTGAGTGTCCTCGGTGAAGTCATTTTCTGCAATGCCTGGATCTTCTAGGGGTTGACTTCGATTCCTCTTTGGTGGACTTGAAAACCTAGGAATCTTCCTAAAGGAACTCCGAATAAACACTTGTTCGGATTTAGTTTCATCTGGTATCTCCTTAAGACATCAAATGTCTCTTTCAGATCTGAGGTATGCTTATCTTCTGTAATGCTCTTGGTC
Source organism: Dipteronia dyeriana (assembly GCA_032871835.1). Lineage (NCBI taxonomy): Eukaryota > Viridiplantae > Streptophyta > Magnoliopsida > Sapindales > Sapindaceae > Dipteronia > Dipteronia dyeriana. The sequence continues at coordinate 19,211,410 of CM065297.1, forward strand.
AGCATATCATCAATGTATACTACCATGTTTCTTCCTATTTACCGTGAAAAGATTTTATTGACCAACCTTTGATAGGTTGCTCTTGCGTTTTTCAATCCGAAAGGCATTACTGTATAACAGTATAAACCCTGATCAGTTGTGAATGCTGTTTTTTCTTCGTCAGCTTTGTTCATCTGGATTTGGTTATATCCCGAATAGGCGTCCATGAAACTGAGTAGCTCATGGCCTGATGTAGCGTTTACCAGCTGATCTATCCTCGGAAGTGGAAAACTATCTTTCGGGCATGCCTTGTTTAGGTTTGTGAAATCTACGCACATCCTCCACTATTCATTCTTCTTTTGGACGAGGACTACATTAGCCACCCATTGAGGGTAATTGACTTCTCTAATCGATCCTATAACGAGTAGATTCTCTACTTCCTTTTTGATTGCCTGACTTCTTTCAAGATTGAATGATCTTCTCTTTTGTATCACTGGTTTTGCATTTGGGTTTACTGTGAGATGGTGAGATATTATTCGGGCATCAATACCTACCATGTCTTCATGACTCCAGGCGAACACATCCCTATATTCTTTGAGTAGATCAATGAGGCTTTGTTTGACTCTTCTTTCCAGGTTGGCCCCGATCTTGACCTTTTTGTCTGGTTCATCTTCTTCCAAGGTGATTTCTTCGACCGGTTCAGTTTTGGATTCATTTGGCTCTTCCCTTGGATCGAATATGAATGATAGTGGCTTTTCGTTCTGATTCGGCTGTGTTATAGTGCAAACGTGTTCATTCTTGTCCTTATATACTAACATGTTAGCTCTTCGGGCCATCTCTTGGGATCCCTTGACTACCCCGACCCCCTGTTCGATCGAGAATTTCATCATTAAGGCATAAGTTGCTGTTACGGCCTTAGTTTTATTCAGAAATGGTCGTCCCAATAGTGCATTATATGGCCAATTCTCCAAGTCTACCACCACGAAGTCGAGCAATACAGTTCTCTGGTAATGTGCCACTCCAATCTTTACAGATAGCTTTATGGTCCCGAGTGACCTGACCTCAACTCCCCCGAATCCTCTGAGTAGGGTATGGAAAGGCTGTAGGTCCTTTTGATCTAACCTGAGTTGATCGTAGCCGGCTACATTGAGGATGTCTGCCGAGCTTCCATTATCTATCAGGATTCTCTTGACTTCCCGGTGACCAATCCGGGCACTTATGACTAAGGCGTCATTTGGCAGAACATCTACGCCATGTGAGTCTGCTTCTGTAAATGTTATTGGGTCCCATCCTTCTTTTATCCTCTTCGGGTTTGGCTCGACCGAGATTATATCAAAGTTATTCCTTGCTTCTACTGCTTCTCTGATTTCCTGAGTTCGTTCTCGGTTACTTCTTCCAGTGGATGGTCCTCCAAAGATCTTATGTATTACTTGATTGGCCTATGGACTGGCCCTTTGATCTCGACCAGAGCTGTGGTCAGCCTTGATCTCTTTCTTTACTTCTAATTTTTCATCCTTCTTCAAGATCACATCCTGTAGATGTCTTCCCGAATGAGGCTTTCTATGTAATCTCTGAGCTGGTAACACTTGGAAGTCTCATGACCGGTTTTCTTGTGGAACCGGCAGTATTTGGTTGTATCTCGCCTAGCAAATTGAGATTGACGGCGTGGCTCTTGTACCATATTCTTTATTTCCAGAATGGCCAAGATTTCTTCCTGTTTTTTCACAAAATGGGTGTTGGTGGTGTATTTGCCTCGGTATTTGTCTGTGGTCTGCTCGGTATTACGTCCATTACCCCCGTCTTTGCTCTTTTCTTTGCCATTTCCTTTCTGTTTTCTTTTCTGGTTCTGCACCTTGGACTCGGCTTCTTTCTGTTCGGGTTTTCCCCCATGCATGTAGCATCCTCCTATGGCTAACTCTTCTTCCTCAGCCAGTGCATATCCACCTGCCATATCCATCATGTCTGCATATTTGGTCAGTCGGGCTCTTCTTAAATCAAAATATAGCCGTCCATTCTGCGAGTTGTTGATGAATGCAGCGATTATTGCTTCATTGTTTGCACTGCCAATTTATGATACCGCTTGGCCGAATCTCCCCAGGTATTTCTTTAGTGACTCATTTTTCCCTTGTTTTATTTGTGCAAGGTGAGCCACTGATTTTTTTCTGTGAACATTACTCAAGAATTGCCTTGAGAAGCTCCTGCTCAGTTCACTGAAATTTCTGATGCTTGCTGGGGGTAATCTCTCGAACCACCTTGAACCCATATCTCCCAGAGTTTGTGGAAAGTTGAGACATAGCAAAGGATCACTGTGGGCATACTGAGCCATGACACTTTTATAGCATCTTACGTGCTCCTTTGGATCTATATCCTTCTTAAACTGCCCCACGTGTGGCATCCTAAACCTTTCTGGGAATGGGGTCTGCAAGATTTACCTGGTGAACGGACTATCAAAATAGTCATCAGATAAATCGTTATACCCATAACGTCTGACCAGTGCATCCATTTGACGTCTGTTGCTCTCGACCTCTCGAGTTAGGCTCTGGATTACGACGTCTCTGTCTCCTACCGGACTTCCCCGATGGTCGAACCGCTGGGTGATTTTCATTCCCATTTCTGGTTCTTTACTCTGATGCCGGGCTTCACGTATGATTCTGTGGTGACGCTTGCGATAGTGTCGATCGTTGTCTTCTGATGATGACCGATCCCGGTGCCGTTCATGTTTGCAGTGTCTAGCACGGGCTGTGTGACCCTGGTTCTGCCTCTGGCATGGTCGTTCCTCTTCAATTATTTCATGTCCAGCCTAATTTATTGGAGTAGGGTTCCTTCTGACTTCTAGTGTATTTATTTCTAGCCCTACTACGACAGAACGAAGCCTCGCAGGTGGGAGGTTAGGAGTTTGTGCTTCCGTGGCCAGTAGATCAACTCCTTCCTTTGCTGCATCCGCCATCAATTGTTGCAACGATTCTCGGAAAGGTTGTGTCAGATCTCCACTGGTTGGAGGAACTTGTTAGATCCCTGCCAGGAATGTAGGTTGGTTCTCCGTTGTCACGGTGAGATCCCGTGAGGTACTGCTAACATGGAAGTTGTCCAGAGATTTTTGAACATCCCCAGAATTGCTTTGCTTCCTGCCATCGCTTTTTATCAAGTCGAAGGTTCACCCCCCTCATTCTAGCGCCAATTGTTGACGTTTATTTCTGGATTGTATCGGAAAAGCCAACAAGGGTTGGATTTCGGCTATCAATTCAAAGAGAAAGAGATTAGAGAGGGTAATCAAGACACAAATTTTACATGGTAAAACTCCGATTGTCGGAGAAACATCCACGGGTGGTTGAATGATCAACCAAGCTAAAATCCACTATGAAAATATGATGTTTACAAGCTTTCGATCTCTCTTTCTTCTCTCTGTATTTTTCTATTGCTTGCTATCTATATCTTTTTTAGCGAGATTATGGGTCTATTTATATGTTTATAGAGCCCTAATTTGCCTTGTACAAGTAATAGATCTTTGTATTTAATTACAATTATGTACTTGCTTGAACCTGATTGTCTTCTTTCCTGTTTTGGAGTCCTTGTATTGAGAGTGAATGGGACTCTAGCAATGTAGACCGATTATGACTTATTTCTTTATAGGAGCAGTCTTTTTAAAGAAACAAAGTTGTTGCCTGATTGAGAATTTTTCCTGTTTAATATTCTATTTCTATTTGGTCTCTTTTTTGATATGGATATCTCTGTGTATTCTTATGACTTGATCCATGTGAGCTACGCACTGGGGCCTGTATTTGATTTTCGTCATGTTTGTCCCGAGTAAGAGTAATACCTGCTGGTCCCGAGTAACGCCATTTGATCCCGAGTAACATCATTTGAGCCTGAGTAAATGCGTCATTTAACCAGCCCCGAGTGTCGTTAACTGATCCCGAGTAGTATATAAAGTTGACAGATCCTGAGTAGGTTTTATTCAACATTTGCTTACTTAGGTTCTCTCTTATTCGGCAATGTCTTGTGGGATATTTTCTGAATGCCTATTCGAACATCCACATTGCCATTTATCCTCTTTGTTGATGACGTGTTCATGCGATAAAATTCACACATGACAAAGTGAAAAGTGGAAAAAAGTCACTTTTTTTTTAAAAGTGGTTTTAATGGTCCATTAAGTGATTTTAACACTTATAAAATCAAACAAAACAACTGAATGAAACACATTAAGTGACATTCAGTGTTAAGTCAATAAATCAAAGGCTTTAGGGGTCGTTTGTTTTTTTGTTTGAATACTTATCAGTTCTGAATTTTTCTAATGACTAAATAAGGACTGAAATTTGAACATGAATGACATGTTTTTTTTTTCTCACATCTGAATGTATTATCAACACATTTGTTTTTTAAAAGTTAAATTGTCTAAATATATGTAATTTTACATTTATACCTATGTTAAACAATTATACATATAATATGGAATAAAAACAATTCAAAAATAACAATTATATATGAACACATATGATCATGATCTTCTTTTTTGATTACAAACAATCTTCATTTTCTAAGAAGATAAATGATTTTTTTTTCAAAAAATAAAAAGGACATCAAAAAAACTCGCACAAAACACTCTAATATATATATATATATAAATCACCATAATATCATAATAAAAGTATCGATATTAAACACCAATATGAACAGTGATTAGAGTTCTTTTTTTATTTTTAAAACTATTTAAAATAAGTAATATATTAAAATAAAGATTTCTATACCATATGTAATTTTGATGAAATTGGAAATATGTTATATATAGAGGGATAATATCTGAAGAAAAGATTTTAGATTGCATTTAATGCAATCCAGTGATTTGCAATTAAGTCAAAAGTCAGGATTTCTTACTTTTTATTTTAAATTGTTTTTTAGGATTTTTAAGTTGTTTGACCACTTAAAAAAACGAACAAAATAACTTAATAATTATGATTCAGACCCATTAAGTTTTAAGTGGAAAAAACAAACGACCCTTTAAAATTATATGATAATCATTTTCTAAAATATATTTTCAAAACACGAGATTATATAAGAAAATTATTATTTCACTATATAGCTTCAAAATAATAATAACAATGCAACTATGCTTTTCTCAAACAAGAAAAGAAAAGGTAATGCAACTATGCAACTCCACACGTTCAAGTATTGAGCTTCAATTCATAGAACTCGTGAGAATTTTAATGCGTAATTGCCTCTTAAAAAGTTATTTTATTCAAATCCGTAACATGATATAAAGATAATTGTAAATACTACTTTAATTGTTTACGGTGATTTATGACTTTTGGAAAGTCAGTTGGTCAACAAGTTGATGAGTGTAATTTTATAAACAAATAAAGAAAAAATGAACAAACATAAAAGTGGTGACACAATGATTTTGTATGGTAAAACCCTAATATTGGGGAAACATCCACGGTTAGCCAACTCGTAAGAAAAGAATTTCAATATATATAACTAATTACACTATTTGCATTTATATGATTTTCCCTAGAGGGCCCTAGTTTTTGGCGTACAAATAACAGATGCGTTAATTTGAATCCTGGTGAAGTTCTGGTAGTGTGGACCGATTAGGATTCTTTCCTGATTGGTATTGAGTTATTGCTTGATTGGGATTCTAGTATCTTTAATGAGGATATGTTTGTTTCCTTATTGGAGTATAATCTCTAATTTTCGTTTTTTATTAGATCTCTTGACCATTTATTGTGGTTTAACAGAAATGGAAATCTTCTTAATTAGGCGAGAAGAGATCTTTGGTGGATAGATCTCTTGCTTATTTGGATCTATTGCCCGATTTTATTACTTGATGTGCAAGTGTCTAGCTATATTAATGGATTGCTATGACGTGACTAGTTTGGATGACATGTCCCGGGTCATAATGGTCGAATTAGCTTTCGTCGATGTGGTATGGTTATCCTAATACTTTAGCTCCCCTTACGTGGCACGTCACTCGGGCAAATTTTACATATAACAATAATAGATATAATTTTTTTCTCATAAAAAAAAAACCTTAAACTCGTTTAGATTGACTGCCAAAGGGACCCTTAATGTAATTAACAATCTTTTATTAAGCAATCACAATCGAAACTATAATGCTATATATTTTATTTCGTATGTCAACTTGTATTCCAAATTTTAATGGGATAATTTAATTCATATAAATGGGATAAGTAAAAAGCAGTGCTAGACATCCCAATCTACGTGGCAAATGAGTTGTCACTTAGTGAGTGAATACACATTTGTGATTTATCTCACTTACTCATGTATATGCTCATTAATTAACACATTAATTGCCATGTAGGTTGTGATGAAAAATATAGGATTTGAGATTAGATGTCTATAGGGAAGGCAATTAGACCCAGACCCACGAGTACCGACCCGAACACGAACCACATGGGCCGGGTCTGGGTCTTCACATTTAGGTCATAGGTTAGGTCTGGTCCAAAACAAAGGACTCGTATTGGGTCTGGTCAAAAGCCCAGACCCGAACCTGCGTACTCGACTAGTAAAATCGATGATGAGAAACTATTGTTAGAGTTGATTCCTCTTCTAGGTTCATCTTCATTTACATAGTGAATAATTTTTTTTGTCTTCTCATTAGAACAATAAAGTACACAAATGGTCAAAATGGTCAGTCATACCGGAAACGTACAAGCCAGACCAGCCACCGAACAAGCAGCGAACGCATACATTTTCTGTCCAGACAAAAACCCAGAAACAAAAATGGCTAAAAAACGAAACTTGATGACTAAAACAAGTGGGTGAACTGAGTAAATTTGTGAGATAAAAGTTGAAAAACAACAGATCTGCATGTAAGAGAGAACAGAGACCATCTGATTCTTCTTCCTCCAATAAACTCTCTTGTCTCTCCTAATAAAAAAAATCCAAAATTGACACCAACCCATATAAAAAATTAGTCCCAAAATTGAAAAGACAAATAAGAAATGAAGAATTGTAGAGTGTAGTAGTACCTTTCCCTGGAAATAGTAAGCAAAACTAAGAAGAGGGTTGTGTTGTTGATTGTCCATGTTACAGTGATGAACAGAGCAAGTGAACCAAGAAAAGTTTAGAGAGATTTTTATTACTTTAAAGCCTTTTCGGGTACATGGGTCTACGGGTACGCGGGTCCAGACCCTGACCCATGAAAATTCGTTGGTCCTTGGGACGGGTCTTGGTCTGGGTCTGGGTCTGGTCTAAACCCACAAGTTTAGACCCAAACCCGAACTCATAAATTTGTATGGGTCTGGTTCTAGGTCCAATATTGTTTAACGAGTCTGAGTCTGGATCTAGTAGGACTCGACCCATTGTCATCCCTAGATGTCTGGTGTCTAGCATTACTATAAATAAAATAATTTACCAGCCTACACATCATCAAGGAATGCAAACGTCATTATTGAATGAGAAAAGAGCAAAAATTTATAAATGCCCCAGATTATGGGTAATTTCAAAATAATCCATCTCTAAAAAAATAGCCAAACTAATTTTTTACGAAAATATCCTTTAGTAACTCTCACTCCTCCAACACACTTAAACACTAAAAAATAGATAGATTAATAATTTTGAAGTTAGAGAAAGAAAAACATAGTTAATTATATAAAGATAAACTTTCAAACGAATGAGAGAATCTCACTGAAATCTTATAGAGAGAAATCAAGAGAAAGAAGTTGTGTTTATTGTATGGAGAGAATACAACATTGCCAGTTTTCACGAGCAATAAGACAAAGTATCGCGAACATTCTTGTATATTGGCGTGCAAACATTTTTGGTTAGTGACATGTAAACCACCTTTTATTCTTGTCATGTGTACATTTGTTGTTATTGGTACGTAAATATGTTTAGTTCTTAGCGTGTGAACATTCAAGTATATAACTTTGGCATGTGAAGATTTTTTTTATTGGTGTGTGAATATTATTGTTCTTGCCTTATTGGCATGTGAATTTATTTTTTTGTTTTTAGCATGACGTAGAACACTTTTTAATGACTTCTAAGGTAGCAAACCGTAAACGATATCAAATTTATTCTCATAATATGTCCTTGAAATCATTTCGATGAGCAAAACGAATTTGTAGAGAGAGAGAACACAAATAAATGATAGAAACTAGAGAAAGAGAGATTAGGGATAATCTTAATGGAGGGATGAAAGAAAGTTGTAAAGAGATACATAAATAGATGAGAGAGATGAGTAACTCGGGTTTTTAGGAGGGAAGAAATGAGAGTAAAAAATTTTAAATTGTTAATTTAGTCATTCATCTTATCAAGTAGGGACATTTTAGTTAACTCCATGAAAACATTTCAAGATGACTAATTTTGATATTATCAAATAATTCAAGGGCCAAAACAAGAAATTTCTTTATGAGAAAATAGTGGTAGATGTAGCAGCCAAAAATGGCCCATAGACTCGACACGTAAAAGACCAGGCATTTATCAATGTTGGGTCCTATCCAGACCCATTATATTGGGTTAACCCAATTCTTGCACCAGAAAAAGGTGGCCGTTTAAAATCAGGTCATATGTCAGTTACTAAAAATGGGATAACCGCTGATTCAATGAGGATTCAAAGAAGAGGAAATCTCTCCTCGAATCACACTCAAGACTGGTAACTGACAGATGAACGTTGAAGAAGGGGTTTAGCCTATAAATAACAAAGTTTTGTCACATTAAGAAAAATTCTAGAGAAAAGCAAGCTCATATAGCGTATTGAAATTCTATTCATAATAATTTTGGCCATCAAAGTTCAATCTGATTCTAATTCAAAAACCCTAGCAGATAATTGCTCAGCCCAATCATACCTAAGGCTAAGACTCTAACCCCACCACCATTGTTTCATTTAAACCTATTTCTTTATTTTTGTTCTTTTGCAGGTTCAGCGGAGAAGAAAATAGACTAAGTCGATAAACCAATCACATTCGCATGTTTATTGAGGAAACAACACTTAATTTTACCGGCTCAGCCAAGTTGCTTTGCACCTAACATAACCCGATCCAATCCACATCAACCGTAGTCCGACCACCTACAGTTTGGCGCCCCGTGAAGCCTATTATAACTTTACAGACGGCTAGTCAAACCAATCGATCGGTCTATCGACATGTCTAGGGATGAAGATATACCAACTGTAGAAGAACAAATCGTTGTGTTGACCGCCCAGATGACAACAAACGTAGAAAAATTACGAGCACTTAAGGTAGAGAATGTTACGATCTGAGCAACCATTGGTGAACTGAGAGCTCTGATCGACGGCTTAGCACCCAACAACGCAACATTGGAGTGCCCAATCCTAGTTCCAAATGATGAATACGTGGTTGACAAAACAACTCCAGTAGCGCCAGGCAACCCCGTAAGGCCAGACACAAACCCTAACGATCAGTAGAATCAACAGACGCCTCAGAAAGCTCCATGGACGCCTCAGAAAGCTCGTATGGAAATCTATCTCAACTTGCTGGTCTGAAATGAAATGCCAAATGCACAGAACTTGGCCATGGATCTGTAACCTGGTAATGTCCTACGAGCACACATGTCGCTCCAGCCGACACCCAGGGCTTGGTAAAACCTGGATATAACCTACTTTTGTCTGTTAACTTGGAATTTTCATGCAGGTTCATAGAAATTAAAGCCCTTATTCAAAGGATTACAGGAGTCCCAACTCCAATAAAGAAAAGCACGGCGAACAACTTTTCTAACTCACCCTTCGTCAACGCGATCACTCTCATTCAAATGCCCAGGAAATTCAACTTTCCAAACATGAAACAGTACAAAGGCACGATGGATCCGGACAATCACATTGCCCGGTACAAACAGAGGATGTTCACAGGGGCAATCCCGTACGACCTAAGAGAAGCATGCATTGTAAAGCGTTTGGGATCAGTCTTAACGATCCAGCCTTAACGGTCCAGCTTTACAGTGGTATATAAATTTACCTAATAATTCAATTGCTTCTTTCGTGCAGCTTAAAAATACATCCGTGGAGCAATTTACAAGTAGTCACAAACTAGAGAAACAATCGGACAACCTATATACAATAATGTAAAGACACGGTGAAAACTTGAGAAAGTATATCGGTCGCTTCAACAGAGAAAAAGTACAAATCCCGTATTGTAACGAAGCGACCGCCATCTACGCCTTTAGAAAATGTCTTAAGTTCGATTCCGACTTATATAAAACGCTCACTAAATATCCATGCAGAACAATGGAAGACGTATTGGCAAAAGCGTGGACCCAAATAAAAAGGGAGGGAGATGAGGCTAATAATGTAGGAAAGATCAACAACCATGCAAACCAGAGAAACAACCGAGTTGACAGAAGGTCAGAACCTTACCCGATAAATGGTATACGTAACTCACATCCACGACATGAAAGTTCAAATGACAAAAGACCATACGGGCATGATTACTCAAGAGCAAGTCGACCATAAATCCATGTTCCAGAATATAACCTCAGTATCAAACTGATTGACCTCGTAGCAATAATGAGAGAAATGGGTAAGACAGTAAAGTGGCCATGAAAAATGAGTGTCCCTCTAGAACATCAAGATGCAAGATCAAGGTGTGAGTTTAATGGGGATCACGACCATCGAGCAAAGGACTACATCACCCTTAAACTAGAAGTCGCGGAATTCCTTAAGCAGAGACATCTGTCAGAATTTCTATCAGACAAGGGGAAACAAACCAAAATGAGTAGTCCACGAAAGCCACCTTGACAAGATATAGTAATCGACCACATCGTGGGAGGTTCAGAAGTTAGTGGTGTAAGTTATTATGTGGCAAAGAGGCACACTATAAATGTTGAACATGGAAATTCGACCCAATCGGGAGGATCTCTCGATTGTCGACGAGGCCGTCACCTTTAAATCTACGGACAAATCAGATTTATTTTCTCCTCATCATGATGCATTTGTTATTTCTTTACATATTGCAAAGTGTCTAACAAAACGCTTTTTAATCGACAACGGTAGTTCATGTAATATTTTGTTTTACAGTGCACTTAGGGTAATGCAAGTTGATGAATCCAAACTCAGTTGTCGAACAACCATGTTGACAGGATTTAGTGGGAAACAAAAGAGTACCAAATGAAGTCCTTGAGCGACTAATTGAATTTCTGAGAGAACGACATAGTCGTTTTGCCTGGTCATATTCAGATATGGTCGGCATCGACCCAAAGGTAATAGTTCATTGATTGCAGGTAGACCCGAATCACCAACTCGTGAAACAAAAATGAAGGAAATTCACTCCAGAAAGAAATAAAATAATCAATGAAAAGATCCATAAGTTATTTGATATCGGATCAGTCAAAGAAGTGAAATATTCTGACTGGCTGGCAAACGTCGTGGTCGTGAGGAAAAAGAACATGAAGTGGCGCGTTTGCATCGACTTCACAGACCTCAACAAGGTGTATCCCAAAGGTTCATTCCTGCTTCCCCATATCGACATGTTAGTCAACACAACAGCAGGACACAGACTACTCAGCTTCATAGATGCAAACTCAGGCTACAACCATATATTAATGCATCCTAATGACCAGAAAAAACAACTTTCGTCACAGAGCGAGGTACTTTTTGCTATAAAGTTATGCCTTTCGATTTGAAAAAGGCAGGTGCGACCTACCAAAGGCTAGTAAACAAAACATTCGCTAAAATGCTTGGCTCAACAATAGAGGTTTACATCGACTACATGCTGGTTAAATCCTTGATTGCACAACAATACATCGAGCACTTGAGACAATTGTTTGACGTCCTCGACGAATACGGTATGAAACTAAACCCCATTAAATGTTCCTTTGGTATGTCTTCAGGAAAGTTTTTAGGTTACTTGGTCACCCAAAGAGGTATCAAAGCCAATCAGGATCAGATCCGATCTATATAAGGGATCGAATCGCCTAAATGCATCAGTGATGTGCAAAAACTCACAGATCGGGTAGCAGCCCTAAACCGATTCATCTCGAAGTCATTTAAACGCTGCCACAATTTCTTCAACACCTTAAGAAAGAACAAAGCGTTCTAATGGAATGACGATTGCAAAAAACAGGATTTAAAAATGTACTTGACATCGCCTCCACTATTGTTGAAACCGAAAGACGGTGAGATGTTGCTTTTATATCTAGTGGTATCCGACACTGCTGTAAGTGACATGCTAATCAGAGAAGAAGATGGTGAACATCTAGTATATTATATAAGTAAGGCTTTACTCGACGTGGAAACCATATATAGTCGACTGGAAAAGTTTGCGCTAGCTCTTGTCGTTGCAGCATGCAAACTGAGACCATACTTCCAATGACATTCTGTTAAGGTATTAACTACTTATGAGAATGTGCAGGCTGAATAAGAATTAATAGCCCTCACGGAGAGTCCTACGACCAGAAAATGGACTTTGTTGGTCGACTATTCTAGCAATATCAAAGGTTGCGGACTAGGATTGGTGCTCAAATCCCTGCAGGGAGATATACTGAAGCAATCGATTCATTGTGAATTTCGTGCGGAAAATAACAAAGTCGAATATGAAGCATTGATTGTTGTACTCGACCTCGTAAAAAGCTTTAACATAAAGAATATTCTAGTATACAATGATTCGTAACTAGTCGTCTGACAGATGAATGGGTAGTGTATAAAGCAAGAGATCAACGGACGACGGCGTACTTGGCGAAGGCCAAACAACTATAATTGACTTTCAATGAGTTTACTATTCAATAAATACAAAGATCAAAGAATTCTCGAGCAAATGCATTAGCAAGCCTTGGATCACGACGACCAATGGTTCGAAATCTATCCCTATCGTACATCTCATGTCTCTAACTATTCAAGAGGTCGAAGCAGTTACACCAGTCGAACATGGAACAAGCTGGATGGATCCCTTGCTTAATTATCTCCAAGCCGACATTCTACCCTGGGACAGATTCGAAGAGAGAAAAATCAAAGCAAAGGCCGCAAAATTATACATCCTATATGAAAAACTTTACAAGAAATCTTTTACAGGTCCTTACTTGAGGTATGTCACCTCACAAGAGGTGTATGATGTCCTCAAGAGCCTTCATGATGAAGAGTGCATAAATAATTCAGGCAATCAAAGTTTATCGAACCGAGCCATTACAGCTGGATACTCCTGGCCGACAATGCGAACCGACTCCCAAATCACGTGAGGCGTTGCGATAAATGCCAAGGGTTTGCACCAGTGTCGCACCTCCCCTCAAGTACGTTAAACTCAATTTTGGCCCGTTGGCCTTTTATAAAATAAGGAATGGATATTGTAGGTAAACTTCCTGCAGCACGTGGAGGTGTCATCTATATGTTAGTATTAAAAGACTACTTCACCAAATAGGTCAAAGTCGGAGCATTCTAACAAGTACACGATATTGAGGTAAGCAACTTCGTTTGGAAGAATATTATTTACAGGTTTGGAGTACCTTGGGAGATAGTGACCGATAACGGATTACAATTTATCTCATTCAAATTCAAAAACTTATGCGACGAATTGACATTAAATTGAGTTTCTCAACACCACGTTATCCTTAAGCCAACAAACAAGCGGAGTCGACGAACAAATCTATCGTCAACCCATTAAAGAAATGGTTGGAGGCAGAAAAAGGTAAATGGGTAGAAAAACTCCCATAAATACTTTGGTTGTACAGAACACCACCCCGTCGATCGACAAGTGAAATCCCATTCTCACTCATCTATGGCTCCGAAGCAGTGATTCCTATCGAAACGCGACTTGCCACCGCACGAAACGAAAACCCAAGTGAAGAACAAAATAATTTGGAACTTGCCTTTGAAATAGACCATCTTAACGAGTGACGAGACCGTGCTGCTTTACATATATAGTCATACCAATAACAAGTTGCATGACATTAGAAAAAAGTGAGAACCAGAGTATATAAAATCAATGACTGGGTACTTAGACGAGTCTTCCAAAACGCCAAGGAGGAAGGAACGGGAAAGCTAGGTCTGACATGGGAAGGTCCCTACCAATTAACTAATATCAAGGGTTGATGTGCATATAAATTATGAGCACTCGACGACCGAGAGATACACTAGAGTTGGAACGCTCTACATCTAAAACAGTATCATTTTTAAACCTATTTATTTTTCAATTTTTCCATTATCTCTATTTATTCACCTCATCGATATTCGATACTGATGAGTCGGCACACAATGAGCAATGATGAAAACTTAGGGCAACTAAGTGCAAAACTAAGCTCATAAAAAAAAACTCACATCTTGTTCTTCATAAGCTGTCAACTTAGTAAGCAACAATTCGAATTTACAGGAATGACACGACACCACTTTATCGACGAATTTCTAAACCGGAATCAACTTCCAGTATCCTCATCTGATATCACACATAGGAAGTGGGGGAATAGCAATAAAGGCAAATGTTGACCCAAAACACATGTACGCAATTTCCTATGTAATGATGGTCGTGTCGACCTAAAACGCATGTATATGAATTGACAATATTATCAGAAGGCCTTTTTGACCGAATTACACATGTTTGCGAGTCACTTAAATATACTGTCGATCGACTCACGTTTGTGCACGAGTTTACAGACTTGTCTCATACGAATTAAACGAAATTTGTGCGAACCCTATTATATGATGGTCAAATCGTTCCCACAGTCATGTTAATAATAATAATAATAATAATAATAATCATGCGATCGAAACAAAGAAAAATAAGGTCAAGCCGATCGAATCATTCAGAATTACATAAAAAAAAAGAGAAATTTTCAACATAGGAAAAAATTACGTTACACCCGTTCGACAAATAAAGAAAAGAAAATGAAAAGTTTGAAAAACTAGGCATCATTTGCATTGCCATCAGATAGGCTCTTCTCGGTCGCCAAGTTGTCATCAATAGCTTTATTCGTAACAGGAGACCCTTCATTTTGCATACACTCAATTTCTTTGTAATTGTCGATCTCTGCTTGCATTTCCTTAGAGTCTCACTTGGCATATTCACTGGACAAGTATTGCTTAAAGAGCCCTGCACTGACCTTACACATAGCTTCGATGGCAATTGACATGTTTTGCTCTTTCAAAGTAGTGATATTTCGCTCATACTTTGATATTAGGTCCTTCGACTTTGTCAACTCATCGCGATATTGATTGTTCTCCTCTTTCAAACCTTTCACCTTTTCCAGTAAAACTGAATTTTTCTCTTCCAAATCCTTCACAGCTTTGTCAAGTTTGGCGTTGTTCGCCTACTGGTGTCTTGAAGCTTTCGGAGTTTCGAGCATCTCTCATTAACAATCTTGTACCTATAATGTAGATGCAATTGCATATGTAGTGTCTGTAGGATAAAAAATCGTATCCATAAAATACTCAAGTAATCACAAGGAAAATGTGAGAGATAAACACCTACCTAGAACGTCGATAGAATCCCTGCATCAAATACCTCCCCCGTCTTCTTACCGTTCAGTAACTCCTCATCAACAGATAGTCGAAAGTTGTTCGACTTCTAAAGGATGCTTGTTAGATCCTTGAACGATGACAAATTGATAGGAAAAAACATGTTCGATGGTTTAGGGGTTGAAGCAGTAGCATGCGACTTCCCCTTGGATTCTGAGTCGACAATTTCCCCACCATCGTTAGAATCTTTCTTCTTCCTCTTCTTCCTCTTCTTCATTGGACTCTGTTTCGGAGAAAAGAGATAGTCGTGATCCTATCATTCAGGCAATTTCTCTATCGACTTCTCTGCTACCTTTTTATTCTTCACTGCTTTTACTCTCTTCTTGCTGATGCGTTCCATGTACTGCTTCAAGGCTTCAACCATATCAAGCACGTTTATCTTTGCACTCGCCATCGACATCACTGTAAAACGATGTTCAACGTCAGTAATAGGCGACATAAATTTTGTATCATATTCAAGAATCTCAAGACTCCTCCGAGCCCAAACATATGAAATGAAATCCTTTACATGAGGATATGGTGCTCGCGATCTATTCAATGTCGACCATCACCATCAGCTGCTAGGCTTAAGTTTACCTTTCATAAGTAGCACTCTCCAACCTCTATCTTCTGTAGAAATAACTATCATACTCTCAGTTTTTTCAGACGTATCGTCGCACGACAACTTATTATCCTTACCCATAATCTCTACAGAGACAAATAGACTCGTTAATACCCGAGTTAACAATAAAGGAAAATATATGAATCAATATTATCAGTCGACATTACCATATCGGTTCCATAGGTGTCAGTAGACATACTGTGATTCCCTCCAAGGACCGTCGATCGGAGGACCCCTGGCAAAAAAAATAGGTTTCCTTCCAATGTCGGCCATCTGTTGTAGTTAGGGATGACCCCTACCCAAGGGCACCCGCTCAAACTCGACCTTGTAGGGTCGGGTGTGGATGGTGAATTTACGACCCGCGAACCCGTTTAATGAAAAACTCAGTGGGTTCGTGGGAGGTTACAGGTTGGAAAAATGAACCCGCGAACCCACATAAATAAAATACTTATATATAAACATACATAGACATTTAAATTATTTTTGGTCATTTTATTTTTATGGTTATTATTGTTTTGTAATGTATTAAGTAGGGAATTAAAAATGAAAATTTAATTCATTTAAATATCCAATAGGTGATTACATGTGGAAATTTACAAATGACAAATAGCGAGTTCGCGGGTTGCGGGTTTGTGAGTATCCCGTGGGTAAAGCATCCACCCTTGAACCCACATTGTTTCGCGGGTTCACGGGTGAGGGTGAGGGTATGGGTACAGCCATAACCCGCAGGTTCAAACCCGTCCGCTAACCCGTTTACCTACGTGGGTGAGGAAAATTTTCGCGGGTGAGGGTTTGGATTTTACAAAACCCACCCGAACCTGACCTGTTGCCATCTCTAGTTGTAGTATCAAGTATAATCTGATGGTCTTTAAACCTAGGTATCATCATATAATGACCTTTGTCAGACACATGCTCTTTCAAGTAATAGTTATGCATGAGACACCCTAATCCAAACTTAATTCCATATCTCTCCCGTAGAAGAGTTAAACTCAAAAGTATCCTCCAACTATTTTGCATCAACTGGCCAGGTGCAATATCATAGTATAACAATATCATAGTATAAAAATATCATAGTATAACAATATCATAGTATAACAACATGCGTCGAGCCAAGGAGGAACTGGGAATCTAAAACCTAAACGAGGAAATACTTATAAAAACACGTCCACCCGGGTATGTCCCAATTCGTCCGTTTATATTCCTTCGGCACACGTAGTTCGACGGAATCCGAATCCCATAAATCACTCGTAGGCTAATTAAGTCGACATCTGAAAGCACACTTACTGGACTGTCAGATAAAATACCCAGCAGTCGACCCGAAGTAGACTGTTTCGTGCCACCTATTTGCTCCGAAAACTCGACCGGCTGTGCGATAACGCGAACGGCTCCCTGCTCTAGCATGTCAACTAGGGATGACAATTTGACCCGCACCCGCGGGCATCCGCCCTAACCCGACCCTGTAGGGTAGGATGTGGATGGTGAATTTATGACCCGCGAACCCGCATAAATAAAATACTTGTATATAAAAACATACATAGACATTTGAATTATTTTTTGTTGTTTTATTTTTATGTTATTATTGTTTTGTAATGTATCAAGTAGGAAATTAGAAATAGAAATTTAATTCAATTAAGTATTAAATATGTGATTACATGTGAAAATTTATAAATGACAAATCGCGGGTTCGCGGGTTCGTGGGTTAGTGGGTTACGGGTTTGTGGGTATCCCGCGGGTGAATCATCAACCCGTGAACCCACATTGTTTCGCGGGTTCGCGGGTGAGGGTATGGGTTCAGTCATAACCCGCGGGTTCAAACCCGTCCGTGAACCCGCTTACCTACGTTGGTTTGAGGGCGGACGTGGGTGAGGAAAATTTTCACGGGTGAGGGTTTGGATTTTATAAAACCCACCCGAACCTGACCCGCTGCCATCCCTAATGTCAACCGTATTGATATTGGCACTTGACGGATCAACGATAGTAATCTGCTGCTTGACATTTACAGCACCTGAGTCGATTCCCTCTTCATCGCTCGTGGTCCAAGTATATATTGATCCGAGATTGTATCGTCACTCCAAATGATATCTCTAAAAAAGAAAAATCAATCAACACCTATAGATCTCCCCAAATTCATAGAGTTTCGGCTATCCTAGGTGGAGATACTATCAAAAAACTAGATATCTACCCTTGTTATGACGACATACAAACAATCCAGAACTTACAACACATCGCAAAAGGAGATTCAACATGGCAGAAAATTCAGAAATTACAAGCATAAAAAGAAAATGGAAGAACATGTATATTCCCAGATAAAATCAGAAGTTTCTATTTATTCCCTATAGATTCATGAAGATAAATCTTTTGCAAAACAAATAAAGAAAAATATATACATGTGTATATTTCTACTAACCTTGAAGGAAATCACTAAGAAATCGATCAAACAGCAACGTGGTTATGTAAATATCTTGATGAAGAACGAAACTCCTCGTATGTTGAGTAAAAGTAAGTGAAAATTCAAGTACTTGGTTTATAAAGCCAAAAGTTTAACCGCAGAAGCCTAACCCTAGTTGCCACGTGTCAACGCTCCTTCGATTGCCAACTTACCAATGTAACCATACGGTTTAAATTTTGGACGCTTCAAAAATTAGGCCCAAATTAAATACATCTGACGTCAATTAGGAAACTGAAACACAACTGTCCCATCGATTTGACTACCTGCGTCTACGTTATCCATTGAACGACAAGTTACTTCCACAAACTTCAAAAATCACTCTACACAGTCAACTTTCCACTTGACAAAAGTAATCCCTCAAAAAGTTTTAAATCCTTTGAAACGACATCATGTCAACAATGCAAACAGAGTCACTCTTTAAAATCACTTTAAAATAACTCTCTAAATTCGGTGACCCCATATATAGAGAATGGGGGACAAAGTGTAGTAGCCAAAAATGGCCCATAAGCTCAACACTTAAAAGACCAGGCTTTTATTAATGTTGGGTCCTATCCAGACCCATTATATTGGGTCAACCCAATTCTTACGCCAGACGAAGGTGGCCATTTAAAACCAGGTCAGAAGTCAGTTACAAAGAATGAGGTAACTGCTAATTCAATGAGGATTCAAAGAAGAGGAAATCTCTCCTCGAATCACACCCATTACTGGTTACTGACAGATGAACGTTGAAGAAGGGGTTTAACCTATAAATAACAAAGCTCTGTCACAGTAAAAGGCCCTAGAAGAAAAATTCTGGAGAAAAGCAAGCTCATCTAGCGTATTGAAATTCTATTCATAAGAATTCTGGCAATCAGAGTTCAATCTGATTCTAATTCAAAAACCCTGGCAGCTAATTGCTCAGCCCAAACATACCTAAGGCTAAGACTCTAACCCCACCACCATTGTTTCATTTAAACCTATTTCTTTATTTTTGTTCTTTTACAGGTTCAACGGAGAAGACAATAGACTAAGTCGATAGACCAATCACATTCGTAGGTTAATTGAGGAAACAACATCCTTAATTTGACCGATTCAGCCATGTTGCTATGAGCCTAACATAACCCGACCCGATCCACACTAACCGTAGTCCAACCACCTACAGTAGACAAATAGTATAGATATATCATGTATAGTATAAGATTAATGTTATATATCACACATAAATTCATAACTTTTCCATCACAACATATATAGAAGCTAATGTGTCAATTCGTGAGTGGATACATAGATAATGTGTATCCACTCACTAATTAACACCTTAGTTGCCATAAGTGTTTCGATAGAAAAGTTGTGATTTTAAACGTGATATCTCGTGTTATTCGTAATATAATACATCATTATAGCAACCCCAATCGGCCATAACCCGAGGCAAAACGACATCCCATTGGATTTAACAATTGACCCCTGTTGTTAGTCAAAACTTAAAACACGCTCAGATCTGTGGGCCGGACGCACTTTCTGCCTTGGCATTCAAAACATGCCTACTCATCCCGCTCGTTGAACCTATAAAGTATAAACCACCACCACCCACCACGCCACACCACCTACTCACCCTTCGCGAACCACGTGCACATTTTCCTATTAACCACGAGAAACACTGCATGAAATCCACGCCCCTATGAACGTTTTAAACTCCACTCGCCATCTAAGGACCCACAATATTCACTTGTACGGTTCACGTGTTTCTGATCCGCGTGGTTAAAACGCTGCCCGCTTCCCCACGAAACTCTTCCGAAACTTTAAAACAAACAACTCCGGCGCAGCATAAAAGTGTTTGTCCCTAGCACCCGTACCCTCTGATTGCCACGTGTCACACCCGAGATCTTTTATTGTTTATATCGTGAGAATTTGAAAAGGTCTTTCACTCTTTGGTTCTGGTGGCACCAGGTTTTTCACCTATAAGTCGTAATAGTGATTAAATTATAAATTAAATAAAGTAAAGTACCAAAGGAGAATTTATATTTTATTTGTCGAGTGGTGAAAAAGAAGAAGCATATTTGCAAGGTCAAGCTTTAACATTCAATAAACGGTACTCGCTTCGGTTGATTTACCCTAACCTCTCCTCCCTCTCTGATCGAAGCGACTCACTCTCTATACTCAGAAAAAGAAGAAGAAGATGCATTCGAGTCACTTGCTTCTGGAGGAGCCAATCAGGATGGCTTCAATCCTCGAGCCATCCAAGGCCGTGAGTATTTTTTTTATTTTTTTTTATTTTTATAAAATCATATATGTCTGTTTTGTCAGTTCTGGTTTTGATTTCGCATCTGTAGTGAAATTTGTATACGATTGCTTGAGATTAGAATAACAGATTTGGTGGGTTTTTGATTATTATGCAGAATTTCTTCCCAGCAATGACGAAGATTGTGGGGACACTTGGTTCTAAGTCTCGATCTGTTGATGTTATATCTGGTTGTCTCAAAGCTGGAATGTCTGGTATGTTATATTTTTTTTCCAGTTTTTAATGATGTTTTATATGACCTGTGTTTTAAGAAGTCTGTTAGTTGTTTTTGTGTTTGTCTTTTGGTTGTATCTGATACATGTGATTGTGGATGTTGTGGTGGTGTTGGCAGTGGCTCGGTTTGATTTCTCATTGGGTGATCCTGAATACCACCAAGAGACTTTGGAGAATTTGAAGGCAGCTGTCAAGAGCACTAGAAAGCTTTGTGCTGTATGTTTCTTTCCTTTTTTTTAGTCTATGTTTGATACTCATTGTTAGGTTATGTGCTGTTGACTTATTATTGAATGAATGAAGAAAAATTGTGTAACTATTCTTTGTTCTGTGGCTTTTACAGGTTATGCTGGATACAGTGGGTGCCGAATTGCAGGTTGTTAACAAATGTGAGAATGCGATTTCGCTTCAGGCTGATGCTTCTGTTATTCTCACTCCTGATAGAGGACAAGAAGCCTCTTCAGAAGTGTTGCCCATCAATTTTGATGGGTTGTCAAAGGTTTGACAATTTCCATTATTTATTATGCAGTTTACTACTTAGAGTTTCCCACCAATGTTGGTTTTCACAGATGAAAATTCTTCGGACATAAGATAGGTTTCGTAAACTTTCGTTTAGTGCATTGCCTGACAGATGAAGCCTCTGATTTGGTTTTCACAGGCAGTAAAGCAGGGAGACACCATTTTCATCGGTCAATACCTGTTCACTGGGAGCGAGACTACTTCTGTATGGCTGGAGGTAAGAGAAATTCAACTTAGATGTATAGAGTATTAGAGTGTATGTGTTTTGTCAACTAGAGAGTTTATGTTTATGTAAATCTAGTTGTTAGTCAGTATGTTGTATTAAATCAGTTTCTGTTTGGTAACTCTCTCTGCAAAATCAGTATAACAAACCTAGTTATTGATCATTCACGATTGATAAGTCTATTGATATTGAGCAGGTTTCTGAAGTGAATGGGGATGATGTGGTCTGTTCGATAAAGAACACTGCAACATTGGCTGGGTCATTATTCACTTTACATGCCTCTCAAATTCCTATTGAACTGCCAACACTCTCTGATAAAGACAAGGAGGTAAAACTCTGTTTTCGGCTTACAGGATTACATTGTTGTGGAACATACTGCAGAGTTTTTCTGATTCTTTTTTCTCTAAAAAATGTGCTTAGGGCTTCCTAATCTCTACAGCAATGTTTGCTTGCTACCTGGACTTTTTCATTTACTGCTTTTATGACGTTTCAGGTTATTAGTACTTGGGGAGTTCAGAACAAAATTGACTTCCTCTCATTGTCATATACCCGGCATGCAGAAGATGTGCGACAAGTAAGTGTAGCTCCTAATTTACCTCCAATTCACATCTTTCCAAAATTGATGAGATTGCTGGATTTTGTTGATTTTTATTGAAGTTGCCTGATTAACTTGATGGGATTTTTCTGTTGTGATGTAGGCTCGTGAGTATCTCTCTAAGTTGGGTGACCTCTATCAAACTCAAATTTTTGCTAAGATTGAAAACATAGAGGTGAGTCACATATTTTGTATTCTTTTAAAGTTCATTAAGCTTTTCGGGAAATTTGATATTTTGTTGCAGTTAAGTTTGAAATAATGTTAATGTATTTACATTTTTTTTTGTAGGGATTGACCCATTTTGATGAAATCCTTCAAGAAGCTGATGGTATTATTCTTTCTCGTGGAAATTTGGGTATAGATCTCCCACCTGAGAAGGTCAGTTTCCTAGGTTGATGACAGCATAATTTTTGCAGTATTAAGTTTTGCACTCCAAACATCTGCTTAAAGTTAAAAGCTACTCATGCGGTGATTGTAGTTCATATATTCACCTCTTCTACTATGCTGATTCTATAATTAAATGGAACTTTCTAATATTGCTAGATATTAAACAAGATTTGGGTAGTTGGACTTTTATTTATTCCTATTATATTAAACTAGACATAGTTGCTCTTTTATCTTAAAACATGTAAATGTTATTTATATAAGTTAACAGTTTTTTAAATAATTTTTTTATGCATAGTGCATTAGTGGAACCTCTATGTATCAAGTTGGATCGTTGAACATGTCAAAGTCATAACCTTTACCTTTTAAATTCTTGAGTGCTTTAATATTTTAAAAATAATACTAGTTGATTCGCTTATATATAAAGAAGGGCAGAGTAACTTATATTATATTCTAATCACTGTGGATAAAGTTATACTATCTATCAAGGGATAGAAGCTTAATACCTTCAAATCTTTTCCTTTTATTTTTCTTGAAGTACTTAGGAAACCACGTTCAAATTTTCTGTGTAAAATAGGATCTAAAATTGAGTATTCTAACCGCTAAACATGTAAAAGGAGTGTGTACATGAACCATAAAAGATGTCATGCACACAATCTGTTGCAAATCATTTCTTGTGTTTGTAGAGCTTTCTGATGAAGGTTTCCCTGTGCACTTTGCAGGTGTTCTTGTTTCAAAAAGCTGCCCTTTACAAGTGTAACATGGCTGGAAAGCCTGCAGTTGTTACTCGCGTTGTAGACAGTATGACTGACAACCTGAGACCAACTCGTGCAGAAGCTACCGATGTTGCAAATGCAGTATTGGATGGTGCGTTAGTGTCTTATAATTCCTACCTGTTTTTGTTTTTGAGGCCTTTCTAGAATTATGTGAGTTCATATCCTATAATGGGGTATTATATCTGATTAAGGGTGCTGGGTACTCTTCTTTTCATTAATGATTTTCT
The DNA here is from genome assembly GCA_032871835.1 of Dipteronia dyeriana. Lineage (NCBI taxonomy): Eukaryota > Viridiplantae > Streptophyta > Magnoliopsida > Sapindales > Sapindaceae > Dipteronia > Dipteronia dyeriana. Next base: position 19,235,060 of record CM065297.1, read on the forward strand.
TTTTAATCAGTCTTTGTATTTTTTAAATATGACACATAGAATTGGCAACTTACTGTTACTCCATTCCTTCATGTATTCAGGAACTGATGCTATTCTTCTTGGCGCTGAAACTTTGCGCGGATTGTACCCTGTTGAAACTATCTCTATTGTTGGTAAAATTTGTGCTGAGGTAATGATTCATTATTATTATTTGTATGTTTATTATTTAATCATTTTTTTTTTGTCTGAACACAAGATTTTAATTGTGGAAGTTAAAGTTTGCTTTACAAACTAGTTGTGCATTTAATAAGTTCAATACTGGGCATAATACCTGCAGTATTCTTGCTGGAAACGATTTCATAGTCATGACTATCTACACATCTTTTGAACTTGTTTGTGCTTGGTTGTTCTTGTATTTTTTCCATTGTATGGCTAGAAAGAATAGTCATTTTCTTTTTCTTTACCAGTGTTTTTTTTTCCTGAAAATGCACATTGTGGATGCTTGATGATCATACATCGAAGTTAAATAATTTTTTTTTTTAAAATTAATCCATTATCTTTCATTGAAGCCTGAACTCTTAACTGACACATGAATAACCAATGATATTTTTGCAGCATCTTCAATAATTAAAAAATACAAGTCAAATGATGACAACCACACCAAGAATAAATGAACTGTTGATAGTGGTCCCCTGATCTTTCCTTCATCTGCAGAACTATTCACCAACTCTTCTGCCTGGAAATTATTTCATTTATCATAGATTCATAGTTCCAAGAAATCAAAACAATTTAAATGCTGACACCATATCATTACAGCAAAGCCCATCATCATTACCATGTGTATTCTGGTTGACATTCAATTTACGATACTGACACCTGACACTATAGTTATCAACTTTGGTTTTGATGCTTTATGCATATTGCTATATAGTTTATTTGACATTCAGGAGGATTATTGCTGTGTTTTACAGACCATGGAATGACCAATAGAAAATATGCTCTCAAATTTGAATCAATGAAATGATTAGTCCTTTTTGTTTTTTCCTAGTTTCCCATTGGAAATGTTTTCATTTTTTTTGTTGTTGAACCTTTTGTAGGCTGAGAAGGTCTTCAATCAAGACCTGTATTTCAAGAAGACTGTCAAATATGTTGGAGAGCCAATGACCCACTTAGAATCTATTGCTTCCTCAGCGGTATTCACTCTTTGCTATTTGTAGTATTTGCCCTCTAGGGTTATGCCATCTCTTCGGTTTCCGTGATTTTGACTTTGAGAGTTGAAACACACATTTTAAACTGTGTTCTTATAGGGCAATATTTAATTATTTTTCAGGTAAGGGCAGCCATTAAGGTGAAGGCATCTGTCATTATATGCTTCACTTCATCTGGAAGAGCTGCAAGGTATGTCATATCATTTTCAATATGAATGATGGTTGATTTTCTAATTTTTACACGCACTTCGGCTCGTGTTTGACTGAAAATTATGTGTACTGCAGATTGATTGCTAAATATAGACCAACAATGCCTGTTCTATCAGTGGTTATTCCTCGCCTTAAAACAAACCAACTAAAATGGAGCTTTACTGGTGCCTTTGAGGTATTTCCTTGACTGATTTATCAACTATTCTTATAATGCAGTGAGGTTGATCATGTTTGTTCACCAGCAGTTTGTAAGAATTCTTTCTTTGACTTATAATCTTGTTGACTTATTGAAATCAACTGCTTTCTCAATTATGAAGACATTAATATTTTGGAAAATATCTTCAAATTACTGCGTTGTTCTCTCCCAAATTGCTTATTGTTAAACATACATTTAATGATTTTTGTTAACTAGTATTTAGGTGAACTAGTATTAAGGTTTAGTTTGTAAGCCTATGCATTGGAGGCTTAGTGGATGGATTGATTTCTTGGAATCTGCATCTAAACATGACTGGAAAATTATTATTTTTATGTCCAATTTGCCGATAGGATGCTCTTGCCAATTTCAGATTTGTGGAAGGTTGAAGCAGTGATGTTTTGTTGACGTTAATTTCTATTTTCTTGTTGGATTTGAAACTCAGTTTATCCTGTAATCTGTCAATTTATGCGGGAGAACCATATTTTTAATATGCAAAATAAATCAGCAGCTTTATAGATGATTAATTTAAAGCTCATGTTTACCAAACAAGAGTAATGCGTGTGGTGATTTTATCGATTGGATGATGCTGATAGTGCCATGAGTCTGGTGACACCGTTGTTGATAATTTTATGTTATTAAAAATTACTGGTTTGTATTGAAAAAAGTACTTTATGTTTATCTGTTCCCATCTCTTATCTTATTTAGAACTTCCATTCTGCCACTTCCTTAGTATACAAGCCAACAGAAAATATGTTATATTTTTCTCTCAATTTTCAGGCAAGGCAATCACTCATTGTGAGAGGTCTCTTCCCAATGCTTGCTGATCCACGTCATCCTGTAAGTTTTCTTATGCTTGGTTTGTGCTCTTTTTGCCTTTTATTTTTGTTTCTTTTTTTTGGTGGGTGAAGGGTGTTATATGTTTTATACATGTTTCAATAAGCTGGCCCTGGCTCAAGTTTATGCTTTTTTTTCCTTCTTTTTTTGGACTACTTTCTTGATACCTTTTGGGAGGAACAACCCTTGCTACAATGTTTACGGGATATGTGGATGATCACTTCAATTAATATATCTGTGGTTTGTCCATGGTATCACTTGGGTATCATAGTCAATCTGGCTTGATCATCACCGGTCAAGAATTTGTGGTTCCTGCAATTCTCTTTGCCTCTTTTGGGGCCAAGGTGTATAGATCATTAGATCTAGTCTCAAGGGCTGATGAAACCAAAATGGATATGTATTCTATGTCAAATACATTGTCTTCATCGTCTCCCCTAGGATAGTCTTGGTTCACAACTTCGTATCCCGATCGTCTTTGAAAAGTTGAGTTGTGACCCTTGTCTGCCTTGCAACCTATTGCTAGTCTTGGTGGGTTGTAAGTGAACCTTGGCCCTAAAAGACTACTACTGGCTGTGGGAAGAATGTAAATATTTTATGGCATATAGCAATCGCTGTTAAATCTCTTTATTCAAAAATCATGTTAAATATTTCTACTTCGGCAAACCGATCCACTTTGTATTATTGTTTTTTAACTTGTGAGTAATGGGGCATTAATGTCCCTCTACATATTGTTTTTCTTGAAATCTGATGTCTTCCTAATGATCTTGCAGGCGGAGTCAACAAGTGCAACAAATGAGTCAGTTTTAAAGGTTGCTCTTGATCATGGAAAGGCTTCAGGAGTTATAAAGTCACATGATCGAGTTGTTGTTTGCCAGAAAGTTGGGGATGCATCCGTAGTTAAGATTATTGAGCTCGAAGATTAACACTCTTTTTGCATTCATTTTGTGAGATTTTTTCCCATAAGTTTTAGAAAGCGGTGATGGACTATGTTGCTGGCGCCTGTGAGTTATATCTCCAGGTTTTGGGAGTCCAGCTTTTGATCGATATGTATTAGAAAGCATACTGGTAATTATTAAAAGTTGGTCAAAAAGGAATGTCATGGAAGATGTGCCATGATTCCCGATGTTAGTTTCAGGTTTTACAAGTGATTCACATCTTACCATATATATATCAAAACACTTGGCCAGAAAAGTGATTCTTGTGGGTATTATATATCAAAACACTTGGCCAGATGTGGCATGATAAGTTGAAACTTGCCTTTGCAAATCATTGTGTTGATGAATAAAATGCTTGGCCTTTTCTTACTATATGGAGGGATAAAGGGTTGAGATTAGTGGTTTCAAATGCTTTGGAAATGTACCGTTTGTTTTGTCGGATGGTATGCACAGTGAAAGTATGCCAAACCCATTGATCAACAGCAAATTTAAAATATGAGCCATATGTGGCATGATAAGTTGAAACTTGCCTTTGCAAATCATTGTGTTGATGAATAAAATGCTTGGCCTTTTCTTACTATATGGAGGGATAAAGGGTTGAGATTAGTGGTTTCAAATGCTTTGGAAATGTACCGTTTGTTTTGTCGGATGGTATGCACAGTGAAAGTATGCCAAACCCATTGATCAACAGCAAATTTAAAATATGAGCCATATGTGGCATGATAAGTTGAAACTTGCCTGTGCAAATCATTGTGTTGATGAATAAAATGCTTGGCCTTTTCTTACTATATGGAGGGATAAAGGGTTGAGATTAGTGGTTTCAAATGCTTTGGAAATGTACCGTTTGTTTTGTCGGATGGTATGCACAGTGAAAGTATGCCAAACCAATTGATCAACAGCAAATTTAAAATAAGGGAATGTTGGATGCTGCCATACTAAATAATATTTAATAAATAATTGTAATTAACAGTAGCAACCAAGAGCACCTGTGGCCTAATGGATAAGGCGTTTGACTTCTAATCAAACGATTGTGGGTTCGAGTCCCACCAGGTGTGTTTTTTTTTTTTTTTTTTCAATTGAATTCAAAATAAATTTATTATGTTTTTTTTTAAAAATAATAATAAATTTACCAATTATACATTATATATTGTTAACTGATTTTAATTTTTTAAAATTCAAATTTATTAAAATAAAAAAATAAAAAAAAGACCAAAATCTAATTTTTAGGGTTTTCCTCTCTGAAAAATCTAAGAATGAAGTATCCATTGATCCTCAGACTGAGAGCTGGTTGAGCTGTGAATGTAGTTTGGTTTTGAATAGGGATATACTTGTCTGCCATGGATTTCGAAGAAGTAACGAAGTTATTTGCATCATTGTCCCTCACTGATAAGGACGGTCCAGACAGTCCAGTTGTAAAATTGGATACTCATATGGAAGAGATTGAAGAACCTAAAGTAGCCCTAAGCCTTGTTGGCAAAATATTTGCTAATGAGCGAATCGATCGATATGTTTTCAAAAGGATTATTCCAAAAATCTGGCGCACTACACAAGAATTCGAAGTCGAATGGATTCGAGAAAACTTATTTGCGTTTCATTTCACAAACCAAATGGATCGCAAAGGAGTCATTGCAAGGGGTCCATGGAGTTTCGACAATTTTCTGTTGGCGCTTGAAGAACCAAAAGGTCTCAGTGATAGTGATATTGCCAAAATGCAGTTTAATTGTGTTGAATTTTCGATCCAGATACACAAAGGGCCTTTAATCTGCATGAACAAGGAGATGGTAATATTTTTGGGGAAGCAGATTGGAGTGTTGAAGGCGACAGATTTGGGTGAATCTGGAGATTGCTGGGGTGAGTATTTAAGGTTCAGGTTTGGCATTACTGTAAACAAACCTCTGAGACTAGTACTGCGGGTGGAATTGGTAGACATGTCGGCGGTTCGGTTCAAACCGGTGAACCGAACCGGAACCGAATCTTCGGAAATCGAAAATCGAACCGTTTGAAAATGTTTGGAACTGGAACCAGAATCGGTACTGTAACAGTTCCGATTCCAGTTCCAGATTTATTGGAACCGTCCGGTTGGACGGTTTGAACAAATCTTGTTTTTTTTCCGCTGTTGCAGCCCAACGGTCTGCTGATGTCAGCAGTCCGTTGGGCTGCAATCCAACGTTCAATTTTTTTTTTTTCATTCTATGAATATCCTCTTCTACCCTTCATTTCTCCCCACTCCAAATTTCTCCAAATTCTCTCAAATTCTCATTTTCTCTCTCAATTCTCAATTCTCCAACTTTCCAACTTTCCAACGTTTCAATTATCTTTTAATTACTAAGTTAGCAAGTTTCCAATTTATTTAATTTGCAAGTACTAAGTTTTCAATTTTATTTATTTACAATTTATTTTATTTGCTATTAAGCAAATAATTTGTTTTATTTACAATTAAGTCTTCAATTTATTTTATTTACATTATTTACAATTTAATTTGAAATTACTATTTACTAATTTATTTTAGTTGCAATAACTAAGCTAACTACTAAGTTTCCGAATTACAATTATCTACGAAATTTATTTCCAACAATTTATTAATATTTTTTGTTTAAGGAATTTGACATTTCAATTTTTAAAATGGCAAGTGGAAGTGGAAGTCGTGATGACCCTAGGCGTTCTATTTCGATGAAAGGTAAGGGTCGTATGACCGATAATCTCGGTTCCGATGATAGGGCCTATCACGAGTATCTGAAACGCCAAGTCTATATTGAAGACTTAGGCCTAAACACCCATCAATCTCAACCCCCTTTAATAATTTCTGAACCCGATCCCGATCGACCCAATTCTATCCCCAATTTCACAAGCCAATCAGAAATATACCTGAAGAACAACCTGCAGATTTTGAATTTCACCCAGCTTTGCAAGCAAATGTATCGAAGAAGGTCAAATCTGATCTCTTCGTACACCATATGAAGAAAATTCCGCAAGACGATGGAACCATTAAAGTGGTTTGCAATTAATGCATTTTTTTTTAAGTGGAACAAATTCGGAGGATATGTCACATATCGGAAGCATATAACGAACAATCATCCAGAAGCAGATGCCTTATCGAGTTCACAATCCCACTAGCATGCCGATGATGCCCTGAGACCATCACTCCTTGTCCAACCCGTTGGTAGGTGGTTAGCCAGCAGAGGTTTCGAAGGATGCATTTGAGGAAGCAGGTTTGCTGATAGAAGAGACAGATGGTGAGCCAAGGGACCCCATTCATAGCTCTGCTTATAGGCCTCGAACGAAGGTAGTTTACTTGCTTAGTAGTTAAGGAATGAAATCCAACCGCTTTGCTTTAGAAAAGATCTGTTAGGTTCTTATTTGCTTTCTCTCTGAGGTGCTTTCCAATTCAATGGTGATTGGTTAGAAAATAAATAGGTAAACCCTTGCCTCGCCACAAACATAAAACCGGAAACAGTGAAAGAACTTCCCTTGCCTCCGCCCTGGATCGCCGGATAGCCTCTCTCATTTATGTAACTTGACCCCCGTCCCATAACATGAACTGAAATAATCTACTAGTCATCCCTGTTGATACTTGTGAGTCAGCCAGCCTTCAAAGGAAAGAGGTACAGAACGCACTGAAACTCGAAAGAGGGTCCTACCCTACGCCGCCCATATATGAAGAACCTAGTTCTTCAATCATATCCAAATTATTCCGAAAGGAAGAAAAGATGATGCGAGGACCCGATCCACCAACTATCTGAAATGTTGGCAAACAGGGCCATAGTAGTGACCAACACCACCTTTTCCTGATCATCATAGCTTTTTCCCGATGCCCTTTATGGGCACTCAAAACTCAAGTGACCTTTCTTCTTGATTTAAATAAAGTGGTGAAAACAATAGAGAAGAATTAGTTAGAATGATTGCAACAGAACACTTGCCATTTTGTTTTGGTGAAAATGTTGGTTTTATTAACTATTATAGACGAACATTAAATCTTGCTGCATGTCGTGTTCCAAGAGTCACACTCACAGAAACACTTGAAAAAATTTATGATAGATAAAAAAGAAAGTTGGAAAAATATTTTGAAAAATATAATCGTCGTGTTTCCGTATGTGCCGACATATGAAGTGACCATTGGAGAATGCATTCATATTTGGGTGTCACTTGCCATTATATGGATAATGCATGGACTCTAAAAAAAAGGATTCTTGCATTTAGATTTTTTGATGAGAAACACATTGCTGCTAATATTTTTAGACATCTTAAAATTATTTTTACAGAGTATAATATTGAAAACAAAATTTTCGCAATTGGTTTTGATAATTCTTCTAACAATACTGCTGTTGTTTCTACTTTAATTGAGTTATGCAAACCTTATCTTGGTGGTAAATTTTTTCATTAACGATATGCATGACATGTGTTAAATTTATGTGTTTAAAAAGGATTAGAAACTCTTCAATAGTTTCTTCAACCTATTAAAGATGCCCTTTATTATTTATGGAGAAATCCTTCTACAATGAAAGCATAGGCAACATATTGTAAACAAAATGGTAGACATATAGTTAGATTTCCCCGTGATGTTCCAACACGTTGGAATTCTACATATAAATTACTTGCTAAAAGTTATGATTATAGAGATTTATTAGTTACTTTTATTCAATATAATGTTTGTAACAATGTTTGTTGTTTGTTAAAAGTCTTTAATACTGCTACTACCAATTTATCTGGTGTTTATTATCCTACAGCTAATTTATTTATTATTGAAAGTCATAATATTTTCGGTGTCTTAGCTCATTTTGAAACCGACCTACAATTACTGGAGTCCGTTACTGTTAAGAAGGCTAAATGGTTAGAATATTATAAAGAGTTTCCAAATATTTATTTGATTGCCATGTGTTTTGATCCACGTTGTAGATTAGAAAGTTTGTCTGAATATCTATCTGCTTATTATGAACAAAGTTTAAAAATAGAGTATGATGTTGATAAGTGTTGTGATAGAGTTAAGACATTAATGTATGAGTTATATGATGAATATCTCAGAGTTTATGGTCCATCATTGAACATAGATGTTCCACAAACTTAAAGTGTATCTAAGTTCTCATCATCCTCTGGATTTATGAATTTAGGGTATAATCTGTTATAAAAAAAAAACCAAAAAGTTACGAGGTTCTTCTTCATCAAGCTCCAACACATATTTCGAGCTTGAATCTTATCTAGGTGCCTCTTTTGAGTTTATAGAATACGCTGAAGATAAAAAATTTGATATCCTACACTGGTGGAATGAGCATGAAAAATACATTCCAATCTTGGCTATGATAGCCAAACAAATCTTTTCAACCCCAGTTTCTACAGTAGCGGTTGAACAACAATTTAGTGCCGGTGGAAATATTTTGGACTCTAGACGTTCGCTTTTAAGTCCAAAATCAATTCAGATACAAGCTTGTGTAGATGATTGGACGAAAGCAGAATATAGACAACAAGAAATTGATCATGAGGAACCTTACTATTTCTTCAAAGATGACCAACTTGACGCCAGAAGTGGAACGGATGATCAGAACAACGTTTAGCCATTGTCTCCACGTTATCACCCAACTAACCAAATTGCAATAAAAGGTAAAAGAATTACATGACATTTGATTCCTCTAAAGTCCCATAAGAGGATATGTAGACAACTTAATCGTGGTAAAAATTAATTGTAAATTTCCATTTATTTAGTTTTATTTTAATTTTTTAATTTGTTATTTATTTTAGTTAAAAAAAAATTATACGACCCAATAACATGCATTTACAAATAAATTTATCTTTAGTCTTTAGAGATATGTCGTATGTGAATTTTACCAAGCATACACGTCATTGACAGGAAGGAGAAAATAGCCAGGTGGACTCCCAAATGGGCACTCAGGAAATATCCTACGAGGCATCATTAAAGAGAAGAATGCCCGAGTAAGTATATATTGAATGAAACCTACTCGGGATCCAGTTAACAGCACTCGGGACTGGTTAAACAACGCTCTCACTCGGGCTGAAACGGTATTACTCGGGACCTTCATGTATTGCTCTTACTCGGGAATAAATACGACTTGAGTAAGAACGTGGTGCTTATTTCACACGGATTAAGTCATTAAATACGCGAAGATATCCATCAGGAAGGAATCCCAAATGAAATGGAACATTAAGTTAGAAGAGTCCCCAATCAGGAAATAACTTGATTTCTTTACGAAGACTACATTCTTATAAGGAAACGAGTCCAAATTGAACTACACTACTAGAATCCCACTCGATTTCCATAAGAGACTCCCAAACAGGAAAGAAGACAAATCAACCTCAAGAAAGTAACCGAATCACAATTAAATACAAAGATCTTGTATTACTTGTACAAAGCAGATTAGGGTTCTATAAGCATATAAATAGACCCATAATCTGGCTCAAAAAGAGGTAGGCAATATAGCATACATCAATCATAGCAAATACAGAGAGAAAAAAGAGAGATCGAGAGCTTGTAAACATAATATTTTCATAGTGAATTTTGGCTTGGTTGATTCTTCAACCACCCGTGGACGTTTCTCATGTCATCGGAGTTTTACCACGTAAAAATCGTTTTGTTACTCTCTCTGCATCTCTCTCTCTTTGACTCAATAGCCGAAATCCAATCCTTGTTGGCTTTTCTGATATAATCCAGAAATTGACGTCAACAATTGGCGCTAGAAGGAGGGGCTTGAACCTCTGAACTTGTTAAAAGCAATGGCAGGAAGTAGAAGCAGTTCAGGGAATGGCCAAAAATCACCTGACGATTTCCATATTGGCAACACGTCACGAGATCCTGCAGCAAACACAGAAAACCAGCCTGCACACCTGGCACGGATCCAGCAAGTTCCTCCAACCAGCAGAGATCTTACGCTACGTTTCCTATAGGCCTTACAGCAATTGGTGACAGAGGCAGCAAGGGAAGGGATTGATTTACTGGCTGCAGGAGCACACACTCCCAATTCTCCATCTGTAAGGCTCCATTCGGTGGTGGTTGGGCCAGGAATAACTATGCCAGAAACCAGAAGGAATTCTTCCTCAATCAACCTGGCCGGACAGAAAACACTTGAAGAGGGACATCACTAGAGGCTGGACCATAATCAAACAGTACACACTAGACACCGTAAAAACGACCGGCACAGGGATCGATCGTCATCAGAAGATAGCGATCGACCTCAATCTAAAAGTCATTACGGAGTCATGCGAGAATCTCGGCATCAAAGTGAAAAGCCAGAAAGAATGATAGTTATCCAACGGTTCAACCGTCGAGGAAGCCCGGTGGGGGACAGAGATGTTATGATCCAGAGCCTAACTTAAGAAGTCGAGAACAATAGGCATCAGATGGATGCGTTGGTCAGGCGTTATGGCTATAACGATTTATCTGACGACGACTCAGACTGCCCATTTACCAAGGAAATCTTACGGACCCCTTTCCCAGAAAGGTTCAGGATGCCACAAGTGGAGCAATTTAAGAAAGACACGGACCCGAAAGAGCACTTAAGACGCTATAAAAGCGCCATGGCCCAGTATGCCCACATCGATCCCTTATTATGTCTCAATTTCCCACAAACTCTGGGAGACATGGGGTCAAGGTGGTTCAGAAGGTTACCTTCAGCAAGCATCAAGAGTTTCAGTGAACTAAGCAGAAGCTTCTCAAGGCAATTCCTGAGTAATGTTCACATGAAATAGTCAGTGGCTTACCTTGCTCAAATAAAACAAGGGAAAGATGAGTCATTGAAGAAATATCTAGGGAGATTCGGCCAAGGGGTATCAGAGATTGGCAGTGCAAACGATGAAGCCATAATCGCTGCATTCATCAATAACTTGCAGAATGGACGGCTATCCTTTGATTTGAGAAGAGCACGGATGACTAGGTATGTTGACATAATGGATATGGCAGGAGGATACACACTGGTCGAAGAAGAAGAATTAGCTACAGGAGGAAGCTATATGCACAGGGGAAAGCCTGAATAGAAGGATGCTGAATCCAAGAGGCAGAATCAAAAAGGAAAGCTAAAAGGGAACGAGAAGGAGAAAAACAAGGATGGGGGTAATGGGTACAACGCCGAGCGGTCCACAGAGAAATACCGAGGCAGATATACCAATTACACCCCTCTTTGAAAGAAATGTGAAGAAATTTTAGCCATCTTGGAAGAGAAGAATATGGTGAAAGAAATTTTCCCACCATAATGCAACCAAATCAGTGTAAAGAGTCATTGTCATTCGAACTGGATCCGAGGGAGAACTCGAATGAGCTCAAAACAGAATTGGTTGAAGTAGTACTTAAAGAAGACGAACCGGATAAGAAAATCAAGCTCGGGGCCAACTTGGATGGAAAAGTCAAGCAAGACCTAACCAATTTGCTTTAGGAGTACAAAGATGTGTTCGCTTGGAATCACGAAGATATGGTGGGAATAAATGTCCGAGTAATATCCCACTACCTCGTAGTTGACCCAAATGCAAAACCAGTAATATAAAAGAGAAGACCGTTCAATCCTGAAAGAAGTCAAGCAATCAAACAAGAGGTGGAAAAATTACTGGCAACTGGGTCAATCAGAGAAGTCAGCTACCCCCAGTGGGTCGCTAACGTAGTCCTCGTCCAAAAGAAAAATGGACAATGGAGGATGTGCGTAGATTTCACGGATCTAAATAAGGCATGTCCAAAGGATAGTTTCCCACTTCCAAGGATAAACCAGCTAATGGATGCCACAGCATGTCACGAATTGCTCAGCTTCATGGATACTTACTCGGGATACAATCAGATCCGGATGAACAAAGCTGATGAAGAAAAAATAGCTTTCACAACGGATCAGGGTTTATATTGCTACATAGTAATGCCCTTCGGTCTAAAAAATACAGGTGCTACGTATCAAAGGTTGGTCAACAAAATCTTCACTTGCCAAATAGGAAGGAACATGGAAGTGTACATTGATGACATGTTGACTAAAAGCATCTCGGCAGATGAGCATGCCCGGGACCTCCGAGAGACATTTGATGTTCTGAAAAGATATCAGATGAAATTAAACCCAAACAAATGTTTATTTGGAGTCCATTCGGGGAGATTCTTGGGTTTTCAAGTCTATCAAAGAGGAATCGAAGTTAATCCCGAGAAGATCCAGGCTTTGAAAGAAATGACCTCACCTAAAACATTGAAAGAGGTACAACGCTTAACAGGGTGTTTAGCCTCCTTGGGAAGATTCATCTCAAGGGCTACAGACAGGTGCACACCTTTTTTCAAGATAATCAAAAAAGGAAAAGGACTCGAGTGAAATAAAGAGTGCGAGCATGCATTCTTAAAAATAAAAGAGTACTTGGGACAAGCTCCCGTTCTCTCAAAACCGTAAAAAGGGGAAATACTTCAGCTGTATCTGTCAATAACCGAGCTTGCAGCAAGTTCAGTCTTAGTCAGAACAGAAGATGGAGTGCAGAAACCAGTGTTTATACCAGTAAGGCACTCGTACCGGCTGAGACCAGGTACTCACAGGTAGAGAAGATGGCCTTAGCATTGGTTTCAGCAGCAAAAAAGCTGAGACCATATTTTCAGGCCCATACAATCCAGGTTCTCACCAATTGCCCATTAAGCCAAATTTTACAAAAACCAAAAATATCAGGTAAACTTACCAAATGGGCAATCGAGCTAAGTGAATTCGATATTCATTATATCCCCAGAACCTCCCTCAAAAGACAAGCTGTGGTAGACTTCATAGCCGAGTTAACAGAACCAAACTTGGAAGCAAAAAGACTCTTGGAAAAGAGTTTCCCATGGAAACTGTATGTTGATGGCTCTTCAAATACTCATGGCAGCGGGGCAGGGATTGTAGTTCTCACCCCAGAAGGAGATGATGTTAAATGTGCCATGAGATTTGATTTTAGAGCAACCAATAATCAAGCCGAGTACGAAGCATTGTTGGCTGGAATCAGAGTCTGCATAGCTCTCGGGGCAGATAAAGTTGAGATATTCAGCGATTCACAGGTAGTTGTCAACCAGGTTATGGACGAGTACCAGGCCAAAGATGAAGGTATGATATCCTATCGTGACATCGCGAAACAGCTCCTCCAAAAATTTAAAGAATACAAGATCGCTCAGATCCCTAAGGAAGAAAATGAAAAGGCTGACGCATTGTCTAAATAAGCGTCAGCAACAACCTCAATCAGACCAAAGACCATTCCAGTTGCACACCTCCTTAAACCGAGTACAGCTGAACCTAAGCATTTGGAAATTTCAGAAATCTGAACACCGCAAGACGATTGGATGGTCCAGCTGAGAAGCTTCCTGGAAGAAGGCGTGCTCCAGAAGATCCGGTATTAGCAAAGCGCATCAGGTATTGATCGGCTAGGTATACCATGATCGGAGGAGAATTATACAGAAGGGGGTTTTCCCGAGCTCTCCAGAGATATGTACCGGAAGAAGATGCACATCGAATACTTCAAGAGATCCACTGAGGAGTTTGCGGGAACCACACTGGGGGTAGAAGTCTGGCGCATAAGGTACTCAGGCAAGGCTATTACTGGCCGACACTTTTCTCAGATGCACATAAGTGGTCAGAAAGTTTCAATACCTGTCAAAGGATTGCCAACAATATCCGACAACCTTCAGAAAAGCTCAGAAACCTCACTGTCCCATGGCCATTCGCCATGTGGGGCCTAGACCTGATCAGGCCAATGCCAGCTGGGACAGGGGGTGGAGCAAAGCACGCCATAGAAGCTGTCGATTATTTCACAAAATGGGCTCAAGCTGAAGCGCTGGTGCATATCACAGAAGCCAACACCATAAATTTTGTAAAGAAAAACATACTTTATAGGTTTGGAGTTCCGGACACTATAATCACCGACAATGGCACTCAGTTTGATAATCAAAAGTTCAGACAGTTGTGCGAGAAGTATCACATTGCTAACTACTATGCGACACCAGCTCATCCTCAAACAAACGGGCAAGTAGAAGCAGTAAATAAAATTATCAAGCACACCATTAAAGCAAAGTTAGATGAAAAAAAATGAAGCTGGGTTGAAAAGCTTCCTGAAGTATTATGGGCATTTCGGACGACAACAAGGACTTCTACAAGAGAAACTCCGTTCACCTTAGCGTTTGGAACAGAAGCTGTCATCCCCGTAGAAACATTGTATGCGTCCCCCCGGGTCGGGCTATATGATGAAGAACAGAATGTTGATATGCTACTACAAAGTTTGGATGAGCTAGAAGAAAAAAGGGAAAATTCCCAAATAAGAAATACAGCATATCAACAAAGAGTGGCTCGCCACTACAACTCTCGTGTTCGGATCAGGAAATTCCAGCTAGGAGACCTAGTGCTCAGGAAGGTGTCATTGAACACAAAAAATAGAGCCGCAGGATCCCTGACTGATAAATGGGAAGGTCCATACAAGATCGAGGGGATAGCTGGCCATGGAGCTTATTGGATTGCTCGACCCAATGGAGGGGTGTTACCCCGACCATGCAATGCCCAATATCTAAAGATTTTCTATCCTTAAAATATATATTGAATATTTTACTCTTTTTCTAGTCATGACAATATTGGTAGGATAAAAATTAAACTGTAATTTAAATCTTTCGATTTTTGCAGTAATAAATAAAACTACTCGGAATTTTCGAAAGGATAGCATCTAGTTCGGGATTTTCAAAAGAAGGCATATGATAATAAGAACATATGGAAGCAGAGCATGATAATAAGAACATGCAAATAGAATTCTCGGGACCATCAAATCCCGAATGGGCGGAGAAGCTCGTAGGAGCATGCCAGCCGAGCAGGGTCAAAATGACCTTCGTAAAAAGGTAAACCTGATACACCAGACTCTGGAAAAATGCTCGGGACGCTATCGGGAGAAATTCCGGTGAAATGCGTAGCTGTGTTGAAGCAATTTTTTTTTTAAAAAAAAAAGAAAAAGAAAAAGAAAAAAAAAAGAGCTCAACGATTCGGCAAACCCTTGCGCATAAAAACTGGGGAGACGTCCTTGGTATTGCGTAAGGACTCGAACGTATGATCATGGTGAGCCTTGATGTAACGTTCCGGTAGCAACCGGGCATGAAACACGTGTAAACTTCTGTTTCAAGATGACTCGGTTAATAATAAAGAGCCAGTTTAATAAGATACTTGGCAATTGAAGTCATTCGGGTAACAACCGGTTTAATAAGATACTCGGTTAAGTTACCCGAACATCGAAGAAGCCAGTTTAATAAGATACTTGGCAATTGAAGTCATTCGGGTAACAACCGGTTTAATGAGAAACTCGGTTAAGTTACCCGAACATCAGCCAGTTTAATACAGCACTCGGCAACAATTAACAATAAACAGATCAAGACCATTCAATTGAAAATAAAATAGAATTTAATTGCTCCTAAAAGAATGGTTACAGTTCAAAGAATGGTTCTGTACAAGTAAAAAAAAATCAGAATTTTCTACAATTCTTCAAAATTAAGATTGCGAGGATTTCGAGCCTTTGCCAATACTCGGATCTGGCACCATCTCGTACTCACGAAGCAGGCTCTCATTAGACGGCCAAGTGATATCGTCGACAGTATCATCCATCCACTGGCTGTAATCTTCACCCGGGACTGGCCCGACATCTGGGACTGCACCCTCAACCGACTCTTGACTTGCATAAAAGGTTGAGAGAGAATGCTCAGACGGAATCTCTAAATGTATGGGATGGGGCTCTTTGCCTTGACTACGACAGTAGGCTCTCCATTCCTTCATCTGAATCCGAAGAGATTCCAAGGACCGGTCCACATGATGTTTGATCTACAGCTCCTAATTAGCTCGGGCTTTCTCAATCGCCCTATTTTTAACTTTGAAGAACTCGCCGGCCGAAACTAGCTCACGTTGAAATTCCCGAAGAAGTAGGGCATCGTAAGCAGGGGATCTTTTAAAACGATCCACCCCTTGGACTTCCAGTTCCAACCTGGCCTCTCGGGAAAGGGATTCAACTGTCACCACTTGGAGCTCCAGATCTTCAATTTTTTGGTCATACGCCGACTTCGCCTGCTCCGCCTCCTACTCGGCCTTGAGCATGGATTCTTCAGCAGAAGATATAAGATTTTGAAGTGATGCAACCTTCTCCTCTGCCAGAGATGCCTTGTCCTCGACTTCAACCTGCTTCGCCAGACAATGGTCGACAAATATTTGTACAGAACCGACCTTCTGCTGGTAAGCTTTCTCGGCTCGAGCATGGCTCTCCTCACCCGCCTTTAGTTGAGCCTCTAGACGCCTTATTCGATCGGCTTGATGTTGCTGTGTCTGAATAAGCTCGGCGAATTCGGCCACCATCTGCAAAGGAATATACTTAGAAATCTGGCAGAAGCAAAACAATAAAAGAGTCGGATTCAACTTACATAAGATGGCCCCATTAAAACTAACCTTGAATTGAGATTGATGCAAGATCTTCAAACGGAGAATCGCGAACTTCTGGATAAAGAAATCTGAGTTTAAAGAAATTTCTATTGAAAATTGTTGAGAATAAACCAACAATGTCTCTCAGCAAAGAATTTAAAGACGAGACGGCACGAAACCCTAGGATTTCAAGGCGGGATAAAACTTAGGACGAAACTCGATGACGTAGGCGGCGTTTAGGGAAACGCAAAAATCATTTCTCATAAATGATATTGAAAAACGAAGAGACAAGGGACACGTGTCAAAAAAGAAAGTAGCCCTCGATCGTCAGAACTTCAAAACGTCGCCATCATTTAAGATCTCGCGTGATAAAGCGAATCGAAATTACAATCACCATTAAGACACGCCTTTATGACAAGACGACTATTCTGACGAGTAAAAATTAAGACGATTAAAATACTCTTGCCCGGAATGAAATTTACTCGGCAAAAATATTTTAAGGGGGTATTGTCGTATGTGAATTTTACCAAGCATACACGTTATTTACAGGAAGGAGAAAATAGCCAGATGGACGCCCAAATGGACGCCCAAATGGGCACTCAGGAAATATCCTACGAGGTATCATTAAAGAGAAGAAAGTCCGAGTAAGCATATATTGAATGAAACCTACTCGGGATCAGTTAACAGCACTCGAGACTGGTTAAACAACGCTCCCACTCGGGCTCAAACGGCGCTACTCGGGACCTTTATGTATTGCTCTTACTCGGGAATAAATACGACTTGAGTAAGAACGCGGTGCTTATTTCACACGGATTAAGTCATTAAATACGCGAAGATATCCATCAGGAAGGAATCCCAAATGAAATGGAACATTAAGTTAGAAGAGTCCCCAATCAGGAAATAACTTGATTTCTTTACAAAGACTACATTCTTATAAGGAAACGAGTCCAAATTGAACTACACTACTAGAATCCCACTCGATTACCATAAGAGACTCCGAAACAGGAAAGAAAACAAATCAACCTCAAGCAAGTAACCGAATCACAATTAAATACAAAGATCTTGTATTACTTGTACAAAGCAGATTAGGGTTCTATAAGCATATAAATAGACCCATAATCTAGCTCAAAAAGAGATAAGCAATATAGCATGCAACAATCATAGAAAATACATAGAAAAAAGAGAGATCGAGAGCTTGTAAACATCATATTTTCATAGTAGATTTTGGCTTGGTTGATCCTTCAACCACCCGTGGAAGTTTCTCCGATCATCGGAGTTTTACCACGTAAAACTTGTCTTTGTTACTCTCTCTGCATCTCTTTCTCTTTGACTCAATAGCCGAAATACAATCCTTATTGGCTTTTCTGACATAATCCAGAAATCGACGTCAACAAGATATGTAATATTTTGTAGGAAAAAAAAACCGGACCGACAGAACCGGAAATGGAACCGAACAAAACCGGTTCAGGTTCAGGTTCAGGTTCTCCCAGAACCGGAACCCCCGGTTTTGAACCGGAACCGCCGGTTTTGAACCGAAAATGAACAGGAACCGGGACCGGTGACATCTCCGATTTGGGAGGATCAAAGAAGGAGAAGGTGGTGGTGATGCTGCTAGGATACGCAAGGCTTCCGAAATATTGTTTCCACCGTGGGAGATTGGGGCATGAGCACATAGAATGTCCGAAGGAGGATGTGATCAATCGCGGTAGGGACTATAACGACACTTAAAAATTCGGGTCATGGTTGCGAGCTTCTTCGATTCCCAAATGGAAAGAGAAGGCAAGCACGGTGATGTTGATTTGAGTAAAGGGAGACGGTAACAAATTTGGAAGAAGCAGCAAATAAGCAATCATCAAATGAAGGATATATGTGTAAGGAAGCTCATTCTGTCTGAAATTGGCTTTTTTGATTTGATTATCATCTTAATGAAAGGATTCTAATTTTCTCAAGTAGCAAATTTCATTACCAAAATCTGCGTAAACAAAAGGATTATAATAACCTTTTCATCTATGGCAACCTAATATAGATACATAAGAGTTTTTTTATTATTTTACATTTCTATCCAGTAACGGAAGATGGGTCACTTCTCTTGTTTGAAGAATGCTGTTGTGGATGATGGTGATGGAGGTCTATAAATTCGAGTTCCTTCTGCCTTAGAACAAGCACCATCCTCTCGTTTTCAAGTCGCCTTCGTTCGTTTTCGAGCTTGGCTCTCTCCATTTCCCTTTCTTTCTTGGAGCTAAACTTCACCCACTTCAACCTTTGCTTCTCCAGTTCGAATGCTTGGTATTGGTAGCTCACTTGCTGCTCTTCTAGTTGAAGTAACCTCGATTTCATCCACTGCTTCTTCTCCCAAGCACTCTTCGCAACGTCTTGATACACACTTGTTACTTCGCAACTCAATTGCTGCATCAATGGTGACAATGGTGCAGGGAAAACACCCTTTCTTGGTCTTTTTTGTGGTGGTTTGTCATCATTGTTGTCGTCTTCATCATCCTGTCCATGCCCATTTTGGCCCCTTGAGTTTCCTTCTATTGCATCATCATCATCGTAATCATCATCCTCATCATCAGAATCATCCTCCTCCGCATCATCCTCTTCGTCACTGCCCACTCTTACCATTTTTGATCTTTCCATTTCATTTCGACTTGAATTAGCCCCAGTCTGGACATTCTCTGATGAATGTGAGCACCGCTGTTGTTGTGCTTGCTGGTGCTGAACCTGAGATGGCTCAGTTGCAACCTCTGGTGAATGATTCGCGCCATTAGCCCCGCTAGTACCACCACCACCACCACCAACATGACCACAACTATTATGATAAGCACACATTTCCCTGAAAAACAAATGCTTAGAATTGAGTAACTTCTTCACCTCCTCCTTCATTTTCGGTCCCAAATCCATTGTATCAAGCAAACTCTGATTCTCCACAACACGGCAAGCAGTTCCCTTACCAAGAATTTCATTAACCCGTTTGTACCTCTTATTCAAGTCATTGAATTTGTCCTCACATTGCTGAGGAGACACATAAAACCCCTTTTCCATCATAGCCCTAGAAACAGATTTCCATTTCCCTTTCTTCTGTAATAAAGCTCCAACCTTTTTCTTATCATTCACTTCAGATCCAGCTTCATCACCAATGTAAAACACAGCCATTATAAGAAGTCTGACCATGCCATCAGTCCATTTCATTCTCTGCCATTGAGATACTTTTCTCTTGCCATCTCCATTACTGTCGTCGGGGGCGAATCCAAGCTCATCCTCATCGCTCAGTGGCGATTGCTGCTGCTGCTGCTGCTGTTGCTGTTGCTTTGCTTTGGTGTTAAACAAGTACCCATGTTGTTGTTTCACAGAATGGTGGGATTGTGTGTGGTGATGGTGGTGGTGATGATGATCAGTGTCATGCTGGTGGGGGTATGCAACCATTTGGGGATGGTGATTCAAGTGAAGAGGGTTTTGTGGGTTTTGGGGATTGTGAGAATTTTGAGGGTTTTGTTGTTGTTGGGGTTGTGGGTGTAGTGGCATTTCTAGTCCCAGCATCCCTGAACCAATACCAGAAAACAATCCACCATGTAAACCATTTGGTTCCATCAAATTACAGCTATTTTATGAGATTTTAAACACACCCAGTTGAGATACATGTCATTGGCTACTATTCTATATTATTAAAAAAAAAAGACAAAAAAGAAGAAACTCAGTTGACAAAAAAAAAAATTGTTGTTAAATGTTAACAACTGTCAATGAAATTCTAAATTGAACCAGAGATGGAAACATAACATACCCAGTAAGCCAAATAGTTATCAGAACCAAAATCAGCAAAGATAATAGCCCAGAGCACCAACCAGAGGAAGATTGAAGTAGAATTGTGACATCACCAGGCCTGAGCTATCTAATGTTGTTCAACACCCAAAATAAGCAAGTTTGTTTTGCCGGAAGAATTGCAGAAATAGTGAGAGAAAGTGGAAGAGGTAGGGTTGGTATATTGAAAAGAGTGAGACGGCGTGATAGAGATGAGAGAGAGTAAAGGACAGAGACAGAGTACGTATATACAGAGAAGGTAGCAGCTGGTTTTGGGTTTGGCAGGTTCTAGTTTGTAGAAACACAAAAACTGCCCATGGTTTTGCTTTTTATTTTTGGAAGCAAAACTGATAACCCACAGGTTTTAATCAAAACTGAGGCACGCACTCATTTCTAAAGTCTAAACGATCGCCCACATGATCCCATCTCATAAAACCACGACTGCGCACCGCTTTGACTGCCGAACTCTCGTATAAATTATTTTACTGGGCATGTCAATTAAATTGAGGCTCTCCGTATAAATTTTTGAGTATTTGACTCAATTTTTTTATTTTAATATCTTTTGGATTAAGATTTTACCGATTTTATATAGCTATTTCAATTTGTATAAGATCTTAAAGGGTAAAATAGTTAATTTACATGTTCAATATATTTGACTGTTAATTTTTTATAGTATAAGATTCTAAAAATAAAATATTCTATTTATAGATATTATAAGATTAGTTAAATAGTAAATCTCTTATGTACATATAAAGTTGTAAGTTCAAGTTTTCTCTAAACTTAAAAAAAAACCCTAAAGTTATATATACTTCAACAAAAAAATGGTCAATTTATGTATTCGATACCTTTGATTGTTAATTTTCGTTATTTTGCTATTTGTGTGAGGTTTTAAATGGATAAATGGATAATTTTCATATTCAGTAGATACCATTAATTTTCTTTATTTGCTAGGTGCAATTGGCACACCCCGACAAAACTATTTATACCCAATTTTTTTTTAAAATTTTGATTTAATTAAATAAAATTTAATGTTTTAATTTATTTTTTTAATTTATTTCCAAACCTACCATTTTTATTTATTTTTCAAACTTCAAACACCCTATCTCTAATCTCTATATACATCTCTCTCACCTCCGGTAAACGATTTACTTTTTTCTTCTTATTTCTCCTTTTTTTAAAGTTTCCTTCTTCTATTTCATGGTGGAAAAGAAAAAAGAAAAAAGAAAAAAGAAAAAAGAATAGAGTTACTTCAATACAAAGATTGTTTTGATATCATTCTCAAACAATTCTTACAAATGTTTTATGTCATTTCCAGACAATTCTTTTTTATGTTTGATATCGTTATCATACAATTGTTCTATATGTTTGATATTATTCTCAGACTCTTCCATAATATTTGTTATGTGTCTAAGAAACAAATTTTAACGTTTAATAGTTAAGAAAAAATATAAGTAATGCTACATAACCCAAAAATTTAGTCCAAATTTCAACCCAAATGACATGACAAATGATTTGGTATCACCACACATAAATAACATGAGTAATGCTATATAACCCAAATAATTAACTCAAATAATATGGTAAGTGAGTTGTCATCACCACACACAACGTAGAATGATATGGTTAATGAAAAAATCACTTGCCATGTCATTTGGGTTGAAATTTGAACTAAATTTTTGGGTTGTATAGCATTACTCCACACAACATATAATGATGTTGTTAGAATTGTGATATTTACACCCCTCAAAAATTGTATGTACACCCCAATTTAGTATATTAGTATATTATTGAAAATCCAATATTACCCTTGAGTAAAGTTACTTAAATGATTAAATAGTTTGTAGGTACACACAAATAGTTATTAATTGATTGACTGAAAAAAAGGAAAAAAGAAGTTTCCTATTAATTGTTTGGTAAATAATAAAAACATTTCTATTTTATCAAACCCTAACTTCTATTTTAAATACTAATTTCAATTTCTTTTAAAGAATACAAATTGATTGAGTTGACCAACAATTTACAGTCATAATTGAGTGAAACAAAATCAATACAAACAAAAAACTTTCGTAGAAATAGAGTAATTGAGATATGTTTTTGTGTGTTGAGAGCTAGTAATTTTTCAATTCAGTAGAATTAGAGAATTTTAATATTAATTTTTTTTAAATTAATTCAATGATAATATTTTTTTTTCAAACAATTTTTTAGTGACATCAAATGTTTTTACAAGAGTTAGAATATTTTTTTAAAGAGAAATTATTTATTTGAATAAAAAGATATAAAATAATAAAATTTTAAATAAATCTGATTAGATAACAAAATAGTGTGATGTGCTAATGAAAATATAATATAATTAAAGTAAAGAAAGGGTATTTTTGTTATTAAGTGAGGTTTATTTACTAAACATAGACTTTTAAAATATTTTAAGGGTGTACTTACGAAAGGGGTGTGTACATACAGTTTTTGAGGGGTGTCAATATCGCCACTCATGTAGTTAATGAAAAAACAACTTACCACATCATTTGGTTAAAATTTAAACTAAATTTTTGGGTTGTGTAGCATTAGTGAAAAAAAAAATCAAGAAAGTGGGTTTTTCTTTTTGGGAAAAGGAAGGTGGGGTTGTAATAGATTTACTTTGTAGAAGATTTTTTTTCCTTAAATTATATGTCTCTAAGTAATTTTGATATAAAAAAAAAAGAATACTACATAAATAGATCAGTAAGGATACGTCAGTAGCACCCTTCTTTGTTAAGGTTTTAAAGGGCAACATATAATTTTTTTAATATTATTACTCAATTCAAAGTTTTATTGTATACTGCATCATTTTTTACATAGCTATATAACTATATCATAAATTAATTGTGACATCTTATATAAATTGAATAATTGAAAATGAAAATTACTTGATGAGATCAAGAATATAACTTTTTGAAAGAATAAAAAAAAGTTTTAGAAAAGTAAAAGTATTTGTCAAAACCGTTGTACTTTTCTGCCCCTTTAATAAAACCGTTGAGATAAAACACCCTATAAAAACTATTAAGTTCATCACCATTATCCCCAGATTCGATCTCCACCGTCAATCTCAGAGATGGAGGATGGAGATAATTAGAATAAAAAGGCAAAAAGAAAAAAAAATCAACAACTCATCACTTTTATAGTGTAATCACAATAACAACACCAACCAAAGAAATTCAAACCTAGATAACTTCAGCACCATCATCAACAAAATCAAACATATAAACTCTGAAATAAAATGTTTTCTAAATCCATAATAAAAATACTTAAGTAAATACTAAACCTGGTAGTCTTTTCTTTAACACTCAATATTTTCATGTAAATCTATCATGCCCACAAAAGATTGATGAATCAATTCTCGTTTTCAATCTTCATCCCCAAATCAAAACAAACCAACCACCACAAACCCATCCACATGCCCGAACCCCACCAACCCACCTTGAATCCTTACTGAGACCACCATTATCACCATCAATCTCAGAAACCTTAATCCCCAAATCCAATCACCAACAAATCCCTAACCCCCAAATACCACTAAATCCCTAACCTCAAAATCCAACAACCTCCACCACTAGCGTAAATCTTTTCTCAACAGAGGAGTTTAACGCTCAAGTCCTAGCCGGTGGCCAACCGGATTGGATCAAATATGGAGGGAAAGAATAGAGTGAGAAACGGGAAAAGAATATAGAGAGAAACGAGAAAAGAAGAAAGTCGATCTCCTATCAACAGAAGAGATCACCGCTTCTCTCCAACACCGGATTGAAGAAGATGGAGAGATTAGAGAGCTCGGAGAGAGAAAGAGAGAGATCATAGAATGTTACAATGTTACCCTTTGAGTCAACTTCAACATAATGGTCAACCGGATATTTTAACAGAAAATGTAACAGTAAGAGGGATTGTGACGAATACTTTTACTTTTACTTTTAGGGGGCAAAATGGCTGTTAATAGCAAAATTCGGTTAGGGACCAAAGAAGAATTTTTCACTTCCCAGTCTTCCCGTAAGGGTCCAAATTCGGGCTTGTATGACGGGGTATCAAGGTCTCCGAGGTCGAGCTACCACGCGATCCTACAAAATCAAGGCGAGGCCGCCCATACCATCTGAGCATCTCGCACGTTTTTAGGCTTACCAAGTAAAGCCTGACGAAACCATGCCAAGCTCTTTATACCAGGATAAAGCCCGAAGCTAGGTCGACGTGAAAGGACCTGGGTCCCCCGACATCAAGGTATCTCGTGACACTCTCCTAGAGCTTGCTACTATCTCTACTTTCACTAGGAGACCTTCAAGGTGCCGAACTTGTCTTGCAAAGGCCCTCCTGCCTCGACGAGGTATAATCTTGACCTGTATGAGCATTAAAGAAAGAAGCCCGTAAAGCCTCATCGACACCAAAAGAGCCAAGATCCACTGTAGATCCTGGTATGGTTGAATCAAGTAGCAAGAGCAGTGCTCGAGCGTACCTCTCCACTCTTCCAGAAGCGAGCCAATGTCGTCTGTTTATGGCAAATACCTTACCAGGGCCTGCTAGCCAAGCCCGCAACCCCACTAGAAAGCCTGCATAATTAGGTCAAGCTCCATGATAAAGCTCGACGTAACTAAACCAAGCTCCCAACTACAAGGTTGGAACCCAATGGGATATTTTGCCTCTAAAATGGTTAGCATAAGCTCCATGGGAAAACCAGTATCTAGCTCTGTGACAATCGAGAGGTCCCCGGGGGACCCCGCCAGTGTACTGGATCCTAGGGTACCTCGCCCTCAAGGAATATCAAATGTCACCTCGGGTAACCTCTATGAAGTACCTCTCCAAAGTGACATACAGAACTAGAGCTCTCCTCTCGGCAACGTAGGAAGAGAGGATTGACTTCCATGACATTTAAAGTACCATTAATGAGGTCAACCACATTAATGGAGGCAGTCAACCCAGTTAATGACATGATCAACACCATTAATAAGAGAATATTCAACTCTTTAATGGCCATAATTAGTGAAAGAGCCCAAAGAGGAAACAAATACCTTTTCCTCCAAGATATCCTCCACAACCAATTATTGGGGGTCAACTATAACAGAAAATCCCGCCTATCAAGGAAGGAAGAGTCCGAAGAGTAAACAATCATATATTCTCAGAGATAATAGCTACAAGCCGATCAACTACATTAAAGAAAGGATCATATTCGATAAGGAAACAAAGACTAATTGAAGAATCTCGGACTTGCACGCCAAGATGGTCATCATGTATAAATATGCCTGTAAAAGGCATATTGAGGCTGGCTCCGATCAATAACAGAAGACACATGCTTCGTTAAAGTTCTCTCTACATCATCATTGTATGGGTACCCCGACCGGGAAAATATCGGTCTACATTCGACCACCATTGTAAGCTCTCTGGAGCAACTACGTTGTATTACTTCACCATCCTTGTAAGCTCCCCAGAGCATTATTTGATATATACATAAGGAAGGGTATTCCTCTTTCCTCCGGATACTGCCTTGGGGTTTTTCAGCATGTGATCACTCGTGATGCTTTTCCCCCCCTTGGTCAATCCACCTCCATCTACTTAAGACTTGTGTATTTCCTATTATCTTTTGTTTTACGCATGTGTGTATGCGGGCTAGGAACCGACCTCATTGAACCTAGCTGTCTAATCTTTCTTACATGAGAGGAACCGAATCTAGATTCCTACCCTGCTGGACCTAACGCTCTTATCCTCTCATCTATACGCCAAAGTCGCACACCAAAATGAAGAGAAACCGCCCAGATCAGTTGGAAGGGAGTCGAGGAGCTCTCATGTATCCTCTCTATGGAAGAAATAGAGCTCTCCGACACTGGAGCTAGATAAGCCCCCCTCTTATTTGCTATCGAGGTCGAGGTATTATAGGAAGCAATCGGGCTCTAGAATCAGGCTCTGGGTACTAGGACGGGCTCCGACCTCGACCAAGGAACAAGGTCCAAGATCATCCCCTTTGCATCAGCAAGGGAACCTCGACCTCCCCAGCTCCACTTCATAAGCACGAAGCCCTTCGGGCGGGATGGCTTGTCTCCTACCTCCGATTTCATCCTTCTTCATATTCATACAAGATCAGGTCAGGTATCAACGGTACCGACCCCGGCCACCACTTTCGCGGTAGTGGTCTCAAGGGCGTTAATAGGGATTTCTCATCCTAAACAAATTTTCCTTTAACACTTTCTGGCGTCGTCTATGGAAAGTTTTCATACCCCTTTTGAGAGCCTCTATGTCTCTACATGAGTATCATTATACTTTCGAGGTAACATATTCATTATTCATGGAGTACCATTTACTATATACAATGTCTTTTCTCCATACTTGTCTATATCACCTATGCATTGCATGTGGTGCTCATTTTATCATTTAAGGAGTTTCGTTCATTGTGGAGAAAATATGGTACGTGGGATTTCTGGTGGAACCAGTTCATTATGCTACTCCTATAAAGTGAACCTGCTCAGATAATCATGGAGCTCCAATACAGTAGCTCCCTACTTGAAGATCTCTTATATAGCTGAACCATTCTGATACATCGAGAGCTCTTATACAGTAGAACTGCACCTCTCCTGCTTTGTTACAGAAGATTTGCTCTGCTATTGGTAGACCTCTTATCCAATAGATTCGTGGGACTTGGACCTGGTCATACGGGACCCTTCATGTCACCGTATCCACCCTTCAGAAGCTCCTAGGTAATGGTAGCAAATCGACTCATGAATCTAAGAAACTAACTCAGCTGTGTAGCTTCAAGAGCAGCACGACCAGTAGAAGATTAGTGGTTCCACGCCTCGCGCACCAAGCCTGTCAATGCCCAAGTGAGCCATTGAACTCTCGATTCATTCCAGTAGAGTCCAAAGCTCTCTCTCAGTTGCTGGGGACTTCTAAGATCCCGAGTATGCATTTGAACCAGTACTTTTATGGCTTCGCTCCATGTTTACCGGGCTATTCACTGCCCTAGCAAGCCACAAAAGTTCAATCCGATCGAGGAGCTCTCAGAAGCTTCCCACATTTGGTAAGGCCACATACGTGCCTAAGCAAGCTTCGAGAGCGATAGCATCGCTACAAGACCGATGGCTTCGCTCTGTATGTACCGGGTCATTCATCGCCCTAGCAAGCCATCGAAGACCGATCTGATCGAGGAGAGCCCAGAAGTTTCCCACTCTTGGTAAGGCCTCCTACATGCCTAAGCTAACCTCTGGAGCAGCAGTCTCACTGTAAGGCCAATTGGCTCCTCACTTCTTATACTGGGCCGGTCAATGCCCAGTTGAGCCACTGAGCTCCTATTTCTTTCCAGCATGGTCCAGTGCTTCATTTTAATTGCAAGGGACTCCAAAGACCCCAAGCATGCTTCTGGACCAGTACCAGACCGGTGGCTTCATGTTTACCAGGCCATTCACCGCCCTAGCAAGACACCGAAGCCCGATCTGATCGAGGAGAGTCCAGAGGTTTTCCACTCTTGGTAAGGCCTCGTACATGCCTAAGTTAACCTCTGGAGCAGCAGCTTCACTGTAAGGCCAAGTGGCTCATCACTTCTTATACTAGGCCGGTCAACGTCCAGTTGAGCCACTGAGCTACTATTTCGTGCCAACATGGTCCAGAGCTTCATTTCAATTGCAGGGGACTCGAAAGACCCCAAGCATGCTTCTGGACCAGTACCAGACCAATGGCTTAATGTTTACCAAGCCATTCACCGCCCTAGCAAGCCACCGAAGCCTAATTCGATTTAAGAGGTCTTAGAAGCTTCCCCTATTTGGTAAGGCCACCTTCGTGCTTAAGCAAGATTCTAGAGCAGTAGCACCGCTACAAGAATGGTGGCTTCACTCTATATTTACCGGATCATTCATCGCCCTAGCAAGCCACCGAAGCCCGATCTGATCGAGGAGAGCCCAGAGATTTCCCACTCTTGGTAAGGCCTCAACATGCCTAAGCTAACCTCTGGAGCAGCAGCCTCACTGTAAGGCCAAGTGGCTCCTCACTTCTTATACAGGGCCAGTCAATGCCTAGTTGAGCCACTGAGCTCCTATTTCGTTCCAGCATGGTCCAGAGCTTTATTTCAATTGCAGGGGACTCTAAAGACCCTAAGCATGCTTCTGGACCAGTACCAGACCTGTGGCTTCATATTTACTAGGCCATTCACCGCCCTAGCAAGCCATCGAAGCCCGATCCGATCGAGGAGGTCTCAGAAGCTTCCCCCATTTGGTAAGGACACCTACGTGCCTAAGCAAGCTTCTAGAGCAGTAGCACCGCTACAAGATCGGTGGCTTCACTCTATATGTACCTTGTCATTCATCGCCCTAGCAAGCCACAGAAGCCAGATCTGATCGAGGAGAGCCCAGAGGTTTCCCACTCTTGGTAAGGCCTCCTACATGCCTAAGCTAACCCCTGGAGTAGTAGCCTCACTGTAAGGCCAAGTGGCTTCTCACTTTTTATACAGGGCCGGTCAATGCCCAATTGAGCCACTGAGCTCCTGTTTCGTTCCAGCATGGTCCAGAGCTTTATCTCACTTGTTGTGGGCTCCTTGAAATCCCAAGTATGCCTCTAGACCGGTACCAAACATGTATCCCATCTCCATTCATATAGGATCATCCAATGCTTAAGTGAGTCACCACTCATCCCGGAGAGGTCCAAAGTCTTCTCTCCATTGCGGGAAACTTCTAAAATCCTGAGCATGTCTCTAGACAGTTACTAGGCCGGTGTCTCCTCTCCACTTGTATGGGGCCATTCCTCGCCCTAGCGAGCTACCTTGGTCCTGATCTACCTCTCTAATTCAAAGGTAGGCAGACTTGAACCCCCTCATGTGTCTACAGCAGCAGAGGACTTCAAGGTAGTTCCTACCTAAACACGACTAGACATGAAAGCAGAAATGGGAACCAAGTCCTCCTCATCATCTGCGCATCCATAATATCAATAATTTCATGCTTTAGTCAGAGCGGACCCAGGTAACTCTCAACTTTCTCTGTGAACTATTCAAGGTATCCATCCTCCAATGATGATCAGGTCAGAGGGAAGAAGAGCTTGAGCTGCCTAGCAACCAACACAGAAGCGTCATTCAACAAATAAAGCTTGCTCTCATAGATTATCATACCGATGGCTCCTCTCCATTTGTACGGGGCTTTCCAATGCCCTAGTGAGCCATCAAGGTCTCCATCCATTCGAGGAGCACCCAAAGGTTCTGATTAGTTCACAGTGGGGTCTCGAGCTCGATTACGATTATTGAAGACTCTTATCTACCCCAAGCGGACTTCCAAACCGGTTATATCACTTAGGGACTAGAAGCTCAATATTTTCTCAGTATTCCAGTGTGAGGGGTAATGACCCTAGCGTGAGACAATTTCCTCTAGTTCGTAATAAAAAGCGTCTTTTACAGAGAGCCATTCTACTATCTACACTCATAATGCAGATCATCTCAAGAGATTCTACTTGTTAAAAAAAAACTCCTAGAGCGAGACTGGTTATCAACCGACACCACCATGCATTGATACAACTTCGTATTAGCTCGTCATGAGTTTGCATGTCTTTCGATTCGGGTATCCGTAGTAAATCTCATGTGATCACCGTCACCAGGAGAGCTACCCCGCACTCTCGATACTGTAGACCGAATCAAATCTTTCCAGGAGGATCGCCATTACCAGGAGAGCTACATATCACTACTGATGCTCTGGACTGGATCGAATCCCTCCAGGAGGATCATCTTGACTAGGAGAGCTAGATAGCCCTCCTAATGCTCTGGACTAGATTAATCCCTCCAGGAGGATCACCATAGTATTTCGAAACTGATCTCTTAATGACCAGAGGCTGGTCGGGGAAGCCCCCTCACTACCTCTGATGCCTCGGCCGGGCACCACCCCCCGCCAAGAAAGGTCTGAGTGTAAGATCATAGTTGCCATCCAGATCTCGAGACCAGGAATTGATGCCTGGGTTGGGTGACCTTCCCCAAGAAGGATCTGAGTGTAAGAGCATAGTTGCCATCCATATCAAAATACTAGGATATAGCTAGATAGCGCTCCTGATGCCTTGGTCGGGCTACGACCCCCAAGAAGGGTCTGAGTGTAAGAGCATTGTTGCCATCAAGAACTTGATACCAGGATATAGCTAGATAGCGCTCCTGATGCCTTGGTCGAGCTACGACCCCCAAGAAGGGTCTGAGTGTAAGAGCATAGTTGTCATCCGGATCAAAATACTAGGATATAGCTAGATAGCGCTTCTGATGCCTTGGTCGAGCTATGACCCCTAAGGAGGGTCTGAGTGTAAGAGCATATTTGCCATCCGGATCAAAATACCAGGATATAGCTAGATAGCGCTCATGATGCCTTGGTCGGTCTACGACCCCCAAGAAAGGTCTGAGTGTAAGAGCATAGTTTCCATCCAGATCAAAATACCATGATGTAGCTAGATAGCGCTCCTGATGCCTTGGTCGGGCTACGACCCCCAAGAAGGGTCTGAGTGTAAGGGCATTGTTGCCATCAAGATCTCAATACCAGGATATAGCTAGATAGCGCTCCTGATGCCTTGGTCGGGCTACGACCCCCAAGAAGGGTCTGAGTGTAAGAGCATAGTTGTCATCCTGATCAAAATACCAAGATATAACTAGATAGCGCTCCTGATGCCTTGGTCGGGCTACGACCCTCAAGAAGGGTCTGAGTGTAAGAGCATAGTTGCAATATGGATCAAAATACCAGGATATAGCTAGATAGCGCTCCTGATGCCTTGATCGGGCTACGACCCCCAAGAAGGGTCTGAGTGTAAGAGCATAGATGCCATCTGGATCAAAAGACCAGGAAATAGCTAGATAGCTCTTCTGATGCGTTGGTCGGGCTACGACCCCCAAGAAGGGTCTGAGTATAAGAGCATTGTTGCCATCCAGATCTCGATACCAAGATATAGCTAGATAGCGCTCCTGATACCCTGGTAGGGCTACGACCCCCAAGAAAGATCTGAGCATAGGAGCATAGTTACCTGCTAGATCACGATATCAGAACAACCAAAAGGTCATCCTGTTGCCTTGGCCGGGCCAATCCCGTTAGGAAGGATCTAGATGGCATAGATGCCTACCAAAATCATTTCACCTGCTCGTCTAAGTACCGTGATTTCTAAAAAAATTAACTCTAGGTATCCATATTAACCACAGAAGCTTCATTCTACATGATCAAGCAATAAGCTCATTTATTTTGCAGGAATGAATAGTACCCCAGTTCTCTAAGCCAATCACTGGGAACGATACTGGTTACCAATAAAAAGGGTCAAGCAAAATTCTTCATGTAGTTCAAGATCTAGACTCCAACCCCAAATACTTACCGGTGTTCAAGTCAGAGGGGATTTCTGTTAATAGCAAAATTTAGCTAGGGACCAAAGAAGAATTTTCCACTTCCTAGCCTTCCTATAAGGGTCCAAATTCATGCTTGTACGACGGGGTATCAAGGACCCCGAGGTCGAGCTACCACGTGA
This sequence comes from Dipteronia dyeriana, assembly GCA_032871835.1. Lineage (NCBI taxonomy): Eukaryota > Viridiplantae > Streptophyta > Magnoliopsida > Sapindales > Sapindaceae > Dipteronia > Dipteronia dyeriana. The sequence goes on from CM065297.1 coordinate 19,267,014, forward strand.
TCCTACAGGACCAAGGTGAGGCCGCCCACACCATCTGACCATTTTTCAAAAATAAAGGCTTACCAAATAAAGACTGACGAAACCGCGTCAAGCTCTTTATACCAGGATAAATCCCGAATCTAGGTCGACGTAAAAGAACCTGGGTCCCCCGACATTAAGGTATCTCGTGACACTCTCCTAGAGCTTGCTACTATCTCTACTTTCACTAGGAGACCTTCAAGGTGCCGAACTTGTCTTGCAAAGGCCCTCATGCCTCGTCGAGGTATAAACTCGACCTGTCTGAGCATTAAAGGAAGAAGCCCGTAAAGCCTCATCGTCACCAAAAGTGCCAAGATCCACTGTAGATCCTGGTATGGTTGAATCAAGTAGCAAGAGCAATACTCGAGCGTACCTCTCCACCCTTCCAGAAGCGAGCTAAGGTCGCCTGTTTATGGTAAACACCTTACCAGGGCCTGCTAGCCAAGCCCGCTACCTCGTTATATAGCCTGCATAATTAGGTCAAGCTCCATGATAAAGCTCAACGTAGCTAAACCGAGCTCCTAATTACAAGGTTGGAACCCAATGGGATATTTCACCTCTAAAATGGTTACAACAAGCTTCATGGGAAAACCAATATCTAGCTCTGTGACAATCGAAAGGTCCCCGGGGGACCCCGCCAATGTACTGGATCCTAGGGTACCTCGCCCTTAAGGAATACCAAATGTCACCTTGGGTAACCTCCATGAAGTACCTCTCCAAAGTGACATACAGAACTAGAGCTCTCCTCTCGGTAACGTAGGAAGAGAGGATTGACTTCCATGACATTTAAAGTACCATTAATGAGGTCAACAACATTAATGGAGGCAGTCAACCCAGTTAATGACATGATCAGCACCATTAATAAGAGAATATTTAACTCTTTAATGGCCATCATTAGTGAAAGAGTCCTGTTGACGGGAAATTTGCTCGAGATGAGAAATTCCAATTAACACACTCGAGACCACCACCACGAAAGCGGTGGCCGGGGTCGGTATCGTTGGTTTCCGACCTGTTTAAGAGAGAGACGAGTGGTAATAACAGTAAATGGGAGCTGTATTATTGACATATTGCCTTAAGATGCAAATAACTTTCTTGTTTGCTCACAATCTCTCGGAGGAGTAAGGGGTGGCAACTCGGTGCCTGTTGAATAATGGAGATGAAGGTAACCGTGTCCTGAAATCAGAATTAAGGCCTTCTTTCTATGTGTATATCTGTTGTTTATGATTTTCTGTATGTTGCTCGATTTATCTCAGTTGTCTCCTTTTTCTTTGTCTGTGTTCATCTACAAATATCGTCCAAGTAGGTTTCAATTTCGTAAATACTTGTCGTGATCCCATGAATCCGTTCCCTCCTTATCATGCGTGATTTGTCATTTGAATTTGAATTGTTTCTGGATTCGATGATACGGTTGACGAAGATAAGTTTGTGCCTTATTTGAATTATACTCTTGACGTGCATGTGAACATTTCGTAGACACGATCCCATGTGCGCTCATGCCATGAATCTTCATGGAGGTCATCTTGCCAGCCGCCATTTGCCCTGTAGAGCGAGGTAGACCCCTGCTATGGCTCTGTTCCTGGAAGCTTAAAATGGATTTTCCTTGATCCGTGGGGGCCTGAGGTGTTCTTGTAGACCCTCCTAGAAGGTAGCTGGGGTAATGCAGACTTAGGCATGATTCCTCCTTTATGCCCAACTAGGACAGCGGGCTTCTGGAGAGGTTGGCGGGCTTCTTTCAGATGTCTCTTAAGCTGAGAGACTTCCCTTGGCATTTACAGGGCGGTTGTGGGACTTGACCTCAGAGCCGAGGTTCCCCGATAGATGGCCTGGAGAAGCCTGGTTTCCAGTGCTCTTGTGGGGGCTCGTCTCTGTCGCGCTTGGCTTATCTTTTGGTAACTTTGAAGCCAAACCGGCCTTCCCTGCTCCTGTGGGGTGGCTTTACGGTCCTTCCGGGCTTTATGAGTGTCGATTTGACCCCTGGCCAAATTTTCCTATTAAAAGAAGTCCCCTCTGACTTGAACACTGGTGTTAGAGTTGGGGTTGGAATCAGATTCCTTGTTTAATTGAGAAAGTTTTTCGCCATAAAGATAATTAATGAGAGCAAAATTTTCTCATTAATTACCCAACATTTTGAATTTGAAACTGAGTGTTATTCGAAGAAAAACGACTGCAATACGGCGGTGATCTTCTCTAGGATATAGCCTATAGACCTCTATTTAAGCCCGGCCTGCCCGTCAGTTTCTCCATTCTTTCTCAAATCTCAGACTTTCAAATTTATTCTTCCCCGTTTTCTCTGCCGAAATCTTCCACTTGCTTTCTCACCTCTTTTTCCCATCAATGTCGACTTCCACAGATAGTGTTGATGCCTTGGTGGAGGGCTCCAGGGGCCCTAACCTAGCTCATCTTAAACAGGTGCGAGGGATTTCAAGTGACGAGGAATTCTCCCCACTCCACCAGCGCCGCCGTTCTAAATGGAATGCTTTTAAATGTTCTGGCTTTTCGAACCGGCCTGACAATCCTCTAAACCTAGTCGATGAAAACTCTGACGTCGGGGAGAGGTTAGATGCGGCTGGGAGGGCTCAAGTCACAGTGGCAGAGCTTCCTCCAGTGATAACTCTTCCTTTTGAACCCAGGGTCATCCCTGACTCTACTGTGGACCCTCAGTCGATCGGCTGTCTACGGGACAAGTATGATATTCATGATACCGTTTCTCTGACTGTCCCCCACCGGAACTATAATGTTTTTAGCCCGCCCAAAGGTGTGCTCCCTATCCACGTCACGGATTTTGAGAGCGGGTGAGACTCCCTCTTCACCCCACCCTTCGACGGGCTCTTAATGCTCATCAGATGGCTCTACTTCAACTGACGCCTGGCTTCTGGAGGCATCTAATCTGCTTTATGGTATTGTAGAGGGAGCAATACGAGCTGAGCGACGTAACTAAGGAGCCCGGGGCTGAGGAGCTCGCCTTCCTTTCCCAGATTGGTAGCCTGGCAGGAGTTCCACCAAGCCAATTCTATGCCAAGGCTAAGAATAGGCTCAATTTTATCGTCACTGGGGCTTCAAAGAAGGACCCCGCTTGGAAGGAAGAGTGGGTACTGGCGAGAGGAGACTGGGGGAGCTACGTCTTCGTCGGCGGGCAAGAGCTCGAGGTTCCTACGGCTTTTAGTGACAAACCCACTTGGGGTAGGGATTCCTTGCCCGATGAGTCTGAAGCCTTGCTAAAGACCATCCTAGCTCGAAACTATTTGAATATGAAGTTTCCGAACGTCAACCCCTTCGATCCCTGTAGGGTAAACAGGTACCTGCGAATATTCGATGCTACCCCTCGTAAGTATCTCGATATATTCTTGTTTTTTCTTTTCTTTTTTTATTGTTGGAGGGTTCAGTTATGATGATCTTGACTCTTTTATCTAACAGTGTTTGTTGTTGCTCCAGCTTCTCGCGAAGCCTGACAAACTGGGATAGCTCCTCCTCCTTCCAGATCGTCCCCAGGAGCTCTCTCGACTGTTCTGAAGAAGGGGGTGGGGGAGGGGGGGGGGGGGGGGGGGGGGGTCAACCACTAAGGTAGTTTCCATGTTCGTTTCTTCACCCTCTCCTTCCCAAGTGAAGTCCAAGATGGCTCTACTGGCATCTCAGGCTGCGAAGGCTCTAAACCGAGGATGGTCTGCTTCTCAAGTCATCAATAAGTTCGTTCCTGCCCCTCCTCTAGAAGTCACTGCTCCAAATGATGCTCTCCGAGTCTTGCTACCCCTCTCTGTAGATTCGGTTGTATCCTAAGTAGTCGAGATTCCCGGGGAGCCCAATGCCAATTTTTCTGAGGTCGCCTCTTCTCCCCCCATCAGCCATCGAGCTCGGCGGGTCAGAACGATGTCTTGAAACAATTTGTCTCATCTTGTTCAGGCGGTGGGCTTTCTAGGATGACCGTGATGCCAGTGGATATCTTGATCACCAAAGGGTCCGTCCTTTTAGTTGAGGTAATTGTCGCTTTTACTTCTTTATTGATCTGCTTGACTTGTCATTTTCTAACCTGATTTTCCTTTACAGGCTTTCAAGTTTCAGGTGGCCATGGGGCATCAAGTATCCTTCCTCCGTGATCGGGCAGCCAAGGCTGAGGCTGAGGCTGAGGCTGAGGCTGAGGCTGAAGCTGAGCGAGGTCCAAGAGATGACCTCCAGCCAACAGGGAATGGAGACGCAGCTAGCTGAGCTTCAATGCGATCATGAGAGGCTAAAGCGGGCTTTTGTTCAGGAGACTCTCCGGTCGAAGCGGCGGGCTAGCCAGCGAGATGACTGAAGGGGAGAAACAAATGCCCTAAATGCTGAGAACCAAACCTTGCAGGTTTAAATTACCCAGCTTCAAGCCGAAGTGGAAGCCTCCTTTAGCGAGGTGTATTTCTATGCCTCCTATCAGGTCGTAGAGGCTCTCCTTCCTCTATTCGATCTCTCCAGCATTGTCCGCTGGAATAGAGCGGAGGTCATGTTACGGGCAGCAGGGATGTCTCACCCCGAAACTGATAGAGCTTGCCTTTCTGGGGAGGAAGCTAAGAAGAAGTTGGAGGTGCCAGATCTGCCCCCTAATGTTCTAGCCTTTCCAGCATATGGTCCCGGTGAATCCTCAGAGGGGGTTCATAACGAGGAGCTAGAAAGAGGCTTTACAAAAGCCTGAGATCCTCCTGCAGTGCTCTCAGAAATAGGGTCAACAGAAGGCGGGACCGTACCTAAGTCGGCGACCAGCCTTTTTGATGCAACATTTCCTCCTGAAGTTATGGCAGTGATTATTGAAATTATGGAGGAAGATCATGTTGACCCCGATGAGGCCGGGGATGATCCCCATGAGGAAGTGAAGGAAGCGGTAGATGCAGCTGATCAGGATGAGCTGCGACAGGAGAGGGGAGCATGGGGCGAGGTCTATTCTGTGGAGGAGGAAGCTGAAGGCCCTCAGAAAGACGAATAAGCTTGAGTTCTTTTCCATGTGATTTATTTTGAATGCTCGAAAAAGGGGTGGGCATCCCATCTTTAACTGTGTTTGATCTCTTATATTTTTTTCCTTTGTAGCCCGAAACAAGGGATTGTGCCCCCCTTGCTTGTAGTAGCCTTGTTGGGGGATAGGCTCCCTTACTTGATAATAAAAGTTTAATCTCAGATCTAAATCTTGCTTCCATGTACTTGCTTGATCGGCCAGCTTTTATATTGAAGCGAGCTATCTTTGGAAAAAATTAAGATAAGAAAAACAAGTTATTGGCATTGAGCCCCCATACCAATGGAACTCCTAGCTCCACTTCTTCAGCTGACAGTCCCCTTGTTTGATTGTGGGTTTGCTGTAGTAAGTAACCCTGTATCAAGGAGAGCTAGTAAAATAACAAGAGCATTTAGAGTTTAAGTAAGTCGAGCCCTCCATCCCTGAGCCCCTTTGGGAGGTTGTAGCCAGAGTAGAACATTAAGTAGAGAATTGTTTAGTCCCTTCATAGGCCCGGGATCAGGAGGGCTTCCGGCTTTCAAGCTCGATTCCTTCTTGGGGGTGGTAGCCCGACCAAGGCATCAGGAGCGCTATCTAGCTATTTCCTGGTCTCGAGATCTGGATGACAACTATGCTCTTACACTCAGACTCTTCTTGGGGGTGGTAGCCAGACAAAGTCATTAGGAGCGCTATCTAGCTATTTCCTGGTCTCGAGATCTGGATGACAACTATGCTCTTACACTCAGATCCTTCTCGGGGGAGGTCACCCGACCAGGGCATCAGGAACGCTATCTAGCTATTTCCTGGTCTCGAGATCTGGATGGCAACTATGCTCTTACACTCAGATCCTTCTTGGGCGAGCATTATTGATATGGAAGATGGAGTACAATACTGTCAGAAAATAAAAAGAAGCTAGTCGGAGGTTGCCTGCTCCTGAGTCCCCCGTTCAAGGGTAGAATTTCCTTAGGTGATCCGCATTCCAAGTATGGTCGATGAGTCGGCCATCCATATCCTTGAGCTTGTACTCCCCATTACGGATCACCATCTTTATTAGGTAAGGTCCTTCCCAGTTGGGCTTTAGGACCCCGTCTGACCTCTTCTTTGTGTTCAACATCACTTTCCTGAGGACCAGATCCCCTTCTTTGAAGCTTCTGGTTTTAACCCTCTTGTTGAAGTACCTGGCAATCCTTCCTTGGTAGATTGCTACCTTTTCAAGTATTTGATCTTGCTTTTTCTCTAGGAGGTCTAAACTAGCTCTAGAGCTGCTGGGGTAGCCGACACTGCGTAGCATTTCCTAGCTGCCTGCTGATCACCCTGAACCTCTCCCACATTGTCTCATACCGGGAACTTCAGCATATTATGGTAAATAAACAGGACCCCTTTTAGGGATGATAGGAATGGCCTCCCTAATATTTCGTTGTAAGTTGACAGGGTATCCACCACCACGAAGTCGGTCATGATGTTTTGTTGGAGAGGTGCGGCTCTGATGATAACTGGTAGGATTTTTGATCCTACGGGTGTGATGGAATCCCCATTGAAATCGTATAATGGAGTAGTACAACTGTTGTAGCACTATTGCTTCAAGTTTAGTTTCTCCAAAGTGTCTTTAAACAGAACGTCGATGCTGCTACCTGTGTCGACGAGCACGCGGTGCACCATGAAGTTGGCAATTTGTAATGTAATAACCATGGGGTCATCATGTGGCTGCACGATGTTAATGACATCTGCTTCGGTGAAGTTGATTTGAGATAGCTGGGAGGGGTTGGTTGGTCTCTGGTTCACCATGAAGATATCCCGCTCTTCGTCCGTACGAGGGACCTTCTTCGTATGGTTTTTTCTGGAATTGTTGGAGGTACCGGCCAGAGTGGGACCTCCGCTGATAGTGTAAATTACCTAAATCTTTTGCATCAGGTCAGCCTGATCTCTCTTCCTCTTCTCAGCGTGTTCCCGAATCTCGGCTTGGACCTCTTTTCCAGTTTCAATGTTCTCCCTAACTTTTTGTAAGAACTCTATCAAGCATCCTCCCCTTATCAAAGCCTCAATCTGGTTCTGCAGGTTATAGCATTCTGAGGTGTTGTGCCCTACGTCCTCATGAAAATTGTAATATTTATAACGATTTCTTTTATCGGCCGAGACTTTTATGGGAGCGGGCTTCTGTAACAAACTCTTGTCCTGAATAGCGAGTTAGATTGTTTCTGTGGATGCATTTAAGGGAGTGTAATAATCGTACCCCCTCGTATCGTGGGCTATAGGGGCTACTGTTCTGGGAGGTGGTAAAGCTTTCGCTTATCCGGATACCTTTCCGATCTGGGTTAAGGAAGAGGGAAACCATATGTTGACTTATTAGGGGGTTTGTTTCGGCTTTTCTGATCTTGCTCAGGTCTAGGAGCTTCATTCTTTTGTTTACTTTTTGGCTCTCATGTCGTCATGCTCCATCTTGACCTTGAGCTGCTCGTCCACCTTGATCTGCTCCAGAGCCCGATCATAAACTTTCTGGTAGGTTTCCGGAGGTCTCTTGGCAAAAGATCGGAATAGTTTTCCAGCCCATAAGTTTCTCCTAAAGTTGGTGAGGGTTTCTCTCTCGGTGAAGACCCCTATCTTGATGACCTCCTTGTGGAACCGATCGATATAAGCCCGGAGAGTTTCCCCTCTCTTCTGGATCACGTACTGTAGATGAATCGGGTCCTTCAGTCGGGGCTTAACCCCCTGGAACTGTTAGCAGAAATCAGTTGATAATTTGGTGAAGAAATCTACGCTCCCAGCGGATAGTTTCCTAAACCAAGTCATAGCATAATCCGTTAGTGTGGTGGGGAACATCCGACACATAGCGGCCATGGTTATGTTCTGGACCTCCATTTGTTGAACGAAACTCTCTAAGTGGCTCAACGGATCTTCAGTCCCAGAGAACCTGTCAGTTGGCATTTTGAACTTAGGTGGGAGCTTTGCCTCCCGGATCCTTTTGGTGAAGGGGGCATTCATTTCACTTAGAGGATCTTTCTTGTCCTCCTTGTACTTCCTCTTCTTCATCAATTAGACCTCTTTCTGTAGCTCTGCCAACTGGTCCCTTAGTCTCTTGCTTTCGGACTTCCTTGAGTCGATCTCGGATTCCTCACCATCAGATCCCTCTGATGAACTGGTGACCTCTATCTGGTTCCTTCTTTGGAGAGGGCTTACTAAGGGGCTTTGCTGACTTTCTTCATTTCTACCCTAGGCTTCCCTCCTTGAAGTCGTTGGGTAGAGGAGCTCTTCTCGTCCCTGGGGAAGGACATCTACCGCAGATTTGACTTGTCGTTGTTGGTAGCATGACAGCGTTTCGGGAACGTGGGGCATAGGCCTTAGCCTATCCAGGATCAAGGTCGGGAGCCCTGTTCTATTACGAGTTGATTCCCGAAAGGCTGGCCCCAGGCGATCAAATGCGGGTTGCCTAGCCCCAGTCCTGCTTGATTCCCCTTAAGAGACCCATTTGTTGGATAGCTATACCCTCAACGAGTAATCGAAGGCGGACGTTCTCTACAAAGGCCGCCGCTTGTTGGTCAAGCTTGACCTAGCTTCCCAGAGGGGGATCCAAAGCCCGTACAGTTGTTGGCTGGGTGGGAATTTGGCTATGGAGTCCTGATTTTGTCCTTTTCCTCGGAACCTTTCGTGTCGCTATAGCAGATGGTTGTCCCGAGGTGCCCTGCTACCCTTGTGAGGAGCGGAGCTTCATGATGACTTTGAAATAAAGAACTTTTTTAATGTAAAAAGATGGTGGTGTGAGAGGTTCCCCTCAGACGGCACCAGAAAGTGTTGACGGAAAATTCCAGTTAACACCCTCGAGACCACTACGACGAAAACTGTAGCCGGGGTCGGTACCATTGGTTCCCGACCTGTTTAAGAGAGAAAGACGAGTAGTAATAACAGTAAATGGGAGCTGTATTATTGATATATTGCCTTAAGATGCAAATAACTTTCTTTTTTGCTCACAATCTCTCGGAGGAGTAGGGGGTGGCAACTCGGTGCCTGTCGAATAGTGGAGATGAAGGTGACCGTGTTCTGAAATCAGAATTTAGGCCTTATTTCTATGTGTATATCTGTTGTTTATGATTTTCTATATGTCGCTCGATCTATCTCAGTTGTCTCATTTTTCTCTGTCTGTGTTCATCTATAAATATCGTCCAAGCAGGTTTCAATTTTGTAAATACTTTGCTGTGATCCCATGAATCCGTTCCCTCCTTATCGGACGGGATTTGTCATTTGAATTTGAATTATTTCCAGATTCGATGATACGGTTGACGAAGATAAGTTTGTTGCCTTATTTGAATTATACTCTTGACGTGCATGTGAACATTTCGTAGACACGATCCCGTGTGCACTCGTGCCATAAATCCTCATGGAGGTCATCCTGCCAGCCGCCTATTGCCTCGTAGAGCGAGGTAGACCTCTTCTCTGGCTCTGTTCCTGGAAGCTTAAGATGGATTTTCCTTGACCCATGGGGGCCTGAGGTGTTATTGTAGACCCTCCTGGAAGGTTGATAGGGTAATGCAGACTTAGGCGTGATTCCTCCTTTATGCCCAGCATGGACAGTGGGCTTCTGGAGAGGTTGGCGGGCTTCTTTCAAATGTCTCTTGAGCTGGGAGACTTCCCCTGGCGTTTATGGGGCGGTTGTAGAGCTCGACCTCAAATCCCAGGTTCCCCTATAGATGGCCTGGAGAAACCCAGGTTCCAGTGCTCTTGTGGGGGCTCGTCCCTGTCGCGCTTGGCTTGTGTTCTGGTAAATTTGAAGCCAAACCGGTCTTCCCTGCTCCTACGGGGTGGCTTTACGGTCTTTCCGGGCTTCATGAGTGTCGATTGTGGGTGGAAAATTTCCCTTTGACCTCTGGCCAAATTTCCCTATTAACAAGTCCAAAGAGGAAACAAATACCTTTTCCTCCAAGATATCCTCCACAACCGATTGTTAGGGGTCAACTATAGCAGAAAATCCCTCCTATCAAGGAAGGAAGGGTCCGAAGAGGAAACAATCATATCTTCTCCGAGATAATAGCTACAAGCCGATCAACTACATTAAAGGACGGATCATATTCGATAAGGAAACAAAGACTAATTGAAGAATCCCGGACTTACATGCCAAGGTGGTCAGCATGTATAAATATGTCTGTAATAGGCATATTGAGGCGGGCTCTGATCAATAACAGAAGACACATGCTTCGTTAAAGTTCTCTCCACATCATCATTGTATGGGTACCCCGACCGGGAAAATATCGGTCTACATTCGACCACCATTGTAAGCTCTCCGGACCAACTACGTTGTATTACTTCACCATCCTTGTAAACTCCCCGGAGCATTCTTTTATATATACATAAGGAAGGGTATTCCTCATTCCTCTGGATACTGCCTTGTGGTTTTTCAGCATGTGATCACTCGTGATGCTTTTTTCCCCCTTTGGTCAGTCCACCTCCATCTACTTAAGACTTGTGTATTTCCTATTATCTACTGTGTTACACATGTGTGTATGCGGGCTAGGAACCGACCTCATTGGACCTAGCTCTCTAATCTTTCTGACATGAGAGGAACCGAATCTAGATTCCTACCCCGCTGGACCTAACGCTCTTATCCTCTCATCTATACGCCAAAGTCGCACACCAAGATGAAGAGAAACCGCCCAGATCAGTTCGAAGGGAGTCGAGGAGCTCTCATGTATCCTCTTTATGGAAAAAATCGAGCTCTCCGACACTGAAACTAGATAAGCCCCCCTTCTGACTTGCTATCGAGGTCTGGGTATTACAGGAAGCAATCGGGCTCCAGAACCAGGCTCTGGGTACCAGGACGGGCTCTGACCCCAACCGAGGAACAAGGTTCAGGATCATCCCCTTTGCACCAGTAAGGGAACCTCGAGCTCCCCAGCTCTACTTCATAAGCACGAAACCCGACGGACGGGATGACTTGTCTTCTACCTACGATTCATCCTCCTTCATATTCATACAAGATCATGTCAGGTATCAACGGTACCGACCCCGGCCACCACTTTCACGGTAGTGGTCTCGAAGGCGTTAATAGGGATTTCTCATCCTAAACAAATTTCCCGTTAACAATGGCTATTATGCAAAATATAGAGGAAGATTTACCAATAAGTCATAATATGGGGGGGAAATGATTCTTTCCCTAATTATTTATATATTACTTATTAATTAATTTATTAAATAATGGACGGAGGAAGTCTAGATTATCTCTACCAATGAAAACATTTTTAAAAGAAAAAAAAAGACAATTTTAAATAAATGGAGGCAAATGATCAGATAATCTCTTGAATCTTCAATCTCCTTATCTCCTCATCAGTTTTTTCTTTTTCTAATCTTTTCCCATTAGTTTCAAATTAAAAAAAAAAACAATTTCAAAAAAAGAAAAGATAAAGAAAAGGAGAAAGATTGGAAAAATCCAGATCTATATTCTCTTTAAGCTCGAAGGGAATCCATCTCAAATGGAAGCCAAGCTGTTGGAGGATGACGACATGAGTGACTCAGTTGCAGGAGGAGCTATCGGTTATCACGGATCACTCCGAGGGGAGGAGCGATCTGCTCCAATAAGAAGCATGCCCTCCACACGATCTCATTCCAATTGCTAGATGAGCAGATCCGCTCCTCATTAGAGCAAGCTGCTCTGATAGCTCCTCCGCGCCGGCGAAGCAGATCCTCCATCGTCACAGTGAAGTTGTTGCATTTTTTTTTCTATTTGTGTTGGTGATGGTGTTTGATGTTAATTTGTTAATGATTTGATGATAAAGGAATAATTGTGAGTTGATGATTATATGTTGATAAAATTGGAAGAGATGTTTGGGTGATGAATATTGGATTTTGGGTAGTGGTGTTAATATGGAGTGGCACGGTTCAACAGGCCCCGCCCGTTTTTGAAAACGGGTCATTCATGGTCTGGCACGCACTGGTGTGCGTGTCAGACTAGGCCAGACCCATTTGCAAAAAAACAGGGCACAACACAGCACGTTGGCCTGCCGTAGGACCGGTCAGCAGGTTTGGTCCGCGCGTGGTCCACAGACCAGCACGTTTGGATTTTTGAATCCATTTATTAAAAATTTACTTTTTTTGGATTTTGGGTTTATTGTTTAGGTTTTTCGGAAAATACAATTATACACCAATTTTTTTTTTTTTGTAAGATAACAATTTAACAATTCAATTATATAAATGTAATTTTTAAATTAATTTGTTTATCTTCTAAAAAAATTAATATTGTTGACGGGAAATTTGCTCGATATGAGAAATTCCAGTTAACACTCTCGAGACCACTACCACGAAAGCGGTGGTCGGGGTCGGTACCGTTGGTTCCCGACCCTATTTAAAAGAGAGGGATGAGTGGTAATAACAGTAAATGGGAGCTGTATTATTGATATATTACTTTAAGATACAAATAACTCTCTTGTTTGCTCACAATCTCTCGGAGGAGTAGGGTGGTGGCAACTCGGTGCCTGTCGAATAGTGGAGATGAAGGTGACCGTGTTCAGAAATCAGAATTTAGGCCTTCCTTCTATGTGTATATCTGTTGTTTATGATTTTCTGTATGTCGCTCGATCTATCTCAGTTGTCTCTGTCGTTCGTTCATTTCGTCTCTGTCTGTGTTCATCTATAAAATATCGTCCAAATAGGTTTCAATTTTGAAAATACTTTGTCGGGATCCCATGAATCCGTTCCCTCCTTATCGGGCGGGATTTTTCATTTCAATTTGAATTGTTTCCGGATTCGATGATATGGTTGACGAAGATAAGTTTATTGCCTTATTTGAATTATACTCTTGACGTGCATGTGAACATTTCGTAGACACGATCCCGTGTGCACTCGTGCCATGAATCTTCATGGAGGTCATCCTGTCATCCGCTTATTGCCCCGTAGAGCGAGGTAGACCCCGGCTTTGGCTCTGTTCCTGGAAGCTTAAGATGAATTTTTCTTGACCCGTGGGGGCTTGAGGTGTTTTTGTAGACCTTCCTGGAAGCTAGCTGGGGTAATGCAGACTTAGGCGTGATTCCTCCTTTATGCCTAGCAAGGACAACGGGCTTCTGAAGAGGTTGGCGTGCTTCTTTCAAATGTATCTTGAGCTGGGAGACTTCCCCTGGCATTTACGGGCGGTTGTGGAGCTCGACCTCAGAGTCGAGGTTCCCCGATAGATGGCCTAGAGAAGCCCGGGTTCCAGTGCTCTTGTGGGGGCTTGTCCCTGTCGCGTTTGGCTTGTCTTCTGGTAACTTTAAAGCCAAACCGGCCTTCCCTGCTCCTACGGGGTGGCTTTACGGTCCTTCCGGGCTTCATGAGTGTCGATCGTAGGTGGAAAATTTCTCTTTTACCCCTGATCAAATTTCCCTATTAACAGAAGTCCCCTCTGACTTGAACACTGGTGTTAGAGTTGGGGTTGGAGTCAGATTCCTTGTTTAATTGAGAAAGTTTTTCGCCATAAAGATAATTAATTAGAGCGAAATTTTCTCATTAATTACCCAACATTTTTAATTTGAAACTGAGTGTTATTCGAAGAAAAACGACTGCAATACGACGGTGATCTTCCCGAGGATATCGCCCATAGATCTCTATTTAAGCCCGGCATGCCCGTCACTTTCTTCGTTCTTTCTCAAATCTCAGACTTTCAAATTTATTCTTCCCAGTTTTCTCTGCCGAAATCTTCCACTTGCTTTCTCACCTCTCTTTCCCATCAATGTCGATTTCCACAGATAGTGTTGATGCCTTGGTGGAGGGCTCCGGGGGCCTTAACTTAGCTTCTCTTAAGCGGGTGTGTGGGATTTCAAGTGTCGAGGAATTCTCCCCACTCCACCAACGCCGCCGTTCTAACAGGAATGCTTATAAACGTTCGGGCTTTTCGAACCGGCCTGACAATCCTCTAAACCTAGTCGACGAAAACTCTGACGTTGGGGAGAGGTTAGATACGGTTGGGAGGGCTCAAGTCACAGTGGCAGAGCTTCCTCCAGTGATAACCCTTCCTTTTGAACCTAGGGTCATCCATGACTCTACTGTCTACCCTCAGTCGATCTGCTGTCTACGGGACAAGTATGGCATTCCTGATACCGTTTCTCTGACTGTCCCCCACCGGAACTATGATGTTTTTAGCCCGCCCAAAGATGTGCTCCCTATCCACGTCGCAGATTTTGAGAGCGAGGTGAGACTCCCTCTTCACCCCACCCTTCGGTGGGCTCTTAATGCTCTCCAGCTGGCTCCGCTTCAACTGACGCCTGGCTTCTGGAGGTATCTAATCGGCTTTCTGGTATTATTGAGGGAGCAATGCCAGCTGACCGGCGTAACTATGGAGCCCAGGGCTGAGGAGCTCGCCTTCCTTTTCCAGATTAGTAGCCTGGCAGGAGTTCGACGAGGCCAATTCTATGCCAAGGCTAAGAATAAGCTCAATTTTATCGTCACTGGGGCTTCAAAGAAGGACCCCACTTGGAACGAAGAGTGGGTACTGGCGGTAGGAGACTGGGGGAGCTACGTCTTCGTCGGCGGGCATGAGCTCAAGGTTCCTACGGCTTTTAGTGACAAACCCACTTGGGGTCGGGATTCCTTGCCCGATGAGTCTGAAGCCGTGCTGAAGACCATCTTAGCTCAGAACTATTTGAATCTGAAGTTTTTGACCGTCGACCCCTTCGATCCCCGCTGGGTAAACAGGTACATGCGGATATCCGGTGCTACCCCTCATATATCTCGATCTATTCTTTTTTTTTTTTTATTGTTGGAGAGTTCAGTTCTGATGATCTTGACTATTTTCTCTAACAGTGTCTGTTGTTGCTCCAGCTTCTCGCGAAGCCCGACAAGCTGGGTTACCTCCTCATCCTTCCAGATAGTCCCCAGGAGCTCTCTCGACTGCTCCGAATATGGGGGGGTCAACCACTAAGGTAGCTGCCCCATTCGTTCATTCCCCATCTCCTTCCCAAGTGAAGTCCAAGATGGCTCTTCTGGCATCTCGGGCTGTGAAGGCTCTAAACCGAGAAGTGTCTGCTTCTCTAGTCGTCAATAAGTCCGTTCCTGCCCCTCTTCTAGAAATTATTGCTCCAAACGATGCCCCCTGAATCCCGCTACTCCTCTCTACAGATCCGATCGTATCCCGGGTAATAGAGGTTCCCAGTGAGCCCGATGCCGATTTTTTTGAGGTCGCCCCTTCTCTCCCCCACCAGCAATCGAGCTTGGCGGGTCAGGACGAGGTCCTGAAGCAATTTTTCGCATCTTGTCCAGGCGACGGGCTTTCTAGGATGACCGCGATGCCAGTGGACATCTTGATCACCAAAGGGTCTGCTCTTTTAGCCGAGGTAATTGTCGCTTTTACTTCTTCATTGAGCTGCTTGGCTTGTAATTTTCTAGCATGATTTTCCTTTGCAGGCTTTTAAATTTCAGGTGGCCATGGGGCATCAGGTAGCCTTCCTCCATGATCGGACAGCCAAGGCTGAGGCTGAAGCTGAGCGAGCCATGGGGTTGATTGCGCGGGCTCAGACCCTGCTCCAGGAGATGTCCTCCAGCCAATAGGGAATGGAGACGCAGCTAGCTGAGCTTCAATGCGATCATGAGAGGCTGAAGCTGGCTTTTGATTAGGAGACTCTCCGGTCGAAGCGGCGGGCTAGCCAGCGAGATGACTGGAGAGGAGAGGCGAATGCCCTAAATGTTGAAAACCAAAACTTACAAGCTCGAATTACCCAGCTCCAAGCCGAAGTGGAAGCCTCTTTTATCGAGGGGTATTTCTATGCCTTCTATCAGGTTACAGAGGCTCTCCCTCCTCCATTCGATCTCTCCTGCATTGCCGGCTGGGATAGAGTGGAGGTCATATCACGGGCTGTTGAGATGTCTCGCCCTAAAACTGATGGAGCTGGCCTTTCTAGGGAGGGAGTTGGGAAACAGTTGGAATTGCTAGATCTGCCTCCTCCTGTTCCAGGCTTTTCCAGTATCTGGTCCCGGTGAATCCTCGGAGGTTTATAATGAGGAGCTAGAAGGAGGCCTCTCGGAAGCCAGAGATCATCCCTTAGTGCTCTCAGGAATGGGGTCAACAGAAGGCAGAAACGTTCCTGAGTCAGCGACCAGCATTCTTTATGCAGATATTCCTCCTGAAGTTATGGTGGTGATTAATGAAATCGTAGAGGAGGATCCTGTTGACCCCGAGGCAGCCGGGGCTGATCCCCAGGAGAAAGTGGCGGAAGCGGTAGATGCGGCTGCTCAGGATGAGCCACGACTGGAGAGGGGAGTAAGAAGCGAGGTCCATCCTGTGGAGGAGGAAGCTGAAAGCCCTCAGGAAGACGAAGAAGCTTAAGTTCTCTTCCATGTGACCTATTTTGAATGCCCGGAAAAAGGGGTGGGCATCCCATCTTCAACTGAGTTTGATCTTTTAAATTTTTTCTTTTGTAGCCCAGTACCAGGGATTGCCCCCGCCTCCCCCCCCTCCCCCTGCATGATGTAGCCTTGTTGGGGGATAGGATCTTTTACTTGATAATAAAATTTTAATCTCAAGTCTAACTCTGGCTTGCATGTACTTGCTTGATCGTCCAGCTTTTATATCGAAGCGAGCTATCTTTGGGAAAAATTAAGATAAGAAAAACAAGTTATTGGCATTGAGCACCCATACTCCTAGCTCAACTTCTTCAGCTGGCAGTCCCCTTGTTTGATTATGGGTCTGCTGTAGTAAGTGACCATGTATCAAGGAGAGCTAATGGATTAAAAAGAGTATTTAGATTTTAAGTAAATCCAGCCCTCCACCCCCGAGCCTCTTTAGGAGGTTGTAGCCCGAGTAGAACATTAAGTGGAGAATTGTTTAGTCCCTTCTTAGGTTCGGGATCAGGAGGGCTTCCGGGCTTTCAAGCTCGATTCCTTCTTAAGGGTGGTAGCCCGACCAAAACATCATGAACACTATCTAGCTATTTCCTGGCCTGGATGGCAACTATGCCCTTACACTCAGACCATTCTTGGGAGTGGTAGCCCAACCAAGGCATCAGGAGCGCTATCTAGCTATTTCCTAGTCTTGAGATCTGGCTTGCAACTATGCTCTTACACTCAGACCCTTCTTGGGGGTGGTAGCCCGACCAAGGCATCAGGAGCGCTATCTAGCTATTTCCTGGTCTTGAGATCTGGCTTGCAACTATGCTCTTACACTCAGACCCTTCTTGGGGGTGGTAGCCCGACCAAGGCATCAGGAGCGCTATCTAGCTATTTCCTGGTCTCGAGATCTGGATGACAACTATGCTTTTACACTCAGACCCTTCTTGGGGGTGGTAGCCCGACCAAGGCATCAAGAGCGCTATCTAGCTATTTCCTAGTCTCGAGATCTGGATGGCAACTATGCTCTTACACTCAGATCCTTCTTGAGGGTGGTAGCCCGACCAAGGCATTAGGAGGGCTATCTAGCTATTTTCTGGTCTCGAGATCTGAATAGCAACTATGCTCTTACACTCAGATCCTTCTTGGGGGTGGTAGCCTGACCAAAGCATCAGGAGGGCTATCTAGCTATTTCTTGGTCTCGAGATCTGGATGGCAACTATGCTCTTACACTCAGATCCTTCTTGGGGGTGGTAGCCTGACCAAGGCATCAGGAGGGCTATCTAGCTATTTCCTGGTCTCGAGATCTGGATGGCAACTATGCTTTTACACTCAGATCCTTCTTGGGGGTGGTAGCCCGACCAAGGCACCGGGAGCGCTATCTAACTATTTCCTAGTCTCGATATCTGGATGGAAACTATGCTCTTACACTCAGATCCTTCTTGGGGTGGTAGCCCGACCAAGGCATCAGAAGCGCTATCTAGCTATTTTCTGGTCTTTAGATCTGGATGGCAACTATGCTCTTACACTCAGACCCTTCTTGGTGGGGGGTGGTGCCCGACCGAGGCATCATGAGTAGCGAGGGGGCTTCCCCGGCTTACCCCTGGTCTTAAGGCGATAATGTCGAAACTTTCCATGTAGACCCAAATCATTGTAGGACATAGTTGAAAAAGGAGTAAACAGGAAAAGGCAAGCTTTATTGATATGGAAGATGGAGTACAATACTGTCAGAAAAAATAAAAGAAGCTAGTCGGAGGTTGCCTGCTCCTAAGTCCCCTGTTCAAGGGTAGAATTTCCTTAGGTGATCCGCATTCCAAGTATGGTCGATGAGTCGGCCATCCATATCCTCGAGCTTGTACGCCCAATTACGGATTAACATATTTATTAGGTAGGGTCTTTCCCAGTTGGGCGCTACCCTCGTCTGACCTCTTCTTGGTGTTCAAAGTCACTTTCCTGAGGACCAGATCCCTTTTTTAGAAGTTTCTGGTTTTAACCCTCTTGTTGAAGTACCTGGCAATCCTGCCTTGGTAGATTGCTGCCTTTTCAGCTGTTCGATCTTGCTTTTCCTCCAGGAGGTTTAAAATAGCTCGGAGCTTGCTTTCATTACTCCCCGGTTCAAATCGTTGGACTCTAAAAGAGGTCAACTTGTGCTCTATAGGTAGGACTGCTTCAACCCCGAAGGCCATCGAGTAGGGCGTTTCCCTAGTAGTTGTTCTCCTTGTAGTACGGTAAGCCTAGAGGACCTCGGGAAGCTCTTCTAACCATCTGCCTTTCTTTTGTTGTAGCTTTTTCTTCAACAACTTCTTGATGGTTTTGTTCGTGGATTCCACCAAACCATTGGTCAGAGGGTGGGCTACCGAAGCAAACCGAAGGTCGATTCTCAAACCTTGACAGAAATCTCTGAATCGGGCATTGTCGAACTGTTTTCCGAGGTCGGTTATGATGACCAGAGGGGTTCCAAACCTGTAAACTACATCGGTCTTGATGAACCTTGTTGTGTTTTCTTTCGATATCTAGGAGAGCGGTCCGACTTCAACCCATCTTGTGAAGTACTCAATCGCTACGATAGCATGCTTGGCCTGTCCCGGAACTGTAGGAAGCGGTCCAATCAAATCGACCCCCCCACATAGCAAAGGGGTAGGGCAAACTAAGGGACGACAAACGCTCTGGAGGGAGGTGACTCAAGTTTGCGGCCTTCTGGCACGCTTCGCAGGTTTGCACCAAGTTCTTAGCATCTTGATGGATGGTCGGCCAGTAATACCCCATGCGGAGAACCTGATATGCCAAGGCCTCTCCACCTATATGGTTCCCGCATTCTCAGGAATGAACCTCTCTTAAAGCCCACTTGGCATCTTCCGGGTGTAGACATCGGAGTAGGGGAAGGGATTTTCCCCTTCGGTATAAATGTCCATCCACCATGCAATATCGAACCGAGAGCCTTTTAACCCTCCTAGCTTGGTCGGGCTCCCAGAGGAGTTTTCTGTCCCGTAGATATTCTGCTATTGGATCCATCCAGCATAGCTGTCGGTCCAGAGTATAAGCTTCCTTACCAGTCATAATGCTAGGTAGGGGGATTACTTGAAGAAGGACTCTGTGTGGTAAGGTACGGCCACCATAGGTAGCTATCTTGGCTAGGACGTCAGCCCGATGATTTAGCTGTCGACGTATCTGCTCGATTTTGAATCCCCTAATCTGGACCTGAGTTGTTGCACCAGTTTCAGGTAAGCAATCATGTTATCCCCTTTGGCCTGATAATTCCCGGAAACTTGGTTGACCACGAGTGAAGAGTCGCTCTTGATATTCAGGTAATCAACCCCTAGCTCTATGGCAGCAATAATCCCAGCTAGCAGGGCTTCGTATTTCGCTTCATTGTTTGTGGCTTTAAATTCAAACCTGAAACAATGGCAACACTCAGTTCCTTCTGGATCGATGAGGAGTATGCCCGCTCCTCCCTCTAATTGCTCGGAAGCTCCTTCAATGTAGAGAGTCCATTACTCGCAGCCCTCCGGCCAGTTGTCAGCTTCTGGAATCCTCTCAAGGGTGACATCTGTTACCGCTGGGGTTGCCTGATCTGAAGGTACTGAAAGTTCGGCTATAAAGTTTGATAGTGCTTGAGTTTTTATCGTGGTCCTAGGCTTATACTTTAAATTGAATTGGGTAAGCTCTAGGACCCATAGAACCAGCCTTCCAGAAAAATCCGGCCTTTGCAAGAACTGACGGAGGGGTTGGTCCGTCACCACTGCTATTGAATGAGCATGAAAGTAAGGACAGAGTTTCCTTACTGAGGTCACCAAAGCATAAGCGAGCTTTTCCAGCAGAATATAGTTCTTTTGGGGCTTGGTTAGAGAGCGACTCACATAGTAGATAGGTCGATGAATCCTATCATTGCATTCCTTGACCAAGGCCCCACTTACAACGGTTTCTGAAACAACCAAGTATATTTGAAGCTATTCTCCATGATTTGGCTTGACCAGCAGTGGAGGGCTTGTTAGGTATCTTTTCAAAGCTTGGAAAGCCTGTTCGCTCTCCTGATCCCACTTCATGTTTCATCCTTGCTTGATAGCTTTGAAGAAGGGTAGGCACTTATCGGTAGACCGAGAGATGAACCTTTTGAGCGCTGCTACCTGACCGGTCAAGGCTTGAACCTGTTTAAGAGATGCGGGAGATTCTAGATTCAGGATAGCCGTGATTTTTTCTAGGTTAGCTTCTATGCCTTTCTCGTGGACCATAAAGCCCAGAAACTTCCCTGCCGTTACACCAAATGCGCAATTGGAATGGTTCAACCTCATCTGGTTTTCCCTTAGGATCATGAAGGTCCTTCGAAGGTCGTCCAGGTGGCCTTCTGAGGTCGAAGATTTAGTAATCATATCGTCGATATATACCTCTATTGACAATTCAATTTCGGGCTTGAACAAACGGTTGACTAACCGTTGGTAAGTAGCTCCAGCATTTTTAAGCCCGAAAGGCATCACTTTGTAGCAGTATAGGCCTTGTGCGGTGATGAAGCTGGTTTTTACTTGGTCCGCGGGATGCATCATAATTTGATTGTAGCTGGAAAACGCATCCATGAAGCTCAGGAGCTTGTTCTCGGAGGTGGAATCGACCAACAAATCAATTTTTGGCAGAGGAAAACTGTCATTCGGGCATGCCCGATTGAGGTCGGTGTAGTCCACGCACATGCGCCACTTCCCATTTGCCTTCGTGACCATGACCACGTTGGCGAGCCATTCGGGATAACGGGTTTCTCGAATGAAGCCTGCCTGGGTGAGTTTATCCACCTCTTCTTGAACCGCTATATTTCTTTCATTGTTGAAGTGGCACCTTTTCTGCTTGACAGGCTTGAAGGTAGGATCCACCGCCAGTCGATGTGCAGCTAATGTCATTGGGATCCCCGGCATCTCCGCATGACTCTAGGCGAAAATATCGTTGAACTCCATGAAGAGCCTAATCAAGCCCTCTCTCATTCCTGGCTCAAGGGTAGCTCCTATCTTGACGACCTTCGAGGGATCGGTTAGTCGAACAGAAATCTCCTCTAACTTGTCTACCGAGTGGCCGCTGGCCCATTCCCTTCTCTGTTCTTCCATGTCGGGCACCACAAGGCCTTCTTCGGGACAATCGGTGGAGCCCGCGTCTTCCAGGTTTAGTGTCAGGGTTACCCCGCCTTGGATAGTCATTACTTGGGTGAGCTGTTTTGCTAGAGCTGCTGGGTTAGCCGACACTGCGTAGCATTTCCTAGCTGCTTGTTGATCACCTCGAACCTCTCCCACCTTGTCTCCTACCGGGAACTTTAGGACATTATGGTAAATAGACAGGACCCCCTTCAGGGATGATAGGAATGGCCTCCCTAATATTGCGTTATAGGCCGACTGGGTATTAACCACTATGAAGTCGGTCATGATGTTTTGTTGAAGAGGTATGGTTCCGATGATCACTGGTAGGATTTTTGATCCTACGAGTGTGATGGAGTCCCCAGTGAAACCGTATAAAGGAGTTGTACAACTGTTGTAGCACCATTGCTTCAAGTTTAGTTTCTCCAAAGTATCTTTGAACAGAACGTCGATGTTGCTACTTGTGTCGACGAGCACGCGGTGCACCATGAAGTTGGCGATTTGTACTGTGATGACCATGGGGTCATCATATGGCTGCACGGTGTTATAGACATCTGCTTTGGTGAAGATGATCTGTGAAAGCTGGGAGGGGTTGGTCGGTCTCTGGTCGACCTTGAAGATATCTCGCCCCTCGTCCGTATAAGGGACCTTCCTCGCATGATTTTTCCTGGAATTGTTAGAGGTGCCGGCCAGAGTGGGACCTCCACTGATAGTGTGTATTACCTGAATTTGTTGCATCAGGTCTGCATTCTCTCCCTTCCTCTTCTCAGCATGTTCCCGGATCTCAGCTTGCACCCCCCTTCCAGTTTGAATGTTCTCTCTGACTTGTTGTAAGAACTCTATCAAGCATCCTCCCCTGATCAAAGCCTCAATCTGGTTCCGCAGGTTGTAGCATTCTGAAGTATTGTGCTCTATGTCCTCATGAAAGTCACAATACTTGTAACGATTTCTTTTATCGACTGGGGCTTTCATAAGAGCGAGCTTCTGTAACAAATTTTTATCCCGGATGGCGAGGTAGACTGTTTCTCGAGAAACATTCAAGGGAGTGTAACGGTCGTACCCCCTCTCATTGCGGGCTATAGGGGCCACTGTCCTGGGAGGTGGTAAAGCTTGAGGAGGAGCCCGTTTATCTGGATACCTTTCTGATCTGGGCTGAGGAAGAGGGAAACCGTATGTTGACTTATTAGGGGGTTTGTTCCGGCTTTTCTGATCTTGCTCAGGTCTGGGAGCTTCCTTCTTTTATCGCTTTTCGGCTCTCATATCGTCTTGCTCCATCTTGACCTTGAGTTACTCGTAGACCTCGATCTGTTCTAGAGACCGATCATAGGCTTCCTGATAGGTTTCCAGAGGTCTCTTGGCAAAAGAACGGAATAGTTTTCTTGCCCACAAGTTTCTTCTGAAGTTGGCGAGGGTTTCTCTCTCCGTGAAGACTCCCATCTGGATGACTTCCTTATGTAACCGTTCGAAAAAAGCCCAGAGAGTTTCTGCTCTCTCCTGGATCACGTATTGTAGATGAATCGGGTCTTTCAGTGGGGGTTTAACCCCCAGGAACTGTGAGCAGAAGTCAGTTGATAATTTGGTGAAGGAATCTACGCTCCCGACGGGTAGTTTTCTAAACCAGGTCTTAGCATAATCCGTGAGCGTAGTGGGGAACATCCGACACATAGGGGCTCTGGTTGTGTTCTGGACCTCCATCTGTTGAATGAAGCTCTCTAAGTGGCTCAGCGGATCTTCAGTTTCGGAGAACCTGTCAGCTGGCATTTTGAACTTAGGCGGGAGTTCTACCTCCTGGATCTTTCTAGTGAACGGGGAGTTCATTTCACTTAGAGGATCTTTCTTATCCTCCTTGTACTTCCCCTTCTTCATCAATTGGACCTCTTTTTGTAACTCTGCCAGTTGGTCCCTTAGTCGCTTGCTTTCGGACTTTCTTGAGTCGATCTTGGATTCTTCACCATCAGATCCCTCTAATGAACTGGTGACCTCTACCCGGTTACTTCTTTTGAGGGTGCTTGCTCGGGGGCTTTGCTGACTTTCTTCATTTCTACCCCAGGCTTCTCTCATTGAAGTCGTTGAGTGGAGCAGCTCTTCCCGTCTCCGGGGAATAACATCTACCGCGGACTTGACTTGTCGTGGTTGGTAGCGTGGCAGCGTTTCGGGAACGTGGGGCATATGCCCTAGCCTATCCCGGATCGAGGTTGGGAGCCTCGCTCTGTTACGAGTTGATTCCCAAGGGGATGACCCCAGCCGATCAAATGCGGGTTGCCAAGCCCCAAGCCTGCTTGATTCCCCTTGAATGCATAGACCCGTTTGTTGGATAGCTATACCCTTAGCGAGTAGTCGAAGACGGACGTTCTCTACAAAGGCCGCCGCTTGTTGGTCAAGCTCGACCTGACTTCCCAGAGGCGGATCCAGATCCCGCACAGTAGCTGGCTGGGTGGGAATTTGGCTATGGAGCTCAGATTTTTTCCTTTTCCTCGAAACCTTTCGTGTCGATGTAGCAGATGGTTGTCCTGAGGTGCCCTGCTGCCCTTGTGAGGAGCGGAGCTTCATGATGACTTTGAAATAAAGAACTTTTTGAATGTAAAAAAATAGTGGTGTGAGAGGTTTCCCACAGACGGCACCAGAAAGTGTTGACGAAAAATTTGCTCGAGATGAGAAATTCCAATTAACACCCTCGAGACCACTACCATGAAAGCGGTGGCCGGGGTCGGTACCGTTGGTTCCCGACCCTGTTTAAAAGAGAGAGACGAGTGGTAATAACAGTAAATGGAAGCTGTATTATTGATATATTGCTTTAAGATGCAAATAACTCTTTTGTTTGCTCACAATCTCTCGGAGGAGTAGGGTGGTGGCAACTCTGTGCCCGTCAAATAATGGAGATTAAGGTGACCGTGTTCTGAAATCAGAATTTAGGCATTCCTTCTATGTGTATATCTGTTGTTTATGATTTTCTGTATGTCGCTCGATCTATCTCAGTTGTCTCTGTCGTTCGTTCTTTTCGTCTCTGTCTGTGTTCATCTATAAAAAATCGTCCAGTAGGTTTCAATTTCGTAAATACTTTGCCGTGATCACATGAATCTGTTCCCTCCTTATCGGACGGGATTTGTCATTTGAATTTGAATTGTTTCCGGATTCGATGATATGGTAGACGAAGATAAGTTTGTTGCCTTATTTGAATTATACTCTTGACGTGCATGTGAACATTTCGTAGACACGATCCCGTGTGCACTCGTGCCATGAATCTTCATGGAGGTCATCCTGCCTGCCGCCTATTGCCCCGTAGAGCGAGGTAGACCCCTGCTCTGGCTCTGTTCCTGAAAGCTTAAGATGGATTTTCCTTGACCTGTGGGGGCCTGAGGTGTTCTTGTAGACCTTCCTGGAAGGTAGCTGAGGTAATGCAGACTTAGGCGTGATTCCTCTTTTATGCCCAACAAGGACAACAGGCTTCTGGAGAGGTTGGCTGGCTTCTTTCAAATGTCTCTTGAGCTGGGAGACTTCCCATGGCATTTACGGGGCGGTTGTGGAGCTCTACCTTAGAGCCGAGTTTCCCTGATAGATGGCTTGGAGAAGCCCGGGTTCTAGTGCTCTTGTAGGGGCTCGTCTTTGTCGCGCTTGGCCTGTTTTCTGTTTCCTGCGGGGTGGCTTTACGGTCTTTTCGGGCTTCATGAGTGTCGATTGTAGGTGGAAAATTTCTCTTTGACCCCTGGCCAAATTTCCCTATTAACAAATATGAAAAATAATAATTCATTCCAATTGTATTAGTTAGATAAATCATAGATTTTAATATTCATGATAATTCCAAAAATGAGTAAAGATAATGTAGTACTAAAAAAAGTAAAATAAATGTAATTACACAAATATGAAATGAACAATTTTTTATTTATTTTTGACTTATGGAAGTCAGTATTACATATTTACTTGATTGCCTCATTAAAAACCTAACCAAGAAAAACTCAGTGGGATAAAAACTTGGTAAGGAAAAAAGAGTGCAATTGTATTATAACTTGCAAGTAAATACACATGTAAAAGTATAACCTAGTTCTTGCCTTGGCCACTACCAGAAGGCTCATCAACATATAGATTGTTGAAATTTAGAATAAGTTCATTATCTACAGTTTGGTTTTGCAACCTTTTTTTAGCATGCTCCCAATCCTGAAGGCATGTTAATAGCTCCACCATCTCCGGAGACAAACAACTTCTTCTATGTTCAATTATGCATCCACTGGTGTTGATTGATTGTTCTAAAGACACCGTGGATACAAGAATAACCGGCACGTCACATGCTAGGTGTGATAGAACCGAATACCTGTAGGTATAGGTCTTCCACCTTAACAACAAATCAAACTCGTCCTTGTTTTCTACAACATCGAACTATGCTTCAAGGTACCTAATCAGTTCGGTACAAGAAGATGAGCCAGATCTTTACCCTGAAGAAGTACTTGCTGTTTTGTCCTTTTTTTTCGCCGTTTGAGAAGGCTTCAACTTGTTTGCTTCGGCTCTGTCTCCAGTTGTGTTGATTGGGGGGTGTCAATGTTGCCAAACCCGCTCTCTTAAATATGAAATATCTCGAACAACTTGGTTCAAATGTCAGTAATTTGTTCTGAATAATCTATTGACAAATTAGTACCAATAAACTCAAACAAAACTTCTAAACCAGATAATTTAACGCTATGATCTACTATAAGACTTAAGGCATAAAGTAGAGGAATGTTAGCCCAATATTTTTTCAACTTTATTTTTATGGCAACAATTGCAGGGCCTAGATGTTCATCTTCTCTATAATTGCTTCACACTTCAGACATTTCCACTATCTGATGGATTTCCTAGGAAGATGTGAGGTAATAGACCTCATAAAGAGTTACAGTGGCATTGTAAAAAATCTTTAAATTTTGAACAGAAACCCTTGACATATACCAATCGTCTGAGGTAAGTGCTTTTGCTTCAGGACGATCAGTTTCTGTCAATTTCATGTTATAAAAACATGTAATGGTTGTATCATAATCCAAACAATTTTTCAGCATTAAGTAAGTTGAGTTCCACCTTACCGGCATATCAGTTTGGAATCATCAAGGTTTGAGACCGTTTAATGTACATTGTCTTTTGAATTCACTGAATCTAGGATTAGAACTGCCAATCCAAGAAATGGCATCTCTGATGCGATTTATTTGGTCACTTACTTGCTTTAAACTAGCCTGTACAACTAAATTTATAATATGACATACACACCGTTGATGAAATAAATAACCTCTATCTTGCGGGATATTTCTTACTACAAACAATGCAATAGAGAATGTATTTGCAGATGTATTATCTAATGTGATGGAAATGATGTGATGTGTGATTTCATAAGTTTATAAAACAGAAAGAATGACATTAAAAATATTTTTTACGGTATGTGCAAAATCCGTAGGATGAAAACCAAGAATTCTTTTTGTTATCCTCCATTCAGAATCTAAATAGTGTCTTGTGACACATAAATAGTCCAGTTGCATGTTCCAAACATCAGAAGTTAATACAACAGAGACACTTAGATGCTCTATATCAGCAATCAAGTCATCTCTTTGGGTTTCAAATAATCTTATCAAATCATTTCTAGTGGTGGTTCTAGAAACATGTTCAAATTGAGGGTTGTATGCAGATGTGATTAATTCTTGAAAAAATGGATTGTCACCAATATTGATCGGTTGACCAGTTTGTACAATGTATCGTTCCAAACACCCTCTAGTGTGTCCGGTGTCGAACTGCCACGTCGTAATGAACCCGTTTAGTTCTCATTGTAGTTGTGTCCGGGTTGTAGTGTTTATCTGTTCAGGTGCAGGTATGCATTTGAGCATATGTCTTCTCAAATGACTGGTCCTTTTTGTACTTGTGGTATAGTCTTTGCACAAAACTTACATTTAGCTATGCTCCCGGTCATCCCATCTGAGAGTGTCATTTCAACTACGTCGAAACATTGCCAGACATTTGATGTGAATCTTTTGGGACGTGATATTGGTGTAACGACGGAACCGGAAGGTCCAGCTTGGATATGGGTCGGCTTGAAAATATCAAAATCATCGTTCAACATGTTCAAACTATCTGGAAAATAAGACAGCTGGTTACGATCCATTTTCTGAAATACAAATATCAACAAAAAATATTAAAATAAATACTACACTTAAAATTCATAATTTACTAACAACAAATATTAAATTTAATACTACACTTAAAATCTTAATTTACTAACAAAACATATTAAAATTAACCACTATACTTATAATTCATAATGTACTAACACAAAAAATTAAAATAAATAACTACACTTAAAATTCATAATTTAATAAAAAAAAGTATTAAATTCACTAATACAAATTAAATTGATAAATTTACTAACAACAAATATTAAATTTAATACTACACTTAAAAATCTTAATTTACTAACAAAACATATTAAAATTAACCACTACACTTAATATTTATAACACACTAACACAAAATATTAAAATCAACTACTACACTTGAAATTCATAATTTAATAACAAAAATATATTAAATTCACTAATACAAATTAAATTGATAAATTTACTAGTAACAAATATTAAATTTAATACTACACTTAAAAATCTTAATTTACTAACAAAATATATTAAAATTAACCAATACACTTAAAATTCATAATATACTAATACAAAATATTAAAATTAACTACTACACTTAAAATTCATAATCTACTAACAAAAAATATTAAACTTAATTACTACACTTAAAATTCATAATTTACTAATAAAAAATATTAAATTCACTAATACAAATTAAATTGCTAAATTTACTAACAACAAATATTAAAATTAATACTAAACTTAAAAATCTTAATATACTAAACAATAATATTAAAATTAACTAACTATGTACAAAAATTGATAAAGTAACTAACTAAATAAAAATGTTATCATTTAATAACTAAAGTCTAAATATAAAATTATAAATTTACTATCGAAAAATGTTCAACAAAAGCAATAAGAAAATTGTACCTTTAAACTTTGGTGTGTTGGTGGAAAGTTTAGAGAATAAAATAAGAAATTAGTATTACAAATTTTGTAGAGAGAGAGTAAGAATGAAATTGAATGAAAAAGTATAGAGAATTGGAGAATGTAGAGATTCAGATTTGAGAGAATGAGAGAATGAGAGAGAGAGAGAGAGAGAGTGAATGGAAAATGAAATAGATGGAAGTATTTATAGAAAAAATTGAATTGTGGTTCAAAATATAAATTATAATTTTTCAAACCTCCAACGGTTGGATTTTGAATTCCAACCGTTGGAGGATTTTATTTTTTTAAACGGTCGAATGGGCTGCCTGACGTACCGGTCCAGGGGCTTAACACGCCGGCTCCGTGTGCCGTTGTGGGTCAGCCTACCGGACCTGGCCCCTAAGGCCCGGCATGCGGCCCCTAATGCGTGCTGGGCTTGGCCTGACCTGCCTCCTTCACGAGCCGTGCTTGGCACGGCACATTTCCCTTCGCGGATCATACGGAGCAGCCTGTCTCGGCCCGGTCCATATTTACACCACTAATTTTGGGAGTTGTTGACGAAGTTAGGTTTTGAAATCTGAAATTTGATTTTTGGGTAGTGAGAAAATGTAAGAAAATAAAAGCATTAAAATGGGAAAAATAAAAAATCTGTTAATATTTTTTTTTCATTCGATCTCCATCGTCCATATCTGAGATAGAAGGTGGAGATCATGTATCTATTTTTTATATCTTTTTAATTTATATATTAATTTTTGTTATAATTATGTAACAGGGCAAACTCGTCTTTCCATTCATCCAAGATCTAACAGGGGTAAAAAGACTTTTAACTGATTTTGTGGTGGTTGACCATTAGTTTGACTAGTAGTAAGATTGAAATAAATTATTTTTTATTATATAAGGACTAATTTGATGAAGTAAAATTGATGATTCTCAATTAGATTGGGATTAAATTGTAAAAACCTAAAGATTACTGCCAGAACTAAAGATTACTGCCAGAAATAAAGCCAAAACCAGGTTTCTCGTTCTCGAATTTATAGACAATAAAGAAATATAATAATTATGAATTTATCATATTGTTGGCAACCAATTTTGATGATTCTTCATGATTCATGACGAAACGGATGAAGCATACAACAAGGTTTGACTTTTTATGATGAGATGAGATTAGTTCATCCGTAAACTCATTACACCTGTACAACGAACATGTGGGTTCGAATATTCCCCCAACCAAAACCTGAACTTAAAACATATTTCAGCTAAAAAAAATCAACATTTTACTGAGATCAATATCGGTTCAACCTCAAGTGCTTTTGGATGTGAGTGATTATTCAATATATGTCTATATAAATCAAAAGGAAATGATGTGTTTTTTTGACGATAATGAAAATAAAATATATTTAAATTTTAGTGGGAAGAAAATTGTGATGTGGAAATGGTGAGGATTGCTCGGTCAGCTCGGGTGGGGGAGGGGGAGGGGGTGGGGGTACTTACAAAACTGGAAATATAATTACAAAAGTTCGAATAGTCAAATAAAAGTTCAGAGCTTCTTTAAAAGCTCAGAGATTTTATATAAAAGTCCGGATATAGCTTTTATAAAAGCTCGGAGCTTTTATATAAAAGCCCGGACATAGCTTTTATAAAAGCTTGGGGGGGGGGGGAGCTTTTTTTTCTGCTAAGTACTTACAAAACTGGAAATGTAATTACAAAAGCTCGAATAGTCAAATAAAAGTTCGGAGCTTCTTTATAAAAGCTCGGAGCTTCTTTAAAAGCTCGGAGCTTTAATATAAAAGCTCGGACAAAACTTTTTTAAAAGCTTTGAACTTCTTTATAAAATCTCGAAACTTCTTTATAAAAGGTCAGAGCATCTTTATAAAAGCTCGGATCGAGCTTTTGTATACTCAGATCGAGTTTTTGTATAAAAGCTCGATCCGAGCTTTTATAAAAGCTCAGAGATTTTATACAAAAGCTCGAAGCTTCTATATAAAAACTTGATTATATGTCAAAATCTCGAAAAATAAATACTCGATCGATTGCAATATTCTGTTCAACTCTCCAGATGACACTGGTTTCCAAGTTCCGGTAACATCGCCGTGAAAACGAAGCCGTCGATTCACTTTTTGTCTCTTTACTTTTTATCTCTTTACTTTTTATCTCTTTCTTCACAACGGCAGTGATGACATGAGTATTTTCATCTCTACACTTTAAATGGTGTCTTTTAAACATGATTTATTAATATGGTGATATTTCCACAAAAGCCACGCTAAAAGGTGCCATTAATTTTTCAAACCCAAATTGTGACATGGAACTTAATCCTTAAAGTGTGAGGGAAATTAAGTTTCATTTCCAGCAGCAGAAACTTAATTTACGATTTATGTGTAATATGTAAGGGTCTGTCCTGTAAACGTTTTTCAGTTACTGTTTTTTGAAAATAAAAATAAAAATGAAAATAAAAACAGTGTTTTTGGTTTTAGTTAGGGTCCGTTCTGTAAACATTTTTCATTTACCGTTTTTCAAAAAGAAAAATGAAAATGAAAACGAAAATAATGTTTTTGGTTTCAGTTTCGAAATCCAGAAACGCATCTAGTAACATATACTGAGAGCTGTATTTTGAAAATAAAAATGGAAAAAACACGTCTGATAGGTTATCTGAAAACTATCAAAAATTGAAATATCAATTTTTAAATTTTGTTTAATATTATAACAATTATAAATTGATTGATTAAATAATAGCCAATATAATTTTTGTATTGTAATTTATAAATTAAACGAAAGAAACAATTCACAAAAACATATAAAAAAATCAATTAATCAAAACTAAACTCTTAACTTATAAATAAATAATTTAAATATATATATTACTATATAATAAAAATATAATTGTATGTATTATATTAATATATATATATATATATATATATATATATATTATAATATTATCTAAAATATATATTAAATATATGTAAATATTATAATATGTTATATTTTTATATATAACAATATATCATATATATATATATATATTATTTGATATATATATATATATTATTGTATATAATAACTATATATATATATATATTCATAATTAATATTATTATATATATTCATTTATTTGTATATATATATATATTATTATATTATTTTATATATTAATATTCTATATAATACCATATGTTGATCTCTAGATAGATCAACAAATGATAGACCAATGGATCAGAGAAAGATATTCCCACCTGCACATAGGTGCAATCCGAATTATCCTCACCATACATGGAAGGAAAGGGTTACCAGTGGATGTGGGTATATTCAACAAGTTTTTGTATTTTATTAGACTAGGTTCTCCTAACATAAGGTGGGAGAGAAACAAAAGATGAAAGTTTTCTGGTGCTAAAACTATAGAAGATGATGAAGTGTTATCGGTGTTTGCCTTGAGTATTTAATTCCCTTTCTTCAATATTTTCTCCTATTAACTCTTCTCCTGGACTCCAGGTTTAGAGATTGCATTAGCCATCAAAAGAGGCTTTGATACCAGTTTTCCAGTAGATTTGAAATATTGGGATGAATCAGGAGGTCTGGTTGAAGGTGAATATGAAGGAGATTGTGTAGGAAAGATTAGGTACTGGCTATAGGGATATGGTTTTGGTATGTATGATGAAGGAGCAGTGTTTAGATGATCCCTATTCATTTGTTCCAATTGTCCTCTGAGTTGTCTGATTTTTCTTTCTTTTCCGTCAAACTCTGGACCGAAATATCCATGATTGATATATCGGTGAAGGTCTGAATCTAGTTTGGCAATTCTGCTATATAATATATATAATATAATATAATATAATATAATATATATATATGATATATTAATATTATATAATATATAATATACATAAAGTAAATAATTATAATATATATATATATATATATATATATATATATATATTATTGCATGAATGCTTTTAGTTTTAATTAGAAATAAATTATTCTAGAATATATATATAAGAGGAGCATTTTGGTCATTTGAAACTTTTGTCCCGTCCCGTCTTGTCTTAGTCATACCAAACGCATAACAGTATAATTAGTAGTTTTTAAAAAAAAAAACGAAAAAAAAACAAAAACAAGTATTTTATGTTTTTTAAATATTTTACTGTTAATACTGATTTTATTTTTTGTTTTTTGAAAATAAAATGAAAAAGGATTAACAAACATGAATTCAAAATTGTTTTTGAAAAACAAAAATGAAAATGGACTGAAAACAGTTACATGACAGGACCTTAGGTTTACTTAATTTGATTTTTAACGTTTTTTAATATTTCCTATCACGAATCATGAATCACGAATCACGAATTAAGTTGTTTTACTTTTAATTATAATAGCAGTGTTAATATGTGCTATAAAGATACATGTTTAAAAACTCTTTTATATAAAACTCAAACACCGTATTTATCGTAACAATGTACCGTGATAAAATGGTGTTGTATTTAATTTTTGGACTGAATATTGTTATTATAACTCAGCCATTAACTGTGGCCCAGTTGTATTCGGCTTTGTTTGATCAGATTCATACCAAAAACGATGCCTTGACAATCCTAAAATTTGTCAAACAAAATATGATTTGGGTAATTGTGTTAAAGGACCCAACGCTTTTAGTTTTTACACAATATCTTTTAAACCTCTAGTGCTATTTATATATATTTCTTACCTTCAGACAAAATTTTACGACTTACAAGTTTAAAATATGAAAATTATATATATAAAAATATAAATATAAATGTTTAAGCTAATAAAACTTTAATTAATTATTTATAAAAAATTAAAAATAAAAGGAATAGTGTTTTCTTTTCTTTTTTGCATGCTTTCATAAATTTATAATTAATTAATTATTATGATTTGTTTATATAACGATCTTCAAATGTATTTTCTTTTAACTAAACTTGTCCCAAATTAAGATCTCTTCGTATATTGACTACTAATACATTTTGAAATCACGAAGTCATTGAATCTAGTGAGATTTCAATCAATGGTGAACTATTCTTATTTGTAGCAACGTATTGTATCTGATTGATTCTGATTTACATCAATATTGTGTTTGAGATTAATATACCGTGTTAATTGGAATGTGTATATGTATTTCAATTTTCAATTCAATTACCTATTAGATATGGTTTGTTTTGTTGGTAATTTTTCTACACTACCCGATTGTTATTCCAAATGTCCACTAACGTGGCAGACCGATCTTGGATTCGAAAATCATATAACTCCTCTTTTAAGTGCATTTTAAGACTATTATCATTTTAAAAACTTAAGTTTAAATTATATATATATATATATATATATATATATATATATATATATATTATGGTGAACGGATAAAAATGTCTCCACAGTTTTTATTTTTTCCTTTTTCGTTTTTTACTTTTCAGTTTTCCAATTATCTTGTTCTTTTTCATCTGCTTAGTTGGACCTCCAACGGAGGTTGAATAGACCTCTTCGCTTGACGTTAATTGGAGGTGGAAATCGTTTGACCTCTATTGGAGATCTAATCGACCTCCATGAAAGTCGAAATTGACTTCCAATGGAGGATGATGAAGAAGAAGATCAAAAAATAAAATTTTAAAAATTGAAAATTTTCATTTTTATCTAATAAGTTTTAGAAATTATAAAAATACCCCAAATGTTTCGAAACTATAAAATAAGTCTCGAAAATACACAATGGACTTATTAGGTATTTAGAGTCTTATTTTGTAGTTTCCGAGACTTTTGAGGTATTTCCGAAACTTATTGGTTTTTTTTTTTTTACAATTTTCAAGACTTATTTGGTTTTTCTTTTATAATTTTCGAAACTTATTAGACAAAAATGAAAATTTTTATTTATTTTTATTTATATTTTTTTTTTTTTCGTCTTCTTTTTCTTGGACCTCCATTGGAGGTCAATTTCAATCTCCATTAAAGGTCGATTTCAACCTCCATGGAGGTCGATTAGACTTCCAACGGTGTTCAAATGACTTCGATCTCCTCCAATAGAGGTCCAACGAAAAAAAATGAAGAAGACGAATTTTTTTTTAAAAAAATTGGGAAACTGAAAGTAAAAAAAACAAAAAAAATTCAAAACTTTGTGGCCATTTTTTTCCGTTCACCATAACATGTGTTATTTAAACTTAAACTATTAAAGTTGTGATAATCTTACAAACATGCTTTAAAAGAGTGACAAAAAACCCTATCTCTAATAACCAATCTTTTTATTTATATGGTTTATCAAAAACACACAAATAGGACGTCCATTTGGCATTGCTAACCCTATGAGGTCAAGTATCCTCCCTCTTTAGTTGGTATAAACCGATCGGTATATACAACTGGATTTATATAAAAATGATACTTATATAAAAAAGAACTAATTACATCAGCCTTCCTTGAGGTTTGCTCTATTACATACGAAAACAACTTTATCGTTAATTAACATCCACATCTCCTGTCGTTAGTCAACGATCGTCAGACGTAACCTTTGACCTTATCAGGCCATGTCCTAAGTATGTCTATTTACTTTTATAACCACATAAAAAGATAAAAACTAATTTTTTTAAAAAACCAAACAAAATATGGAAACTTTTTTAAAAAATTAAAATAAAAGAAGATGGATCTCAACCATCCATCACATAAATGGATGGTGGAGATTCATTCATTTAAACAAAAAAGAAAAAGTTTTGTTTTTTTAAAAAATTAATATTACAAATAATTAAAAAAACAAGACAAAACAAAGTAAATTTAAATTTAAAAAATATAAATTCATTCATTTAAACAAAAAATAAAAATACATATATATATTTTTAAAATATATATTACAAATACTTAAAAAAACAAAACAAACAAATAAATTTAAATTTAAAATATGTAAATTTATTCATTTAAACAAAAAAGAAAAATAAATATTTTTTGTTTAAAATTAATATTACAAATAATTAAAAAAAAACAAGTTAAATTTAAAATTAAATATATAAAAAAATAAATCTCTCTCTCTCTCTCACTCAATCATCATCACTCTCACACATTAGACACCATCTCCCTCTTTCTCGATCTCTCTCCTCTTCTTTCTCGGTCTCTCTATGACGTCCATGAAATCCTAATAGCTACTCAAATCCATCTCCGTTCGCCATTGTGAAATCGACGAACCCTAGCCGCCCCTTCCATCACCAAATCAAATCCCACCAAAAATTAAAAGATTAATGTGACAGATCTGGAAATTTTCCAGATCACTCTAACCCTTATCCCTCATCCCTCATCTCTCCTTCATGAGGCTTCATCTTCCTCATCAACATTCAGATTTCTTAATTGCTCTTATTAAAGATCATCTACAACACAAACACTTCGACCATATCCAATTCAATTCCTCCAAACAACACTGATTAACACTGAAAAATGTATGTTCATCATTTTACACTTCCAATATGATTAATTCCTCAATTTAGACATAATTTCGTTCGTTCGCTTAAATAAATGTGTTGCGTAGTAATCCATGTATTTTTCTTTGTATTTCATAGGTAATTCGATCAATTCAGAATTATGGAGAAGTCAGATGGCAAAACAAACATCTTTTTCAAGTTTAGAACGTCAAAAACCTTAGGAAGACCACAAAGGGCATTTTTGTAATTTTGACTATTCAATGTTCACAGTTGACTTTCACTGTTCACAGTTGACTTCCACTGTTCCTGATGATGTGGCACATTCCTATTGGCCCAAACTGCGAGTGCACCATACACGCGGCTGTAGAGAATCATATTCTAGAAGCTGGTGTACTGTTCACTATTCTCTTCACGGATACGTTACTGTTCACTCTCAATGTTCACTGTTCATTATTTACTATTCACTTCACGGATGCATTACTGTTCACTGATGACGTGGTAAAATCTGGACGCTCCATTCTAAATTCATCCGATGGTCAATTTTCATCCGTATTTTGTGTAAATAGGGGGCCTCTCTCCCCTAATTTGGACATTCTGAATCCAAATATGATATTAGATTTGTGAAATTCTCTCTCTTTTGTTATCAATTTCTCAGTTTAAATAAAATAGCTATTTTCTAGTTAAATTATGTCTGGCCAATTTTATATAGCTGGGGCCAAAAGTGATACTGTTGTTATGGAAAATATGATCCAATTTTGGTAAGTTTATTATTTTTATGCTTTCTCCCCTCTGATCTTTGTGGTGTTTTTGACTCACTGTAGATAGACAGATATTGTCTAGCGCAGTGAGTACTTGTACCCATATTTATTAGAGAGTGATTTCTTCCCTCTGATATTTATGGAGTTTTTGACTCACTGTAGACAAACAGATATTTTCTAGCACAGTGAGTACTTTTACCCATATCTATCAGAAAGTAGTTTATCCCCTCTAATCTTTGTGGAGTTTTGACTCAATGTAGACATACAGATAATGTCTCGCACAGTGAGTACTTTTACCCACATCTATCAGAGAGTAGTCAGTGGAGTGGAATACTATCCCATTAATCTGGACTAAATATTAATAATTTGATCATATTCGAATTACCAACAGTGGATCCCTTAGCCCCAGTATTAATTTTAATTAATTTACATTTTATATTAAGCTTAGTAATTAATCTAGATAATTAATTCTACAAGGACAAGTGAGCAACCTCCCTGTGATTCGACCCGGTCTTACTGGTTAATTTATTATTATGACACTCTTATACTTGGGAGTATGAACACTTCTTTAGGACGTGTCAAACACTACCTCTCCAATCGAATTTCCTCTAAATGGGCCTTATTTTGGCTCTTCAAGATCGGTTACTTCACATTCTTTTTGATCCTCTACCTCTTTTCCATCTTCGTCGTCGTCTACACTGTTACTATGACACTCTTATACTTAGGAATATGAACACTTCTTTAGAACTTGTCAAGTTTTTGGCGCCGCTGCCGGGGAGGTAAGTCCGCCTTTTCTTTGTAGAGGTAAATTTTTTTTTTAGTTATTTTTTTTTTGTTTCTCTCTAATCTTCATTGTTCTTATTTTGTATTTAGTTTTGCATCACTCATCTTTATCATAAACTTCATTCACTTAAAAAAAAAAAAACACTTGTAATCATTAATCATATTTTTGTATTTTAGTCCTTCAACTTTTTTTATTTGCATTTTAGCTTAGATCTAGTTTGTATTTGTATATAGGTCATTTTATTTTTTATTTTTGCATATCAGTCCCTGTAATTATCATATTTTCTTTTTAGTCCCTATATTTATAATTATTTGCACTTTTGCACCAATACTTGTGCATATTTGCATTTACACCCCTAGAATTTTGCATCTTGTTATTTTTATCACTTTTTCTTTTTTTTTTCTTCATTTTTGTGTATTTTACCTCCATGAACCCTCATTTAATTTGCATGAGACGTTGGTCTCGAACATCTAGTGGTAGATTAATTAGGAGATCACAATCATCCACATTCACTTACAACATGGCTGAAAACCCACTTAGACATTCAACAGGAAACCAAACCGAGAACCTTTTAAACAACCTTGACAACATATCTCAACACAGCAACCATCCGCCTTATGTTGACCATGACCAACACATTAACCCAAATCCACATAGAACTCTTAGAGACTACATGAACCCCACACGTACTGGAGCACCTTTATGCATAGCTTTCCCACCAAATGCAATACACTTTAATTTTAAGCCGGGAATCATTCAACTTTTACCCAATTTTCACGGACTTGAATTTGAAAACCCATATTTGCATCTTAGGGAGTTTGAGGAGGTCAGTAACACTAGCACTGACCAAAATGTTAGCATGGATATAATCAGGCTTAAGTTTTTCCCTTTTTCCTTAAAAGATAAAGCTAAAACTTGGTTACAAAATCTTAGGTTAGGATCAATCCAAACTTGGAATGAATTGCAACAACAGTTCTTAAAGAAATTTTTCCCACCTCATAGAACAAACTCTCTTAAGAGGCAAATAACTTCATTTGCCCAAAAACCTGAGGAAACACTTTATCAATGTTGGGATAGGTTCAAAGAGTTGTTAAATTTTTGTCCACATCACGGTTTTGAAACATGGAGGATAGTGTCACATTTTTATGAGGGACTCACGCCCCAAAGTAGACAAGTCATTGAAATGATGTGTAATGAGGAGTTCAGTGACAAAAATCCTGAAGAAGCACTTGAATACCTTGACCATATCCCCGAGAGTGCTCAAAATTGGGACACCATTGGTTCCTATGAGTCCATGAGCAAACCACAACCATCTCCATCTAGTGGAGGCATTTACAATCTTAGGGAAGACCATGATCTTCAAGCTAGATTTGTATATCTAGCTAGGAAAGTGGAAGCTTTAGAAAATAAAAAGAGTGAACATGTAAAATCTGTACAAGAAATTGCATGCCATGTATGTGATTCTGATGATCATTTCACTCATAGTTGCCCAACTTTGCTGGCCATAAAAGATTGCCTTCATGAACAAGCCAATGTTTTGCATACTTTCAACAAGCCAAATTCCAACCCATATTCACAAACCTACAATCCTGGTTGGAGAAATCACCCAAACTTTAGTTGGAGGAACAACAATCAAGCCCAGTCTTCACAATCACCAGGTCCATCACATCCACAAACACACCAGAATTCCCAAAACCCTCAAGGTTATGCGCCTTATGTCCCACCATCTAGGAAAAACCTTGAAGACACTTTGCACTCATTCATTGAGAAGCAAGAATCCATTAACAACCAAACTGCACACACCTTGATAGATGTTAAAAATACTTTGGCAAATATTGCTTCTACACTCACCACACACGAAAAAGGTAAGTTTCCATCTCAACCACAACCAAATCCCAAGAGTCAGTCAAGTTCCTATGATAATAACCAACGCCTAGATCATGTCAAATCAATTATCACTCTTCGTAGTGGTAAGGTCATCGAAAAACCTATTCTTGAATCTGGTAAAAATGATGATGAGTCATTTTCCAAGGGTAAGGAAGGGGTTGATGAAACCACTATTAACGAAGAAATAATTGAATCCCCACCCACACTTCCATATCTTCTGGCTCTTAAAAATTCACAGAAATTGATGCATCCCCTAGAGATTTTTGAAATTTTCAAACAGGTAAAGATCAATATCCCTTTGTTGGACGCAATCAAACAGGTACCTTTCTATGCCAAATTTTTGAAGGATTTTGTCACTGTGAAAAGGAAGCATCAGGCAAGAAAGAAAGCCTTTATGGCTGAACAGGTAAGTTTCATTCTTTGCAAGAAAAAAAAATTTAAATATAAAGATCCTGGTTGTCCTACTATTTCTTGCATAATCGGTAACTGTAAAATTGAGCATGCTTTACTTGACCTAGGTGCTATTGTAAATTTGCTCCCATACTCAGTTTATCAACTACTTAAAATTGGTGAGTCAAAGTCGACTTCAACCATACTTTGTCTTGCTGATAGGTCAATTAAAATACCAAAAGGAATAGTGGAAGATGTGTTAGTACAAGTCGATAAATTTATCTATCCAGTAGATTTTATTGTCTTGGAAACACAACCTGTTGTTAATGAGCACAAATCAATTCCTGTTATATTGGGCCGACCATTTTTAGCTACTGCTAATGCCTTGATTAATTGTAGGAATGGAATAATGAGCATGTCTTTTGGAAATATGAAAATTAAACTTAATGTTTTCAACATGTGTAAAGAACCATTTGATGATGAAAATGAAGATGAAGATGTAGACATTATTGAAACCATTGTTGAAGATCATGTTCAAAAGGATTATTTTAACTCATCTGAAATTTGTTTGATCAATTCACCTGGGTCAAGCATGCATTCACATCTTGATGATTGTTTGCATGTTGTTGAAGAATAAGGAGACACTTCAGATTTTGAAGAATTGGAACAAACAGATGACGTGCCAGAAGAAAAAGCACCTCAGCTGGATTTGAAGCCCTTACCAGAAGGACTTAAATATGCTTACCTTAGAGACAACCAGACCTACCCAGTGGTAATCTCTTCTAACCTCATAGAAGAGCAAGAAGGTAAGTTGTTACATGTTTTAAAGAAAAATAAGAATGCAACTGGTTGGACTTTGAAAGATTTGAAAGGTATTAACCCATTG
Source organism: Dipteronia dyeriana (assembly GCA_032871835.1). Lineage (NCBI taxonomy): Eukaryota > Viridiplantae > Streptophyta > Magnoliopsida > Sapindales > Sapindaceae > Dipteronia > Dipteronia dyeriana. Next base: position 19,307,459 of record CM065297.1, read on the forward strand.
ATTTGTTCACATCGAATAAATTTAGAGGAAAATGCTAAAACATATCGACAACCCCAAATAAGACTTAACCCACACATGAAAGAAGTTGTCAAGACCGAAGTCCTTAAATTACATGATGTGGGAATTATCTACCCTATCTCTGATAGTAAGTGGGTGAGTCCTACACAAGTTGTGCCAAAAAAATCTGGAATCACTGTTATTAAAAATGAAAAGGGTGAGTTAATTCCAACTCGTATTCCATCTAGTTGGCGCATGTGCATTGATTATAGAAACTTAAATGATGCCACTAGAAAAGATCATTTTCCACTTCCATTCCTTGACCAAATTTTAGAAAGAGTAGCAGGACATCCCTACTACTGCTTTCTTGATGGGTATTCAGGATACTATCAAAATCCCATTGCATTAGAAGACCAAGAAAAAACCACATTCACATGTCCCTTTGGAACCTTTGCATTTAGAAGAATACCATTTGGCTTGTGTAATGCTCCGGCCACATTTCAACAATGCATGCTAAGCATTTTTAGTGACATGATTGAACATTGTTTAGAGGTCTTTATGGATGATTTAACTGTGTTTGGAAATTCTTTTGATGAATGTCTAAATAATTTGGAAAGAGTCTTGAAACGTTGCATAGAAAAAAGACTTGATAGAAAAAAGACTTGTGCTTAACTGGGAAAAGTATCATTATATGACCACATCTGGAATTGTTTTGGGACATGTTGTGTCATCTAAAGGAATCGAGGTTGATAAGGCAAAAATCGAAGTCATTTCAAAGTTACCATCGCCACAAATAGTCAAAGATGTGCGGTCATTTTTAGGGCATGCAGGATTTTATAGGAGGTTTATTAAGATTTCAGTGTTATATCTAAACCACTTTGTAACCTCTTATTAAAAAATACAAAGTTTGAATGGACACAAGAGTGTCAAGAATCCTTTAAAAAGATAATTGACCTTTTAACATCTGCTCCTATCATGCAATCCCCTGATTGGTCATTTTCTTTTGAATTGATGTGTGATGCGAGTGATTTTGCTGTTGGAGCTGTCTTAGGACAGAGAAGAAAAGGTAAGCCTTTTGTGATTTATTACGCAAGTAAAACTTTGAATAGTGCACAAATGAATTACACCACCACTGAGAAAGAATTACTTGCTGTGATATTTGCATTGGATAAATTTCGGTCATACTTGATTGGCGCTTCAACCATTGTTTTTACTGATCACGCTGCTTTGAAGTATTTAATGTCTAAACAGGATGCAAAGTCAAGATTGATTCATTGGATTTTGTTGCTACAAGAATTCAAACTCACAATCAAGGACAAAAAGGGTGCTGAAAATGTCGTTGCAGACCATTTATCACGACTCACCACTAAGTCGTCATTTGATAAAGCACCCATCAATGATTTTTTTCCTGATGATCTTTTATTCCCTATCACAACTTTGACTTGGTATGCTGACATTGTTAATTATCTTGCAACAGGAATGATGCCACTCGATTGGAATGCACAGGACAAAAAGAAATTTTTGACCGAGGTAAAACGTTTTTACTGGGATGACCCGTACTTATTCAAGTATTGTCTTGATCAAATTGTTCGACGGTGTATTCCAGGCAATGAGGTAAGTAGTGTCATTGAATTTTGTCATTCTGAAGCAAGTGGTGGTCATTTTTCGTCAAAGAAAACGGCTGTAAAAATCTTGCAGTGTGGATTTTATTGGCCCACCTTGTTTAAAGACGCACATGCATTCTGTAAAACCTGTGAAAATTGTCAAAAGTTAGAATCCATTTCCAAGCGAAACATGATACCTTTAAACCCCATTATTGTCATTGAAATATTTGATTGTTGAGGAATTGATTATATGGGTCCATTTCCACCGTCATTTGGATTTTTGTACATTTTAGTTGCCGTTGATTATGTGTCAAAATGGGTTGAGGCAATTCCTTGTCGAAATAATGATCACAAAACAATGATTAAGTTTTTAAAGGAAAATCTTTTGAGTTGATTTGGAATCCCTCGAGCCATTATCATTGATGGAGGCAAACACTTTTGTAACAAACCTTTTGAGTCTTTAATGAAGAAATATGGAGTCAAACACAAAATTGCCACACCATACCATCCTCAAACAAGTGGTCAAGTTGAGTTAGCAAATAGGGAGATAAAACATATCTTGCAAAAAACGGTTAACCCTGATCGAAAAGATTGGTCTCTTAGACTAAATGATGCATTTTGGGCTTACCGTATTGCATTCAAAACATCTTTGGGTATGTCTCCTTATCGTTTAGTTTATGTAAAACCTTGTCACTTACCTGTTGAACTTGAGAAAAAAACATATTGGGCCATTAAAGCTTTCAATTCTAACCTAAATGATGTTGGTGAATTGCGCAAGTTGCAAATAAATGAACTTGAAGAATTAAGAAATGATGCATATGAAAATGCAAAAATTCTTAAAGAAAAATCTAAAACCTTTCATGACAGACGAATTTTAAGAAGATCATTTGAAGTTGGTCAAAATGTTTTGCTTTATAATTCTCGACTTCATTTATTTCGTGGCAAATTGAAATCAAAATGGAGTGGTCCATTTGTTGTGAAACACGTTTATCCATATGGTGCCCTTGACGTTGAGAATCCTAGGAATGGTAATGTGTTTAAAGTAAATGGACAACGTGTGAAACCATTCTTAGAAAATACAGATTTTCAAAAAGACTCTGCCGTCCTTTTTGACCCTTGTTACAAAGGTAAGTAAACAAATATTTTTCTTTTGACTTTTTTTGTATTTGCAATTATTATTTTTGTTTTTGTTCGCTTTTATGTTTTGAATTTTTACAGGATTAATTTCTAGGTTCAATTTTTGCTTGGTGTGTTTTGCTATATAACCCCGGTTAAGTGGTGGATAACGGTACTCCGTGACAATTCCAGTCGGTTTAATTTAGTTTTCCAAATAACTGATCCCCAAAACAAGGCATGGATGAAATTTTTACAAACCTACGAAAACATTTTCCATCGTTGCCCCAAAATGCTCTGAAAAAGATTTACAAAGCACGTTCCGAAAGATTACTCTTACTGATGATAAACAACATTCCTGTTGAAATTTGTTGGTTGATCGATGCTAAGGTACGTCTAGCAGGTGAGTCTGCTGATTCATTTATATCTTACATGCCTGATTTTAGAAGAAGTAACCTTGCAAAAAAACGAAGAGCTAAGAAGTTAGGGGTTACTTGTCACAAATGTGCACGTACAACTTGCAACACACGTTGTCGTTCTTTAGAAATGGTGTCTAATAATCGGGAAGATAAAATTTTATTCATTAAGCATGGTTTGCGTAGGGAATCATTGGATAATATCCTAACTAACGACTCTTGATGCACATCCTAGTGGATATGTACAAATGGCAATTGACCGATTATGGCCACAATTTAAAAAAGAACATGCACAATATAGTCTTGAGAATCTGACTTTAAAAGACCATATTTGCCAATTTATAAGAAAATTGGATGGGAAGCATATCCCTGACCCATAGAAGGCGTTGAAGCCGTTTCTGGACGTAAAACCAGAGGAAGATGTGAGCCATAATCACAACTACCAGTAAATATCCTTTTGTTTTTATTATCTTTTTCCTTCCGCATTTAATATCTTTTGTAATTATTGTTGTTTACTTATGATTTTTGAACCATTTGGATCTAATATCATTGACAAATACGTTGCCTTATACATTTAGGTGTATCATTGTGTTACCTTTTCAGGATCTATAAATACAAGCATTTGTTTTTCTTTTTGCTTCAAGCACTCATAAACATTCAAAAGAAAATTTTAGAGAGTGCATTAATGGCTTCACCTTCAACTAAACGATTCACAAACATTTGTGTGTTTGGTGGCACTAACTATGGGAAATATAGAGAGTTTGTTGATGCTGCAACTCATCTTGGTAAGGTTTTGGCTGAGCGAAAAATACACCTAGTGTATGGAGGAGGTAACTTGGGATTAATGAGGTGTGTTTCACGAGCTGCACGAGACAGAGGTAGTCAAGTTCTAGGTATTGTCCCAAAACCTATGGCCGCAACAGACATCCACCGGAAGACAAACGGCGAAGAGCTTGTTGTTTTAGGTATGCCTGAAAGTTTGACTGCTATGTTACATCATGCTGATGCGTTTATAGCTTTGCCAGGTGGTTTTGGAACCTTCGAAGAAATCTTTACAATGGCATCCTGGGCGCAACTACACATCCATGAGAAACCCATCGGTTTGTTGAATGTTAATAAATTTTATGATGGTTTGCTTTCATTTTTTGGTCATGCTCAGAAAAATTATTACATTCCACCTTCAATCCGAAAAATCTTTATCTCTGCTTCAAGTCCTCATGAGCTGATTGACCAGTTACAAGCTTTTAATTATAAGCCAGATCCTTCAACCTCTAAAATTGATTGGTCCACTGATAAAGAGAACAAGAAACGCAGAATTGATATGAATCTCAGTTTGTGATTGTCCCATGGTTTTTATGCATTTTATTTTCCTCTATTTTGTATTTCTTTTGTTGTTTTGCAGGATTTTGTTGTCTTTCAAGTTGTTCAGGTGATATCTTCTAAACCTTACATCTTTCTAAAGACATTGGGGACAATGTCTCGTTCTGGTTGGGGGGTGGGGATAGTTGATTCAATAACTTTTGTTTAAAAAAAAAAAAACTAACTTCTGACCATTTTTTTGTAAGGATGGCCGAATAAGGAGATCTTTTAGATACTTCTAAGACACATCTTTGTAGTTTTGATTTTTTTTTTCCTCTCTTCTTACTATTCAAATTTATAAACTCTCCATTGTGATATCATTGACTAATCATTTTGTTCATTAAGTCATCTTGAGAAATTTTTCCAACTATTCTAGACACACACGCACATTGACAATTGATTATGTGCAGTAAGTTGAGATTTTACGATATTTAGTTCTGAAACATCATTCAAGGGTAACAACCGAAGGCAATGGTCTTGTTTAAAAATATATTTATTAATAATAATAATAATAATAATTTTGTGTGTTGTGACCGAAACTCTTACTTAGTAACTGGGCCTCATACCTCAATAAGCATAGAGTGTTTGCGTAAAATGATGGAGTCTGGATAAGAATAAAGTACAGTTTCGTAGCCTCTTTAACTCGAGCAATTAATTCCGAGGGGTGCTTCAACACCTAATGCCCTAAGACCAACTGGTTTGGGAGTCATTGACCCAAAGCTCGTTACACGGGTTAAAGAGAAAGCTTAAGGGAATTGTACTAAAAAAAACATCTACAATCCGAGTAATTAAGCCCGTAGGAGTGTTTTAACACTTAATGCCCTAAAGCCAACTGGTTTGGGAGTCATTGGCCTAAAGCTCGCTACATGAATTAAAGATGGAATGTTTGTTTCCAATTTTATTATATTAAAAAAAAAACAAAAAAAAGAAAAGAAAAAAGAAGAAAAAAAGATAAAACTACTGCCTAAGGAAGAAGTCCTGATGAGATTTCGGAATGAAAATGTTGTTTGATTTCAATTGAATCTTATAGTTATTGTGTTGATCTTTATTGAGCACAAGAAAGTTTGATTGATAACTCACTTAATGACTGGTTGTCAAAGGGTGAGAAAAGAAGTATGAGAGAGTTTGTATATATGGTAATTTAGAGATTTGAACTTGAGTTTTTACTATTTTCGCTTTAATTGCTAGGCACTAGCGATAAGCTGGTTGAGGGGTGTGATTAACACTGAAAAGTGTATGTTTACTAAGGGATAATATCATCATTTTACACTTCCAATATGATTAATTCCTCAATTTATACATAATTTCGTTCTCTCGCTTAAATAAATGTGTTATGTAGTAATTAGTGTATATTTCTTCGTATTTAATAGGTAATTCTATCAATTCAGAATTATGGAGAAGTCAGATGGCAAAACAAACATCGTTTTCAAGTTTAGAATGTCAAAAACCATAGGAAGACCACGAAGGGCATTTTTGTAATTTTGACTATTCACTGTTCACGATTGACTTTCACTGTTTACAGTTGACTTTCACTGTTCACAGTTGACTTCCATTGTTCACAGTTGACTTCCATTGTTCCAGATGATGTGGCACATTCCTATTGGGCCAAACTGCGAGTGCACCATACACGTGGCTGTAGAGAATCATATTCTAGAAGCCAGTACATTATTCCCTATTCACTCCACGGATGCGTTACTGTTCACTTCACGGATGCGTTACTGTTCACTGTTCACTGATGACGTGGCGAAATCTAGATGCTCAATTCTAAATTCATCCGATGGTCAATTTTCATCCGTATTTTGTATAAATAAGGGGTCTCTCCCAACTAATTTGGACATTCTGAATCCAAATATGATATTAGATTTATGAAATTCTCTCTCTTTTGTTCTCAAATTCTCAGTTTAAATAAAATAGCTATTTCTAGTTAAATTATGTCTGGCTAATTTTATATAGCTGGGGCTAAAGGTGATACTGTTGGTATGGAAAATATAATCCAATTTTGGTAAGTTTATTATTTTTATACTTTCTCCCCTCTGATCTTTGTGGTGTTTTTGAGTCACTGTAGATAGATAGATATTGTCTAGCACAATGAGTACTTGTACCCATATTTATCAGAGAGTGATTTCTCCCCTCTGATCTTTATGGAGTTTTTGACTCACTGTAGACAGACAGATATTGTCTAGTACAGTGAGTACTTTTACCCATATATATCAGAGAGCGGTTTATCCCCTCTAATTTTTATGGAGTTTTGACTCACTGTAGACAGACAGATGTTGTCTAGCACAGTGAGTACTTTTACCCACATCTATCAGAGAGTGGTCAGTGGAGTGAAATACCATCTCATTAATCTGGACTAAATATTAATAATTGGATCATATTCGAATTACCAATAGTGGATCCCTTAGCCCCAGTATTAATTTTAATTGATTTACATTTTATAATAAGATTAGTAATTAATCTAGATAATTAATTCTACAAGGACAAGTGAACAACCTCCTTATGGTTCGACCCGGTCGTACCGGTTAATTTATTACTATGACACTCTTATACTTGGAAGTATGAACACTTCTTTAGGACGTGTCAAATACCACATCTCCAATCGAATTTCCTCTAAATGGGCCTTATTTTAGCTCTTCAAGATCAGTTACTTCATATTCTTTTTGATCCTCTACCTCCTTTCCATCGCCGTCGTCATCTACACCATCGTCTCCATCTACACCGCCAAACAAGTCTCCTTCAAAGATGGATCTGAATCACTTCGCTCCAGATTAACTCATTCTCTGATACATGAAGCAGCCATATTTGATGATATGTAGCTTCAATTCATCTCTTCATCGTAATTGGAGAAATTTTTTTAGTTGTTTTTTTTTTCTTCTTCTGAAAATGATGAATAAAGAGGTTTGATGATAATTATGGGATTGTGGTCTATGGAATGAGCTGGAGAAAAGAAAAAAATATATGGTGTTTAAGAAGAAGAAGAAATATGTTGTGGGTTGTGGAAGTTGAAGATGATTTTTTTTCCTTTGTTTAATTAGTTTTTGTTCTTTGATGAAGATTGAAGATGGTTTAGCACTTTTGAAAAGATTAATATGTAACATTGGATCTTTTATTTTTGGTGGAGACGATGATGTTTACTTATTTTCCTTTGATTGGATCTACATCAATTTTCTTAAAAAAGAAAATATATATATTTTTTTAATTTATGCTTTTATTTTTTAAATATTTTTTTATTTATAGTTTTTTTATAAATATATTTTCCCTTTTTTTATTTTTTTTTTCTAGGGTTATAAAAGTAAGTCAGAGGTATTTTTAGATTTTTACATGGTCTGATAAGATCGAAGGTTAAGTCTGATGGCCGTTGACTGACGACTGGAGAGGTGTATGTCAATTAACAATAAAGTTGTTTCCGTATATAATAGAGCTAACCTTAGGGGAGGTTGGTGTAATTAGTTCTAAAAAAAATATACTGATTTAATAATTTTTTTATTAATAACATAAACATCACGTGGAAGAAATTAGCTCTTATATAGCTTTGCGTTTGTAAATAATGGACCGCAAAGTAGGGTAGCTTTAATGTCGGACCATCAAATGTGACATGGACATTTTACCAAGCCAATTCTAACCTATAGTGAAGTCAACGTTTGCTTTTTTTTTTCTTTTTACAAAGACGGGGGTAACAATTATCACAACGTTATGGGACCGTTTGGTATAAAACCGTTTTGTATAAAAATAATAGAAAAGTTAAACACGGTAATATGATTCATGAGAAATCTATATATATGTGTTTGGTTGTGTATGAGAATATTACATCGGATTCCTAGAAATATCAAGTATTAGTGTTTAGTGGTACATGAGAATTTTTATTTATTTATTAAAAACTAAAAAATTAAAAAATAATTTCAAAGTCCATTTTATACAATTTGGAACAATTCCTAAATTCGTCTTTCTCTCCGGATCTGGGTGATAGACTGATGTCAAAAAAATTTCTCTCTTACTTCACATCTCTTCATGAAGGGTGATACCACATATGTCAAAAATCCCCACGGTCCCAAAAGTTTATGACGTCCCCATTTGATCCATTGAATCACCGGTCTTCTCAACTTCAATTACAAAATAAATAGATTTACTAGTCACAGAGAAAATCCAACAATATATATTCAGATTTGGAAGACCCGAGCTTTGCCATCTTTTGTCTCTTTCTTTCCATCTCTCTCTTCGTCTTTCTCGTTGGATTTGGGTTTCGTTGGAAACCCAGATGCGTTCAACATTTTTGTGGTATGGTATCAGTGGATTGGAATTTGGATATATTAGTTTCGTGGATTCAATATCTAGTCCGTTCCAAATATCCAATTGTAGCTTCGATCTGATTATAAATTGTTAATATAAAACAAATCAAAATACAAAAGCAACTTTTATGTCATCTTTTAAAAAATTGATTGATTGATTAGGTTTGGGTTTTTGAAAAATTGATCGATTGTCATGATTGGGATTTAGGGGTGAATGGAAGAGGAAATGATTTGATCTAGGGTTGGTGTGATTGAAAATTAAAGAAGAAGAGGTTAAGGATTAGGGATTTTTGGTGTTAAGTTTCAGAAACCGCATGAAAAACGAAGAATAAGAAAATAAAATAATAATATGTTTTCTTAATGAGGGTGGGTCTCACACCCTCCAAAGGATAATGTGATTCCCACGTGATTCACTTTCTTGGAATCAAAAAACGCAAACCTTGTAATAAACATGGAATAATGGTAATGCTATCAGATTTTCATTCTCATACAATGATTACCCCATACCAAACGGCCCTTGAGAGTAAAAATAAACCACATACAATCCCACATTATATCAACGGTTTTACAAATGTGTTAATAATTGGTGCTTTCCCTACTGCAAATTCATGTTTTTCACATTTGGAATTGGAAAAGTAAATAAAAGTATATATATATATATATATAGTTTTTCTATTATTAGTTCGAACTGATATAAGATATATCAGTTCTTTGTATGTGCGCCATTGGATTTAAATACTTCGACTTGGATGCATGCACTTGTCAAAACATCTTTTAAATCCAATGGTCCATATACAAGGAACTGATATAACATATATCAGTTCCTTGCATGTAGGCCATTAGATTTAAATACTTTGACTTGGTTGCATGCACTTGTCAAATCATCTTTTAAATCCAATGACCCATATGTAAGAAATTCTGACATATTTTATATCAGTTTGAACTGACAATAGAAAGACTATGACTATATATATATATATATATATATATATATATATATATATATATATATATATATATATATTAATGCTTGGCTTTCCAAATTTATGGAAATGGTGAGAAATGTCACATTTTTAAAGCTGCGTTGCACCCAAGTCACTGCTTTAATAAGTTAAGTTTAAAAGTTACTTATTATGGTGAACTACCAAAATTTCCCTTAAATAATCATTTTTTAATTCTCTTTGTACTTCCATCTCTACACTTGGAACACTGAACTCAGTAACTCCTTTCCCTCTCAACAATAAACTTGTCTAAAAATTGAAATCCTCTACAACATCCTTCTTCAACTTAGAAAAAGTTGTCATTCTTTAGCACAACAAGGTAATATATTTCTGAAATACTTTTTTTTTATCTGCATTTGTGATTTTTGTAACATTTTATCCGTTCCTTATGATTTTTTGTCCAAGTGATTTGTAAACATGAAGGTGGTTTTGTGAAGTTTGAATATATGAACTTTGAATATCCGAGCTTTTCTAACCTTTGTCTGAGTCTTTGTCCGAGCCTTTTAGTAAAGTCTCCAAGCCTTTGTGTAAAGTCTCCGAGCCTTTGTGAAGTTGTGTCTGACCCTTTTCCAAAGCCTTTAGGTTTGTCAATGAAACTATGTTTGTGCCTTTTACATAAGTCTCCGAGAGTTTTTATGAAGGTTCCGAGCGTTTTGGTGAAGTGTCCGTGCCTTTTGGTGAAGTGTCCGAGAATTTGAAAAATGTCTCTGAGCCTTTTTATGTAGCATCCGAGATTTTTTAAATAGTCTCCGAGCCTTTTAAATACCTGACCCATGCCTTAGTAAATGTAATTCGAGCCTTTTGTATAAACCTTTTCGTGAGCCTATTGTTAACATCTTATTTAGACATCTGTGAAAATATTAATTTTTTTTAATAACGGTTTGTGATTATGAATTTGACAGGAAAATGAATCGAGTGAGAATAGTAATATCTTACAACGGTCGATGAGATCAGTTACCCGACAGAAGTCAGAGGTTTGTTGGATCCGATAACCAAGGAATGTATGTGTCAAAGAATATGACTTACGAAGTATTGGTGGCAATCGTGCATACCATTGTGAAGTATGATGTAAAGAAATATAGTGTTGATCTACATTCAATATCAATCGTTCCTGGCTCTACATGTCACACGTTTATAAAAAATGACGATGATGTTCAGTTTATGCTAGGGGAAGATCATGTGATCCATTAAGTATGTGTTAGTCTAATTGAGAAGGTAGTTGAAGATGTGATAAGAAATGACATTCCTACTCTTGAAAACACCCAATAATTTGGATCTTTTAGAGGAAGCAACTACGACAAAGAAGTGGAACCGAAAGTTGGGAAAACATGTGTGTTATCCCACCGGTAATAGCCGACCATGCAGACGTAGTTAGACCTCAATTCGGCAATGTGTTTGGTTATCAAATTGAGATGAATGATGTGCAGTACAATGAGCAATATAATGAGATGCACAATGACATGTATAATGAGCAGAACACCGAACCGAACCTTGGGCCGAACCATGAGGTGGATAATGAGGCTAATATTGATCCAGTAGATAATGGAGATAACACAGATGAAGAGCAGACATGGAAGGTGTGTACAAGGAGTTAGTTGCACTGCACCAAATATGTATGGGACTTTCGAGGTCAGGCATAATGTAACTGCATATGATTATGATTATGCCACAATGTGGGTTATTCCCGGATTAGATTCATACTTGTTTGGTATTGGTAGAAGCACCACGTTGGTAGCAAAAGAACCTACAAGCATAATTTATAAATGTCAATTTTTTCTAACTATAAAGGATTTGAAGAGACTAGTTGGCCTTTTAACAATGCAACAAAACTTCGAATGGAAGGTGAAAAGGTCAAATATGACAACGTTACATCTGGTTTGTTTGATTTACAACTGTATGTGGAAATTAAGACCAGTGAGGAGAGATGAATGAATGTACTTCCAAGTAAGAAGTTTTATCAACGAACATAATTTTCCCTTGGAGGAGATTCACCGCCACCATCGACAAGCTAGTGGAGTCATAATTGAAGAAGTCGTTGCACTTAGACTTAAAAAATAAGATGGTTGTCTCATGCGTCCGAAGGACATAATCACTGATATTAAAACAATGTATGGTATCCAAATCATGAACAGTAAAGCATATCAATCCCTGTATTATGCATTGTCACTAACCTATGGAACGTGTGAATAAAGCTTCTATCTACTGCCATTTATTGGTTACGTGCTGGAACAACAAAATCCTGGCACAATCACTAACTTATAGTACGCAGATGATGGTAAATTTATGTATTTTTTCATGTCGTTAGGTCCCTCACTTAGAAGTTTTTGGAGGTGTATGCGTCCAACTATTGCAGTTTATGGTACCCATTTGAAGGAAGATTCAGGGGAACAATGTTTGTTGCAACTGTACAAGATGAAAATGAACAGGTGTATCCAATTGCCTTTGGGTACGGCGACTCAGAAAATAACATTTCATGAGAGTGGTTTTTGGATTGCTTGAAGGGAGCCCATGGTCATATATATGATTTGGTTTTCATATCCGATCGATATATAAGTATTGAAGCAAGGATTTCTAAAGTGTTCCCTTATACAACCCATACCAAATGTTGTTGGCACTTTTCTAAAAATATTAAGAAGCGATTTCACAGAAAGGATGTTACCGCCATAATGGAAAAACAACTAGATCGTACACTAAATTGAAATATAATCGGCACTTGGAAGAGTTACGTAACCTGTACTAGAATGCATTCAATTATGTCAATGCTGCCAGTCCACACAAGTGATCTTACATACATTGTCTCGAAAGAAGGTACATGGTGATGGCAACAAATGTTGTAGAATGCATAAACTCATGCCTAAAATTTGTAAGGTAATTGCATATTTTAACACTGGCAGAGTTCATTAGGAATATGCTACAAAGGTGGTTTCATAATCGCTATCGAGTTGCACAATCCATGCATCATCAGTTGACCGACGTTGCACATCTTTTGATCATGAAACGTGTCGAGAAGTACAATTATATGACCGTCAAGTCAGTTGACTAGAACATATTCTCCGTCAAACGGTCTGGAAAGCAGTGGACCGTTGACTTAGCCTGGAAGACTTACACATGCAACAAATTTTAAATGGACATTTTTGCATGTTCTCATGCACTCGCATTAGTAAGGTACGTTACAAGTTACAGTTTATGCTTTATATTACCAAAATGTCATTGTTTCCATTGTTGTTGCAGGGAGCAAAACTTGGATTTCACATCTCTGTGTGTGGATTACTACAAGAGATAAACACTTATTTAGGCATACTCGGTTCCTATTATACCTGTTGGCCATTCTTTTCATGGGTAGTGCCCTCCGACATCACTACGTGGGTGGTTTTAAATCCAATCTCCAAGAGACAAGTAGGATGCCCGATGGCAGGTCGACATACCTCGCCTTCAGAGAGGATAACCACATAATCGTGTAAACGATGTGGACAATCGGGTCATAATAGCAGGATGTGTTCTAACCCGCCATTGATTAATGAAAGCCCGATCAGAGTTGCTCTCGAGGAATACCATTGCAAGTGTAGCATCTTTCATTCAATTGGACACAACAAACAGACTTGCCTTGACAAGGACTCTACTGTGGAATGAATGGAGGCGTTGATATTAATGTCAATTTAATGATTTGGAATTGTATGACTTGTTCAATAACATATTGTTTAATTAAATGGGTCTGTTGTTATCATTTTTCATATTGTTGAATGTATGAAATGTGTGTTGTACTTGTAATTGCAAACACTTGAAATTTAAACAAAAATTAATAATTTCATTACAATAACAGTTATGTACATCAACAACTACAATCTTAATGTATGAAATGTGTGTTGTACTTGTAATTGCAAACACTTGCAATTTAAACAAAAATTAATAATTTCTTTACAATAACAGTTATGTACATCAACAACTACAACCTGAATTGGGGCTTGGAGTTATAAAAAAACCACAATGGCCATCTTCTCCCTAATGGTGACCATCCTATCTTCTGACCAATTGAAAGCCTGTCTGTTCGCCACACATACTCGATCAATCTTAACGTATGGGTACCACAGTTACTCCTGCAATGCACCACATGAACAACTGCTACAATAGAAGGTTAATAGATATCAACTTTAAGTTAATATGATGTTCAAACAGTCATACTCTCTAGTCTGTTGTGGCACAAGTGATGTAGACACTGTTGGGGTTTATACCCTAAAGATGTAATTTGTAAATGGATTTATGAAATAAATAAAAGGAAAAGTTCAATTCATTCATGTTATGTTGTTTATTTTATAACTTGTGCATATATTCATGTTATGTAATCTCGAACTGTGTATATGAGTGTCATATACGGATGGATACAGTAAGAGACGTGCAATCTAAAGAGTCCATAGATAGCAAATAAAGCTGGGTACTTTATTTGTGGTTAATCTATAGCTGCGGTCCATTCTGTAATGTACGATGATTCTATCCTGAATCATTCATATGAGATATGGGAATGGAGGCACCTTGTATGATGTGATTATATAGGACTGGGCCATGATCTATATGAGTCTCTCAAAAAGATCCGTTTACCGATGAGATTCATATATATCAACCACTGATGGCTATATGTGGGTGATCTTAATCCTGAGTGTCTTATCGATTCCTTCAGGTTAGATTGTGGTTTTTGATATACCATGGGTAAGGTCGGATGCAGTTCCCGATCAATATGCTCCGTATGTTGGGATTAAGGTTTGGCTTGTGGCTGGGAAGGTTTGTACACAATAGTGGAATCCACTCCTTCTTGTGAGAAGTAGACGGTAGTTCCATTAAGGGTTGATTCGGAGCTTGGACAATATGAGCGCTCTTCTAGTTCTATAAGGAAATAGGATTTATTGTTCTATAAGGAAATAGGATTTATTGTTCATTATAGAATCAACGGCACTTAAAGGATATATGTAATTAGAGGGGTATAACGAACATTATGACCCAACTCTAATTATGAACTACTGTGGAGGATCACACCATATGTAATAGCTATATCGATGGACACCGAGTTGTATCGGTCTGTGTAAAAGCGTCTACAGTTGAGAGAGTGCAGCTTCGGGTTTTTAGTGGAATAACACCGGAGTTAATAATCAAGGAATATTAATTAAAGAGTTTAATTAATGATTCCGAGGATTATTGGAGCTCAAAATACTGTGGGTCCATTAGGTCCCCTTGCTAACCCTATCGATTTAGGTAACAAGGGTCACGGTAAATTAATTGGATTGTCCAATTAATTGTGTCACAAAAGTGACACATATATATACGGGAATTAATTGAATAATGTGATTATTTAATTAATGAATGTTAATAGTTAAATTTATTAAATAATTTGATTATTTAATTATATTGATAATTATGAATTATTAATTAACTATTAATTGGAGGGTGTTAGTTGATATATGGATTTACGTAAAGATAAAATAATAGGATTATTTTATTTTATTAAATCATTTATCTAAGTATTTGAATTTAAGTTTAAATTTAAAATACTTATTATCACTTTTAATATATTAGATATATTTAAAAAGAATAATTAAAAGATATATATCAATTATAACACAAGAGATTGCATAGAATGTAAATTGGTGTGTGCACATATATAAGTGTTTGTATAGGATACAAACAATGATATATATATATATATATATATATATATGTATATATATATATATATATATATATATATTAAACGTACGACCAGTTGTACAACTTGTGATAGGCAAAAAAAAAAATTAAAAAAAAATTATAGTGCTTGCTTTGTTCTAGAAAAAAATGTGCGTGAGTTGTGAGATATAAATATATATTAGACATAAATTATGATTTTAAGGATTGAACGACATCTGTATATATATGTTTTGCATGAGATGCAATTTATGTGTGCGTGAAATCAATACACCAAATTGAGAAGAAAGAGTTTCTTCAAGTATTTCTCTACATTTTCCATTCAAGTTTCTGAGACCGTGACGCGTTTACACGCAGTTACCAATCCCTGGAGATTGCGAGGAAGATCGAGTGGCTCAGACAGGAGCACATCGTAAAGTGAAGGAGCTTCCAAACGTTGGTAAGATTGGTTCAGACAGGAGCATATCGAAAAGTGAAGGAGCCTCCAAACGTTGGTAAGTTTTTCTTCTTCTGATTTTTGTTGATTACAATTTCCTGTGTTTACATATTGTATATATTAGTTTCGTAAAATAATTACGATCCCAAGTTCACTGGTCCCAGATACAGATTATGATCTAAATAAAAATTTTAAAACCTAGTTGCGCTGCTTGACCGGTGAACGGGGTTCCAACAATTGGTATCAGAGCCAATTTATTTTTCGGAACATGAAATTGTTTTCGATGCTCCTGCATGTATGAATGTATAGGCACCATCTTTATGATTGTATGAATGTTTATAATTAAATTGTTTAATTTAAACATGGTTGATCGTAAATGTTTATAGTATTGTGGATTTAGGGTTTATGGGTTTTATTATTATTATTATTATTATTTTGTTTATTTTGTTTACTGTTATTGTGTTGAAAAAAAAATGTAACTTATATTGAAGACCTGGAAAAATCGCGAAGAAGGATTCATGTGATGAATCGGAGTGACCTGAAGAGACTGGAAGATATCTGAAGTTACTAAAAGACCAATGAATGCCTTGGGAAATTTTTCGTAATTTTCGATTCCAACTTTTTTTTAAGGTTAAATAATCCACAGTACTCGGTCAATTCATGTATGATTTATATTATGTGATGATAAAAGCATTGCCATGCATACTTATATCATTTAGATTAGATGTGCCTACACAAATATATTTGATATGTCATACATGCATCATTACCTGATATTTTATATATTTTCTTTTAATGTGATTAAAATGGGTAATATACATAATTGGCTATGAATAATAAGATTAGTTTTTAATAGTAAGAAAACTTGGTAATTCTCATTAATATTAATCTAGTTATTAAAGAGTTTAATAAGTTAGATTAATAGGGTCATTTATTGTAATTAGGATTAATATGATTAATTACCTAATAATAAATTATCCAAATAAAGTGTTAAGGTTTTAATAGTTAAAACTTGGTAAACACTAACATAATAATCTAACCCTAGTAAATAGTTTACAAAGGCTTAGATTATTCACTAATAGATTAGATTTTTAATTGTTAAAAATCAATAATAATTTATTAGTTAATTGGAATTTGGTTCTAATTAGTTAATGCACTAGATAACTTGATTAAAATTAGTCGTTTAATCCTATAGAGTCTAAGTGCATTTACGGTAAATAGAAAACCCTAATTTTAAAATAGTGAGTGGGAGAGGGATATATGATATATATATCCCGCGGTCTCCATCATTAGTTAAACACTGTGAGATCCGAGTGGGGCCTCGTGACGGCTTTACTTTCGTCCTCCCTAAGGAGGGTTTCCACAAAGGTCAATACCAAGGTTGACTTCCTAACGGATAGGATTTCTGAGGGTATTTCGAGATTGACCGACCTAAGGCGGTAATTCTCGAGTTAAGCTCGTAAGATTTGAAATGGTGGGTTACACTCACGAAGGTTTTGATTAAGTTTGTTAATTAAAAACCTGACTGAATGAACGATGGTTGAATGATATGGAATAAGTGTTATTCTAGAATATCATTTGATTGAGAATGTTTCGGTCCAACATGCAAAGACTTGACCGACCCTAAGGCGGCACTTCTTTGTGGTATGTTGGATTGTTGTGGTATAACAACTAGTTTTAGGGTAGTTCTAGTTCGTTAAACATGTTCATGCATCATGTTTAAATTTATGCCAAAGCACTCGCACTTGTTTTAAATAAATGACTGAATGAATGTTTTATTTATTTCAGCACTAATGTCTTCTGCATTACTTCAAATTCTCGCAAACGACAAATTAACTGGTGATAACTACACTAAGTGGAAACTTAACATTAATGCAATATTGGTCACGTAAGACCTCAAATTTATGCTTACGAAGGAATGTCCTCCAGTGCCTGCTGCCAATGCCACATGAACTGTTCGTGAGGCATACGACCAATGGGTCTCATCAGATGAGAAGGCCCGGACATATCTATTGGCTTCAATGACATGCGTGCTTGTCACAAAGCATGAAGCAATGACTTCATCATTCGAAATCAAGGAGTCATTGCAAGCTATGTTCGGGCAGCCCTTCGAGCAAAAGCGACACGAAGTTATTCGTTCCGCTATGCTCGCTCGTATGAAGGAAGGTATGTCAGTTCGGGAACATGTCCTGAGCATGATGTCCTACTTCAACACAGTAGAAGTCATTGGCGAGGCCATTGACGAACCCAGTCAAGTGAGCATCATACTAACGACTCTTTCGAAGAGTTTTGATCAGATTAAGAGCAACTAGAGGATGAACAAGTTAAGGTTCAATCTCACACAGTTGCTCAATGAGCTCATTACCTTTTAGTCCTTGACTAAGGACAACTAGGGCAAGACCGGTGAGACAAATGTTGTCGAACCATCTTCCTCCAATAATAAAAAGAGGAAGAGGTCTGCTGGGAATGCGAAGGGTAAGCCCAAACCCAAGAAATTCCAAAGAAAGAAAAAGTCTAAGAAAAGTAAATATGATTTACTTGTTCTTGAGTCATATTTAGTGGAAGATGATTCTTCGCCTTGGATAGTTGATTCAGCGGCCACAAACCATTTTTGTTCTTCTTTACAATGGACTGATTCTTATACACAGCTAGAGGAGCAAGCCTTCTCAATGTGTGTGGGGTCAGGGGATGTCGTGTCAGCACAAGCAGTGGGCGTAATTAGATTACGTTTTTGTAATAATTATATATTATTGGACAATGTATTTTATATTCCTGGATTTACACGGAATTTGATTTTCGTTTCTAAGTTGTTAGAATAAAAATATTCTATTTCTTTTATTAATAAGTTTGTTCTTATTGGAAAGAATGGTCTGAATATTTGTTCAGGAATTAATGAAAACAATTTGTATGTGTTAAGACAGTTAATACATACTACACTGCTAAACACCGAAATGTTTAAGGGTGCAAAACCAAAAACTAAACTACATAATATTTCTCCAGATAATGACACGTATCTCTGGTAGCTAAGGATTGGTCTTATCAACCTTGACCGGATAGACAGACTAGTAAAAAGAGGATCTTTAAGTGAGTTAAAGGTTGGCACCTTACCTGTCTGCGAATCTTGTCTGGAAGGTAAGATGACTAAGAGACCTTTTACAGAAAAAGGGCTTAGAGCTAAAGAAACGCTAGAGCTTATACATACAAACATCTGTGGACCGATGAATGTTAAAGCTAGGGGTGGTTATGAGTATTATGTCACCTTTATAGATGACTACTCAAGATACAGATACGTATACCTAGTGCAACGGAAGTCGGAAACATTTGAAATGTTCATAGAATTTCGAGCTGAAGTTGAGAATCAATTAGGTAGTACTATCAAGTCACTGTGATCGGATCCTGAAGGTGAGTACATTGACCAAGAGTTTGAAGACTTTATGGTCGAGAATGGGATAGTTTCCCAACTCACATCTCCCGATACACCTCAGCAAAATGGTGTAGCGGAGAGGAGAAATAGAACTCTAATTAAAATGGTTAGATCTATGATTAGTTTCTCAACATTACCAAATTCTTTCTGCGGATATGCGTCATAAACAACGGTATACATTTTGAATGTGGTGCCATCCAAATCTGTTCCTAAGACACCCTTAGAGTTTTGGAATGGTCGTAAACCTAGTTTGCGATATTTCCGCATATGGGGGTGTCCAGCACACGTGCTGAAGAACAGAATTGGAAAGCTAGACTCCAAGTCTGTTGTCTGCTTGTTTGTAGGATACTCCATGGAGACAAGAGGTGGACACTTCTAATGTCCCGTAGACAACAAAGTATTTGTATCGAAAAATGCAACGTTTCTTGAGGACAGTTATATTAGTGACCATAAACCTCGTTCTAAGATTGTATTGAATGAGTTTGAACCTGATGAGACTAGTGCTTCATCAACAAGAGTTGTTGATCCATAAACATCTGAGAGTCAAATGGTTTCTGATCAGGATACACTACCACCTAGACGTAGTGAGAGGGTTGTGAGACAACCTGAACGCTATTTAGATATAAGTGAGGGACAAGGTGTTGTCTCTGCTGATAGTGTTGATGATCCATTGATATTTAAGAATGTAATGGAAGATTCTAATAAAGAGAAATAGCTTAATGCCATGAATCTCGAGATGGAGTCCACGTACTCTAACTCAGTCTGAGATCTTGTAAACTTACCGAATGGCGTAAAACCTATAGGGTGTAAGTGAATCTACAAGAGAAAGAGAGGAGTAGATGGGAAGTTATAGACCTTCAAGGCAAGGCTAGTGGCTAAGGGTTATACCCAGAAAGAGGGGGTCGATTATGAAGAGAGCTTCTCGTCAGCAGCCATGTTTAAGTCTATTAGGATTCTCTTATCCATTGCTGCCTATTTCGATTACGAAATTTGGCAAATGGACGTCAAGACTGCATTCTTGAATGGCAATCTTGATGAGAGCATCTATATGATGCAACCAGAGGGATTCGTGTCTCCAGAGCAAAAGCAAAAGGTTTGCAAGCTGCAAAGGTCCATCTGTGGGCTTAAGCAAACATCTAGATCTTGGAACATCAGGTTTGATGATATGATCAAAACCTATGGGTTCGAGTAGAATGTTAATGAGCCTTGTGTCTACAAGCGCATCATTGATAAGAAAGTAGTTTTCTTGGTCCTATACGTTGATGATATCCTACTCATTGGGAATGATGTGGGAGTGTTGTCTGATGTAAAGGGCTGGTTCGCTAGCCAATTCCAAATGAAAGATTTAGGAGAGGCGAGTTATGTTCTTGAGATCCAGCTTATAAGGGATTGTAAGAACAAACTTATAGCACTGTCTCAGGCATCATATATCGACAAGATTCTTGTGTGATTTTCAATGCAAAACTCCAAGAAATGTAATTTACCTTCTAGGCATGGAGTTAACTTGTCTAAGGAACAGTGTCCTAAGACACCTCAAGAAGTTCACGATATGAGACGTGTACCCTATGCATCGACATTAGGTAGTCTCATGTATGCTATGTTATGCACGAGACTGGACATCTGCTATGCTTTGGGAGTAGTGAGTAGATACCAGTCCAGTCTAGGATTGGATTATTGGGTTGTTGTCAAGACAATTCTCAAGTATCTACGGAGAACGAGAGACTATATGTGTGTATTCCGGCCAGGATTTGATCCTGTTTAGGATACAAGAATTCTGATTTTTAGTCAGACAGGGATTCTATGAAATCCACTTCTGGATCAGTATTCACCCTAGGTGGTGGAGCCATTGTGTGGAAAAGTATCAAGCAATCTTGCATTGCTGACTCCACTATGGAAGCCGAATATGTAGCCGACTGTGAAGCTGCTAAAGAGGTTGTTTGGCTTCGTAAGTTCCTGAGTGATCTGAAAGTTTTTCTAGATCTGGATATGCCCATCATACTTTATTGTGATAACAGTGGTATTGTGGCTAATTCTAAAGACCAATAAGCCACAAAAGAGGGAAGCATATAAAGAGAAAGTATCATCTCATTAGAGAGATAGTGTAGAGAGGAGATGTGATCGTCACCAAGATAGCCTCACAAGACAATCATGCTGATCCATTCACGAAGACCTTACCGGCTAAAGTGTTTTTGGGTCACCTAGATGGTCTAGGGTTACGAGACATGCCTTACATGCTTTAGTGCAAGTGGGAGATTGTTGGGGTTTATCCCCTAAAGATGTAATTTGTAAATGGATTTATGAAATAAATAAAAGGAAAAGTTCAATTCATTCATGTTGTGTTGTTTATTTTATAACTTGTGCGTATATTTAACATCTAAGATTTTCGGATGTAATGTATATGAGTGTCATATACGGATGGATACAGTAAGAGGTGTGCAATCTAAAGAGTCCATAGATAGCAAATAAAGTTGGGTACTTTATTTGTGGTTAATCTATAGATGCGGTCCATTCCATAATGTACGATGATTCTAAACTGAATCATTCATATGAGATATGAGAATGGAGGCACCTTGTATGATGTGATCATATAGAACTGAGCAATGATCTATATGAGTCTCTCACCAAGATCCGTTTACCGATGAGATTCATATATATCAACTAATGATGGCTATATGTGGATGATCTTAATCCTGAGTGTCTTATCGACTCCTTCAGGTTAGATCATGGTTTTTGATATACCATGGGTGAGGTCGGATACAGTTCCCGATCAATATGCTCCGTATGTTGGGTTTACGGTTTGACTTGTGGTTGGGAAGATTTGTAAACAATAGTGGAATCCACTCATTCTTGTGAGAAGTAGCCGATAGTTCCCTTATCAGTTGATTCGGGGCTTGGACAATATGAGCGCTCTCCTAGTTCTGTAAGGAAATAAGATTTATTGTTCATTATAGAATAAACGATACTTAAAGGATATATGTAATTAGAGGGTTATAACGGACATTATGACCCAGCTCTAATTATGAACTATTGTGGAGGATTACACCATATGTAATAGCTATATCGATGGACACCGAGTTGTATCAGTCTGTGTAAAAGCGTCTACAGTTGAGAGAGTGCAGCTTCAGGTTTTTAGTTGAATGACACCAGAGTTAATATTCAAGGAATATTAATTAAAGAGTTTAATTAATTATTCTGAGGATTATTGGAGCTCAAAATACCAAGGGTCCATTAGGTCCCCTTGCTAGCCCGATCGATTTAGGTAACAAGGGTCACGGTAAATTAATTGGATTGTCCAATTAATTGTGTTACAAAAGTGACACGTATATATACGGGAATTAAATGAATAATGAGATTATTTAATTAATGAATGTTAATAGTTAAATTAATTAAATAATTAGATTATTTAATTAAATTGATAATTATGAATTATTAATTAACTATTAATTTGAGGGTGTTAGTTGATATATGGATTTGAGTAAAGATAAAATAATAGGATTATTTTATTTTACTAAATCATTTATCTAAGTATTTGAATTTAATTTTAAATTTAAAATACTTATTATCACTTTTAATATATTAGATATATTTGAAAAGGATAATTAAAAGATATTTATAAATTATAACACAAGAAATTGCATAAGATGCAAATTGGTGTGTTCACATATATAAGTGTTTGTATAGGATACAAACAAGGATATATATATATATATATATATATATATATATATATATATATATATATATATATATATATATATATATATAAGAAAAAAAAAACGGTAACTTTTATCAAAAAATCAAACGCAGCAAAAGTTATAAATATATATATATATATATATATATATATATATTAAACGCACGAACAACTGTACAACTGGTGATAGGCAAAAATAATAATAATAATAATAATAATAAAAATTCTAGTGCTTGCCTTGTTCTAGAAAAAGTGTGCGTGAGTCGTGAGATATAAATATATATTAGACATATATTATGATTTTAAGGATTGAACCACATATGTAAATATATGTTTTGCATGAGATACAATTTATGTGTGCGTGAAATCAATACACCAAATTGAGAAGAAAGAGTTTCTTCAAATATTTCTTTACATCTTCCATTCAAGTTCCTGAGACCGTGACGCGCCTACACGCAGTTACCAATCCTGGGAGATAGCGAGGAAGATCGATTGGTTCAGACAAGAGCATATCAAAAAGTGAAGGAGCTTCTAAACGTTGGTAAGTTTTTCTTCTTCTGATTTTTGTTGATTACATTTTCCTGTGTTTACATATTGTATGTATTAGTTTCGAAAAATAATTACAATCCTAAGTTCACTGGTCCCAGATTCAGATTATGATATGTATAAAAAATTTAAAACCTAGTTCCGCTGCGTGACCGGTGAACGGGGTTCCAACAGACACCAGGCTCACCCCAAATGGCATGTTCCGCTTGTCAAACTTTGGTTGGCCCTATGATCTCGCATCGTGCAACCCCACCTGATGCGACATGAAGAGCATCAACCGTTTCAATGGTGCAACCTGCTATTTCCTGATATACACGGGAAACTTACTGTCTAGAGGGGTTTAGGAGGTGGATCCTCTCAACAGTGAGGTCGATGTTGGCTAAGTGCCAATACCGGCTGCCAATGTTACACGGTATAAATACCTGTAGGTACGCAATTTGAAAGTGTTATGATAAACTAAGATTGTTTAATTTAACACATTTAAACAATAACTTTATAACATTCACCATGTCAACCTCTTGCCATGGCCATTTTTCTGATGGGAGCGATCCATGTACCGTCTTAAGGTCCTCAGCGGACCACCTGTACTTCAACACAGACCATTGATTCATCATGACTTGCCCCTCAGTATCACGAAGCATGATTCTCCCCCATTGAATGTCCAGAAATGATTGTAAATAGACAATTTACCGAAACGTTAGAAACATAATGAAACAACAAAACATAGATGCAAAAATAGTACATTAAAGCCAATTACAAATAACTGAGAATCCAATACTTTCGTCCTCTGATTGTAGATAGTGGGGTATGCTTGATGTCGCTTCCGTAAAATATACAGGTATGCGTCCATATGCTGATAATATTAAAGTTATAAAATGTTAGGATTTTGCCATAACATAAAAGACAATTCAAATAAGGAACATACCGTGTTATACAACTCCAAGTTCTCTTACAACCGCTGGAACCAAACGACAGGGATTGGCTCTTGTGGATCCATATCACGTCTGCATAATTTTTGAAGAAGTTAGAAAACCAAATAATTTTACTGAGGTGTGTCAAAATGCATTCAAAGTGTTATACTTACAATTCCCCCGTCACGTTCCTCTTGTAGGCTTTGTAAGCCGCAAGCTAGTCAATGTCTACCAAAGCATTAGGGTTGAATGCATGTGATGCTTGGGGCAGTGTCCTTGGCCTCTTCAACCAACATGGGTCAGTGTAAGGGTTCAACAACTGCCAGTCTAGCTTACGAGCCCATGACATATCCTGTCTATGGTGACTATGGCCCACTGGGTATGATGGGAGGAGGAACTCTGTCCCCGTGGATCGCGTTGAGGGGTACGCTGGGGCTCAATCGATCTACTTGGTAGGCTGTGTCGAGATCAACTGAAGAAGTCAATACGGGATGAGCTACAACGGGATGAACCAGATGGGTCACTGTGGGGTGTGTTGGGATGGACTGAAGGGATGTTCTATGTGGATCTTCTGGAGGGGTGCGCTGTGTGGACGGAATGGGTACACTCTGAGGAGGTACTCCATCTGGGTTGATCGCCTGGAGTGCTAGGATGCACTGGGCTAGGACGGGAACCATCTCCTCATGGATCACCTAGAGGGGGCCACTGCGGCTAGAGGACCGTTGTGCGATCCTCTGACAGAACTGGACAATCAACATGATCTAGCAGTTGCTCGAGTAAAACCTGAAGAGATAGTGTCCCCAGTAGTGTTGTCTCTATACCAGGTCCTGTATCACCTGTAGGCAGCTGCTACACACGATCAGAATCTGTCCCGTTAGTAGGCAGCTGCTGGTCACGTTTGGTTTTTGGGTTTGTCCCTTCATCATGACCATCTATCCTGCCTCTAAGACTAAAGTCCCGGTCATTGAAAGGTATGCCATCCTTCCCGGATCAGACCCAACAACTCCCGGTCCTACCGATTTCACTTATGATGCTACCGATTACACTCATCATCGCTTCTTTCGACGGAATCCAACACCGTGTTCAATTTACGTTCCTAGAGGTCCTGAAATGTTTTTGAAATTGTTAGTACTAAAATGTTCACTCATTTGAAATATAATATGAAAATCAATCATTTTGACGTACCTCTCGATGACCTCCAACTTCTCCTTGTGAATCACCTCTAGATGTATCTCCGGGTAGCATAAATTGAACCCGTCTATGCCTCTCGGGAGTCCCTCCTCCACCCTGACTCAAAACCCTTGGTGTCATTATTCCAACAGTCCTATGTTGTTCGGTCTTCGATTTTGAAATGTGCACACTGTCATCGGCCTTATACAGACTGCCTCATTTGTCTATGCCTTCATAGTACTGTTGAGTTCTCTCAGCTGCCGTCGGCACCAATGCAGTCCTCACATACATCTGAAATCATAGTTAGACCATTGTAATTGTATACGTGCTAATAAGTTTAAACAATAAAACAATAGATACTTACCCAAGCTATAAAAATCTTTGCCAACTTGTCCGCCATTGGTCGCTTACTCAACTCTTATTTCAGAATACGGTTGGGACAAGTCAATCTTCTTACGGGTCCCAAATTAGGTGCTAAGCTCGGGGGTCACCTCAAAAGCAAATATCTGCTTAAACAGAATATATGATCAGAATATAATACATTTATTACATAAATCATATTAAAATAATTACGGATTGAAATTCTAAATTCTCACCAATAGTGCGTGAGGTAGACCATATATGTTGTATGACTTCGTGGTGTGTAGCGCGACGCCCTTTGATTGTTGTCGTTTCTCGAACCGCTCACGTCGACCGTCCAACGCATGCTTGAAACCAAAAATGTACTTCTTGTATACTTGTGCACCCCATGGGAATGCATCAAAAATGTCCAAGTTCTCAACTATTCGGATCTTCCATATTGAAATTTTCTTTCTCTCGTCCAACCTCATCAATAGCCAGTTCAACACATACAATACACACAACTTCACAGCATCGTACTGCTACTCAAATCTACCAATCAAACAAACAACCCTTACCTGTTCATTTTCCACCTCTTCTCGATTGCCAAAATTTCGTTGGTGTATCCCGTTCTTTACCATTTTGTTGGGGTTTATACCCTAAACATGTAATTTATAAATGGATTTATAAAATAAATAAAAAGAAAAGTTCAATTCATTCTTGTTGTATTGTTTATTTTATAACTTGTGTAAATTAACATCCTAGATTGCCGGATGTAATCTCAAACTGTGTATATGAGTGTCATATACAGATGGATACATTAAGAAACATGTAATCTAAAGAATCTATAGTTAGCAAATAAAGTTGGGTACTGTATTTGCAGTTAATCTATAGCTACGCTCCATTCCGTAATGTACGGTGATTCTAACCTGAATCATTCATATGAGATACGGGAATGAAGGCACCTTGTATGATGTGATTGATTAACACTGAAAAGTTTATGTTTACTAAGGGATAATATCATCATTTTACACTTCCAATATGATTAATTCCCTAATTTAGACATAATTTCATTCGCTCACTTAAATAAATGTGTTATATAGTAATCAGTGTATTTTTCTTTGTATTTCAGAGATAATTCGATCAATTAAGAATTATGGAGAAGTAAGATGGCAAAAGAAACATCGTTTTCAAGTTTAGAACGTCAAAAACCTTAGGAAGGCAACGAATGATATTTTTTGTAATTTTGACTATTCTCTGTTCACAGTTGACTTTCACTGATCACAGTTGACTTTCGCTGTTCATGATGATGTGGCACATTACTATTGGACCGAATTGCGAGTGCTCCGTACAAGCGGCTATAGAGAATCACATTCTAGAAGTCGATGCACTGTTCATAGTTGACTTTCTATAAGATTATTGACCGATGACATGGCACAATTCTATTGGCCCGAATTGTGAGTGCACCGTACACGTGCTGCAGAGAATCATATTCTAAAAGCCGGTGCACTGTTCACTATTGACTTTCACGAATGTGTTTACTGTTTACTGTTCACTATTCATTGATGACATGGTGCAATCTAGACGCTCCATTCTAAATTCATCCGATGATCAATTTTCATCCGTATTTTGTATAAATATGGGATCTCTCCCCCTAATTTGCACTTACTGAATCCAAATATGATATTAGATTTGTGAAATTCTCTCTCTTTTGTTCTTAAATTCTCAGTTTAAATAAAATAGCTATTTTCTAGTTAAATTATGTCTGTCTAATTTTATATAGCTGGGGCCAAAGGTGATACTGTTGGTATGGAAAATATGATCCAATTATGGTAAGTTTATTATTTTTTTGCTTTCTCCCCTCTGATCTTTGTGAAGTTTTTGACTCAATGTAGTTAGACATATATTGTCTAGCACAGTGAGTACTCTTACCTATATTTATCAGAGAGTGGTTTCTCCCCCCTGATCTTTATGGAGTTTTTGACCCATTATAGACAGACAGATATTGTCTAGCACAGTGGGTACTTTTACCCATATATTCAGAGAGTGGTTTATCCCCTATGATTTTTGAGGAGTTTTGACTCACTGTAGACAGACAGATGTTGTCTAGCACAATGAGTACTTTTACCCATATCTATCAGAGAGTGGTCAGTGGAGTAGAATACCCTCCCATTAATCTGGACTAAATATTAATTATTGGATCATATTCGAATTACCAACAGTGGATCCCTTAGCCCCACTTTTAATTTTAATTGATTTACGTTTTATAACAAGCGTAGTAATTTATCTAGATTATTAATTCTATAAGGACAAGTGAACAATCTCCCTATGGTTCGACCCGGTCTTATCGGTTAATTTATTACTTTGATACTCTTATACTTGAGAGTGAGAACACTTCTTTAGGACATGTCAGTGATCATATAGTATTGGGTCGTGATCTATATGAATATATCACCAAGATTCGTTTACCGATGAGATTCATATATATCAACTAATGATGGCTATATGTGGGTGATCTTAATCATGGGTGTCTTATTGACTCCTTCAGGTTAGATCGCGGTCTTTGATATACCATGAGTGAGGTCAGATGCAGTTCCTGATTAATATACTCCGTATGTTGAGATTGAGGTTTGGCTTGTGGCCGGGAAGGTTTGTACACAATAGAGGAATCCACTCTTTCTTGTGAGAAGTAGATGGTAGTTCCGTTAAGGGTTAATTCAGAGCTTGGACAATATGAGCGCTCTCCAAATTCTGAGAGGAAACAAAATTTATTGTTCATTAGAGAATCAACATTACTTAAATGATATATGTAATTAGAGGAATATAACGGACATTATGATCCGGCTTTGATTATGAACTACTGTGGAGGATCACACCATGTCTAATAGCTATATCGATGGACAACGAGTTGTATCGGTTTGTGTAAAGGCGTTTGCAGTTGAGAGTGTGCAACTTCGGGTTTTTAGTGGAATAACACCGGAGTTAATAATCAAGGAATATTAATTAAAGAGTTTAATTAATGTTTCCAATGATTATTGAAGCTCAAAATACTATGGGTCCATTAGGTTCCCTTGGTAGCCCGATCGATTTAGGTAATAAGGGTCATAGTTATTTAATTGGATTGTCCAATTAATTGTGTTACGAAAGTGACACATATTTATTCGGAAATTAATTGAATAATGAGATTATTTGATTAACGATTAATGGTGATTAATTAAATTAAATAATAAGATTATTTAATTATGTTATTAATCACTAAATGGAGGTTGTTTGTTGATTTTTTTGTGTGAATAAAATAAGATAATATGATTATTTTATTTTATTAAATTAAATATTTAATTTTTGAATTTAAATAGTTTTAATTCAAATTAGATGATATCTTTTAATAAAAATAAAATAAAGATTTTGTTTTAAATAAAAAGATATCATGAGGTTTTTAAGAGAGGAAATATATATCTTATATATATATTTTGAAAACCGATCAAAACAAGATATCATTTAATTAAGGGGGGTGTATTGGATTAGGATTTTAATGGACAATTTTAGGGTGTAAGGATTTTTTAGATTTGCAAGACTATTAGGATTATTAGGATAATTAGGATTATACTTTTAGGATTATTAAGATTATATGGACTAGACTTTTAGAATTCTGAAATAGTCTTTAGACTTTATTTATAGACTATCATGATTATCTTGACTTTATTTCAAGACATTTTGGACTTCTATAAATATGGATTTTCAAGAGTCAATTGTAGTATTCAATTTTCTCCACACATTAACGAATACACACACTCAATATGACACCTAGTATGAATGTGTGGTTGTGATTGAACACCCTTAACTTATAATTTCAGGACGTCTTTACTAGAGAACCACTATATATATTAGTAAAATGACTATATCTTTATCCACACTAGTCATTACAATTTATGTATAAATAAACCATTATTTACACCTATCAAAGGAGCATGAACAATAATAAAGATGTCACGATTAGGAATTATTATATAACATCTGTTCTATGACATTTAAGTTAAAAAGCAAAGTGAAGTAAAATTGATGCACTACTCCACCCTTCTATCTCTAATCTCCGGCCACCAATCACCAATCCGTGGACCACAACTTGTCGAAGCTAAAGATCTGATGGGGTATGGAAGATCTGATGAGGTATGGAAGTTAAGGAAACTGAAAATTTATGATGAAAATTTTATGGGGGTATGGAGGTTGAGGAAACTGAAGATGATTTTGAGTGAGAGAGAAAAGTCTAGAAAGTATTGAGGGAGATGACAAGACAATTTTGGGTTCAAGTTATTATAAATATCACTAAAGAGTCAGGAAAATATATTTTGTCATGAAATCCTAAAAATCTTGATCTCAATCAAATACCACCAAACAATTTGCTGCCTCTTGAAAGTCTAGATCCAATACCACAAGAAATATGGACTTTTAAAAAAAATCTAGAAAGTTTAGATCCAATACCACAAGACAATATAGACTTTTTTAAAAAAATCTTAAAAGTCTTGATCGAATACCACCAGACTTATCTAACTTGTTAAAAAGTCTCAATCCATTACCACTAGACTTTTACTTTCCCTAATTGTCTAATAAAATCTTGAACCAATACACCCCCCTTAAATAAAAGACCTTACCTGATCAACGCATGAGGGCATATATGAGACATATGTATAAAAGTGCAAGTGTGTTGAAAGAGAGAGAAGAGGCACATGTGTGCATGAGATCATTATCTCAACAACTGATATCATTGTAAGAAGCCAATTCGTTTTGCATAAGAGACAAAAAAAATTATTTGTTCTGTGAGTGAATTGATATTAATATTAAAAGACATATCAGTGCAAGAGTTGCTTGATATTAAAAGAGATACCAGTGCATATTCCATATGCAAATGGGCAAGAGTGTGCATAAAACACTGTGTATCAATTAAAAAAGGTTGCATGCATCAATTTCGTGAAAACGAGAAGAAAGGTTTTCTTCATTCTTATTCTCTCTTCGTCCTCCATTTTAAGATCCTAAATCCGTGACACGTCCACACACAGTTACCAGTCCGGGGAGATAGTGAGAAAGATCATATGGTACAGACCAGGAGCATATCGAAAAGTAAAGGAGCCTCCAAACGTTGGTAAGGTTCTTATATTTTCATCTTATGATTATATTGATTCCAATTTCCTACGTTTACATATTTATTTATTATTGTAATAATTTGTATGTATTAGTTCCGAAAAATTACGATCCTAAGTTCACTGGTCCCAGATCGTTTACGATATGGATAAATTTTTTAAAACCTACTTCCGTTGCATGACCAGTGAGCGGGGTTCCAATAATTGGTATCTGAGCCTGTTTTTTTCGGAGCAGAAAATTATTTTCAATGCTCCCGTATGTGTGAATGTGTATGTACCATCTATATGATTGTATGAATGTTTATATTTAAATTGTTTAATTTAAACACGGTTGATCATAATTTTTTATGGTACTATGGATTAAGGGTTTATGGGTTGTATAATTTTTTTTTTTTTTTTACTGTTATTGCATTGTTAAAATAAAAAATGTAACCTATATTGAAGACCTGGAAAATCGTAAAGAAGGATTCATGAGATAAATCGGAGTGGCCTGAAAAGGCTGGAAGATTTCTGAAGTTACAAGAAGACCAAGGAATGCCTTTGAGGTATTTTTGTACTTTTAGTTTCTAATTTTTTTAGGTTAAATAATCCACAATATTCGGTCAATTCATGTATGCTTTATATTATGTGATGATAAAATCATTGTCATGCATACTATGTCATTTAGATTTGATGTGCCTACACAAATATATTTGATATGTCATACATCTATCATAGCCTAATATTTTATGTATTTTTTTAATATGATTAAAATGGGTATATACATAATTAACTATGAAAATGAGATTAGTTTTTTAATGGTTAGAAAACTTGGTAATTCTCATTAATATTAATCTAGTTATTAAAGAGTTTAATAAGTTGGATTAATAGGGACATTTATTATAATTATGATTAATATGATTAATAACCTAATAATAAATTAACAAAATAAAGTGTTAGATTTTTAATAGTAAAAACTTGGTAAACACTAACATAATAATCTGACATTAGTAAATAGTTTACAAAGGCTTAGATTATTCACTAATATATTAGATTTTTAATAGTTAAAAATCATAAATAATTTATTAGTTAATTAGAACTAGTTTCTAATAATGAATTAGTTAATACGCTAGATAACTTGATTAAAGTTAGCTGTTTGATCCTGTAGAGTCTAGGTGCAATAACGGATAATAGAAAATCCTAATTTTAAAATATTGAGTGGGAGAGGGATATATGACATATGTATCCCACAGTCTCCATCATTAGTTCAACACCATGAGATCCTAGTGAGGCCTCGTGATGACTTTGCTTTCATCCTCCCTAAGGAGGGTTTCCACAAATATCAATACCAAGGTTGACTTCCTAACGGATAGGATTTTTTAGGGTATTTCGGGATTGACCGACCATAAGGCGGTAATTCTCAAGTTAAGCTCTTGAGATCTGAAATGGTGGGTTACACTCACGAAGGTTTTGATTAAGTTTTGTTAATCAAAAACCTGACTAAATAAACGAAGATTGAATGATAAGGAATAATAGTTATTCTAGAATATCATTTGATTGAGAATGTCTCGGTCCAACATGCAAAGACTTGACCGACCCTAAGACGACAATTCCTTGTGGTATGTTTGATTGTCGTCGTATAGTAATTGATTTTAGGGTAGTTCTAGTTTGTTAAACATGTTCATGTGTCATGTTTAAATTTATACCAAAAAACTCACACTTGTTTTTAATAAATGATTGAATGAATGTTTTATTTATTTCAGCAATTATGTCTTCTGCATTATAATAAATTCTTGCAAACGACAAATTAACTGGTGATAACTACACTAAGTGGAAACTTAATATTAATGCAGTATTGGTCACCAAAGACCTCAAGTTTGTGCTTATGTAGGAATGTCTTCCAGAACCTACTGTCAATGCCTCGCAAAGAGTTCGTGAGGCATACGAACGATGAGTCTCATTTGATGAAAAGGCACGAACATATATGTTGACTTCTATGACAGACGTGCTTTGACAGACGTACTTGTCATAAAGCAGGGATCAATGACTTCAACATTCGAAATCACAGAATCATTGGAAGCTATGTTCTGACAGCCTTTTGAGTAAAAGCGACACGAAACTGTTTGTTCCGCTATGCTCACTTGTATGAAGGGAGGTACATCAGTTCGAGAACATGTCCTACTTTAACACGGTAGAATTTAATGGCGAGGTCATTAACGAACCCAGTCAAGTGAGCGTCATACTGACGACTCTTTCAAAGAGTTTCGATCAGTTTTAGAGCAACTACGGGATAAACAAGTTAAGGTTCAGTCTCACACAATTGCTCAATGAGCTCACTACCTTTGAGTCTCTGACTAAGGACTACAAGGGCAAGACCTGTGAGGAAAATGTTGTCAAACCATCTTCCACTATTAATAAGAAAAGGAAGAGGTCTATTGGGTAGGCGAAGGGTAAACCCAAACCCAAGAAAGCCCATGACAAGAAGAAGCCCAAGAAAGGTAAATAGGATTTACTTGTTCTTAAGTCGTGTTTAATGGAAGATGATTATTCACCCTGGATAGTTGATTCGGGGGCCACTAACCATGTTTGTTCTTCTTTGCAATGGACTGATTCTTGGACACCGCTTGAAGAATGAGTCTTCTCTATGCCTGTGAGGTTGGGGGATGTCGTGTCGGCACAAACAGTGTGTGTAATTAGATTACGTTTTGGTAATAATAATAGTTTTATATTATTGAACAATGTTTTTTATATTCCTGGATTTACACGGAATTTGATTTCTGTTTCTAAGTTCTTAGATCAATAATATTCTGTTTCTTTTTATAATAAGTCTATTACTATTGGAAAGAATGGTCTGAATATTTGTTCAGGAATTAATGAAAACAATTTGTATGTGTTAAGACAGTTAATACATACTACATTGTTCAACATCGAAATGTTTAAGGTTGAAAAAACAAAAACTAAACGGCATAAAATTTCTCCAGATAATGACACGTATCTCTGGCATCTAAGGCTTGGTCATATTAACCTTTACAGGATAGATAAACTAGTAAAAAACGGACCTTTACGTGAGTTAAAGGTTGACACATTACCTGTATGCGAATCTTATCTGGAAGGTAAGATGACAAAGAGACTTTTTACTGGAAAATGGCTTAGAGCTAAAGAACCGCAAGAGCTTATACATATAGATGTCTGCGGACCGATGAATGTTAAAGCTAGGGATGGTTATGAGTATTATGTCACCTTTATAGATGACTGCTCAAGATACGGATACGCCTGTCTAATGCAACGAAAGTAGGAAACATTTGAAAAGTTTAAAGAATTTCGAGATAAAGTTGAGAATCAATTAGGTAGGACTATCAAGTCACTATGATCAGATCGTGGAGGTGAGTACCTTGACCAAGAGTTTGAAGACTTCATGGTCGGGCATGGGATAGTTTCCCAACTGACAGCTCCCGGTACACCTCAGCAAAATGGTGTAGCGGAGAGGAGAAAAAGAACCTTGATGGAAATGGTAAGATCTATGATTAGCTTATCATCATTACCAAATTCCTTATAGGGATATATGTTACAAATAGTGGCATACATTTTGAATGTAGTGCCATCCAAATATGTTCCTAAGACTCTCCTGGAGTTGTGGAATGGTTGTAAAGCTAGTTTGTGACATTTCCGTATATAGGGGTGTCCAGCACACGTGCTGAGGAACAGAAGTGGAAAGATAGACTCCAAGTCTGTTGTCTGCCTATTTGTAGGATACTCCAAGGAGACCAGAGGTGGACATTTAAATAGTCTCAAAGATAACAAATTATTTGTATCGACAAAGGGCAATATTTCTTGAGGACAATTATATCAGTGACCAAAACCTCATTCTAAGATTGTATTGAATGAGTTGGAGCCTGGTGAGACTAGTGATTCATCAACAAGAGTTGTTGATCCACAAACATCTGAGAGTCAGATGGTTCCTGATTAGGATACATTACCACTTAGTCGTAGTGAGAGGGTTGTGAGACAACCTGAATGCTATTTAGGTATAGGTGAGGGACAAGATGTTGTCTCTGCTGATAGTGTTAATGATCCATTGACATTTAAGAATGCAATGGAAGATCTTGATAAAGAGGAATGACTTAAAACCATAAATCTCGAGATTGAGTCCATGTACTCTAACTTAGTCTGGGATCTTGTAGACTTACCGGATGGGGTAAAACCCATAGGGTGTAAGTGGATCTACAAGAGAAAGAGAAGAGTAGACGGGAAGGTAGAGACCTTCAAGGCAAGGTTAGTGGCCAAGGGTTATACCCAGAAAGAGGTTATCGATTATGAAGAGACCTTCTCGCCAGTAGCCACGTTTAAGTTTATTAGGATTCTCTTATCCATTGCTGCCTATTTCGATTACGAAATTTGGAAAATGGACGTCAAGACTTCATTCTTGAATGGCAATCTTGATAAGAGCATCTATATGATGCAACCAGAGGGACATTTCCGTATATAGGGGTGTCCAGCACACGTACTGAGGAACAGAAGTGGAAAGATAGACTCCAAGTCTGTTGTCTGCCTATTTGTAGGATACTCCAAGGAGACCGGAGGTGGACATTTAAATAGTCTCAAAGATAACAAATTATTTGTATCGACAAATGGCAATATTTCTTGAGGACAATTATATCAGTGACCAAAACCTCATTCTAAGATTGTATTGAATGAGTTGGAGCCTGGTGAGACTAGTGTCTCATCAACAAGGGTTGTTAGTCCACAAACATTTGAGAGTTAGATGGTTCCTGCTCCAGATACACTACCACCTAGACGTAGTGAGAGGGTTATGAAACAACTTGAACACTATTTAGGTATAAGTGAGGGACAAGGTGTTGCCTCTGCTGATAGTGTGGATGATCCATTGACATTTAAGAATGCAATGGAAGATCCTGATAAAGAGGAATGGATTAAAGCCATGAATCTCGAGAAGGAGTCCATGTACTCTAACTCAGTCTGGGATCTTATAGACTTACCGGATAGGGTAAAACCTATAGGGTGTAAGTGGATCTACAAGAGAAAGAGATGAGTAGACGGGAAGATAGAGACCTTCAAGGAAAGACTAGTGGCCAATGGTTATACTCAAAAAGAGGGGGTCGATTATAAAGAAACCTTTTCGCCAGTAGCCATGTTTAAGTCTATTATGATTATCTTATCAATTGCTGCGTATTTAGATTATGAAATTTGACATATGGACGTCAAGACTGCATTTTTTAATGGCAATCTTCACGAGAGCATCTATATGATGCAACCAAAGGGATTCGTGTAGGGCTGGCAATTCAGGTTCATAGGTCAGGTTGACCTCAACCTGACACAACCCGAATAGTATTAACCATAACCCCGACACGACCCATTTAATTAAACGGGTTAACCTTTTGAAACCCGACACTACCCATTTAACTAAACAGGTCATACGGGTTGACCTGTAACACATTTAATAATCCGATCGGGTCATGATAGGTCAGGTTTGACCCGTTTAACCCGAACCAATTTGCCTAACGTTTTTTTAGAAAAATCATATTAAATTTGTAATTTTCCAACCTGCCACAAATACATCCAATCTAATAGAGTAATAGATTTTAATAATCCAATCCAATCCAATCTAATACCATCAAATAATGTAACAAATATATAATTAAATACAGTCATCCCGAAAGGTAAAAACAACCATCCATAGTCCAAACAAAATTAGTGATTGCTGCTGAAACTGTGAAACCTAAAGAACGGTTACCAAAAGAATGGTTATATAGTATGTAAAAACTCATTTGTAACCCCTGTAATAATGATAATTATAAATATATCTATATAACTAAACGGGTTAAACGGGTCACCCGTGAACCCGTTTAACTAAACCGGGTATGACCCATATAATAATCGGGTTACACGGGGTCGACCCGATTATGAACCCAACCAGTTAAAAAGCCAACCCAACCCGTTTATTGACCTTGGCTTCGTGTCGGGTTAAGGGGTTACGGGTCAATTTTACAGGCTCTAGATTCGTGTCTCTAGATCAAGAGCAAAAGGTTTGTAAGCTGCAAAGGTCCATCTATGGACTTAAGCAAGTATATAGATCTAGGAACATAAGGTTTGATTATGTGATCAAAACCTATGGCTTTGAGCATAACGTCGGTAAGCCTTGTGTCTGCAATTGGATCAATGACAAGAAACTAGTTTTCGTGGTCCTATACGTAGATGATATCCTGCTCATTGGGAATGATGTGAGAGTGTTGTTAGATGTAAAGGGCTAGCTGGCTACTTAATTCCAAATGAAAGATTTGGGAGAGATGAATTAGGTTCTTTGGATCCAACTTATAAGGGGTTAATATCATCTGGGTCCATATATTATGCTGAAAGATCAATTATATAAATGAGTTTGTTTTTTAGCAAAATTTTCTCTGAATTCTAAAAAATACATCAAATAGGTCCATCCGTCTGTTTAAAGTTAGTCAACGGTATCGACTAGAGGTGTGTTAAATTGCACACGTGTCAACACCAAACAATAAATATTTTTTTGAAAAAATATTTGTATAATTTAAAAAATAAAAGAAAATTAATTTATATTAGAATAAATTAAAAAAATTATATTACAAAATTAAAAAAAATAACAATCTCTCCAACGCTCTCTCTCTCTCTCCCTCCTTCTATATCTTCTCTTTTGTTATCTCTCTCTTGCTCTTCCACAACTCACCGTTTACGGCGATCGAAATGAAACGGTGATTTGCGTTCTCTTCTTCTCTATTTCTCTTATGTCTTATTCCCCATCTCTTTGTGGCATGACACCGATTGGGTTTTGATTATGTTGGGTTTGTGTGGGTGTTAGAGGGAGAGAGAAAAGAGAATGGATCGATGGTGATTTATGAGTTTGATTTTTTTAGGTTTTATGGGGATTTCTGGGTTTGGTTTCGCTTTTCTTGGGTTTGGGTTTCAATTTCGGTTAGGATTTTTGGGGTTTTTCATCGGTGTTGATGATGTCTGGGTCAGATGGAGAAGATGACGATTTCTGTAGTGGTGGTGGTGGTGGTGGTTTGATTTGCATTGATGCAGGATGATTATGGTTTGAGGTCGATTTCAGTTAGGATTTTTTGGGGTTTTGACAGAAATTTTTGGTTTTATTTTTGGGGTTTTTGGATTAAAATTTTGGATTGATTTTGGGGTTGTTAAATCTGGGTTGTATAGATGAACAACTGCATTTGTTGAATATAGGTTGAATCTGGGTTGTGTAGATGAACTGGGTTTCTTGAATCTAGTGATGTAGAATCGACTTTGGAAGCGAAAGATGCACTGACTGACGCTTTTCCAGCCCAACAGCTGTTTATTGAGCTCAAAGTGGATGAGAAAGAGGCAATACAAG
This sequence comes from Dipteronia dyeriana, assembly GCA_032871835.1. Lineage (NCBI taxonomy): Eukaryota > Viridiplantae > Streptophyta > Magnoliopsida > Sapindales > Sapindaceae > Dipteronia > Dipteronia dyeriana. The sequence continues at coordinate 19,345,911 of CM065297.1, forward strand.
AAAATCCAAATCCAACATCACTATTCGAATTTGGGGTTAGGGTTATTTTTTCTTACTGGGTTTTGAATTGGTTGATATGTTTTTGTTTTTAATTCGGTGTGCTGGGTTTCGGTTTTCTGGTTGGGTGTTATTGTTTTTGTTATGTTTCTGGGTATGAGAATATATTGTTGTGTTTATATTTGTATTTTAGTGTTGATGATAATACTGTTGTCTTTGTATTTTCCAGATTTGTGAAAAAAAAATAGTTTTCCAGTTATGTGATCTCTTGGATTTAAAAAAAAAATAAAACTTTCCTCTTTTTAATTTTAATTTTTGTTAAGAAAACAAATAGAAAAAAAGATAAAAAATATATAAGATATGATTTTATTAATGTTTTATTTATAATTTCAGTGACACATGTTAGATTTTGATTAGGTTATATTAAAGTTGAATTGAATTTTTTTATAAATGTTAGAGGGTAAAATTGTATTTTTAAATTCTCTAGTTAAAGCTAAGGGTAAATTGGCCAATTTATATACTCTGTCACGTTTGACTGTTAAAAAAATCAGAGGGATCTATGTGATATTTTTTTCAAAAGTCAGGGAAAATTTTACAAAAAAGGCAAAATCGTTTTAATAATTGATCTTTCACCATAACATAGGGACCCAAATGATATTAACCCAACTTATAAAGGTCTGTAAGAACATACTCTTCACACTTTCTCAACATCATATATCGACAAGATTCTTATGCGATTTTTGATGTAGAACTCCAAGAAAAGGAATTTACCTTCTAGGCATGAAGTTCACTTGTTTAAAGAACAGTATCCTAAGACACCTCAAGAAGTTAAGGATATGAGACGTGTACCCTATGCATCGGCAGTAGGTAGTCTCCTGTATGCTATGTTATGCACGAAACCGGACATCTGCTATGTAGTGTGAGTAGTTAGCAGATTCCAGTCCAACCTAGGATTGGATCATTGGGTTGCTGTCAAGACTATTCTTAAGTATCTTCGGAGAATGAGAAATTATATTTTAGTGTATTCCGGACAAGATTTGATCTCGTTAGAACACACAGATTCTGATTTTCAGTCAGACATGGATTCTAGGAAATCCACATCTGGATTAGTATTCACCCTAGATGGTGGAACCATTGTGTGGAGAAGTATTAAGCAATCTTGCATTGCTGACTCCACCATGGAAGCCGAATATGTAGCCGCTTGTGAAGCTGCTAAAAAGGCAGTTGTAGGAAAAAATCGATTCAAAATGTAGCGGAAGCGTAAAAAAGGATTTGGTATATTTTAAAAAGTTTTCCTTTAAAAGAAATAACCTTAACAGTAGATAGAGGTGGGCATGGGTCGGGTCGGGTCGGGTCGGTTTTTTGAATATGTGAATCGGTTCGACCCATATTGAACCAAAAACCAAATTGACCCGAACACCTTTATCTCGGTTTGGTTCAATTCGGTTTTGGACATATTGGGCCACAAGATTTTTTTTTATAATCTTCATTTCTTTTTAACCTTTTAACAACTATAATTGTAATTAGGCCTATTGGGCTTCATTTCTATCCACTTAATGAAATTAATAAGCAATGCTATACAAAGCACTGATTCATTGGACCCTTCTAGAATTCATTGCTCTAATGGTAAAGAGAGAAAAATAAAAACCAGAAATTATTGAATTAAAAAAATAAAACAAATTACAATTATTGAATTTCACAACAAAAATATCAACACCACAACCATCGATACACTACCACAGGTCCACCACCACCATCAATTCATCATCATCACACCAACACCCCGGTCCACCATCACCACCAACATCAATTCATCATCATCACAGCAACACCACCGGTCCACCACCACCACTATCATCAATTCACCAGCACCAACACCAACATCAACCCTAGATCATCGCCAACACCAAAACAAAACCTAAAACCTAGAGCACCAACAACACCAAACCACCATCATCAACAACACCAAAATCAAAACTTAGAACACTACACCATCTCCCAACAACCTGAACTAGAACATTACACCATCATACATTGAACTGAACCACCACTACAACTAGAAACCAAAATGACCTATAACCACCACCAGTAGAAACCAAAATGACCCACCCCTAACCACTCAAATCCAAAATCCATCGGTCAAAGATGATGAACAAATGCGAGAGAGATAAAATGATTCGATAGAGAGAGTGAGAGAGGGATTCGAGATGATGAACATGTATAAGAGAGAAGGATTCAATAGATATAAAAAGTGAGGGTTTGGTTGTTGTGGATCAAGAAGCTGCAGAGAGAGAGGGAGGGTTTGGAGATGCAGCTAAGTTAGAGAGAGAAAGAGAGAGGGGTCTGGTTCAATAGGTAGAATAAGAAAAATCTAATTTTATTTTATTTATACCTCGATTCGTCGGGTCGGTTTGGTTTTGACTCTATGTAAACCGAAACCGACCCAAATTCAATTCGGCTCATTTGGTTTGAACCGAATTGAACCAAACTAAACATCAAAACCGACCCAAACACCCAATTTAAGGTCGTTCGGGTTGGTTCGGGTCGGGTCACACTTTTGTGCCCACCCCTAACCATAGATTAATCAACGTTTATTAAAAGTATCGTACCTTTTTCTCGTTACGATTGAACTATAGTCAAATTGAATCCGTAAGATCTTCCAATCCAATCACGAACGTGAATCACCTAGGTGTGTGAGCTCCCTTTCTTTAAATTGTGTACGTGAGGATGGAAACAAACAAAATCTTTTTCTTTCGTCAGTCACAATAATCCTCCTAGAGAAAACCCAGTAACGTTAGATCACTTGTGAATTATCAATCTATTTGATTGAAACTCGCGTGAACATTGATTCGATGTTATACACAACCTTTTGATGTAAAAGCCACCAGTACACTATCGAAAACAAAATCATCCCCCTTTTCTCTTCTCCTTGGTCGAATTCTACACACTAGTCTAAGAGATGGGTTCTATTTTTCAAGCTAAATAAAAATAACTCCCAAAGCAAGCCTCATCCTTCTTCTTCTTCTTCATCTTCATCTTCATCATCTTCTTCTTCTTCTTCTTCTTCTTCTTCTTCTTCTTCTTCTTCTTAAGAGTGGCCAAATTTCACACTATGTTATATATATAGTGGCCAAAATCTTTGCCCTAAATTACTTAGGGTTGGCCGAATTCTTCTTGCTTTTAATTTATGAGACCATATCCTCTCCTAAAGAGGATTTACTTGGTGGGCTAGAATCCTTTTTCTAGGAGGATTAATTGATGAGCAAGAATCCTCTTTTAACGAAGATTTCTTTTCTACACCAAGACTCTTAATCCAACTAAATAGTGTATTTATTCAATAACCAATTATTGAATATAAATTAAATTGTGTCTATATCAAAACTTTCTAATTTGACCAATTGTCAATTTAAAGTTTTAATAGAAATCAAATACTTCCTAATTTGACTAGATAAATAAATTCTTTTTATTTATCTACTTATCAAATATAGTGTTTGATACTTATCATATTACCAATAATAATATGACAATTGGAGACCTTCTCCAACTTGGAAAAAGATTTTGACTTTTAATTAAACAATTAATTAATTAATTTCCATTTAAATAAATAATAAAATAAAAAACAATATGTAAGACTATTATATAGGCCTTTGCCATCCAAGCTATATAAATATGGGTCAAATATTGTTTTTCCATTTTATTAAATCCATTGGACGTTAATAAATGATCCATATGTGAACTAGACTCATTCTTACTAAAAGAAACAAGTCTACATGCCTTAACACAATTATAAATGGAACCATAAATTGGTCCAGTATAATATATCAAGTGATCTATGCAAGTTCGTGTGGATTGGGGATCTTGGCGGGCTATTTAAATTTAAGCTTCAATAGACATAACCTAATCATAATCAACAAATGATTCACATAGGTCAGATCTATTAATTTTAGTTCATTCCACTAAAAAACTAAAATTAAACTCTTAAATAAAGATAGGATAAATTAATATTCCTCATTCATACCCTAGACAATCTTAATGGAGATAGTATATCCTCATGAAGAATGCGAGTAATTGCCAAGAGCTCATAGACCGCCTATAGCTCTCCTAGTTGCCATATTTACTCATATGACTACATTTTGAACTTTGATATTTTGACTTGTCCAGAAGCCATATTTCAATAAACACTATTGAAAACTTAACGTTAAGACTTAATATCCAATACCTCAAAACATTCATATGTTGATATTCTACTCACATTTAATAAATGGAGCCACGATGTCCATATCTATAAATGAAGTCCTATATCGATTAACAAATGAATATCATTAAACTATTGAGGATAGACTATGCTATAAAATCGTACTCATTATTAGCTCAAATGATAACACTTACAACCATAAGTCCATCATTTATCTCAGGATTGAGAAAGACTCCCCGATTGTCTTTAAGTGAAAACTTTTATCCATTGATGGCTCTAGATAAAGTATCTTACTGTGATCCTATTCAATGCACCTAGTGCACTAGATTCCTTTGTCTAAAGACACCACACTTTGATGATTTTAGACTCATCATAACAGATTTGATCCCACTCAAATGCTAACAAAATAATCTACAACTTTAATAAGGTAAAGGCACCCAACTTTTATCTTAAGTTGTAAATATTGTTCAAGACTAACTAAAGAATTGTGTCTACCTCATGCATATCTAGATGTACGAACAATTCTTCATTTTTCATAATCTTCTGACCTTATGATTATTTACTTTTGACAATTAAAATGATTAAACTATAAATGCTAAAAGATTTGTTAAACTAGAAACCACTTTATTAATATGAATAGATTGTCAAATACAATATTACACTCTTGCTATTGAACATAATCCCAACAGTTGTTTGGCTCCGAAAGTTCTTGAGTGATCTGGAAGTTGTTCCAGATCTGGATAAGCTCATCACAGTTTATTTTGATAACAGTGGTGTTGTGGCTAGTTCCAAAGAACAATGAAGCCACAAGAGAGAGAAGCATATAGAGAGAAAGTATCATCTCATCAGAGAGATAGTGTAGAGAGGAGATATGATTGTCACTAAGATAGCCTCACTAAACAATCATGCGTATCCATTTACGAAGACCTTACTGGTTAAAGTGTTTTCGAGTCACCTAGATGATCTAGGGTTATGAATCATGTCTCACATCCATTAGTGCAAGTGGGAGATTATTGGGGTTTATGCCTTAAACATGTAATATGTAAATGGATTTATGAAATAAATAAAAAGAAAAGTTCAATTCGTTCTTGTTGTGTTGTTTATTTTATAACTTGTGCAAATTAACATTCTAGATTGTCGGATGTAGTCTCGAACTATGTATATGAATGTCATATGCAGATGGATACAGTAAGAGTCGTGCAATCTAAATAGTTCATAGATAGCAAATAAAGCTAGGTATTTTATTTACGGTTAATCTATAATCGCAGTCCATTCTGTAATTTACAGTGATTCTATCCTGAATCATTCATATGAGATATCGGAATAAAGACACCTTGTATGATGTGATCATATAGGACTGAGCCATGATCTATATGAACCTATCACTAAGATCCGTTTACTGATGAGATTCATATATATCAACTAATGATGGATATATATGGGTGATCTTAATCCTAAGTGTCTTATCGGCTCCTTCAGGTTAGATCGTGGTCTTTGATATACCATGGGTGAGATCGGATGCAGTTCCTGATCAATATACACCGTATGTTGGGATTGTAGTATGGCTTGTAGCTGAGAAGGTTTGTACACAATAGAGGAATCCACTCATTCGTGTGAGAAGTAAATGGCAGTTCCCTTAAGGATTGATTCGAGGCTTGGACAATACGAGCGCTCTCCTAATTCTGTGAGAAAATAGGATTTATTGTTCATTAGAGAATCAACAGTACTTAAAGGATGTATGTAATTAGAGGGGTATAACAGACATTATGACCCAACTGTAATTATGAACTACTGTGGAGGATCACACCATGTGTAATAGCTATATCGATGGATACCGAGTTGTATCGATCTGTGTAAAAACGTTTGTAGTTGATTGAGTGCAGCTTCGGGTTTTTAGTAGAATAACTCTGAAGTTAATAATCATGGAATATTAATTAAAGAGTTTGATTCATGTTTCTAAAGATTATTGGAGCTCAAAATACTGTGGGTCCATTAGGTCCCTTGCTATCCCGATCGATTTAGGTAACAATGGTCACTGTTATTTAATTGGATTATCCAATTAATTGTGTTACAAAAGTGACACATATTTAATCGGGAATGAATTGACTAATGAGATTAGTTTATTAATGCATAATGGTAATTAAATAAATTAAATAATAATATTATTTAATTATGTTATTAATCACTAAATAGAGGATGTTTGTTGATATTTGTTTTTTGAATAAAATAAGATAATATGATTATTTTATTTTATTAAATTAAATATTTAAAATTTAAATTTAAATAGTTTATATTCAAATTAGATGATATCTTTTAATAAAAATAAAGATTTTGTTTTAAATGAAAAGATATCATGAGGTTTTTAAAAGAGAAAATATATATTTGATATATATTTTTAAAAAACCGACCAAAACAAGATATTAATTAATTATATAAAAGACCTTACCTGATCAATGCATGAGGGCATATATGATATATATGTATAAAGGTGCAAGTGTGTTGAGAGAGAGAAGAGACATATGTGTGCGTGAGATCATTATCTCAACAACTGATATCACTGTAAGAAGACAATTCGTTTTGCGTAAGAGACAAAAATTTGTATTTGTTCTGTGCTTGAATTGTTATTAATAGTAAAAGGCATATCAGTGCATATTCCATGTATAAACGTGCAAGAGTGTGTGTGTGTGTAAAACACTGTGTATCAATTAAGAAAGGTTGTATGCAAGAGTTACATGAAAACGAGAAGAAAAAGTTTCTTCATTCTTATTCTTTCTTCATCCTCCATTCTAAGATACTGAATCCGTGACGCGTCCACACGCAGTTATCAGTCCCGGGAGATAGCGAGGAAGATCGTGTGGTACAGACCAGAAGCTTATCGAAAAATGAAGGAGCCTCCAAACGTTGGTAAGGTTCTTATATTTTCTTCTTCTAATTATATTGATTACAATTTCTTGTGTTTATATATTTATTTATTATTGTAATAATTTGTATGTATTAGTTCCGAAAAATTACGTTCACTAGTCCTAGATTGTTTACAATATGTATTAAAAAATTTAAAACCTACTTCCGCCGTGTGACCTTTGAGCAGGGTTCCAACACATCTCATACCTCGTTGTGTCGGGAATCACACTGAACTTTAATCTGGTGATGATACAGAACTCAACATTAGATAACCGGACCAAATGATGACCTAACATAAATCGCATCTCATCCTCCGGCCTATCTTGATGCAACTCGCGCATAAGTAGCCGATGGATAATTCCAGCCAAAACCTTCATCTCTCGTTGCATCCGAAGGAAATGACTGTTGGTGCCTAGGGTTACAGATCGCGCAGTGGAAGGGATTTTTTTTTATGCAATCATAAACTAACCAATTTGTACAGTTTCAATGAAAACAATAAGAAGGAGATGAAACTATTTCATACCAGCGTTTGAAGGCTCCTTCTTTCTTTTTCGATCAATTTCTTGATTTGAACTGACACGTCCTAAAGAAGTGTTCTTACTCCCAAGTATAAGAGTGTCAAAGTAATAAATTAACCGGTAAGACCGGGTCAAACCATAGGGAGGTTGTTCACTTGTCCTTGTAGAATTAATTATCTAGATTAATTAAGAAGCTTGTTATAAAAATGTATATCAATTAAAATTAAAACTGGGGCTAAGAGATCCACTGTTGGTAATTCGATTATGATCCAATTATTAATATTTAGTCCAGATTAATGGGAGGGTATTCCACTCCACTGACCACTCTCTGATAGATGTGGGTAAAAGTACCCACTGTGCTAGACAACATCCATCTGTCTACAGTGAGTCAAAACTCCACAAAGATCAGAGGGGATAAACCACTCTCTGATAGATGTGGATAAAAGTACTTACTGTGCTAGACAATATCTGTCTGTCTACAGTGAGTCAAAAACTCCACAAAGATCAGAGGGGAGAAAGCACAAAAATAATAAACTTACCATAATTGGATCATATTTTCCATACCAACAGTATCACCTTTGGCCCCAGCTATATAAAATTAGTCATACATAATTTAACTAGAAAATAGCTATTTTATTTAAAATGAGAATTTGAGGAAAAAAGAGAGAATTTCAAAAATCTAATATTATATTTGGATTCATAATGGGTGAATTAAGGGGGAAAGACCACCTATTTATATAAAATACGGATGAAAATTGACCATCGGATGAATTTAAAATGCAGCGTCCAGATTTTGCTACGTCATCCTTGAACAGTGAACAATGAACACATTTATTTAAGCTAGCGAATGAAATTATGTCTAAATTAGGGAATTAATCATATTGAAAGTGTAAACTGATGATATTATCTCTTAGCAAACATACACTTTTCAGTGTTAATCACACCCCCCAACCAGCTTATTGCTAGTCCCTAGTATCTAAAGCGAAAGTAGTACAAACTCAAATTCAAATCTCTAAACTACCAAATAGACAAACTCTCCCATACCTCTTTTCTCACCCTGTGACAACCAGTCATCAATTGAGTTATCAATCAAACTTTCTTGTGATCAATAAAGATCAACACAATAACTATGAGATTCAATTGAAATCAAGCAACATTTTTATTCTGAAAGCTCATCACGGCTTATTCCTTAGGCAGTAGTTTTATTTCTTTTCTTTTATATTTTGGTTTTTTTTTAATACAACAAAATTGGAAACAAACATTCCATCTTTAATCCATGTAGCGAGCTTTAGGCCAATGACCCCCAAACCAGTTGGCTTTAGGGCATTAAGTGTTTAATTACTCGGATTGCAAATGTTTTTTTTTAATAGTACAGTTCCCTTAAGCTTTCTCTTTAACCCGTGTAACGAGCTTTGGAAACCAGTTGGTCTTAGGGCATTAGGTATTGAAGCACCCCTCTGACTTAATTGCTCGAGTTAAAGAGGCTACGAAACTGCACTTTATTCTTATCCAGACTCCACCGTTTTACGCGAACACTCTATGCTTACTGAGGCATGAGGCTTGGCTACTATGTAAGAGTTTTGGTAACAACACACAAAATTATTATTATTACTATATATATTTATAAACAAGACCACTGCCTTCGGTTGTTACCCATGAATGATGTTTCAGAACTAAATATCGCAAAATCTCAACTTACTGCACATAATCACGTGTCAATGTGCGTGTGTGTCTAGAATAGTTCGAAAAATTTCTCAAGATGACTTAATGAACAAAAGGATTAGTCAATGATATCACAATGGAGAGTTTATAAATTTGAATAGTCAGAAGAGAGGAAAAAAAATGCATCAGAACTCCAAAGATGCGTCTTAGAAGTATCTAAAATATCTCCTTACTCGGCCATCTTTACAAAAAACAAAATGGCCTGAAGTTAGTTTTTTTTTTTTTTTTTGAAAAACAAAAGTTATTGAATCAATTATCCCCTCCCCGCAACCAGAACGAGACATTGTCCCCAATATCTTTAGAAAGAGGTAAGGTTTAGAAAATATCACCTGAACAACTTGAAAGACAACAAAATCCTGCAAAACAACTAAAGAAATACAAAATAAAAGAAAATAAAATGCATAAAAACCAGGGGACAATCACAAACTGAAATTTAGATCCATTCTACGTTTCTTGTTCTCTTCATCAATGGACCAATCAATTTTGGAGGTTGAATGATCTGGCTCATAATTGAAAGCTTGTAACTGGTCAATCAGCTCATGAGGACTTGAAGCAGAGATAAAGATCTTTTGGATTAAAGGTGGAATGTAATAATTTTTCAGAGCATGATCAAGAAATGAAAGCAAACCATCATAAAATTTATTAACATTCAACAAACCGATGGGTTTCTCATTGATGTGTAGTTGTGCCCAGGATGCCATTGTAAAGATTTCTTCTAAGGTTCCAAAACCACCTGGCAAAGCTATAAATGCATTAGTATGATGTAACATAGCAGTCAATCTTTCAAGCATACCTGAAATAGCTAGCTCTTCGCCGTTTGTCTTTCCGATGATGTCTGCTGTGACCATAGGTTTTGGGACAATACCCAGAACTTGACTACCTTCGTCTCGTGCAGCTCGTGAAACACACCCCATTAATCCCAAGTTACCTCCTCCATACACTAGGTGTATTTTTCGCTCAGCCAAAACCTTACCAAGATGAGTTGAAGCCTCGACAACTCTCTGTATTTCCCATAGTTAGTGTCACCAAACACACAAATGTTTGTGTATCGTTTAGTTGAAGGTGACGCCATTAATGCACCCTCTGAATTTTTCTTTTGAATGTTTATGAGTGCTTGAAGCAAAAAGGAAAACAAATGCTTGTATTTATAGATCCTAAAAAGGTAACACAATGATACACCTATATGTATAGGGTAGCGTATTTGTCAATGATATTAGATCCAAATGGTTCAAAAATCAAAAGTAAACAACAATAATTACAAAAGACATTAAATACGGAAGGAAAAAGATAATAAAAACAAAAGGATATTTACTGGTAGTTGTGATTGTGGCTCACATCTTCCTCTGGTTTTACGTCCAGAAACGGCTTCAACGCCTTCTATGGGTTTGGGATATGCTTCCCATCCAATTTTCTTATAAATTGGCAAACAGGGTCTTTTAAAGTCAGATTCCCAAGACTATATTGTGCATGTTCTTTTTGAAATTGTGGCCATAATCGGTCAATTGCCATTTGCACATATCCACTAAGATGTGCATCAAAAGTTGTTAGGATATTATCCAATGAATTCCTACACAAACCATGCCTAATGAATAAAATTTTATCTTCCCGATTATTAGACACTAATCCTAAAGAACGACAACGTGTGTTGCAAGTTGTACGTGCACATTTGTGACAAGTAACCCCTAACTTCTTAGCTCTTTGTTTTTTTGCAAGGTTACTTCTTCCAAAACCAGGCATGTAAGATATAAATGAATCAGCAGACTCACCTGCTAGACGTACCTCAGCTTCGATCAACTAGCGAATTTCAACAGGAATGTTGTTTAACATCAGTAAGCGTAATCTTTCGGAACGTGCTTTGTAAATCTTTTTTAGAGCATTTTGGGGCAACGATGGAAAATGTTTTCGTAGGTTTGTGCAAATTTTGTCCATGCCTTGTTTTGGGGTTCAGTTATTTGGGAAACTGAATTAAACCGACTTGAATTGTCACGGAGTACCATTATCCGCCACTTAACAGGGGTTATATAGCAAAACACACCAACCAAAAACTGAACCTAGAAATTAATCCTGTAAAAATTCAAAAAGTAAAAGCGAAAAAAAACAAAAATAATAATTGCAAATACAAATAAAGTCAAATGCAAAAGGTTTGTTTACTCACCTTTGTAACAAGGGTCAAAAAGGACGGCAGAGTCTTTTTGAAAATTTGTATTTTTTAAGAATGGTTTCACACGTTGTCCATTTACTTTAAACACATTACCATTCCTAGGATTCTCAATATCAAGGGCACCATATGGATACACATGTTTCACAACAAATGGACCACTCCATTTTGATTTCAATTTGTCAGGAAATAAATGAAGTCGAGAATTATAAAGCAAACCTTTTGACCAACTTCAAATGATCTTCTTAAAATTCGTCTGTCATGAAAGGTTTTAGATTTTTCTTTAAGAATTTTTGCATTTTCATATGCACCATTTCTTAATTCTTCAAGTTCATTTATTTGCAACTTGCACAATTCACCAGCATCATTTAGGTTAGAATTAAAGCTTTAATGGCCCAATATGCTTTTTTCTCAAGTTCAACAGGTAAGTGACAAGGTTTTCCATAAACTAAACGATAAGGAGACATACCCAAAGATGTTTTGAATGTAGTGCAGTAAGCCCAAAGTGCATCATTTAGTCTAATAGACCAATCTTTTCGATCAAGATTAACCGTTTTTTGCAAGATATGTTTTATCTCCCTATTTGCTAACTCAACTTGACCACTTGTTTGAGGGTGGTATGGTGCGGCAATTTTGTGTGTGACTCCATATTTCTTCATTAAAGACTCAAAAGGTTTGTTACAAAAGTGTTTGTCTCCATCACTAATAATGGCTCAAGGGATTCCAAATCGACTCAAAAGATTTTCCTTTAAAAACTTAATCACTGTTTTGTGATCAATATTTCGACAAGGAATTGCCTCAACCCATTTTGACACATAATCAACGGCAACCAAAATGTACAAAAATCCAAATGACGGTGGAAATTGACCTATAAAATCAATTCCCCAACAATCAAATATTTCAATGACAAGAATGGGGTTTAAAGGCATCATATTTCGCTTGGAAATGGATCCTAACTTTTGACAATTTTCACAGGTTTTACAGAATGCATGTGCGTCTTTAAACAAGGTGGGCCAATAAAATCCACACTGTAAGATTTTTACAGTCGTTTTCTTTGACGAAAAATGACCACCAAATGCTTCAGAATGACAAAATTCAATGACACTACTTACCTCATTGCCTGGAATACACCGTTGAACAATTTGATCAGGACAATACTTGAATAAGTACGGGTCATCCCATTAAAAATGTTTTACCTAGGTCAAAAATTTCTTTTTATCATGTGCGTTCCAATCGAGTGGCATCATTCATGTTGCAAGATAATTAACAATGTCAGCATACCAAGATAAAGTTGTGATAGAGAATAAAAGATCATCGGGAAAAGAATCATTGATGGGTGCTTTATCAAATGACGACTCAACGGTGAGTCGTGATAAATGGTCTGCAACGACATTTTCAGCACCCTTTTTGTCCTTGATTGTGAGATTGAATTCTTGTAGCAACAAAATCCAGCGAATCAATCTTGGCTTTGCATCCTGTTTAGACATTAAATACTTCAAAGCAGCTTGATCAGTAAAAACAATGGTTGAAGCGCCAATCAAGTATGACCGAAATTTATCCAATGCAAATATCACGGCAAGTAATTCTTTCTCAGTGGTGGTGTAATTCATTTGTGCACAATTCAAAGTTTTACTTGCGTAATAACTCACAAAAGGCTTACCTTCTCTTCTGTGTCCTAAGACAGCTCCAACATCAAAATCACTCGCATCACACATCAATTCAAAAAGCAAGGATCAATCAGGGGATTGCATGATAGGAGCAGATGTTAAAAGGTTAATTATCTTTTTAAAGGACTCTTGACACTCTTATGTCCATTCAAACTTTGCATCTTTTAATAAGAGGTTACAAAGTGGTTTAGATATGACACTGAAATCTTTAATAAACCTCCTATAAAATCCTGCATGCCCTAAAAATGACCGCACATCTTTGACTGTTTGTGGTGGTGGTAACTTCGAAATGACTTCATTATTTGCCTTATCAACCTCGATTCCTGTAGATGACACAACATGACCCAAAATAATTCCAGATGTGGTCATATAATGACACTTTTCCCAGTAAAGCACAAGTCCTTTTTCTATACAACGTTTCAAGACTCTTTCCAAGTTATTTAGACATTCATCAAAAGAATTCCAAAACACAGTTAAATCATCCATAAAGACCTCTAAAAAATGTTCAATCATGTCACTAAAAATGCTTAGCATGCATCGTTGAACATACACTTTTCAGTGTTAATCATGAACCACAAGATCTTCCTGGCTATGTCCTGTGATTGACAACTGCGTGTGGGCACGTCACATTACTTAGGGACAAGGAAGATGAAGAAATGAAGAAGAAAACTTTTTTTCTTTCTAAAAACGCCTAGAACCTTCTAGGTTTTTCTTTTCTTTTTTTAGTTTTTATTTTTTCTCTCTTTTTGTTCTACGCTAAAAAAATGATTCTCAATTCTGAACGTATGTTGTGTTGTTAATTTCCAAAAAAAAACAAATATCATATATTTATTTTTAATTAAACTAATTAATCAAATCTTTTAAGATATATGATATCTTTAAAGATATTAATTAATATTTGTTTTTTATTTGAATTCAAACACTTTGAATTCAAATTTAAATATTTAATTTAATGAAAATAAAATAACCAAATTATCTTATCTTCATTCAAAATTAAATATCAATTACCACCCTTCATCTAATAATTAATTATACAATTAAATAATTCAATTATTTAATTAACATAATCATTAATTAAATAATATCATTATTCAATTAATTCCTGAATTGAGATGTGTCACCTTCGTAACACAATTAATTGGACAATCCAATTAATTAACCGTGATCCTTGTTACTTTAATCAATCGGGCTAGCAAGAGGACCCAATGATCCTTAGAAATAATTAATTAAACTCTTTAATTAATATTTCATGGTTATTAACTTTGATGTTATTCAACTAAAAACCTGAAGTTGCACTCTCTCAACTGTAGACGTTTTTACACAAACCAATAACTTTTGGTGTCCATCGATATAGCTATTACATATGGTATGATCCTCCACAAGTAGTTGATAATTAGAGTTGAGTCATAATATCCGTTATACCCCTCTAATTATGTCTTTCCATCAAGTACCATTGATTCTCTAATTAACAATAAATCCTACATTCCTTATGGAATTATGAGAGCGCTCATTTTGTTCAAGTCCCGAATACCCCCCTTAAGGGAACTACCATCTACTTCTCGCAAGAAGAAGTGGATTCCACTATTGTGTACAAATCTTTTCATCCACAAGTCAACTCACGAACCCAACATACAGAGCATATTGATCGGGAATACAACTCCGATCTCACTCATGGTATATCAAAAACCACGATCTAACCTAAAGGAGTCAAACACTCAGGATTATGACCACCCATATATAGTCATCATTAGCCGATACATATGAATCTCATCGTGAAACAGATCTTAGTGAGAGATTCATACAGATCGTTGCTCAGTCCTATGTGATCGCACCATACAAGGTGCCTCCATTTTCATATCACCATATGAATGATCCAGGATAAGATCACCGTACATTATGGAATGGAACACAGCTATAGAATATCTACAAATAAAGTACACAACTTTATTTGTTATCTACGGACTCTTTAGATTGCTCATTTCAAACTAAACCCATATGTATATGACATTCATATACTCAGTTCGAAATTACATCCGGCAATCTTGGATGTTAAGTACACATGTTATATAACTATATGAGATAATTTGAATGGGTAAACTATTTCTTTGATTCATGTTCAATTCACATTTACAAATTACAATCTTTAGGGCAAAAATCCCAACAATCATCAAAACAAGACTCCGTATACCGACGTCGATCTTCGACCGAGAGATGTTCAGGTACCATGTTCTGTGCGGCATCGATATCTCGAAGGCCATCGAAATGGTCGTGCTGAGTTATTTTTCCCTCGTACCATTCTCCCACAAGAGTTTTGAGCAAATACTTCAACTGATAACTCATCTGTATTTTCACAAAAATTAAGCATATAAGTTACTAAAAGGGCAGTTAAATCAAAGGATATGGCAGCTATTTAAAAGGCTCAGGCCCGTTAAATAAAAGGCTCGGGCAGTTGTCTAAAAGTCTTGGAAACTTATGTAAAAGGCTTGGGCAATTATCTAAAAAGCTCAGGCAGTTATCTAAAAGTTTCGGACATTATCTA
This sequence comes from Dipteronia dyeriana, assembly GCA_032871835.1. Lineage (NCBI taxonomy): Eukaryota > Viridiplantae > Streptophyta > Magnoliopsida > Sapindales > Sapindaceae > Dipteronia > Dipteronia dyeriana. The sequence goes on from CM065297.1 coordinate 19,361,608, forward strand.
AAAGTCTCGAAAACTTAATGAAAAGGCTCAGGCAATTATCTAAAAAGCTCAAGCAGTTATCTAAAAAGCTTAGACACTTTATAGAAAGTCTCGGAGATACAAAAGTAACAAAAATAAATTAATTTTCAAAAGGCTCAAAATTAACTCACAAAGGCTCGGACACTATATACAGACTCTCGGATATGTACTCAAAAGGCTCGGATACAACTAACAAAGTCTCGAAAACTATTTACAAATTCTCGAAGATTCAAAATTGACAAAACTAATATTCTTTGAAAAAGCTCGGACCGCAATTTAAATGGTTCGAAGATTTTTACAAAACGTTCGGACACTTCTTTAAAAGGCTCAGACACTTTATAGAAAGTCTCAGAGATACAAAATTAACAAAAATAAATTAATTTTTAAAAGGCTCGAAAATAACTCACAAAGGCTCAGACACTATATATAAAGTCTCGGACATGTACTCAAAAGGCTCGGATATAAATAACAAAGTCTCAAAAACTATTTACAAAGGCTCGAAGATTCAAATTGACAAAACTAATATTCTTCAAAAAAACTCGGACAACACTTTAAAAGGCTCAAATTTTTTTACAAAAGGCTCGTATACAGTTTAAAAAGTCTCGAAAACCCAGATCTTCACCGTCTTACAAATTTTTCAAAAATTAAAACCCTAACCAAAAATGCTCGGACAACATTTTAAAAGGCTCGAAAAGTTTTTCAAAAGGCTCAGACACAGTCTTAAAACTCTCGGAAACTCAGATCTGCATCCTCTTATAGATAAATTTTTCAAATATGAAAACCCTAATCTAACCCACAACCATACTCATATTGACAAATCAAACATAATGTACAAGTCTAAACAACACCCAACATCAAACAAAGACATTAACTTATCAAGTACAAAAATGAAAACTACTTACCACTACCAATTGTAATCTCGTCTGAAATGTCGACTTCAAGACTATCCTGCCATCACTGGCTTCTTCGCCGTCAATGTTTCAGGCCGATGTGTTTCTCTCTCTGTACTGTTTCTTTAGGTTTGAAAACGAAAGAAAGAAAGTGACTTTTCAAGGGTATTTCTATCTAGTAACCTAAATTGGTGCATTTTAAACATGAATTATTAATGTGGTTCTATTTGCACAAGGCCCACCCTAAATAATGCTATTTATTTTTTGAACCCCTCCAAAAAAAATTTAGAAAGCTTTCCAAATTTGAAAAACCTAGTATTACTTTTATATATATATATATATATATATATATATATATATATATATATATATATATATAGCGAGTCTCTCATACGGAATCCCTTATTTTAATTTCGATAACGATTACCATGAAATCACATTGATTTGAATGAATTTTGATTTGAATTTTGTTGTGGATGATAAGTTTATTAAAATCTACCTATGAATAAATTTGAAAATATTTCAAGCACTAGAACTATTTTTCTTAATTTTTCCTATATTTCACCCATTTTTTCAATACATTAATATTATAATAATTTTGGATAAATAGTTCCAGCACTTGAAATTTTTTTAAATTTTATTCATAGGTAGATTTCAGTTAACTTATCATTTATAAATTCATTCAAATCAATATGATTTCATAGTAGTCCTTACCAAAATTAAAATAAGAAAGCCCTTATAAGAAACACACACACACACACACACACACACACTCTCTCTCTCTCTCTCTATATATATATATATAAGATTAGGATCCATGTCCCCGTTTTTTAATAAAATTTCTTACCCATTAGATTTTAACCCAGGTTGATATTGTTGTACTGTGGGGAAAAGTGCTTTTGGAATTGCAGTGGGGGAAAATTGCTTTTAGAATTGTTGTGGGAAGAATCAGCTGAGTGTTTGGTAAACTGATTTTCAAAAGTGTTGTGAGAACTAAAAGCAATTTTAATGTGTTTGATAAACTGAAGTAAAAAGTGTTGTGAGTGTGTAAAATTACTACAAGGACATAGACATCTAAATGGTGCTATAATTTATATTTTTCTTCTTTATTTGTGCTTAGTGTTAAGTATTATATAATTATGGTACTTTATTGAATTAATTAGTCCCATTTTTTATTCAACTTTATTGAATTAATTAGCCTCATTTATTTATTTATTTATTTATTTATTTATTTATTTATTTATTTATTCTACTTTATTTCCTTGTTTCTTTTTTATTCTACTTTATTGAATTAATTAACCCCATTTTTTTGTATAATTATGGCAATAATTTTTTTGTACAACAATATAAGCCCAAACAATTTTGTACCGCTATGATATAATTTTATATAGTATAATTATGGTACAATTATGGTATAATTTTATACAATATACCAAACAAATATCATTGAAAGATTTAAATAAATTATGCAAACCCAAAAGGATATATTATATAAACGAAAACTATCAAACATAACACTATGGAACATATTACATGAGTTTTTTTTTGTACTTTTGGTAAATTTCATTAAAGGCGAGGACAAAGTTGGAAAGTTTGTAAAATTTTATTTAATATCACTGTAGTGCGTTTTCTAAAAGCAGAAACCAAAATCCAAAAGCATGTATTTGCAGCTTCTCAAAAACTCAGTTGGAAGAAGCTAAAAGTGACCAAAAGCACTTCCCCGTGATTTTACCAAACACCTTGTCTTTAGTCCGGAATCACTTATGACCCTAAAAGCAGTTGGGAAAGTAATGCCAAACTGGGCCTTTACTTTTTTGGATGGATATTATTTAATTATTTTATTCTCTGTTATATCTTTCTTTATTGAATATAGATATTGTCTCTTACCTATTTAATATTTTATATCTTTTAAAAAAAAAATTCTCTAACCTTATTTAATCTTCTCTCTCTGAAATTTTCTTTCCTTTTTTTTCACTTTTCACTTTTTTTTTCCTTTTTATTTTTTAGTTTACTGATAAGAATTAATTTAGAAAAGAATGGAGGGTTGGAGAAAGAGAAAAAGAGAGGAGAATTTGTCTAATAATCCATGATTTTATTTCCAAGTCACAGAGCCATTTATGAGCACACAAAAAAAAAACCACAACTAACGATTAGGATCACTAAACAATAAACAAGGGAAATAAACTGACTATTAGCATAACTACACCACTATTGCAAAGTGCATCATCTTCTGTAATGAAAAACAACCAAGTAACACCCCTCTCATGTCTCTCTATCTGATGAAGCAATGAGTGTGCCATTACTGTAAAATGAAAATGCTCAATTAAATGAGCTGGACCAAGTCTCCCTTGCACCAAGTCCATGCAGATGTGTACTGCTCATATCAATCCCCTCCCCTCACAGTATCCTTGTCCGTAAGGATGAAGTCGGGGTAAGACTTGGAAAACCTCCGCTGATTTTCCCAAGCGGCGTCTTCGGCAGGAGCTCCCTTCCATTTAATTACGACCTCTGTCTTCGGTCGATAAGTACCTTTATGTATGACACGACTGTCCAACACAGCTTCTAGTTATGGAAGAATAGTTGAAGTGTCTAAAACAGGTGGAAGAGTCGGAAAGACCGAAACCACGGGTCCCAAACATTTCCTAAGAAGGCTCACATGGAAGACATCATGAATTTGGGATCCAACTGGTAAAGCAAGTTTATAGGCCATTGATCCCACTTTGGCTAGAATCTCAAAAGGGCCGAAGAAGCGAGGGGCTAATTTGATAGAGCTTCGGAAAGCTACAGAAGTTTTCTTATAAGGCTGCAACTTCAAATACAAGTAATCACCTACATTAAAATATACCTCCCGACGATGCTTATCTGTTTGTATCTTCATTCTATCTCGAGCTAGAAACAAATGATGGTGTAAGTCACACAAGATCGTCTTCCGGTCACGAAGATACTCATCGACTGCATGTACTCGAGTGGTTCCAGATACATACGAAAGTAAACTTGGCGGGGATATTCCATACACAGCCTTAAACAATGATGTCTTGGTGGAAGAGTGAATGGAAGTATTGTAACTAAATTCAGCCTAGGGAATCCATTCGATCCATTTCTTAGGTTGGCTACTTGTGAAGCAACAAAGGTATTGCTCGAGGGTTCTATTGACCACTTCTGTTTGTCCGTCGAATAGCGGGTGGTAGCTGGAACTTATGTTGAGTTTAGTTCCTTGTAGTTGGCACATGGTCTGCCAAAATGAGCTGATGAACACCTTGTCGCGGTCACTTACGATAGAGGTTGGAACTCCATGAAGTTTGACAACATTGGCAATGAAAGCCTTGGCCACCGTTACAGCTGTGTAAGGGTGTTGAGAGGCATAAAATGGGCATATTTGCTTAAGCGATCCACAACCACCATTATAACAGTACGGCCGAGTGAAGATGGCAAACCTTCAATAAAATCCATGGACACATCGGTCCAGATTCTATCGGGGAATGTCTAAAGGTTGAAGAAGACCAGCTGGACTCAAACAATCTGTCTTGTTACGTTGACATACATCAAAATTGTGTAGAAACCTCTTAATGTCTTGACGCATATTCATCCAAGTAAAATTCCTACGAACACGGGCAAAGGTTTTATGATACCCGAAGTGCCCGCCAATGGAAGAAGAATGACTTTCCGACAGAATGATCGATATAAAAGATGAGGTCGGGCTCAAATATACCTTACCATCTTTAAACCAAACTCCATCTCTATGAACATAATGGTGACCCAAGTGTGTACCATCTGACTGTGACAGATTGTTATAAAAAGAGTCCCCCTTAACTTCTTGTTGGAGAATATGCCATCAATCTGCTTGTGGTAGAGAGATTGCTATAAAATTGAACTCTGCCTTATGTGACAATGCATCAACACCTTGGTTCTCTAGACCTTTCTTGTACTCAATTACATAGTCATAACTGAGCAGCTTTGGAAGCCAGCGAGTCTGAGCTGGAGTGGTGATACATTGTTCAAGCAAATACTATAGGCTCCGATGGTCCGTCCGTACCGTGAAAGGCTTGCCAAAGAGATATGGTCGCCACTTACGAATGGCCTTAACAATGGCGAGCATCTCTTTTTCATAGGTGGAGAGATTCAAAGAACTACCTTTTAGGGCCTCACTGAAGAAGGCAATGGGATGCCCTTGTTGAATGAGAATGGCACCAATTCCGAACCCGCATGCATCACACTCAACTATAAAAAGTTGTGAAAAATTCGGTAAACGTAATACCGGGGGAGAGGTAAGTGCTTGTTTCAATTGAATGAACGATGTAGTGGCCTCTGAACTCTATTGGAACTCATCTTTACTTAAGAGGCGAGTTAAAGGTGCTGTCATTCTGCCAAAACTGCTGATGAACTTTCGGTACTAGCTGTCCAATCCTAAAAAGCCGCGAACACCCTTGGCGGTGGTAGGTTCTGGCCAATTAATGATGGCTTGGATTTTTGCTGGATCAACTGACACTCCTTTGTCTGAGCTGATATGCCCCAAGTAGTCAACCTATAACACTCCGAATCAACATTTTGGTTTGTAGCTGTTAAAATAACTAGAATAATATGGAGATGTGAGAGATGGTCCTCTCAGGTTTTTGAATAAACCAATATATCATCAAAAAAGACCAAAATGAACTAGCGAAGGTAGGGTCTGAATAAATCATTCATGAGACATTAAAATATGGCAGGCACGTTGGTGAGTCCGAAAGGTATGACGACGAATTCGTAGTGTCCTTCTTGTGTACAGAATGTTGTTTTTGGAATATCACTATCAGTTATATGGATTTGATGATATCCGGATCGTAAATCGAGTTTCGAAAAATACTTGGCTCCATGGAGTTCGTCCAACAATTCATCGATAATTGGAATGGGATACTTATCCTTTATTGTTATACCGTTCAAAGCCCTGTAGTCTACAAAAAATCTCTATGTTCCATCTACCTTTTTTACCAATAAAACAGGTAAGGAAAACGGACTATTACTAGTATGGATTAAGCCGGAGACCAATAGTTCATTCACCATCCTCTCAATTTCAGTCTTTTGGTAATAGGGATATCTGTATGGCTGAACACTAACGGGTTCATTGTTGGGTTGTAGTGGAATGTGATGGTTGTGCGTGCGTTGGGGAGGCAAGCCAGTTGGTGGATCAAACTCTTGTTGGAATTTGGTAAGGATGCTTGAGAGATCAGCGAGGTAGTCCTTGTTAGTCTCAAAATGATCTAGCAATTTGTAGGAGTAGCCCAGTACCTTGCAAATGTAAGAGTTCTTTGTTTGTCAATGCTTCCATTCATTACTGCCTCAAGCCTTGAAATACACGTTTGTCATTGCTATCCTTAAAGCTCATTCTTAAGTTTCTGTAATCTGTCTCAATTGGTCCCAAGGTCGCGAGCCAGTGAACCCCCAAAACCATATGACAAGCAGCCACCGGAAGAATGTAAAAATCAGTTGTGGCGGTGTGCCCTTGAATAAGTACTGTTAGAGCCAAACATCGCCCTCCACATTCGATGTTCTCGTGGTTTGCTACCATGACTTGAAATTTTCTATCTCGAACTTCCTGTAATCCAAATTTAGAGACGATAGATTGATCGAAGAAATTGTGAGTGCTTCCACCATCGATCAACACGGTAACATCTTTGTTTTTCAACTTACCCAGTACACGGATTGTTTGAGGGTGCTCAGTTCTGGAAATAGCATGGAACAAAATTTTTGGTAATTAGTCAAAAGTCTATAGTTCATCTCGGGCTTCTTCTGTGTCGGAATGAGCATTTGTGGAAGAGTCCTCAATCAAGAATAATTGCAGCCTTTGGCAATGATGACCAAGTATGAATTTTTCATCTTAATAATAACAAAGTCCCTTCTCACGCCGTTCTCGGGCCTCCTGATTTGTAATTCGGTGGAATGTAATTGGGGTGTTTGTTGGATTGTTGTTTGCTTTGGCAGCAGACGCATGCCCTAACACACCACTCAAATTGTTTGGAGCTGGCCACTGTGGTGTTGTGGTAGATGAAGATCGATAGAAACTTCCCCCCTTTCTTTATAAGTGGTTTCGCTCCTCCACTAGATGTGCGACACCAATTGCATCAACTAAAGTTCTTGGTTGCTTAATTTTGACGTCCAATCGTACTTCGTCCATGAGACCTGCTATAAAACAATCCACCAAAAAATTTTATGGCAGCCCATCATCACGGTGTGAGAGCTTTTCGAAGGCTTCTTGGTAAGCCTCTATGGTTGAGACCTGTTTCAAACGAGACAATGCTTCTCAAGGGTCTTTGTAATCGTTGGCCCGAAACACTGCAATATAACTTGCGTGAAATCGACTCAAGTGAGAGGACCTTTAAATTTGGGCAACCATCGGTGCCATTGCAACGCGATCCCTTCAAGATGGAATGAAGCAAGCTGTACCTGTTAATAGGAGGCAATGTTTTTGAATTCGAAGTACTGCTTCGCTTTATAAATCCATCCAGTAGGGTCTTCCTTACCAAACTTGGGAAATGACAACTTAAGTTGATAGTGGTTTCGGTCAAGAGTAGTGTTAGTTTAAGCGGTGGTAGGTTGTGATGGTCGACTGTTGTTAGAGTTTTCTCCAATGGTGAATGGATTGACATCTTGATTGGTAGATGGTGGAGTGGAATTGGCTCGTAGTGACTATCACTCGGTAATAACTGTTTGCAAGGTTGTACAGAGTTGAATGACGTTGTTGCTAAGGAGGTCAAAACGGGACTCATGATGAGCCAAGACCTTACTGACCTTGTTGCGGAATTCAGAATTGCTTTTACCTCGAGTATCCATGGATCAGATGCTCTGATACTAATTTGATAAGAAATAATTTAGAAAAGAATGGAGGGTTGGAGAAAGAGAAATAGAGTGGAGAATTTGTCTAATAATCCATGATTTCATTTCCAAGTCACAGAGCCATTTATTGTTTGAACCCCGTTCACCGGCTACGCAACGGAACTATGTTTTAAAAATTTTATACATATCTTATCTGTATCTGGGACCAGTGAACTTTGGATCGTAATTATCTTTCCGAACTAATACATACAATATGTAAACGCAGGAAGTTGAAATCGATATAATAAAGAAGAAAATCTTACCAACATTTAGAGTCTCCTTCACTTTTCGATATGCTCATGTCTGAACCAGTCGATCTTTCTCGCTATCTTCCGAAATTGGTAACTGCGTGTGGGCGCTTCACGGTCTCAGGAAATTGAATGGAGGATGTAGAGAGAAATACTTGAAGAAACTCTTTCTTCTCAATTTGGTGTATTGATTTCACGCACACATAAATTGCATCTCATGCAAAACTTATGCCTTTTTTTTCTTTTTTCTTTCTCGTGTGTATCAGGTACACACCAAACACACAAAATCAACTTTTGTCCTTTTTTTTCTCAATCTCTGATTCACGCTTGTTCTTTTTCTTTTCTTTTCTTCTTACGCAACCAGTTGCGTTTTTTTTAAATATATATGTATATGCCGTAACGCCTCCACTTGCCTATATATATATATCCTTGTTTGTATCTTATACAAACGCTTATATATATGCACACACCAATTTGCATCCAATGCAATCTCTTGTGTTATAATTGATATATATCTTTTAATTATCCTTTTTAAATATATCTAATATATTAAAAGTGATAATAAGTATTTTAAATTTAAACTTAAATTCAAATACTTTGATAAATGATTTAGTAAAATAAAATAATCCTATTATTTTATCTTCACCTAAATCCATATATCAATTAACATCCTCCAATTAATAGTTAATTAATAATTCATAATTATCAATATAATTAAATAATCTAATTATTTAATTAATTTACATATTAACATTCATTAATTAAATAATCTCATTATTCAATTAATTCCCGAATATATATGTGTCACTTTTGTAACACAATTAATTGGACAATCCAATTAATTAACTGTGACCCTTGTGTTGCTTTTAAACTGTTCGAAACTCTTCGGAAGAGTCATCAGTATGATGCTCACTTGACTGGGTTCATCAATGACTGGGTTTGTCAATGGCGGAGCCATTGACTTCTACCGTGTTGAAGTATGACATCGTGCTCAGGACTTGTTCCCGAATTGATGTACCATCCTTCATGTGAGCGAGCGAGCATAACAGAATGAACAGCTTCGTGTCGCTTTTGCTCGGAGGGCTATCCGAACATCGCTTGCAATGACTCCATGATTTTGAATGCTGAAGTCATTGCTTCATGCTTTGTGACAAGCACGTCTGTCATTGAAGTCAACAGATATGTTCGAGCCTTCTCATCAGATGAGACCCATCGCTCGTATGCCTCACAAACAGTTTGTGTGGCATTAGCAGCAGGCGCTGGAGGACATTCCTCCGTAAGCACAAATTTGAGGTCTTTGGTGACCAATATTGCATTAATGTTAAGTTTCCACTTATTTTAGTTATCACCAGTTAATTTGTTGTTTGCGAGAATTTGAAGTAATGCAGAAGACATTATTGCTAAATAAATAAAATATTCATTCAGTAATTTATTTAAAACAAGTGCGAGTGCTTTGCCATAAATTTAAACATGATGCATGCACATGTTTAACGAACTAGAACTACCTTAAAACTAGTTACTATACCACGACAATCCAACATATCACAAAGAAGTGCCGTCTTAGGGTCGGTCAAGTCTTTGCATGTTGGACCGAGACATTCTCAATCAAATGATATTATAGAATAACTCTTATTCCATATCACTCAACCATCATTCATTAAGTCAGGTTTTTAATTAACAATCTTAATCAAAACCTTCGTGAGTGTAACCTACCATTTCAGATCTCATGAGCTTAACTCGAGAATTACCGCTTTAGGGTCGGTCAATCCTGAAATACCCTAAAAAATCATATCCGTTAGGAAGTCAACTTTGGTGTTGACCTTGTGGAAACCCTCCTTAGGAAGGACGAAAGCAGTGCCGTCATGAGGCCCTACTCGGATCTCACGGTGTTGAACTAATGATAGAGACCGTGGGAAATATATGTCATATATCCCTCTCCCACTCACTATTTCAAAACTAGGGTTTTTCTATTATCCGTTAATGCACCTAAACTCTACAGGATTAAACGACTAACTTCAATCAAGTTATCTAGCGCATTAACTAATTAGAACCAAATTCTAATTAACTAATAAATTATTAAAGATTTTTAACAATTAAAAATCTAATCTATTAGTGAATAATCTAAACCTTTATAAACTTTTTACTGATGTCAGATTATTATGATAGTATTTACCAAGTTTTAACTATTAAAATCCTAACACGTTATTCGGACCATTTATTATTAGGTTATTAATCAAATTAATCCTAATAAAAATAAATTACTCTATTAATCTAACTTATTAAACTCTTTAATAACTAGATTAATATTAATGAGAATTATCAAGTTTTCTAACCATTACAAAACTAATTTCATTATTCATAGCCATTTATGTATTTACTCATTTTAATCGCATTAAAAAAAATACATAAAGTATCAGACTACGATGCATGTATGATATATCAAATATATTTGTGTATGCACATCTAATTTAAATGACATACGTATGCATGATAATGCTTTTATCATCTCTTTATATAAAGCATACATGAACAGACCGAGTACTGTGGATTACTTAACCTAAAAAAATTGAAATCTAAAATTACAAAAAATTCCACAAGGCATACATTTGTCTTCTAGTAACTTCAGATATCTTTCAGCTTCTTCAGGTCACTCTGATTCATCTCATGAATCCTTCTTCGTGATTTTTCCAGGTCTTCAATATATGTTACATTTTTTTTTACAGTACAATAACAAAAAATATTAATAATACAGCTCATAAACCCTAAATCCACAGTACCATATAATTAACGATCAATCATGTTTTTGTAAATTAAAAAATATATATATATATATACAAAAATATCATACAGTTAATTTAAGTCGTGCCTATACAATCATACATACAGGAGCAACAAAAACAATTTCCCGTTCCGAAAATAAAATTGCCTCTGATACCAATTGTTGAAACCCCGTTCACCGGTTATGCAGCGAAATTAGGTTTTAAAATTTTATATAGATCATATCTGTATCTAGGACCAGTAAACTTTGGATCGTAATTATTTTTCGGAACTAATACATACAATACGTAAACGCAGGAAATTGAAATCGATATAATCAAGAAGAAAATCTTACAAACGTTTGGAGACTCCTTCACTTTTCGATATGCTCCTGTCTGAACCAATCGATCTTCCTCGCTATCTTCCGGAATTGGTAACTGTATGTGGGTGCGTCACTGTCTTAGGAACTTGAATAGAGGATGTAGAGAAATACTTAAAGAAACTCTTTCTTCTCGATTTGGTGTATTGATTTCACGCACACATAAATTGCATCTCATGCAAAACTTACACATTTATTTCTTTTTTCTTTCTCGTGTGTATCAGGTACACACCAAAGACACAAAATCAACTTTTATCTTTTTTTTTTCTCAATCTCTGATTCACGCCTGCTCTTTTTTTTTTCTTTTCTTCTTTTCTTCTTACGCAACCAGTTGCGTTTTTAAAAAAAAAAATGGATATGCCCTAATGCCTCCACTTGCCTATATATATATATTCTTGTTTGTATCTTATACAAACACTTATATATGTGTATACACCAATTTGCATCCAATGCAATCTCTTATGTTATAAGTGATATATATCTTTTAATTATCATTTTCAAATATATCTAATATATTAAAAGTGATAATAAGTATTTTAAATTTAAACTTAAATTCAAATACTTAGATAAATGATTTAGTAAAATAAAATATTCTTATTATTTTATCTTCACCTAAATCCATATATCAATTAACATCCTGCAATTAATAGTTAATTAATAATTAATAATTATCAATATAATTAAATAATCTAATTATTTAATTAATTTAACTATTAACATTCATTAATTAAATAATCTCATTATTCAATTAATTTCCGAATATATACGTGTCACTTTTGTAACATAATTAATTGGACAATCCAATTAATTAACCGTGATCCTTGTTACCTAAATCGATCGGGCTAGCAAGGGGACCTAATAGACCCACAGTATTTTGAGCTTTAATAATCATTGGAATCATTAATTAAACTCTTTAATTAATATTCCTTGATTATTAACTCTAGTGTTATTCCACTAAAAACCCGAAGCTGCATTCTCTCAATTGTAGACGCTTGTACACAGACCAATACAACTCGGTTTCCATCGATATAGCTATTACATATGGTGTGATCCTCCATAATAGTTCATAATTAGAGCTGTGTCATAATGTCCTTTATATTCCCCTGATTACATATATCCTTTAAGTACCATTGATTCTCTAATGGACAATAAATCTTATTTCCTCACGGAATTAGGAGAGCGCTCATATTGTCCAAGTCCCGAATCAACCTTTAAAGGAACTACCATCTACTTCTCACAAGAAGGAGTGGATTTCACTATTGTGTACAAACCTTCCCAGCCACAAGTCAAACCGCAATCCTAACATACAGAGCATATTGATCGGGAACATCATCTAACCTCACCTATGGCATATCAAAGACCACGATCTAACCTGAAGGAGTCGATAAGACACTTAGGATTAAGATCACCCACATATAGCCATCGTTAGTTGATATATATGAATCTCGTCGGTAAACGGATCTTAGGGAGAGATTCATATAGATCATGACTCAGTCCTATATGATCACATCATACAAGGTGCATCAATTCCCACATCTCATATGAATGATTCATGATAGAATCATCGTACATTACGGAATGAACCGCAGCTATAGATTAACCACAAATAAAGTACCCAGCATTGTTTGCTATCTATGGACTCTTTAGATTGCACGTCTCTTACTGTATCCGTCCGTATATAACACTCACATACACATTTCGAGATTACATCCAGCAATCTTGGATGTTAAGTATATGCACAAGTTATAAAATAAACAATACAATAAGAATGAATTGAACTTTTCCTTTTATTTATTTCATAAATCCATTTACAAATTACATATTTAAGACATAAATCTCAATATTTATAAGCACAAAAATAACCACAACTAATGATTAGGATCACTGAGCAATAAACAAGGGAAATAAACCGACTACAAGCGTAACTACACCACTATTGCAAAGTGCATCATCTTCTGTAATGGAAAACAACCAAGTAACACCCCTCTCATGTCTTTCTATCTGATGAAGCAATGAGTGTGCCATGCAGATGTGTACTGCTCATTTCATTTACCTAAAAGCAAACATCACAACTTTAACTTTTCGGTCTTTAAACACTTTTTTTTTTCCTTTTCAATTTCATTAGATTTGCATCAACTCATTTTTATCAAAGGTATTTTCTTTTCTATTCTTAAATTTTTTATATTTATTTAATTGTTTTTATCATCTTATATCTTTTTGTTTTTTTGGTTAATAATGATAAAAAAAAAGGTACAAAATAATTGGTTTTTAAGAAATTGTTTATGCTAGTCTGGTTACACTCTTGTTAAAATTTTCTTTGTAAGATTACATTAAAAATTTGTAATATGGATATAAAATAGAACAAATCATGCATTAGAATAGAACAAGTCGGTTTCTATTTTACAATTATTAGTATAGATCAAGTATGTATATATATATATATATATAATATAAAACGTTTTCTTCTCGGTACGTACTGATAAATATTTATTGGTATCTTGTATGTAGATTATTAGATTCAATTATTTTAACTCAGTCTGTATGCACTTGTCAGTGCGTATCCATAATCTATGACTCATATGCAATGCACCAATATATTTTATATGGATGCGTGCTGAGGAGAAAAGAACTATATATATTTAAATTGTTAGAGCATCTCCAATACAAATATATATTTTTGAGTTTATAAATAGTATCACATCAGCATTTGTATTTATTATAGACTTACTTTAAAAAAAAAATTAGAGAAATACATATTTGCATCTTCAATTCAATTATCTAAAGTCAAATATGCATCTATTTTATGACCAATCATAATAAAACAATTATTTCACTGTCTCTCCTCTTTAATTTTATAATTAAATAAGCTTTAATGTTATTGGTGAAAAGAGTTAGAAATCCTAGTCAGCGTTTCTAAAAGAGTTTCTAGATTTAGAAACCCAACTTTATATTCTCTAACTTTTTCTTTGTCAATTCATCTCTATATTAAAGTTAGATAATTGCATTGGAGAGAGATTTTCTATTTTTTTAACTATCTATCGTATGTGACACTCAGTTTTCTTCGAATACATATTTACATTGAAAATGCTCTTAATATCATTGGTCAGAGAAGTCTGTTTGGACCTTGATGCAATTAGTTTATACGAACACGACACTATCTTATTGTGTTGTTTATACATCATATACGTAATGTAAAGAAGTTGATAAAATGCACGTTAATTTAATAACTTTGATTACTATAAGAGCATCCACAGTGGTTGCAAAAAGAGACCCATTTGGGTGGATCTATTTTTGTTTAGGTCTTGTGGCCTATACAATGGTGTAAAAAGAAATCCTAAAAAAAAACCAAAAATGTGGACCCCATCACACTAGACCCAAATTGTATTCCAAGTGTGAAATTCTATTTGGGTCTTGTCTAAAGATGAGAGTTGGGTTCCTGATATCTCTCGATCATTGGATTGGGCTTTTATGTATCATTTAAATTAAAATATATAATTTTTAATTTTAATAATTATATATATAATAAAAAATCATAAATAAATTATATATAAAAATATATTTCAATTATTTTAATTTAAATATATAATTATTAATTTAAATAATTATATATATAATGAAAAAATATAAATAAATTTAATATATATATTTAAATTATTATAATTTAAATATATTATTATTAATTTTAATAATTATATATTTATAATGAAAAAATATAAATATAAATAATGATGATGATTGTAGTGGTGGTCGATCATAGACAATGTTTTGTTTTAAACATTTATTTGGGTTTCTAGTAAAATTGTCCTATTTTAGGGGTTGAATTGCAAATCTATCCTAAAACCTAAATAATTTGCAAAAATGCCATAAGATTCCTAAAATACCTTCACTCCTAACTTCATCCCATTTATTAGCCTTCCATATCAAATTTAACTATCAACTAAGATTTTACCAACAAACTTATTGATCCATGAAAAAATAGGTATTACAATTGCTACTTTTTTTTCATTGGAAAGTGTCAGGGTCACCCTGGCCCGATGATTTTTTCATCGGGTTGGAGTGATCCAATATCGGGTCACCCTGACCAGATGATTTTTTTCATCCGGTTGGGGTGACCCGATGTCCCCTAACCCGATATTTTTTTTCCTACTTTTTAACTATGTAAAAGTGATCGGGTCAGCCTAACCCGACATCAAGTCACCTCAACCTGATGGAAAAAACATCAGGTTGGGGTTATTCGATATCGAGTCAGGCTGACCCGACATTTTTTTCCATCGGACTGGGGTGACCCGATATTAGGTCACCTTGACCTGATGCTTTTTTTCCCAACTTTTTAATTATATAAAAGTCATCGGGTCAGCCTGACCTGATATCGGGTCACCCTAACCAGATGGAAAAAACCATCTGGTCAGGCCGATACTTTTTTCCCAACTTTTGAACTATGTATAAATCATCGGGTCAGCCTGACCCGATATCAGGTCACCTTGACCCGATGAAAAAAATCATCGGGTCATACCGTCCCTATATCGGGTCACCCTGACTCGATGATTTTCTTAAGACTCCGAAATCTTATGTTATTGGGGATACATTTGGTTTTTTTTCATTTTTGTTGTTTGAAATAATATATAATTTAACGATTGAATTATTTATTGAATTATTTTTTAGGATTGAAGATGAAAATTGTGCATTTGGTTATGATGAAATAATGGATTGTTTCCAATCATGAAACAATGGTAGTCTTCCTAAATCCCGACTCCACCGCCATATTATCATGTAAAGTTTCTAACGAAATTCAAAACCATCCAAATCTGAAATTCTCATCAAGTAATTCATAGGGAGTCATTCATTCAGTTTCCTCACATCACACAGAGACAGACATGAGAATCTGCATCATCAGCCACCAAAAGTCTCAAAACAAGTTAAAAATGCTCATGTCTTGGGAATCAAACAAATGACGATAATATTTTAATGTTCTTCCATACCATATAACTAACCAATGCATCTGAAATACCTAATGCAATCAACACAATTTAATTAAACTATGTATATGATGTACAATATTCATATGAATCCAAGTGAGAAAGATAGGAGAGCATGTTTTGTATTATAAAAGGTTTCAAATTCGAATAGAATATATGTGCAGTGCAGTAAGTAAATCTATCGATGTTAAAAGAAAATAAAAATGTTCATCTTTTACACAAGGTACTTATTTTGAATTCTAAATTCTGGAATACTTCTTTAACCTTTGTAATATTAATTTTTTAAAATTTTTATGTTATTAAATACCATTTTTACCCTTTTTCCAGACAAGCTTCTAGAAGCATTAATCGAATTTCCGACAAATATATTAAAAAAATTAATTAGAAAAAAAAATTGAAAGTGGTTTCCAACAACGTCGAAGTTGTTCCCAACGAGAAGTTGTTCCCAGGAGCAACTTTCACGTTATAGATAACGTTAGAGTGGTTTCCAAAAAATAAAGGTTGCTCCATTTGTGAACATTAACTGGTTCCCGGGAGCAACTTTAACGTTTATTACAACGTAAAAATGATTTCCAACAACGTCGAAGTTTTTCCCAACGAGAAGTTGCTCCCGGGAGCAACATTCACGTTATAGATAACGTTAGAGTGGTTTTTGAAAAAAAAAAGTTTCTCCCTTTGTTAACGTTGACTGGTTCCCGGGAGCAACTCTAACGTCCATTACAATGTAAAAGTAGTTTCCAACAACGTTGAAGTTGTTCCCAACGAGAAGTTGCTCCCGGGAGCAACTTTCACGTTATAGATAACGCTAGAGTGTTTATTGAAAAAAAAAAGTTTATCCTTTTATTAACGTTGACTGGTTTCCGGGAGCAACTCTAACTACCGTTTCAACGTAAAACTGGTTTCCAACAACGTTGAAATTGTTCCCAACGAAAAGTTGCTCCCGGGAGCAACTTTCACATTATAGATAACGTTAGAGTGGTTTCCAAAAAAATAAATTGCTCCCTTTGTTAAAGTTGACTAGTTCCCGGGAGCAACTCTAACTTCCGTTACAACGTAAAAGTTGTTTCCAACAACGTTGAAGTTGTTCCCAACGAAATGTTGCTCCCATGAGTAAATTTTACATTATAGATAACGTTAGAGTTGTTTCCAAAAAAATAAGTTGCTCCCTTTGTTAACGTTGACTGGTTTCCGGGAGCAACTCTAACGTCCGTTACAACGTAAAAGTTGTTTCCAACAAAGTTGAAGTTGTTCCCAACTAGAAGTTGCTCCCGGGAGCAACTTTCATGTTATAGATAACGTTAGAGTGGTTTTCAAAAAAATAAGTTGCTCCCTTTGTTAACGTTGACTGGTTCCCGGGAGTAACTCTAACGTCTGTTACAAAGTAAAAGTTGTTTCCAACAACGTAAAAGTTGTTTCCAACAACGTTGAAGTTGTTCCCAATGAGAAGTTGCTCCTGGGAGCAACTTTCACGTTATAGATAACGTTATAGTGGTTTCTAAAAAAATAAGTTGCTCCCTTTGTTAACGTTGACTGGTTCCCGGGAGCAACTCTAACGACCGTTACAACGTAAAAGTGGTTTCCAACAACGTGGAAGTTGTTCCCAACGAAATGTTGCTCCCATGAGTAAATTTTACATTATAGATAACGTTAGAGTTGTTTCCAAAAAAATAAGTTGCTCCCTTTGTTAACGTTGACTGGTTTCCGGGAGCAACTCTAACGTCCGTCACAACGTAAAAGTGGTTTCCAACAACGTTGAAGTTGTTCCCAACGAAAAGTTGCTCATGGGAGAAACTTTTACGTTATAGATAACGTTAGAGTGGTTTCCAAAAAAAATAAGTTGATCCCTTTGTTAACGTTGACTAGTTCCTGGGAGCAACTCTAACTTCCGTTACAGCGTAAAAGTGGTTTCCAACAACGTTGAAGTTGTTCCCAACGAGAAGTTTCTCCCGGGAGCAACTTTCACGTTATAGATAACGTTAGAGTGGTTTTCAAAAAAATAAGTTGCTCCCTTTGTTAACGTTAACTGTTTCCCGGGAGCAACTCTAACTTCCGATACAACGTAAAAGTTATTTCCAACGACGTTGAAGTTGTTCCCAACGAGAAATTACTCCCGGGAGCAACTTTCATGTTATAGATAACGTTAGAGTGATTTCCGAAAAAAAAAGTTTCTCCCTTTGTTAACGTTGATTGGTTCCCGGGAATCACTCTAACGTTGGTTACAACTTCAAACTTGTTCCCAAGAATATTAAAGTTGTTCCTAGATTTTTTTTAAATATACTTTTTATTTTTTTTCTCAATCAAATATAAACAATTTTATATATTTACACTCTAAAGTGTATTCATATTTTTTATACTTAAATTAATATATGCATTTTCAAAATGTTTGCACTTTATAAATATATTACAATTATTTACTTATTTTCACAATTTAATCTTATTATTTATTATAAATTTAATTTTATTGCATATTAGTAACATTTTAGTTTTATTTACAAAATTTTCAAATTTACAAATGTAATCATATTTTTTATTATTATTATTCTACAAATATTTACAATTCTATATTTTAATATAATTTTATTATCATTTTTTCTATATTTAATATAGTTTTATTATTCAATTAATATATAATAACAATATATTAAAAAAAAATTAAAAAAACCATTTGGGGTGAAACCGGTTGTCCCAACTCTAAAAAAAATTGCCATGATGCCTACCGCCTTTAGGTGAGGTATACTAGCCAAGTCCGATCAAAGAGAGATTGTACAAGAATCCACATCACATATGCAATAAATGGTTCTCATCAAAAACCCCATCAACATGCGTGCCTTCTCACCAAACAATTACTTTCTTCTTTCTCCAACTTCACGAACATAACTCACATACATTTCAATGGTGAATGTCATAATATCAAAATACTATCTTGATCCACCACAACCATCCAACAATAGACATTAAAAACATTAAAAACAGGAATAAAACTGCAAATTACTTCAATTCATATGTGCATGGAAACTCATACCCATAACCCATAAACTAATCTACATAACCTAACAATGTAGAGACCTTTACCATAAAATTTCTCATACCCAATTTTCTTTCTTCTTCTTTTTTGGTTCTTTTTTTTCTTCCTTTTTGTTCATCATCATCGTCATAACAATAATTTTCCAGAGAAAATCGAAAACTTGAAGAAAATGAACACATAAAAAACATCTCAATAAAGTAAATAAAGAAAAAAAGAAGAAGAAGCAATCATCAGAGACACAAAGCAGTAGCTTGAAAATCATCACCATCGTCGTCATGGCACCGTCCATCGCCATCGGAGGTGGCAGATTCAGATCGAAAGGAAAAAATTTCTAGATGAGGAAGAGAGAACACAGTCATCGTCGTTATCGACAACCGACGACGACGAATCGCAATCACTGTGACGTCGACGAAGAAGTGGTGGTTGGGTATCGACTACGACGCCAACGTATCGACGAAGAAGTTGTGGTTGGGTCGGAATGAACGTTGGAGAAGGTGGCTGGTGTCAACGACAGAAGATTGGTTCGATTGGAGTGGGTGGACAAAGGATTTGGGTGGGTTCACTCGGTATGGGTGGGCAAATGATTTGGGTGGCGTTTGGTTATCATGGTGGAATGGAAATTGGAATGGTAATGAGAATGAGAATTGGAATGTAAAGGAATGGAAAACTGATTTCTTTGTTTGGTTGGGACTTTAGAATCAATATCTGAATCAGTAATATTTTGTTTGGTTAACAACTGAATGGAATGGAATGGAATCAACTGTATTTTGATCAAAATACCCCTAATTACAAAACATTTATAATAACATTATATATTACGGATAATAAAAAAAAATATGAAAGTATAATATTATATATATATATATATTATTATAATATAAAATATATATTATTACAATATATGTTATATATTTCTATATTATATATTATATATTATATATTATATGTTTTATATATATATATATATAATATACATATATGTTGACGT
This sequence comes from Dipteronia dyeriana, assembly GCA_032871835.1. Classification (NCBI taxonomy): domain Eukaryota; kingdom Viridiplantae; phylum Streptophyta; class Magnoliopsida; order Sapindales; family Sapindaceae; genus Dipteronia; species Dipteronia dyeriana. Next base: position 19,381,735 of record CM065297.1, read on the forward strand.
CGATTTCTGGATTATGCCAGAAAAGCCAATAAGAATTGGATTTCGGCTATTGAATCAAAGAGAAAGAGATGCAGAGAGAGTAACAAAGACAAGTTTTACGTGGTAAAACTTCGATGGCCGGAGAAACATCCACGGATGGTTGAAGGATCAACCAAGCCAAAATCCACTAAGAGAATAAGATGTTTACAAGCTCTCGATCTCTCTTTTTTCTCTCTGTGTTTACTATATCTGCTGTATGCTTTATTGCTCGTTCCTTTTCTGGACGAGATTACGGGTCTATTTATATGTTTATAGAACCCTAATCTGTTTTGTACAAGTAATACAGGATCTTTGTATTTAATTGTGATTCGGTTACTTTCTTGAGGTCGATTTGTCTTCTTTCCTGTTTCGGAGTCTCTTATAGAAATTGAGTGAGATTCTAGTAGTGCAGTTCAATTTGGACTTGTTTCCTTATAAGAATGTAGTCTTTGCAAAGAAATCAAGTTATTTCCTGATTAGAGACTCTTCTAGTTTAATGCTCTATTTTATTTAGGATTCCTTCCTGATGGATATCGTTGCATATTTAATGACTTAATCCGTATGAAATAAGCACCAAGCTCTTACTCGAGTCGTATTTATTCCCGAGTAAGAGTAATACCTGATGGTCCCGAGTAGCACCATTTGAGCCCGAGTGGAAGCGTTGTTTAACCAGTCCCGAGTGCTGTTAACTGATCCCGAGTAGGTTTTATCCAATATATGCTTACTCGGGCTTTCTTCTCTTTAATGATGCCTTGTAGGATATCTCCCGAATGCACATTTGGGCATCCACCTAGCTATTTTTTTCTTCATGTAAATGACGTGTACGCTTGGTAAAATTTACATACGACAATACCCCCTTAAAATATTTTGGCCGAGAAAATTTTATTTCGGGCAAGAGTATTTTAATCATCTTAATTTTCTCTCGTCAGAATGGCAGTCTTGTCATAATGGCGTGTCTTAATGGTGAGTTTGTAATTTCGATTCGCTTCATTACGCGAGATCTTAAATGATAGCGACGTTTTGAAGCTCTGACGGTTGAGGGCTACTTCCTGTTTTGACACGCGTCCTTTGTCCCTTCATTTTTCGATATCATTTATGAAAAATGATTTTTGCGTTTCCCCAAGCGCTACCTACGTCATCGAGTTTCATCATAAATTTTTTCCCGCTTTGACATTCTAGGGTTTCGTGCCGTCTCATCTTTAAATTCTTCGCTGAAAGACATTGTTGGTTTATTCTCAAAAATTCAGCAGAAATCTCTTTAAACTCAGATTTCTTTTTCCAGAAGTTCGCGATTCTCCGCTTGAAGATCTTGCATCAGTCTCAATTTAAGGTTAGTTTTAATGGAGCCATCTTCCCGCCATCGTCTCTTTAAAATCACTTTTGATGCATTAGAGCGTGGGGATTTCCAGTTAGTATCTTGTATTAAACGATTACTGGGGGATATCCCAATAGATGAACCTCCATTTTTAGAGGTTGATGTTTCTGGGCTTCACTCTGACGTCACTTTCAGCCCTGTATCGAGTTCTCCATCTAGTTCTGATTCTAATATTTCTGATCACAGGGTATCTTCTCGAAGGATGGGTAAACATCAGAGCACAAGTAAGGTATACAAGCCTGGCTCGAGCATCGTTCAGACCAGGGAACAGACTGTTAATGAGGGCGACGTTGATGAAGTGTATAGGGCGTCTCGTCTTTCATTTTCTGACACTCGCCCGAGTGGCTTTGATACTGAGCCGAATGTGGTTGGGCTAGCTGAGATAGAAAAGAATCGCTCCCGATTCGACTTGCCCGACTCAGTCACTTTGGTTCCTGCGGGGGATAGAGCCGTATGGAATCCTCCCGAGGGCATGGTCGCGGTTTATGGATCGATGCTTTGCTGCAGCGTCACACTTCCCCTTCAGTCTTTTATTGCCTGGTTTTTGGCTGAAGCAGGGATAGCCCCGGCTCAGTTGACCCCAAATAGTTACAAAGTCTTGATGTGCATGTGGCACATGTTCAGTAGAATGAACCTTTCGCCGCCTTCCCCGAATGAAATCAGGCATTTCTTTACGCTGAGGCAGGTTAGCAGAACGGGAGCCTATTTTCTTGCTTCTACTCCTTCGGACGGTTGGGTCCCCAAAGAAGCAAAGGTGAATCGGGGGGTCGATGCTTCTGATGACCCAAAAAAGAAGGGCTTTATATAGGGATTCCCCACATCCAACAAGTTCTGGAAGAACAGTTGGTTTTTTGCTGGAGGGACTCTCGGACTCGACGTCACCGTTCGATCTGGGGATTCCCAAACGGAGTTGTAAGTAACCCGACGCCCTTCTTGTTGTATTTCTCTGTTTTTCCATTTTCTTTTCTAATTTTTTTTTGTGTTCGATACGGACGTTGTCAGCGATCTTCAGGCTCGCCAGGTGAAGGCGATTCTACAAGTGAGTAGAAAGGAAGCTTCCCGTCAGGCCGATGAGGGTATTGCTCCACCTGAGCCTGATAAGGAAACTGATATTGCTGAGCAAATTCCCGAGTGTGTTGATCGGGGTGCTCAGCCTTCTACTCAAGATTTCGCTGGTCCAAGTGGCCAAGGTGAGCCGACTGACACCCAACGGCCTGAAAATAGGGAGAGGCAGTATAAGGGTCCAGGTGAAGAGCCTGTTGGACGATTTGAAGCTGGAGATGGTGGTATCATCTCGACGGATCAAGCGCCTACTGATGCCGAATTCTTTGAGTCTTTTCGGGACAATCCGCAGGAAGATCCTGTTGTTGATCTTAACTTCCACCGTTCTCGAGGTGAGAAGCGAAAGGCAGTTAGTTCGCCGTCTCGTCCTCTCAAAGTTCCTCGGGTAGTCTCATTCATTGACTCCAGCGATGAAGATGTTGCGGATGAGATTTCCCCAAGTGTTGGTGTTGGAGTATCAGTAGATGCAGCTACTTTAGAACCGAGTAGGGCTTCTTCTACCCCTGAAGTTGGAGATATGGGGGCTGAACCTTCGGGGGTTGCTTCTCCACCCTTAGAGCCGAATAGGACTTCTCCTGCCCCCGAGTTTGGAAATCTGGGAGCTGAACCCTCGGGGGTTCTTTTATTCCTTTCTCCTCTATGCTAAAAGAGATGTCCTCGGGTCGGGCTTATATCGGGGAGGATTGCTGGAGCAGTTTTAGAGATGGTTCACTGACCGAACGTCTCCATAACGTTTTCAACGGTGTATCTTATGTAAGTTAAATCTGACTTTGATAATTCTGACTCCTTTATTGTTTTGCTTCTGCCTGATTTCTAAGTGTATTCCTTTGCAGATGGTGGCCGAATTTGCTGAGCTTGTTCAGACGCAGCAATGTCAAGCCAATCGGATAAGGCTTCTAGAGGCTCAGCTGAAGGCGAGTGAGGAGGGTCGTGCTCGAGCTGAGCAGGCTTATCAGCAGGAGGTCGGCTCTGTACAGATATTTACCGACCACTGTCTGGTGAAGCAGGTTGAAGCCGAGGACAAGGCATCTCTGGCAGAGGAGAAGGTTGCATCACTTCAAAATCTTCTTTCTTCTGCTGAAGAATCCATGCTTAAGGCTGAGCAGGAGGCGGAGCAGGCGAAGTCGGCTTATGACTAAAAAATTGAAGATCTGGAGTGCCAAGTGCTGACAATTGAATCCCTTTCTCGAGAGGCTAGGTTGGAACTGGAAGTCCAAGAGGTGGATCGTTTTAAAAGATCCCCTGCTTAAGATGCCCTACTTCTTCAGGAATTTCAACGTGGGCTAGTTTTGGCCGGCGAGTTCTTCAAAGTCAAGAATAGAGGGACCGAAAAAGCCTGTGTTAATTGGGAGCTGTCAATCAAACACCATGTGAACCGGTCCTTGGAATCTCTTCGGATTCAGATGAAGGAATGGAGAGCCTACTGTCGTAGTCAAGGCAAAGAGCCCCATCCTATGCATTTAGATATTCCGTCCGAGCATTCTCTCTCGACCTTTTACGCAAGTCAAAAGTCGGTTGAGGGTGTAGTCCAGGATGTCGGGTCAGTCCTGCGTGAAGATTACAGCCAGTGGAGGGATGATACTGTCGAAGATATTACTTGGCCGTCTAATGAGAGCCTGCTTCGTGAGTACGAGATGGTGCCAGATCCGAGTATTGGCAAAGGCTCGAAATCCTCGCAACCTTAATTTTTATAAATTTGTAGAAGATTCTGATTCTTTATTTTTTACTTGTAAAGAACCATTCTTTGAACTGTAATTATTCTTTTAGGAGCAATAAAATTCAATTTTATTCTGAGTTGAATGGTTTTGGTCTATTTTTTGCTGATTATTGTCGAGTGTTGTATTAAACTGGCTGATGGTCGGGTAACTTAACCGAGTAACTTAACCGAGTATCTTATTAAACCGGTTGTTACCCGAAAGACTTCCATTGCCCAGTATCTTATAAAACTGGCTTCATGTTCGGGTAACTTAATTGAGTATCTTATTAAATCGGTTGCTACCCGAATGACTTCAATTGGCAAGTATCTTATTCTCCGATGTTCGGGAAACTTAACCGAATATCTTATTAAACCGGTGTCACCCGAATAACTTCAATTGCCAAATATCTTATTAAACTGGCTTCTTCGATGTTCGGGTAACTTAACTGAGTATCTTATTAAACCGGTTGTTATTCGAATAACTTCAATTGCCAAGTATCTTATTAAACTGGCTTCTTCGATGTTCGGGTAACTTAACCGAGTATCTTATTAAACCGGTTGTTATTCGAATAACTTCAATTGCCAAGTATCTTATTAAACTGGCTTCTTCGATGTTCGAGTAACTTAACCGAGTATCTTATTAAACCGGTGTTACCCGAATAACTTCAATTGCCAAGTATCTTATTAAACCGGTGTTAACCGAATAACTTCAATTGCCAAGTATCTTATTAAACTGGCTTCTTCGTTGTTCGGGTAACTTAACCGAGTATCTTATTAAACCGGTGTTACCCGAATAACTTCAATTGCAAGTATCTTATTAAACTGGCTTCTTCGATGTTCGGGTAACTTAACCGAGTATCTTATTAAACCGGTGTTACCCGAATAACTTCAATTGCCAAGTATCTTATTAAACTGGTTTCTTCGTTGTTCGGGTAACTTAACCGAGTATCTTATTAAACCGGTGTTACCCGAATAACTTCAATTGCAAGTATCTTATTAAACTGGCTTCTTCGATGTTCGGGTAACTTAACCGAGTATCTTATTAAACCGGTGTTACCCGAATAACTTCAATTGCCAAGTATCTTATTAAACTGGCTCTTTATTATTAACCGAGTCATCTTGAAACAGGCAAGTTTGCACTTGTGTTTCATACCCGGTTGCTACCCGAACATTACTTCAAGGCTCACCATGATCATATGTTCGAGTCCTTACGCAATACCAATGATGTCTCTCTAGTTTTTATGCGCAAGGGTTTGCCGAATCATAGAGCTCTTTTTTTTTTTTAAGTTGCTTCAACACAGCTACGCATTTCACCGGAATTTCTCCCGATAGCGTCCCTAGCATTTTTCCGAAGTCTGGTGCATCGGGTTTGCCTTTTTGCGAATGTCATTTTGACCCTGCTCGGCAGGCATGCTCCTACGAGCTTCTCCGCCCATTCGGGATTTGATGGTCCCGAGAATTCTATTTGCATGTTCTTATTATCATGCTCTGCTTCCATATGTTCTTATTATCATATGCCTTTGTTTTGAAATCCCGAACTAGATGCTATCCTTTCGGAAATTTCGAGTAATTTTATTTATTACTGTAAAAAATCGACAGATTTAAATTACAGTTTAATATTTATCCTACCAATAAAAGAATAAAATAAATATATATATATATATATTTAAAGGATATAAAATCTTCAGATATTGGGCATTGCATGGTCGGGGTAACACCCCTCCATTGGGTCGAGCAATCCAAGAAGCTCAATGGCCATCTATCCCCTCGATCTTGTGTGGACCTTCCCATTTGTCAGCCAGGGATCCTGCGGCTCTATTTTTTGTGTTCAACGACATCTTCCTGAGCACCAGGTCTCCTAGCTAGAATTTCCTGATCCGAACACGAGAGTTGTAGTGGCGAGCCACTCTTTGTTGATATGCTGTATTTCTTATTCGGGACTTTTCCCTTTTTTCTTCTAGCTCATCCAAACTTTGTAGTAGTGTATCAACATTCTGTTCTTCATTGTATAGCCTGACCCGAGGGGACGCATACGATGTTTCTACGGGGATGACAACTTCTGTTCCGAACGCTAGGGTGAACGGAGCTTCTCCTGTTGAAGTCCTTGCTGTCGTCCGATATGCCCATAATACTTCAGGAAGCTTTTCAACCCAGCTTCATTTTTTTTCATCTAACTTTGCTTTAATGGTGTGCTTGATAATTTTATTTACTGCTTCTACTTGCCCGTTTGTTTGTGGATGAGCTGGTGTCGCATAGTAGTTAGCAATATGATACTTTTCGCACAATTATCTGAACTTTTGGTTATCAAACTGAATGCCATTGTCGGTGATTATAGTGTCCGGAACTCCAAACCTATAAAGTATATTTTTCTTTATAAAATTTATGGTGTTTGCTTCCGTGATATGCACCAGCGCTTCAGCTTCTGCCCATTTTGTGAAATAATCGACAGCTTCTATGGCGTGCTTTGCACCACCCCCTGTCCCAACTGGCATTGGCCCGATCAGGTCAAGGCCCCACATGGCGAATGACCAGGGGGCAGTGAGATTTCTGAGCTTTTTTGGGGGTTGTCAGATATCGTTGGCAATTCTTTGACAGGTATTACAACTTTCCGACCATTGATGTGCATCTGAGAAAAGTGTAGACCAATAATAGTCTTGCATGAGTACCTTATGCGCCAGACTCCTACCTCCAGTGTGGTTCTCGCAAACTCCTCTGTGGATCTCTTGAAGTATTCGATGTGCATCTTCTTCCGGTATACATCTCTGGAGAGCTCGGGAAAACCTCATTCTGTATAATTCTTCTCCGATCATGGTATACCTAGCCGATCGATACCCGATGCACTTTGCTAATACCGGATCTTCCGGGAGCACGCCTTCTTCTAGAAACCTTCCAACCGTCTTACGGTGTTCGGATTTCTAAAATTTTCAAATGCTTAGGTTCAGCTATACTCAGTTTTAGGAGATGTGCAACTGGAATGGTTTTTGGTTTGATTGAAGTTGTTGCTGACACTAATTTAGATAAAGTGTCTGCCTTTTCATTCTTCTCTAGGGATCTGAGCGATCTTGTATTCTTTAAATTTTTGGAGGAGCTGTTTTACGATGTCACGGTAGGCAATCATTCATTCATCTTTGGCCTGGTACTCGTCCATAACCTGGTTGACAACTACCTGTGAATCGCTGAATATCTCAACTTCATCTGCCCCAAGAGCTATGCAGACTCTGAGTCTAGCTAACAATGCCTTATACTCGGCTTGATTATCGGTTGCTTTGAAATCAAATCTCATGGCACATTCAACATCATCTCCTTCTGGGGTGTGAACTACAATCCCTGCCCCGCTGCCATGAGTGTTTGAAGAACCATCAACATATAGTTTCCATGGGAAACTTTTATCCAACAGTCTTTTTGCTTCCCGGTTTGGTTCTGTGAACTCGGCTATGAAGTCGGCCACCGCTTGTCCTTTGAGGGAGGTTCTGGGGACATAATGAATATCGAATTCACTCAACTCGATTGCCCATTTAGTAAGTCTTCCTGATATCTCTGGCTTTTGTGAGATTTGTCTTAATGGGCAATTGGTGAGAACCTGGATTGTATGGGCCTGAAAATATGGTCTCAGCTTTTTTGCTGCTGAAACCAATGCTAAGGCCATCTTTTCTGCCTGTGAGTACCTGGTCTCTGCCGGTACGAGTGCCTTGCTGGTATAATACACTGGTTTCTGCACTCCATCTTCTGTTCTGTTTAAGACTGAACTTGCTGCAAGCTCGGTTATTGACAGATACAATTGAAGTATTTCCCTTTTTTACGATTTTGAGAGGATGAGAGCTTGTCCCAAGTACTCTTTTATTTTCAAGAATGCCTGCTCACACTCTTTATTCCACTCCAGGCCTTTCCCTTTTTTGATTATCTTGAAGATAGGTGCGCACCTGTCTGTAGCCCTTGAGATGAATCTTCTCAAGGAGGCTAAACACCCTGTTAAGCGCTGTACCTCTTTCAATATTTTCGGTGAGGTCATTTCTTGCAAAGCCTGGATCTTCTTGGGATTAACTTCGATTCCTCTTTGATGGACTTGAAAACCCAAGAATCTTCCTAAATGGACTACGAATAAACATTTGTTTGGGTTTAATTTCATCTGGTATCTTCTCAAAACATCAAATGTCTCTCGGAGGTCCCGGGCATGCTCATCTGCTGAGACGCTTTTAGTCAACATGTCATCAATGTACACTTCCATGTTCCTTCCTATTTGCCGAATGAAGATTTTGTTGACCAACCTTTGATACGTAGCTCCTGTATTTTTTAAACCGAAGGGCATTACTGTGTAGCAATATAAACCCTGATCCGTTGTGAAAGCTGTTTTTTCTTCATCAGCTTTGTTCAATCGGATCTGATTATATCCTGAGTAAGCGTTCATGAAGCTGAGCAATTCATGACCTGTTGTGGCATCCATTAGCTGATCTATCCTTGGAAGTGGGAAGCTATCCATTCGACATGCCTTGTTTAGATCCGTGAAATCTACGCACATCCTCCATTGTCCATTTTTCTTCTGGACGAGGACTACGTTGGCGCTGAGGGTAGCTGACTTCTCTGATTGATCCAGTCACTAGTAACTTTTCCACCTCTTGTTTGATTGCTTGACTTCTTTCAGGATTGAACGATCTTCTCTTTTGTATTACTGGTTTTGCATTCGGGCTTACTGCGAGGTGGTGGGATATTCCTCGGGCATCTATCCCGATCATATCTTCGTGACTCCAGGCGAATACATCTTTGTGTTCTCTAAGCAGATTGGTTAAGTCTTGCTCGACTTTTCCATCCAAGTTGGCCCCGATCTTGATTTTCTTATCCGGTTTGTCTTCTTCAAGTACTACTTAAACCAATTCTGTTTTGAATTCATTCGAGCCCTCCCTTGGATCCAGTTCGAATGACAAGGATTATTTACACTGATTTGACTGCATTATGGTGCACACTTGTTCAGCATCCTGCTTGTCTCCATCCTGCTTGTCTCTGTATACTGACAGATTTGCTCTTCGGGCCATCTCTTGGGATCCCTTGATTATCCCAACCCCTTGTTCTGTTGGGAACTTGATCATTAATGCATAAGTGGTCGTCACAGCCCTTGTTTTATTCAGGAATGGCCGGTCCAATAATGCATTATACGGCCAATTGTCCAAGTCAACTACCACGAAGTCGAGCAGGACAGTCCTCTGGCATGGTGCCGTTCTGATCTTCACGGGTAGTTTTACCGTTCCGAGTGACCTGATCTCTATTCCCCCAAATCCTCTTAATGGAGTATGGAAAGGCTGTAAATCTTTTCGGTCTAGTCTTAGCTGGTCGTATACGGCCACGCTTAGGATGTCTGCTGAACTCCAATTATCTATTAAAATTCTCTGGACTTCCCTATGGCCAATCCGGGCACTTATAACCAAAGCATCATTAGGTCAAAATTCGACGCCATAGGAATAAGCCTCTGTAAAGACTATTGGGTCCCATCCTTCCTTTACCCTTTTTAGGTCTGGTTCAACCGAGTTTACGTCGAAGTTAATCCTTGCTTCTATTGCTTCTCTGATTTCCTGAGTTCATTCTCGATTCCTTCTCCCAGTAGAAGATCCTCCAAAAATTGTATGTATTACTTGATTGGCTTTAGGGCTGGTTCTTTGGTTTTGACCAGGGTTGTGATTAACCTTAACTTTCTTGGTTTCTGGTCTCTCGTCTTTTTTCAAGATTACATCCCACAGGTGCCCTTCCCTAATAAGAGTCTCTATGTAATCTCTGAGCTGAAAACACTTTGAAGTGTCATGCCCGGTTTCTTTATGAAACCTGTAATACTTGGTTGTATCTCTCCGGGCGAACTATGATTGTCGCCACGGTTCTTGCACCATATTCTTTTCTTCCAGGATGGCTAGAATATCTTCTTGTTTCTTCCGAAGAGGGGTGTAATTGGTATATCTGCCTTGGTATTTCTCTGTGGACCGTTCGGCGTTGAGGCCATTACCCCATCCTTTTTTTCCTTCTTACCGTTCCCTTTCCATTTTTCCTTTTGATTCTCCCCCTTGGATTAGGTATTCTTCTGTTCGGGCTTTCCTCCATGCATATAGCTTCCTCATGTAGCTAACTCTTCTTCCTCGGCCAGAGCGTATCCTCCCGCCATATCCATCATGTCGGCATACCTAGTCAACCGTGATTTTCTCAAATCGAAGGATAGTCATCATTCTGCAAGTTATTGGTGAAGGCAACAATAATTGCTGCATCATTAGCACTGCCAATTTCTGATACTGCTTGGCCGAACCGGCCCAAGTACTTTTTTAATGACTCGTCCTTCCTCTGTTTTATTTGAGAGAGGTAGGCCACTGACTTCTTCCTGTGAACGTTGCTCAGAAATTACCTTAAGAAGCTCCTGCTCAACTCGCTGAAATTTCTGATGCTTGTCGGGGTTAGTCTTCGGAACCATCTTGAGCCTGTGTCCTTCAGTGTTTGCGGAAAGTTGAGACACAATAGGAGGTCACTGCGAGCATATTGAGCCATGGCATTTTTATAGTGTCTAACGTGCTCCTTTAGATCTGTATCATTTTTTAATTGCTCCACATGCGGCATCCTGAATCTTTCTGGGAAAGGGGTCCGCAAAATCTCCCTGGTGAATGGACTGTCGGAGTCATCGTCGGATAGATCGTTACAGCCATAACGTTTGACTAGTGCCTCCATATGTCGCCTGTTATTCTCTACTTCTCGAATTAGGCTCTGGATTGTGACATCTTTGTCCCCTATCTGGCTTCCTTGACGGTTGAACAGTTGGTTAACTGTCATTCTTTCCACAGACTCTTTACTCTGATGTCGGACCTCTCGTGTGACTCCATGATGACCTTTGCGATGGTGTTGATCACTGTCTTCTGATGATAACCGTCCTCTGCGCCGATCGTATTTACAATGTCTGGCACATATTGTTTGATTGCGATCCAGCCTCTAGTGATTTTCCTCTTCTAGTGTTTTCTGTCCAGCAGGATTGATTGGGGAAGAGTTTCTTCTGGTTTCTGGCATAGTTATTCCTGGCCCCACCACCATCGAACGGAGCCTTACGGGTGGAGATTGGGAGTATGTGCTCCTGCAGCCAGTAGATCAATCCCTTCCCTTGCTACGTCCGTCACCAATTGATGCAAGGCCTCTTGGAAACGTAGCGTAAGATCTCTATTGGTTGGAGGAACTTGCTGGATCCCCGCCAGGTGCACAGGCTGGTTTTCTGTGTTTGCTGCAGGATCTTATGATGTGTTGCCAACATCTAAATCGCCTGGTGACTTTTGGTCATTCCCTAAACTACTTCTGCTTCCTACCATCGCTTTTAACAAGTTCGGAGGTTCAACCCCTTCTTCTAGCGCCGATTGTTGACGTCGATTTCTGGATTATACCAGAAGAGCCAACAAGAATTTGATTTTGGCTATTGAATCAAAGAGAAAGAGATGCAGAGAGAGTAACAAAGACAAGTTTTACGTGGTAAAACTCCGATGGCCGGAGAAACATTCATGGGTGGTTGAAGAATCAACCAAGCCAAAATCCACTACGAGAATAAGATGTTTACAAGCTCTCGATCTCTCTTTTTTCTCTCTGTGTTTACTATATCTGTTGTATGCTATATTGCCCGTTCCTTTTCTGGACGAGATTACGGGTCTATTTACATGTTTATAGAACCCTAATCTGCTTTGTACAAGTAATACAAGATCTTTGTATTTAATTATGATTCGGTTACTTTCTTGAGGTCGATTTGTCTTCTTTCCTGTTTCGGAGTCTCTTATGGAAATTGAGCGAGATTCTAGTAGTGCAGTTCAATTTGGACTTGTTTCCTTATAAGAATGTAGCCTTTGCAAAGAAATCAAGTTATTTCCTGATTGGGGACTCTTCTAGTTTAATGCTCTATTTTATTTGGGATTCCTTCCTGATGGATATCGTCGAGTATTTAATGACTTAATCCTTATGAAATAAGCACCAAGCTCTTACTCAAGGCGTATTTATTCCCGAGTAAGAGTAATACCTGATGGTCCCGAGTAGCACCGTTTGAGCCCGAGTGGAAGCATTGTTTAACCAGTCCTGAGTGCTGTTAACTGATCCCGAGTAGGTTTTATTCAATATATGCTTACTCGCGCTTTCTTCTCTTTAATAATGTCTTGTAGGATATCTCCCGAATGCACATTTGGGCGTCCACCTGACTATTTTTTCCTTCCTGTCAATGACGTGTATGCTTGGTAAAATTTACATACGACAATATATTACATAATAATATATATTATAAATAATATTATATATATTTTATTATAGATTATTTATTATATATTATATATTATATATTAGTGTTGACGGGAAATTTAATCGAGATGAGAACTTCCAGTTAACACCCTCGAGACCACTACCACGAAAGCGGTGGCCGGGGTCGGTACCGTTGGTTCTCGACCTGTTTAAGAGGGAGAGACGAGTAGCAATAACAGTAAATGTGAGCGGTATTATTGATATATTGTTTTAAGATACAAATAACTCTCTTGTTTGCTCACAATCTCTCGGAGGATTAGGATGGTGGCAACTCAGTGCCTGTCGAATAATGGAGACGAAGGTGACCGTGTTCTGAAATCAGAATTTAGGCCTTCTTTCTATGTGTATATCTGTTGTTTATGATTTTCTGTATGTCGCTCGATCTATCTCAGTTGTTCTCTCTTTTTTTGTCTGTGTTCATCTATAAATATCGTAGAGCGAGGTAGACCCTTGCTCTGGCTCTGTTCCTGGAAGCTTAGGATGGATTTTCCTTGACCCATGGGGGCCTGAGGTGTTCTTGTAAACCCTCCTGGAAGGTAACTGGGGTAATGCAGACTCAGTCGTGATTCCTCATTTATGCCTAGTAAGGACAGCGGGCTTCTGAAAAGGTTGACAGGCTTCTTTCAAATGTCTCTTGAGCTGGGAGACTTCCCCTGGCATTTATGGGGCGGTTGTGGAGCTCGACCTCAGAGCCGAGGTTCCTCGATAGATGGCCTGGAGAAGCCCGGGTTCCAATGCTCTTATGGGGGCTCGTCCCTGTCGCGCTTGGCTTGTCTTCTGGTAACTTTGAAGCCAAACCGGCCTTCCCTGCTCCTGCGGGGTGGCTTTATGGTCTTTCCGGGCTTCATGAGTGTCGATTGTAGGTGGAAAATTTCTCTTTGACCCCTGGCCAAATGTCCTAATTAACAGAAGTCCCCTCTGACTTGAACACCGATGGTAGAGTTGGGGTTAGAGTTAGATTCATTGTTTAATTGAGAAAGTTTTTCACCATAAAGATAATTAATGAGAGCAAAATTTTCTCATTAATTACCCAACATTTTGAATTTGAAACTGAGTGTTATTCGAAAGAAAAACGACTGCAATACGGCGGTGATCTTTCTGAGGATATCGCCCATAGACCTCTATTTAAGCCCGGCCTGCCCGTCACTTTCTTCATACTTCTTCAAATCTCAGACTTTCAAATTTCTTCTTCCTCGTTTTCTCTGCCGAAATCTTCCACTTGATTTCTTACCTCTTTTTACCATCAATGTCGACTTCAACAGATAGTGTTGATGCCTTGGTGGAGGGCTCCGGGGGCCCTAACCTATCTCCTCTTAAGCGGGTGCGAGGGATTTCAAGTGACGAGGAATCCTCCCCGCTTTGCCAGCACCGCCGTTCTAACAGGAATGCTTCTATCGGTTCTGGCTTTTCGAACTGGCCTGATAATCCTCTGAACCTAGTCGACGAAGACTCTGTCATCGGGAAGAGGTTAGATGTGGTTGGGAGGGCTCAAGTCACAGTGGCGAAGCTTCCTCCAGTGATAACCCTTCATTTTGAACCCAGGATCATCCCTGACTCTACTGTCAACACACATTCGATCGACCGTTTACGGGACAAGTATGGTATTCCTGATACCGTTTCTCTGACTGTCCCCCACCGAAACTATGATGTTTTTAGCCGGCCTAAAGGTGTGCTCCCTATCTACGTCGCGGCTTTTGAGAGCGGGGTGAGACTCCCTCTTCACCCCACCCTTCGGTGGGCTCTCAATGCTCTCCAGCTAGCTCCGCTTCAACTAAGGCATGGCTTCTGAAGGCATCTAATTGGCTTCCTGGTATTGTAGAGGGAGCAATGCGAGCTGAGCGGCGTAACTAGGGAGGCTGAGGAGCTCGCCTTCCTTTTCCAGATTGGTAGCTTGGCAGGAGTTCCACGAGGCCAATTCTATGCCAAGGCTAAGAATAGGCTCAAATTTATCATCCCTGGGGCTTCAAAGAAGGACCCCGCTTGGAAAGAAGAATGGGTACTGGCGGAAAGAGACTGGGGGAGCTCCGTCTTCGTCGGTGGGCATGAGCTCGAGGTTCCTACGGCTTTTAGTGAAAAACCCACTTAGGGTCGGGATTCCTTGCCCGATGAGTTTGAAGTCGTACCGAAGGCGGACGTTCTCTACAAAGGCCGTCGCTTGTTGGTCAAGCTCGACCTGGCTTCCCAGAGGGGGATCCAGAGCCTGCATAGTAGCTGGCTGGCTGGGAATTTGGCTATAGAGTCCGGATTTTTTCCTTTTCCTCGGAACCTTTTGTGTCGATGTAGCAGATGGTTGTTCTGAGGTGCCCTGCTGCCCTTGCGATGAGCGGAGCTTCATGATGACTTTGAAATAAAGAACTTTTTGAATGTAAAAATATGGTTATGTGAGAGGTTTCCCACAGATGGCGCCAGAAAGTGTTGACGGGAAATTTACTCAAGATGAAAAATTCCAATTAACACCCTCGAGACCACTACCAAGAAAGCGGTGGCCGGGGTCGGTACCATTGGTTCCCGACCTGTTTAAGAGGGAGAGACGAGTAGAAATAACAGTAAATGGGAGCTGTATTATTGATATATTGTTTTAAGATACAAATAACTCTCTTGTTTGCTCACAATCTCTCGGAGGATTAGGGTGGTGGCAACTCGGTGCCTGTCGAATAGTGGAGACGAAGGTGACCGTGTTCTGAAATCAGAATTTAGGCATTCTTTCTATGTGTATATCTGTTGTTTATGATTTTCTGTATGTCGCTCGATCTATCTCAGTTGTTCTCTCTTTTTTTGTTTGTGTTCATCTATAAATATCGTCCAAGTAGGTTTCAATTTCGTAAATACTTTGTCGTGATCCCATGAATCTGATCTCTCCTTATCTGGCGGGATTTGTCATTTGAATTTGAATTGTTTCCAAATTCGATGATATGGTTGACGAAGATAATTTTGTTGTCTTATTTGAATTATACTCTTGACGTGCATGTGAACATTTCGTAGACACGATCCCGTGTGCACTCGTGTCATGAATCTTCATATTGGTCATCCTGCCAGCCGCCTATTGCCCCGTAGAGCGAGGTAGACCCCTGCTCTGGCTCTGTTCCTGAAAGCTTAAGATGGATTTTCCTTTACCCGTGGGGGCCTGAGGTGTTCTTGTAGACCCTCCTAGAAGGTAGCTAGGGTAATGGAGACTCAGGCATGATTCCTCCTTTATGCCCAGCAAGGACAGCGGTCTTCTGGAGAGGTTGGCGGGCTTCTTTCAAATGTCTCTTGAGCTGGGAGACTTCCCCTGGCATTTACAGGGCTCGACCTCAGAGCCGAGGTTCTCCGATATATGGCCTGGAGAAGCCCGAGTTCCAGTGCTCTTTTGGGGGCTCGTCCCTGTCGTGCTTGGCTTGTCTTATGGTAACTTTGAAGCCAAACCGGCCTTCCCTGCTTTTGCGGGGTGGCTTTACGGTCTTTCCGGGCTTCATGAGTGTCGATTGTAGATGGAAAATTTCTCTTTAACCCCTGGCCAAATTTCCCTATTAACAATTAGAAATATTGATATTATTAATATTAATATTATTAAATATATAAATATTATATATAATTATATAATGTGTATATATATATAATAATATATATAATTAGAAAATATAATGTTCATTTTGGATAATAATAATAAAATATAAAAGTATAAATTATATAATATTATATATTATATATTATAAATATTATATATTATATATATTTATATTATATATAATTATATAATGTGTATATATATATAATAATATATATAATTAGAAAATATAATGTTCATTTTGGATAATAATAATAAATATTATATATATATATATATATATATTAATATATATTAGTATATATTATATATTATATATTATAATTAATATAATTATATAATGTGTATATATATAATAATATATATAATTAGAAAATATAATGTTCATTTTGGATAATAATAATAAAATATAAAAGTATAAATTATATAATATATATATATATATATATATCTATAATAATAATATATATATATATCTATAATAATAATATATATATATAATAATAATAATAAATATTATATAATAGTATGATATTTATAATATATATATTATTTTTGAAAATCAGGGTATTTTTGGAATTGAGTTGTGGGATAGAGGGTTATTTTTTGAAAGAAACTGTGTTAATGGAATGGAATGGAATGGGCATTCCATTGGTTTTTGGATGGAATGCTCATTCTACCAAAATGGTGGAATCCCCATTCCAATGGAATGCTCATTCTACCAAAATGGTGGAATCCCCATTCCAATGGAATGCTCATTCCATTGGAATTTAACAAACCAAACAAATTGAATGAATTTCTTTCCATTACATTCCACCCAACCAAACACCACTTTAGGACAAATATAATGAATACATGCCAAAAGGGTAGGAATGTCATTTCAGGACAGTTTTACAATTTATTTGGATTTTAGGATAGATTTGCAATTCGGTCCTTAAAATAGGACAGTTTTATTAAAAACCCTATTTATTTTTATTGTTGATGTATTTCGGTTGTGATAATTTTAAATTAATAAATTATTTTATTTTAAATTAATTATAACTTGTTAAATAATTATTTATTATATAATATTTTTTAAAGAAGAGTAATGATTGTTTGAAAAAAAAAAGTTGAAAAAAATGGACCCACCTTCTCTTTTTCAATTTTACCCCATTGTAGGGAAAAAAGACCTCAATAAATAGGATCCAAATGGAAAGACCCATATTTTGAAAAGAATACCCATATTTAATAATGTGTCACAAATGGATCTTATGTTTGGATCTCCACCGTTATGGATGCTCTAACTAGCTGTCCATGTAAAGAAGATAGGGATTAACGTGCGTTCCGTAAACTAATTATGACCTCAAATTTTAAAGAGACTTTATTTAAATGAATTTCAATTCCACCTCACAATTATTATTATTATTATTTGAAATAAGTTCCTTACAATTGACATGCACGAATATAATGAACCGTTTGAGAATGCTTCATAAATTGCTTTGGTCAAAAGTGAGTCCAAACTGGATTTAAGGGAGTTTGGTAAAATTTTAGAAAGTGCTTTTAGTTACTTTTGATTTTCCCGACAACAATTTTAAGAAGCTAGTTTTTATTGTTTTTAAAAAACAGAAGCAGTAATGAAAATACAAAGAAGATCAAAGAATAATGAATTTTTACCAAACTTCCTATTTTATACCTTGTCTTTCATGAAATTTACAGAAATATAAACATATCATCACTCCTCACATGAATCTCATCTCTCTCTCTCTCTCTCTCTCTCTCTCTCTCTCTCTCTCTCTCTTCTTCGTTCTTCATCATCGAATCGCTGTCTCCATCTCTCTCTCTCTCTCTCTCTCTCTCTTCATAAAACTACTTCATCTTTATCACCTAAAATCCAACATCTTAAGAGCCAATATCTTTATCACAGTATCACACTAACAATCTTTCATCATCAATACCATTAACACACACAAAAAAAATCCAACTGAATTCAGATTTTATTAAATTTTTAATTTTTTTTTTCATTTTCTCTCTTCTTCTCCATTTTCAACTGGATCCAGATTCCCATGTTTCTCTCTTCATCCTCTATCTTGAGCCAACATGCCCAGACTGTCGTTTTTGGTTCTTGCAATTTTTCATTAACCATCTTCATCTGGTTCTCGCCATCTTCCGTTATCGTGGCAGTGACATCAAGGTTTATAGGGGTTTGTGATGTTGTGGCTGGATTTGATTGAATCTGGTGGTGGATATGTTGATGGAAGGTTATAGGTTTGATTGAAGATGGGTTTAATGGTGATGGCTGGGTTTGTTTAATATAATGGTGGTTATGGTGGTGGATAGTTCTAGTTTGGTTGTGATAACTTGGGAATGGTGTGTAGTTCTTGGTTTAGTTCAATTTTTTTTTCTGGTTAATAGAAATATCAATCGGTAATCCACCTGATCGAAAATTACAGACACAAAACTACAACTTGTGGAAAAAAGATTGTGGAGTAAGCAGAATGGTGTTGTTTGGCATGATTATAAATTAACATGATTCTTGAAGAAAAACTATATAAATTAAGTGGATGAATATTCTATAGAATAGCTTGAATTTTTCTTACATATTTTTCTACAAATGAATCTTAAATATTCATTTGTCTTTTCTAGTATTTTGTAAGGTCATAACACTTTTTATTTATAGTTTACTAAATATATTGAACTTGCTTTTAATTCTCACAACACTTTCAAAATTCAGTTTATCAAATATTCATGAAGTGATTCTTTTCATAGTAAATTCAAAAGTAATTCTCTCAACAACAAAACCAAAAGCACTTTCCCCTGCTATACAACAATATCAAACTAAGTCCGTGGCTCATGCAATCATGCAACTTCGTTATCTCGTGATAAAGACTTTAGTTGATTCCTATGCAACCTTGAGTTCTCCGTGACACATAACTCTTTTTTTAATGAATTCTTTTCATTTTCTTCTAAGCTTTGATAATAGAAGAAGGAAACTTATGATTTATTTGTTCTAGATTATCTCCTATTTGACTGCTCTAAATTACACTTGCGTCAAACTTACAATACGGTTATATATATTCTATTGTCGGTTCGAATATATCAGTTCCTTATTTATGGACCATTGAATTTAAAAGATACTTTGATAAGTACATACAGTCAAGTCAAAGTATTTAAATCCAATGACTCACATACAAGAAACTGATATATCTTATATAAGTTGGAACTAATAATAGAAAAATGATATATATATATATATATATATATATAGTCTTTCTATTATCAGGTCAAACTGATATAAAATATATCAGTTCCTTGTATATGGACCATTGGATCTAAAAGATGCTTTGACAAGTGAATACAATCAAGTCAAAGCATTTAAATCCAATGGTTCACATGTAAAGAATTGATATATCTTATATCAGTTCGAACTGACAATAAAAATTATATATATATAATGGGTCAAACTAAATACTTTAAATCCGTGATTTAAAATTTCAATCTCTTAACCATCTATATTCTATTAATTCAACGATTGAGATTTGTATGCATTTATAACTTTTAGATTAAGAATGTATAACATGTTGAGATATTTGAAATCAAAATTTAAAATCATAAATTTAAGTTTTTTTTTTTACAATATATATTAATCCGGGACTAGATATTATTTTATAAACTTTCACCATTAATAGGATTCGAACCGTTAACTTACGAATCATTTGTCTAAGCCCTAAGTTTATCCATCTACCATCTAAGCTACCCATGTTGTTATTATAAATTTAAGTTGGTTTAACTTAACTCACATATAATATGTAATATTTGTCCTTTTATTTTATTGTTATTTGTTAACAGTTGAGTTCTTTTGCATGTTGCATCTTGCATCACACATTTATAGTTAGTAGCTTCATATACCATTTATATTATATTGATTAAAAAAGGGTACCAAATAACAAAATGTAATATACGACAATTAATCATGCAAATTAACATAGACTTTCCTCTTCTTTGGAACATTCCTATCAATTTCAGCAAGAATAGAAATATTGCATTCTTCGTTAACCCGTTGAAGTTCAAAATTTAACACTTTCGTATAGTGGTGTAATAATGGACCGGCCCAAGACAGGTCGGTATTGATCGGTCCACAAATCTCACGGGCCGTACTTGGCACGGCCCATGAAAGAAGCTTATCAGGCTGAGACCCGGTTCGTGGCAAGCCACATGCCAGCCCGGGGGTACAAGGTCCGGCATGCCAGGCTCCTGGATCGGCCGCCGGTCGGTGACATCAACCGGTGATTTTATTTTTTTTTTAAATTCACATCCCATGGAAGGCAGGCCGGCGTGCCATGCCGGGCCTCAGTTTTCGGAAACGGGACGAGCCTGGTCCGGAACGTACAGCGGTGCATGCCGGACCAAGCTCGACCCATTTTAGAAAAACGAACCTGGCCAGGCCGTGCCTAATGGGCCAGGCCAGTCCATTTTGACACCATTACTTTCGTATATATTGTTTTATTATTGTCTATAAAATCATAATAAGTATAAGCAAAGCCGGTCCTGACTTTTCAGAGGTCCCTGAACAAAATCTAAAAAATGGGCCCCTTGTGTGGGGCTAAGCCAACACGGTACATAACACATAACTAAAAAGAAATTTCGAAATTGAATCAAAAATGAAAAAAAAACTTTAAATCGATTCGCAAAAGAAAAAAAAACTTTAATTACCTAGATATGGGATCTTAATCCATATAATTAGACCGTTTGTTGTTATTACTATTATTTTTAATGTTTGGGCTTTTAAAAATAATATTTGGAACCCTTTTTATCTAAATCAAAATCATTCAATTCAACACTAAACGTAAAAACTTGAGACCCTTTTTGGGCCCTCTTTTCTTGGGCCCTGGGCGGACGCCCATGGTGGCCCCCCTCAGGGCCGACTCTGAGTATAAGGAGATATTTCTCGATGTTGAGAGTTGACTTCCTTCGAATATAGAAGTAGACATTCAAGCTGTATTTATAGGGTATGTTTGGTATTCAGAATAAGATTGGATAATTTTTAAGAGATGAGATTGAATTGTATTGGATTAGATTAATTATAATGTCTTGGATTGGATTGGATTGGATTAATTATAATGTTTCCCTTTTTTATATAATTTGGAATTGAATTAAAAATAGTTGAATCATATGATTGGTTCGTATGATAGATTAAAAATAAACGAATAATTATACATACCTCCCGTATGCTAATCTTAGTTAAAGTTACCAAAATAAATAAATAAATAAAATTATTGACGACTCTCTAGCTTTCAAGTCCTCTCTCCTCTCAACTCCTCCATAGCTGATCTCATCTCTTCTTTTTCTATTTTTAATTTCTCAATTTTTTTGTCTTTCTTATGCTGGTGCATATCTTCTTCTTCTTCTATTTTCAATTTTTCAACTTTTTTCTTCTCTTTCTTATACCGTTGCAGGTCTTCTCCTTCTATTTTCTTCTTCTTCTATTTTTCTTTCTTTCTTAAACTGAAGTTAGTGTGCAGATCTTCATCTTGTATTTTTCTTCTTTTTCTTCGTCTTCTTCTTCTATTTTTAATTTTTCAAATTTTTTTCTTTTTAAAACTGAAATTAGTGTAAATGCTTTCTACACTGCAGATTTTCTTCTTATATTTTCCATTTTTTTTTCATCTATTTTATTTTGGGATTGTGGGTTTCAATTTTTTCAAATGGAAATGCTTTCAACACAGTAAAAACCAGATGAAGAAGTAGCAGATCTGAAGAAGGTTTTGCTTTTGTGATTGTGTGATTGAAGGTTTAGATTTTTTAATTGTGAATAAAATTTTCATTTTCTGGTTGCTAAAGATGATGATGTTAGATGATAGAAGAAGAGATGAGATTGTTTTGAATCCCATTGTTTTGGACGAGATTAATTTATCCTATGTTAAAAAAGTCAAACGTGATTAATTTATTCCATTCCACTGTCGGGCCAAACATAGGAAAATGTCTAGAAATAAGCCAATTCTATTCTATCCGTCAAACAAACATACCCATAATGTTTGATTCGATAGGTAACGATGAGCATTATTTATAAATAAATGAGAAACTTTTTTGAAATTATGCATCATTTTATAGACTTTGAGTCGATTTTTTCGGTGGTGGTTCCATGAAGATAATATTTTCGGTATGTATCTTATTAAAATATTTCATGTTACAGAATACATTGGTGAAAATAACAGTGATTAATATTGTTTTTTTTTTTTTTACCCTGACAGCTTTAATGCCACTTTATCTAAATTTAATATTTAAATATGGTATTCAAATGATGTGTCAACACTTTAATCCATTCATTTAAATCATACAAATTTAATACAATATAAATAAATAGATTATAATGTTGTAGCGATATTTAGCACTGGATTTGAGTATCAAATTTGGACAACTTAGTATTATTGTTAATTTTAAGAATAATGTTAGACTTTCCAAATAATAGTCCAAATATTCTCTTATCTAAGATGATAGTCCATTTGATTTATTATTACTATATTGTTATTATTATTATTACCGCTATTGCAAGTGTTTATTTTTTTTTTAAATAATTATATCAAATTTATATATATTTGTATATAGAATAAATTATAGTAGAGTGTCCACAAGGTTTTTTTTTTCTTTTACAAAGATCATTTGTTTGAAGTCACTGATATATACTACTAGAATATATAACTTTAATGGCGAAACCATATTGCAGTTGAATATAGACAAATTTATTTAATTTTGATCTCAACATTTTTTATATTTACATTTTATAATCTCTAAATTCTCTGAATCAATCTGAATTAAAAAGATATATCAATGAACCAATCTAATCCGAAACTAACTAGCTAGGGTTGTAAAGTAAAGGTAAAGAAGAAGCCTCCAAAACCCAACCACCCCCCACCCATAGATTTATGAATAATGATGATCATGTGAAATCCAGGGTCAAATATATATGCCAATCGCCAAACACGAACGTTGAAGCAGACATTTGTGTAAAAGGAATCATCATTTAAACTTCTTTACGTACAAGAAATAAAATAACTTTCTCCTTTTATTGTCCGACCATGGAAAATAATATATCATACTTTTTGTATGGTGAGTTGGTGACCGGTGAAGGTCTATTATGACAAGTGTCCTCATTTTTTATTATATATATTGAAATGTTTATTATATTTCTTTTAATTAGTATCTAAAGGATGCTCAGTTAATTAATTAAAAGCTTTTTGGTCGGATTTTTTAAAAATTTCATAAAAGTTAAGAAATAAGATTTTTTTTTTAAAAAATAGATATTTTGTTATATTTATATTTTATTAAATATGCACACCATTAACAGGTAAGATAATCCTTTAAAGAGATTGTAGATGAGTATCTGAACTGGCATCTAGAAGACACTATCTGTGATATTACTAAGGAACAAGAATCCGAGTAAGCCCGAATACGGGTACTCAGCAGATTATGTTATACTCGGGACAACAAAAGAAGCCCGAATAAAGACGTTCGATCTCGATCCACATACGTGAATAAGCCTAATAAAGAATCTAGAATTATATTCCGGTACACAAACATCTGTATTTCATCCCCGGTATCAAAGGAGGAAAGAGTATAGAAAGTTTCTAGATGGTTAAAACACCAAACAAAAAGCGAGTCCAAGTTAAGTAATAACTCTATTCTTCTAGAAGACTGCACACCGATAAGGAAATAAGTCCTAAACGGACTGTGCCACTAGAATCCTATAAATATTCATATTCGATCCATAAGATCTCAGAAATAGGAAAGAAGACAAACGACTTCACCAAGAAACCAGTCTCAATTAAATACAGTTTCTTTTACTTGTACAACACAAATTATGGTTTTATGCATGTATAAATAGACCCATAATCTTACTATAAAGAGGAGAGATACAAAAAAAAAAGATAGGCAAGACGGTAAACAGAATAAAGAAGAAATCACTGTAAAAAGAGAGATCGAGTGGTGTAATTGATTATTCAATAGTGGATTTGGCTTGGTTGGTCATTCAACCACCCGTGGACGTTTCTCCGATCATCGGAGTTTTACCACGTAAACTCATGTCACTAACATATCAATTGCATTCTTTTCCTTTTTCTCTTTTAACTGGTCATAACCAAATCCAACACTGTTGACTTTCTTGACCATCAAGAAATCGACGTCAACATTTGACACTAGAAGGAGAGGGCTGAACTTCTGATATGTTTAAACGATGGTTGGTAGTGGAAGTAAGGACAGTTCCAGGGACATCCTGAAATCTCCAGATAATGCTCATATAGGCGGAACCACTCAAGATCCCACCATAACCACCATGAGCCAACCGATATCCATGGCTGGCATCCAACAGGTCCCACCTACCAGCGAGGACATAACAATTCGCTTCCGTGACGCATTGCAGCAGTTGCTGATAGATGTGGCGTAAGAAGGAATATAATTATTGGCTGTAGAAGAGGCACATCCGCCAAACCCTCTATCACCCCTAGGCTCTGATAGATTGTTGTTAGGCCGGAACCAGATGCGCTAACAGCCATCTCCTGTCAATCAGACTGGGGGTACGACGCACAATCAGGACAAGGATCGTGAAACACCCGTAGAAGAACGACCCTACCAAAGACGAAACCACAGTCAAGCGGGCCATGATAGGCACCTTAAATATGGTCGGCGAAGTGATCGGTCATCGTCATCAGAAGACAGTGACCGACATCATCGTAAACGTCGCCATAGAACCACATGCCTGTAAAGGTTAGCCCATGAGACTCAGAGGCAAGATGAAAAGGAGATGATGACTACTATGACAGTCACATGACAGGTCGACCATCGGGGAAAGCCGGTGGATGATAGAAATGTCATGATTCAGAGTCTGACCCGAGAAGTCGAGAACAACAGCCGTTAAATGGACGCGTTGATTAGGCGATACAGATATAATGAGTTGTCTGACGATGATTCTAATAGCCCTTTTACAAGAAACATTATACGAACGCCATTCCCGGAGGGATTCAGGATGCCACACGTGGAACAATTCAAAAAGAATACGGATCCTAAAGAGCATGTCAGACGATATAAGAGCGCCAAGGCCTAGTATACCCACAACTATCCTTTGTTGTGCCTTAATTTCCAAAAACTCTCGGGGATACAGGTTCAAGAAGGTTTGGGAGATTACCTCCGGCAAGTATTGGGAGTTTCAATGAGTTGAGCAGAAGCTTCTCAAGACAATTTCTAGGGAATGTACACTTGAAAAAATCGGTGGCTTACCTTTCTCAGCTGAAACAAAGGAAATATGATTCGTTAAAGAAGTATCTAGGAAGATTCGGTCAGGCGGTCTCAAAAATCAGCAGCGTAAATGACGAAGCAATAATCGTTGAGTTCATAAATAACTTACAGAATGGAAGTTTGTCTTTTGACCGAAGAAGGGCTCGTCTAACTAGATATGCATATATGATGGATATGGCAAGCGGATACGCCTTAACAGAAGAAAAAGAGTTGGCGATATAAAGTAGTTACATGTATAGGGGGAAACCCGAACAAAAAGATACCGAGTCAAATTCGTAAAACCATAAAGGGAAACAAAAAGGAAATAGCAAAGAGAGGAGCAAAAACGGGGGAAATGGAAATAATACTGACCAAACCAAAGAAAAATTTCAAAGAAAATATACGAACTACACCATACACCCCGCTTTGGAAAAGACAAGAAGAGATCCTGGCAATACTAGAAGAGAAAAATTTGGTGAATGAGCCACGTTGGCAGTCGCAATTTGCTCGGTGAGACTCGATAAAATATTACAGGTTCTATAAGGAAACCGGTCACGAGACCTCCAAATGTTACTAGCTCAGAGACTATATAGAAACCCTCATCCGAGAAGGACATCTGCAAGATATAATTTGAAGAAAGATGAGAAGTCATAAATTCAGAAAGAAACCAAGATGGGAGATCATTATTCTGGTAGAAATAAAAGGGCAAGTCTCGAGGCGAATGAAGCGATACAGACAATCTTCGGAGGACCATCAACTGAGAGAAGTAACCGATAACGGACTTAGGAAATCCGAGAAGCAATGGAAGCAAGATAGAATTTCGACGTTAATTCTATCGAACCTGATCCGAATAGAATAAAGGAAGGATGAGACCCGATAATATTCACTGAAGTTGACTCACATGGGGTCGATGTCTGACCAAACGACGCTCTCGACATTAGTGCCAGAATTGGCCATAGAGAAGTCAAGAGAATTTTAGTGGACAATGGTAGCTCGGCAGACATCCTTAATGTGGCTGTTTATGATCAGCTCAGATTGGATCGAAAGGACTTGCAGCCTTTCCATACCCCGTTCAGAGGATTCAGAGGATTCAAGGTTAGGTCTCTTGGAACAGCGAAGCTCCCCGTGAAGATCGGAGTAGCTCCTTGCCAGAAAACAGTGCTACTCGACTTTGTGGTGGTAGATCTTGACGACTGGCCTTATAATGTGTTACTAGGTTGACCTTTCCTGAATAAAACAAAGGCAGTAACAACAACCTACACCTTGATGATTAAATTCACAACCGAATGGGGGTAGGAATAATCAAGGGGTCGTAAGAGATGGCCAGAAGAGCCTATCTCTCTGTTTACAAAGGCAAAGATAATAGTGAACACCAAGTATGCACTTTAACTCAACCAGATCAGATTAAGCAAGAAGATTCACTATTGTTCGAGTTGGATCCAAGAGAGGAACCGGAAACGTCAAAAAATGAACCAACATAGGAGATGGTCTTAAAAGAAGATGAGACGAATAGGAAGATCAATATTGGAGCCAACTTAGAAGAGAAGGTCAAACTAGATCTTATCAATTTGCTCAAGGAATACAAAGATGTGTTCGCATGGAGTCATGAAGACATGGTGGGGATAGACGCACGAGTAATATCACATCACTTGGTAGTGGATCTGAATGTGAGACCTGTGATACAAAAAGAAGATCTTTCAACCTCAAAAGAAGTCGGGCGATCAAACAAGAGGTGGAGAAGTTACTCACTGTAGGGTCAATCCGAGAAATCAACTATCTCTAGTGGGTAACAAATGTGGTTTTGATCTAAAAGAAGAATGACCAATGGAGAATGTGTGTGGATTTCACGGATCTAAACAAAGCCTGCCAAAAGACAGTTTTCCACTTCTGAGAATAGACCAATTGGTCGATGCTACATCAGGTCATGAATTACTCAGTTTTATGGATACTTATTCGGTATACAATCAGATCCAGATGAATAAAGCTGATGAAGAAAAAACAACATTCACAACCGATCAAGGTTTGTACTGTTATACAGTGATGCCCTTTGGGCTAAAAAATATCGGGGCCATATATCAAAAATTGGTCAACAGAATTTTAGCTCACCAAATAGGAAGAAACATGGAAGTTTACATAGACAACATGTTGACCAAAATTATTTCGGTAGGTGAACATGCTTCGGACCTGCGCGAAACATTCGATGTCCTGAGAATGTATCAGATGAAGTAAAATCCGAGCAAGTGCCTATTCGAAGTTCCTTTAGAAAGGTTCCTTGGGTTCCAAGTTCACCAGAGGGGGATCGAAGTGAATCTCGAGAAGATCCAAGCCCTTCAAAAAATGACTTCACCAAGGACGTTAAAAGAGGTACAACACATGACGGGATGCTTAGCTTCCCTAGGCAGGTTCATTTCGAAAGCCACAGATAGATGTGTTCCTTTTTTTCAAACTGATCAAAAAGGGGAAAGGACTTGAATGGAACGAAGAATGTGAACAGGCATTTTGAAAGATCAAAGAATACTTAGGTCAGACTCCAATCCTCTCAAAACCTAAGGTGGGCGAAATAATCTACTTGTACTTGTCTTTTACAGAGTTAGCAGTAAGCTTGGTTCTAGTCAGGACAGAAGACAGGATACATAGGCCAGTGTACTATACCAGCAAGGCTCTTCTTCTAGCTGAAACCAGATACTCACAGGTAGAAAAAATGGCTTTAGCATTGGTTTTGGCAGCGAGGAAGTTGATGTCGTACTTTCAGGCACATACAATCAGGGTTTTCACCGACTGCCCGTTTAATCAAATTCTGCAGAAGCCTGAGATTTCAGGGAGATTGACTAAATGGGCAATCGAGCTGAGCGAATTCGATATTCAGCAGATTTCGTACTAGAGTTCACAGAACCAAATCTGGAAGCAAAAAGAATGTTGGGCAGGGGTTTCTCATGGAGATTATATGTCGATGGTTCCTCGAACACTCATGGCAGTGGGGTAGGGATAATAAAATGCACCCCATAGGAAGATGACGTTGAATGTGCCATGAGATTCGATTTCAAAGAACCAAACAACCAAGCGGAATATGAGGTATTGCTAGCAGGGCTTAGAGTTTGCATAGCTCTCGGCACAGATGAGGTCGAGATCTTCAGTGACTCACAGGTAGTCGTCAACCAAGTTTTAGACGAGTATCAGGCTAGGGATGAAAGTATGATGGCTTATTTGGGCATATCAAAACAACTCCTCCAAAAATTCAAGGAATATAGGATTGTCCAGATCCCTAGATAAGAAAATGAAAAGGCAGATGCTTTGTTTAAACTAGCATCAGCAACAACCACAATCAGGCCAAAGAATATCCCAGTAGCATATCTTCTCAGACCAAGTATAGTTGAGCCAAAAGACTTTGAAGTCTCAAAAATTCGAACACCATTAGATGGTTAGATGACTCAGCTAAAAAGGTACCTAGAAGAAGATATACTCCCGGAAGATCCCTTATAAGCAAAACGCGTCAGGTATAGGTCAGCAAGATACACACTGATTTGAGGAGAACAGTATTGAAGAGGGTTTTCCCAAACACTCCAAATATGTGTACCAGAAGAGGATGCACACCAGATACTATAGGAAATCCATGGTGGAGTATGTGGGAACCATACAGGAGGCAAAAGCTTGGCACACAATGTACTCAGGCAAGGTTTTTACTGGTCTTCTCTGTTCACTGATGCACAACGATGTTCATAAAGTTGCAACGCTTGCCAAAGGATCGCCAATGACATTCGGTAACCCCTAGAACACCTTAGAAGCCTCACATCCCCATGGTTGTTCGCTATGTGGGGCCTGGATTTAATTAGTCCGATGTCAGGAGGAACATGGGGTGGAGCGAAGCATGCAATCGTGGATGTTGATTATTTTACTAAGTGGGTGGAAGCTGAAGCACTAGTTCACATCACGGAAGCAAACACCATAAAATTTATAAAGAAAAATATACTCTATAGGTTTGGAGTCCCGAATACTATTATTACTGACAACGGCACCCAATTCGACAATAAAAAATTCAGGCAGCTGTACAACGAGTACCAAATTATAAATTATTATGTCACACATGCCCACCCTCAAACAAATGGACAAGCTGAAGCAATAAACAAAGTCATCAAGCACATGCTAAAAGCAAAGTTAGATGCTAAAAAGGGCAGTTGGGTTGAAAAACTTCCTGAAGTATTATGGGTTTATCGGACGACGGTAAGGACATCTACTGGAGAAACACCGTTTTCTCTAGCATTCGGAACAGAGGTTGTCATCCCAGTATAAACATCGTATATGTCGCCTAGAGTCAGGATGTATGATGAAGATCAAAATACTGATATGTTGTTACAAAGCTTGGATGAGTTGGAAGAAAAAATGGAGAAATCCCGAGTACGAAATGCGGCATATCAGCAAAGAGTGACCCGACACTATAATTCTCATGTTTGGATTAAGAAGTTCCAGTTAGGAGACCTGGTGCTCAGAAAAGTATCGCTGAACACGAAGAACAGAGCTGGATGCTCGTTGGCTGACAAATGAGAATACCTATACAAAGTTGAAGGAATAGCTGGTCACAGAGCATACTGGATTGCCCGACCAGATGGAGGGATTTTATCCCGACCATACAATGCCCAATATTTAAAGATCTTCTACCTTTGAAATTTGTTTTTATTTTTTAGTCATGATGTTTTTTTTATTTACTCTTAGCAATCCTTTGGGACTTTCATATTGTTAGTTTTGCAGTTATGAATAAAAGTCTGACACGGGATTCCAGAAATCTGAGCATAGGATAATAAGAACATATGAAAAAGATTGAGCATATGATAATGACATTAAGCTGCATGAAATAAAATGCTCAAGACCATTAATTTGGTAAAAATCCTGAATGGACGGAGAAGCTCAAAGGAGCATGTCAGCCGAGCAAGGTCAACCAAGACCTTAGCCAAAAGGCAAACCCAATGAACCGGATTCTAGAAAAAGGGTCGGGGTACCATCAGGAAAATCCCGGTGAGTTGCGCAACTGTGTTAAACAATTCAGAGCTTAATGATTCGGTAAACCCTTGCGCAGACAAAACTAGGAGATGTCCTCAGTGACTTGCGTAAGGACTAGAACGTATGATCGTGGTGAGCCTCGATCTAATGTTTGGCTAGCAACCGAGTATGAAACACAAGTACAAATCTACTTGCCTGTTTCGAGATGACTCGGTTAATAAAATTAGCCAGTTAATAAGATACTTGGCACTTAAAATTGCATTAGCCAGTTTAATAAGATACTTTACACTTAAAATTGCGTAAGCCAGTTTAATAAGATACTTGACACTTAAAATTACATTAGCCAGTTTAATAAGATACTTGACACTTAAAATTGTATTACCCAGTTTAATAAGATACTTGACGTTTAAGATTCCGAAGAAGTTATTCGGGCCACGACCTTAGCCAGTTCATAAGATACTTGGCGTTTAAAAAGAGTATATTGGCAAGTTAATAAGATATTTGGCATTTTAATAAAACAGGATTCGTAAAATATGGAATTTTTTTAATCCTGAAGATTTTTACAAATATGCCTAAGGTGGGGCTGAGGATTTGGAGCCCTTGCCGATGCTCGGATCAGGCACCATTTCGTATACATGTAGGAGACTTTAATTAGAAGGCTAGATGATTGTAACAACCGAATCATCCATCCATTCGTTGTAATCCATTCAAGAGACCGGTCCAACGTCATGCTTCGGCCCATCCACACCAGTTTCTTGAGTGGCATAAAAAGTCGAAAGAGAATGCTCGGACGGGACCTCTAGATGCACATGATGGGGATATTTGCCTTTGCTACGACAATAGACTCTCCACTCATTCATTTGAATCTGAAGAGCCTCTAACGAGTAATCCACGTGATTTTTGATTGATAGCTCCCAGTTGGCTCGAGCCTTTTCAGTTGCCCGATTCTTAACCTTGAAGAATTCGCCAGCCGAGGCCAATCCCCGTTGGAACTCCCTAAGAAGTAGGGCATCATAGGCTGGGGACCTCTTAAAATGATCAACCCCTTGCACTTCAAATTCCAGCTTGGCTTCCATCGAAAGGGATTCAACCGTCAAAGCTTAAAGCTCAAGATCTTCAATCTTGCACTCATAAGAAGACTTTGCTTGTTCAGCCTCTTGCTCGGCCTGAAGCATTTACTCTTGGGCAACGGAGAGCGAGTCTTCCAAATATTTAGCTTTCTCTTCCGTAACAGAGGTCCTCTCTTCAGCCTCCATCTACCTCACTAAACAACAATCGATAAACTCCTGGGCAGAATTCGCCTCCTTTTGACATGCCGACTCAATCCAAGCATGGTTATTCTCACTCTTCTTTAACTGAGCTTCAAGACGCCTAATCCGATCAGCTTGATATTGTTGCATCTGAATAAACTCAGTAAATCAACAACCACCTGAAGAGAAGTAAGTTAAAAATATGAATTAAGGAATATTAAGACGAAGTTCGGAACAGAAGACTTACGTAAGTCACACTATTAAAAATGTTGTGAAGACGCTCCATAGGAGAACCATTCCTGAAGCGACTCCAATGGTCGTCACCAATAAAAGCTCAACTGGATGACATCGTTCTCAGTATGTCCTAGGGGTGGGACGCTAGGGTTTTCCGAGGATCCCACTCCTGAATCCTCAACCTCAGGGGGCAAAGAATCTCCTCTGTTTAAATTTTCTAGAGGTTCCTCTCTTCCTAAAGATCTCTTTGCTTAAGCACTTGGGGAACCCCTAATGTCAGCATCTACATCGTTCGACTCGATGAACGAAACAATTTGGGAAATTTTTGGAAGAGGTCGAACGGGAGAATCAACTGCCTTCCTATTCTCAACTTGAGTACGGTGGAAGCCGAGTTCAGCTGGAGGATCTACTTGATCCTCCGTGATATCTTTAAAAGATTAGAAAAGATTAGGGAGAGGGCTAACCTATTCAGCAAGGGGTTTTTACATCCTTCACTTATCGAACTAGGATCATCAGATGTCACACCACCAGTATGCCCTCCCTGCCTGCCTTTCTTCATCCTCCTTTGGTCACTATAAAGTCCCAATGGGCCACTCAGACCGCTTGATTCCCCTGCGGTCGACTGAACGAGCTCTTCTATGATATATTCAGGAACCTGCTCATCTACCTCCTCAAAATTTTCATCTGATTCATCATCAGACGAAGCAGTCCCTTCTTCATTTTGATGAGAAGTCTCTTTATAACTCGCCTGAATAATTATTTTCACTTGGTGGGCTTGGGCGTCAGAGACGACATCCATATCATACACTGAATTCAAAAAATTATGGGTTAAAAAGGCACGGTGAAAAGCAACAAAGTAAAAGCAATGAAAAAAATCCCACTTACAACGTCCACGGTAAGCTGAAATATGTGTAAAAAAACCGAGAGCTATCATCTTCTTCTCATCAAAAAGATAGGACCTACTCATCTTCTCCAGAGTACGCACGACCGTCGAGCAAGGTTATTCAACTCGGTATCAGTGACGATAGGCTACGACTTGTTCCAGCGAGCAGGAGAGTAAAAAAAAATAAGGAACCTTAATACTTCTCGGTTTTCCCTGGTCGAGAGCTCGATCTCGTGTCCTAGTTTTCTCCGGTAAAAAAACAGCTATTTTTCCAGTACTTATTGGAGGTAGGAAAACCCCATACAAAACCTTTCTTCTTGACATCCGAGGAGATATCGACTCCCCGGTTCACCTTCGTCCCCTTAAAAAATCCAGTTATCTGGCTGGCTGGCTGGATGGATAGGAGGAAGTAAGTCCCAATCTGATCAGATTGCCTTAGAGTATAAAATGTCTAATTTCGCGAGGAGAGGGCGGTGACAAATTTATCTGGCTCCACATATGCCACATACATATCAGGATCCTATAGCTGTTTGGGGCTAGCTGAGCCGGAGTAATCCCCGCCTCAGTGAGGAACCAGACAATGAAAGACTGAAGGGGAAAAGTCACACTCAGCAGAGCATAGATCCATAAACTACTACCATGCCCTGAGGAGGGTTCCATGCGGCTCTATTTTCAACAGGAATAATAAAAATGAGTCATCCAGATCAAATCGAGTACGATATTTCTTGATCTTTGCTACCTCGACTATATTCGGTTCAACATCATACGCACTCGGACAATCAAGAGAGAAGAGAATTCGAGAGGCACTGTGCTCTTCTTCAACATCATTCTCATTTATTACTTACCTCTAAATCAAAATGTCGCTTGAACCATGTTTACGAACCAAGTGATTACTTCGATGCTTTCCCATCCTATATCGTGGAGGAACTCTGTGATGATCAGAAACAAAAGACTCAGAGTTGGAAGAAGATTCAGAGCTAGAACTGAAAAGGACATCAGGATAAAGCCTGGAAACATCAACATTTAGAAAATAAGGCTGATCAATAGGTGATTCCCTCAATAATCTATGAATACAAGAAGCTAATTGAGTGTCTCCACGCTCAAGCGTGTTGAAAGCCATAACAAACAGATGGTGGCGTGCAATAGGATCCATGCGAACTGACCTTAAAAGTAGACGTAGAGAAACTAAAAGAAAAAACTTCGGTGAAGAACCAAGACAAATCAACATGAAAGAAGAGAGCCTGGGTATTTGCCTTTTACTGCGAAAATGAACTATAAGAACAACCCCCTTCAGTTTAGATAAACCACTCAAATGACCGAAAGACGCGAAACCCTAACGTTTCGAGAAGCGGGAAAAATTAAAAGGATAGAAGGAACGTTCAGTGATGCAAGCGGCGTACCAGATAATCAGCAGGTCTTATCTCATAAATGATATCAGATTAACCAAGTGATTAAAGGACACATGTCGTGGAAAGAACAAATCAAGCCATCAAGATTTCAAAATGTCGCAACCATTGGTATCTTGCGTGAAGAGTCAAATTGCACATACATGGTTGCCATTAAGATACGTCATAAATGCTGCGAATTGATTTAAGGATTATAATCCCTAATTAATGAGGCATTAATGAAGGGAAAAACAAAAGCTAGTCGGAATTCTAAGCGATTAAAATACTACCACCTAAATTAATTCTACTCAGTAAATGTCTTTTAAGGGGGTATTGTTATATGTATATTTTATTGGATGTACATGCCACTGATAGGTAAGACAATACCCTAAAGAGATTGCCAGATGAGCATCCGAGCTGGCATCTAGAAGACTATCCTTGACATTACTAAGGAACAAGAACCCGAGTAAGCCAGAATAAGTGTACTCGGCAGATTATGTTCTACTCGGGACAGCACATGAAGCCCGAATAAAGACATTCGATACTCGATATTCACAAGTTTGTTGTTTCACAGTAGGCATGAGGCTTCGCTCCTCCCAATGACAGTCAGACGCATCAGGACAACCTTCCGCTGCATCGATATAAAGGTCTTGAAGAAAGGAAGAAAATTCGGGCTCCATTGCCAGGTCCCAGACCAGCCAACCACTGTATGGGCTTTGGATCCCCCTATGGGAAGCCAGGTCGTCTTGACCAAAAAACGGTTGCTTTCGTGGAAAAAGTCCACCTACGGTTGCTCACTGAGGGTATTACTGTCCAATAAGCAAAATTTTACAATCAAGGGGAACCAAACAGCCCGGGACTAGGCAACCCGCCTTTGATTGCCTGGAACCTACCCCTCAAGAGCTAGCTCGTAATAGAATAGGACTTCAACCCTCAATCTGGGATAGGTTAGGGCCAATAACCCCCGTTCTCGAAACACTGCCAATCTACCAACCCAGGCAAGTCAAGTCCGCGACGGATGTCCCTCCCTGAGAGCAATAAGAGTTTCTTCACTCAACAACTTCAAGAAGAGGAGCCCGAGCAAGGAAGGATGAAAGCCAACAGAGTTCCCAGGCAGACTCCTTCCGAATAAGGAATCGGGTAAATGTCCGTAGCTTGTCAGAGGGGTCTGACAGTGAGGAGACCGAGGTCAACTCAAGGAAATCTGAGAGCAAGCGTCTGAGAGACCATTTGGCAGAGCTTCAGAAAGAGGTCCAGCAGATGAAGAAGGGGAAGTACAAGGAGGACAAGAAGGACCCAGTAAGTGAGATGAACGCTCCCTTTACTAAAAGGATTCGGGATACGGAGCTCCTGTCAAAATTCAAAATGCTGACTGACAGATTCTCCGGAACTGAGGATCCCTTGATCCATTTGGAGAGCTTTGTTCAATAGATGGAGGTCCAGAACACGACCAGGGCCGCTATGTGTCAAATGTTCCTAACTACGCTGACCGATTACGCTAAGACCTGGTTTAGAAAGCTACCCGCTGGCAGCGTGGATTCTTTCACGAAGCTGTCAACTGATTTCTACTCTCAATTCCAAGGAGTTAAGCCCTGATTGAAGGATCAAATCCAGCTACAGTATGTGATCCAGGAGAGAGGGGAAACCCTCTGGGCTTATATCGAGCGTTTCCAACGGAAAGTCATCTAGATGGGAGTCTTTACAGAGAAAGAAACCCTCGCCAACTTCACAAGAAATTTATGGGTAGGTAAACTTTTCCGGTCTTTCACCAAGAGACCTCCAGAGATCTACCAATAAGCCTATGATCTGGCTCTGGAGCAAATTGAAGTTGACAAACAACTCAAGGTCAAGATGGAACACGGCGATATGAGAGCTGTAAAGCGACAGAAGAAGGAAGCTCCTAAACCTAAGCAAGCTCAGAAAAGCCAGAACAAACCCCATAATAGGTCGACATATCGCTTCCCCATTTCTCAACTCAGATTGGAAAGACATCCAGCAAAATGAACTCCTTCGCGGGCTTCACCTCTTCCCAGGTTAGTGGCCCTAATAGCTCGAGATGAGAGAGGATATGATCGATACACCCCCATAAATGCATCTCGTGAAACAATCTATCTTGCCATTCGGGACAAGGGAATGCTATAGAAGCCCGCGCCCATGAAAGCCCCTGTCGATAAGAGGAATCGTTCTAAGTATTGTGACTTTCATGAAGATGTGGGACACAACACTTCAGAGTGCTATAACCTGCGAAATCAGATCGAGGCTTTGATAAGAGGAGGATGTTTGGTAGAATTCTTATAGCAAGTCAGGGATAACATTCAGATTGGAAGGGAAGTGCAAGCCGAGTTCCGCGAGCACGTTGAGAAAAGAAAGGGGGAGCAGACGAATTTGATACAACAAATCCAGATAATACATACCATCAGCGGAGGGCCTACTCTGGCTGGGACTTGTAATAATTCCAGGAAAAACCACGCAAGGAAAGTCCCTCGCATGGATGAAGGGCGGGGTATCTTCAAGGTCGACCAGAGCCCGACCAACCCCTCCCAGTTGTCACAGATCATATTCACGGAAGCGGATGTCTATAACACCGTGCAGCCTCATGATGATCCCATGGTGATCACGGTACGGATTGCCAATTGCATGGTACACCGTGTGCTCGTCGACACAGGCAACAACGTCGACATCTTAATTAAAGACACACTGGAAAAACTGAACTTGAAACAATGGTGTTACAATAGTTGCACTACCTCGCTGTATGGGTTCACTAGGGACTCGATCATAGCCGTGGGATCAAAAATCCTGCCAGTAATCATTGGAGCCACACCTCTTCAGCAAAATATCATGACAGACTTCGTGGTGGTGGGTACCCCGTCAGCTTACAATACAATATTAGGAAGGCCATTTTTATCATCCATGAAAGAGGTCATATCCATCTACCACAATGTTCTAAAGTTCCCAGTATGAGACAAGGTGGGAGAAGTTCGGGGTGACCAGCAAGCAGCCAGGAGATGCTATGCAATATCTGCTAACCTAACAACTCTAGCAAAACAACTTGCCCAGGTAACAACAATCCAAGATGGGGCAACCCCTGTATTGACCCTGGTAGATGTAGGAACCACAAATCACCCCCAGAATGACCCTGTGGTGCTAGACAAAGAGGAGTAGAGTAGGGAATGGGCCAACGAACATCTAGTGGATAAGCTAGAAGAGGTTCCTATCCGAATGGGTGATCCCTCGAAGGTCGTCAAAGTCAGAGCCACCCTTGAGCAGGGAGTGAAGGAGGTTTTGATCGGGCTCCTCAAAGAGTTCAATGATATCTTTGCTTGGAGTCGCGACGAGATGCCTGGGATTTCGATGACTTTGGCTGCTCATCGATTGGCAGTGGATCCGACCTTCAAGCCCATCAAATAAAAAAGACTTCATTTCAACACCAAAAGAAATGTTACAGTTCAGGAAGAAGTGGAAAAACTGACCCAAGCAGGCTTCATCAGGGAAGCGCGCTACTCCAAATGGATTGCCAACACATTTATGGTCACAAAGGCAAATGGAAAGTGGCGCATGTGAGTCGATTATACCGACCTCAATCAGGCATGCCCGAAAGACAGTTTCCCTCTACCAAAAATTGATCAGTTAGTTGACTTCATCTTCAAAAGCAAGCTCCTGAACTTCATGGATGCATTTTTAGGGTACAATCAAATTATGATGCACCCCGTCGACCAGGAAAAGACCAGTTTCATCACAGGGCGAGGTTTGTACTTCTACAAGGTGATGCCTTTCGGGTTTAAGAACGCAAGAGCCACATACCAACGGTTAGTCAATTGGCTGTTCAAACCCGAAATTGGAAGATCAATGGAGGTGTACATCGACGAAATGCTCACCAAGTCATCAACCTCTGAAGGCCATCTAGGCGACCTTCGCAGAACCTTCATGATCCTGAGGGAGAACCATATGAGATTGAACCCTTCCAAATGCACTTTTGGGGTAACTGCAGGGAAGTTTCTGGGCTTTATGGTCCATGAGAGAGGCATAGAGGCTAACCCGAAAAAGATTAAGGCTATTCTGGATCTGGAGTCCCCCACATCGCTTAAACAGGTTCAAGTCTTGACCGGGCAAGTAGCAGCGCTCAACAGGTTCATTTCTCGGTCTATCAATAAGTGTCTCCCATTCTTCAAAGTCATTAAGTAGGGAAGAAACATGAAATGGGACCAAGAGAGTGAACAAGCTTTTCAAGCCTTGAAAAAATACCTGTCAAGCCCTCCGCTACTAGTTAAGCCAAGCCTTGGAGAAGAACTGCAAATCTACATGACCGTTTCATAAACCGCGGTAAGTGGGGCCTTGGTTAAAGAATGTGGAGATAGGATCCAACGGCCTATCTACTACGTGATCCATGCTCTAACTAAGCCCGAGAAGAACTATACCATTTTGGAGAAGCTCGCTTAAGCCTTGGTAACCTCAGCAAGGAAGCTCTGCTCTTACTTCCAAGCTCATTCAATAGCAGTAGTGACGGACCAACCCCTCCGTCAATTCTTACAAGGCCGGATGTTTCCAGAAGGCTATTTTTATGGGCCCTAGAGCTCACCCAGTTTGATTTAAGGCATAAGCCTAGGACTGTAATTAAAGCCGAGACTCTAGCATACTTTGTAGCAGAGCTCTCAATGCCCCTAGGCCAAGTGACCTTG
Organism: Dipteronia dyeriana; assembly: GCA_032871835.1. Taxonomy (NCBI): domain Eukaryota; kingdom Viridiplantae; phylum Streptophyta; class Magnoliopsida; order Sapindales; family Sapindaceae; genus Dipteronia; species Dipteronia dyeriana. The sequence continues at coordinate 19,420,376 of CM065297.1, forward strand.
CAGCAAAAAATGTAGCCCCTGAGAAGATTCAAAAATCTGACAGCTGGCTGGAAGGTTACAAGTCGTGGATCCTCTACACTGATAGAGCTTCCGAGCAAGCTTAGGGAGGAGCGGGCATAGTTCTAATAGACCCAAAAGGGACCGAGTGCTGCCACTACTTCAGATTTGAATTTAAAGCCACTAACAATGAGGCAGAGTATGAATCCTTCATAGCCGGAATAAGAGCAGCCGTAGAACTCGAGGTCGATTACCTGCAGGTCAGGAGTGACTCGTTGCTCATAGTCAACCAAGCCTCTGGGATTATCAAGCAAAAGGGGATAACATGATTGCCTACCTGAAGCTAGTTCAACATCTTAGGAGCAAATTCAAAGGTTTCAGGATTGAACAGATACCACGACAACAGAATCGTCGAGCAGACATCTTAGCCAAGATAGTTGCAAATGGCGGCCAGACCTTACCATAGGGAGTCCCCCTCCAAGTGATCTCCCTACCAAGCATAACAGCAGGTAACGATACTTATACCCTGGATCGGTGGCCATGTTGGATGGACCCAATAGTAGATTATTTCCAAGAAGGAAGGCTCCCTAGGTAGCCCGACCAAGCTAGGAGGATCAAGAGACTCTCAGTTTGATATTTCTTGGTGGATGGGTACTTGTACAGGAGGGGCAAATCTCTTCCTTTGCTTCGATGTTTACATCCTGAAGATGCTAAATAGGCATTGAGAGAGGTTCACTCTGAGGAATGCGGGAACCACATTGGTGGGGAGGCTATGGCATATCAGGTACTCCGCATGGGGTACTACTGGTCAACCATCCATCAAGGTGTAAAGATCTTGGTACAATCATGCGAAGCTTGCTAGAAAACCGTAAACTTGAGTCACCTACCGCCGGAGCGATTATCATTCCTTAGCTCACCATGCCGCTTTGTTATGTGGGGAGTCGACTTGATCAGACCGCTTCCAACTGCTCATGGTCAAGCCAAGCATGCTATCGTGGTAATCGACTATTTCAAAAAATGGGTTTAAGATGGACCACTCTCCCAGATATCGGAAGAAAATACAATAAGATACATAAAAAATAATATGGTTTGCAGGTTCGGAACCCCTCTTGCAATTATAGCTGACCTCGGTAAGCAGTTTGATAATGGCCGATTCAAAGAATTTTGCGAGGGCTTAAGAATCGACCTTAGGTACGCTTCAGTAGCCCACCCCCAAACTAACGGGCTGGTGGAATCCACCAATAAGACAATAAAAAAGTTGTTGAAAAAGAAACTACAACAGAAAAAGGGTAGATGGGCTGAGGAGCTTCCCGAGGTCCTCTGGGCTTACCATACTACAAATAGAACAGCTACCGGGGAAACGCCCTACTCCCTAGCCTTTGGGGTTGTAGCAGTGCTTCCCATTGAGCACAAACTGACCTCCTTTAGAGTCTAACATTTTTAACCAGAGAGCAATGAGGACAAGCTCCGAGCTAGCTTGGATCTCTCGGAAGAAAAACAAGATTGAGTAGCTGAGAAGGTAGAAATTTTCTAGAGCAGGATTGCTAGATACTTTAATCGGAGGGTTAAAGCCCGAAACTTTAAGGAGGGGGACCTAGTTCTCAGGAAAGTGATGTTGAATACTAGGAAGAGGTCAGACGGGGTCCTAGGGCTAAACTGGGAAGGGCCATACTTGGTAAAGGTGGTGGCCCACAATGGGGCATACAAGCTTGAAGACATGAATGGTAGGCTCATCGATCATACTTGGAATGCAGATCACTTGAGAAAATTCTACCCCTGAACAGGCGACTTATGAGCAGGCTACCTCCACCTAGATTTTAATCTCCAGCAATAATGTACTTCTTTCTTTTTATCAATAAACCCTGTTTTTTCTCCATTTTCAACTATATTCTACAAAGATTTGGGTCTACATGGGAAATTCGAAGTTACCATCCCATGACCGGGGATTATCCAGGGAAACCCTCTTGCTATCCCTAATGCCTCTGCCGGGGACTACCCCCCACCAAGAGAGTGTAAGAGCATAGTTGCCATCCAGATCTCGAGACCAGGAAATAGCTATATAGCCCTCCTGATGCCTTGGTTTGGCTACCATTCCCAAGAAGGACTTGAGTTTAAAAGCGCGGTAGCCCTCCCGATCCCTAGCCTAAGAGAGGGCTAGATAGTTCTCTACTTGATACCTCATTTGGGCTATAACCCCCTAGAGGGGCTCGAGGGTGGAGGGCTCATTTGCTTAAACTCTAATGTCCCAGTTATTACTGGTGTCTAATTCTCCGTGTACATGTGGTTGCTTACTATGACAGGTGTGGACTGGTCTACGACCAAACAAGGAGACTATTCACTAAAGACATTAAGCTACAAGTCTCTGTCGAGTCCAAAAGACCGAGGTAGCCATCTACGTTCACACTTAAGCAATTTTCCTATCTTGTTACTTTTCCCAAGCTAAGTCAGATTGCTATAGAGGCTGTATCTAGATAGAGATCAGAGTTAAAGCAAGTACAAGCTAATTAAAATTCAAACCAGACCTAAAGTAAAATTCCATTAATGAAATGGGGAGCCTATCCCCCGGTAAGGCTACAACAATAGATCAGGGAGCCCAACCCTTGGTTTTGGTCTACAAAAAAAAATGACGAATGATAATAATGATCAAGCATGAGTAAGGATGGGATGCCCACCCCCCTTTCCGGGCATTCAGAACAAGCTACAAGAAGATAGATTCAATTTTTTGCATCCTCCCTAATTCCCTCCAGCTTCCCCTTCTTCCGGATGAACCTCGCCCCCGGCTCCTCTATCTGGTGATCACTCATCCTGGATAGCCACCTCCACCACCTCTTCTTGAGGATGCTCCTCGAGTGCCTGTTGCTAAGCAGGGTCCTCCTCTAAGAACTCATTAACCACCGCCATGACCTCAGGAGGTATGGCCGCATCAAGAAGGTTAGCCATTGACTTTGGCATAATCTCCCCTACTGTTGGCTCCTCCCTTGAAGGCACCATAGAGGAACCTTGGACTTTGGTAGGGCCTCCTTCTGGCTCCAGGGTTTGAACCCCCCTCGAAGATTCTCCGGTACCTGACGCTGGGAAGGTCAGGACAGGAGGAGGCAGATCTGGTATTTTAGGCTACTTCCTAGCTCCATCTCCAGTAGAAGAACCCGCTTCGTCATTATTGGGGCGAGACATCTCTGCCACCCGATACATGATTTTCTTCCTATCCCAGCCGGCTACACTGGAGAGGTCGAAGAGGAGGGGGAGGGCTTTCGTAACCTATAATGAGGCATAAAAATACCCCTCACTGAAGAATGCATCCACATCGCCCTGGAGCTTGGCAATCCAGGCATGCATATCTTGATTCTCTGTATCCAGCTTCTTGGCTTCAGTCTTCCAGGAGTCTCTCTGCCTAGCCCGCCGCTCTGACTTGAGAGTTTCTTGGTTAAATGATCGTTTCATCCTCTCATGATCACAACGAAGCTCGCTCAGTTCAGCATCCACCTCCTTCTGATTGGAAGTCATCTCCTCTATAAGAGACCGAGCTTATGCGAGAAGCCACATGAACCCTTTCAGTTTCAACTTCCGCGTGGGCAACCTGATCAGGGAGAAAGGATACCTCATTGCTACATTAAACTTGATAGCCTACAAAGTATGAAACAAAGGTTAGAGAGCGATCAAAGTTCACAATCACAAAAAATAAAGGCGATGACTACCTCGGCCAGGAGGGCAGACCCCTTGGTAAGCATGATATCCATGGGTATTAAAGCCACCATAGAAAGCCAGCCACCCAGGCAAGATGCAACGAACTACTTTAGAACCTTGTCTTGACCAACCGAACCCGACTGATGGTGGGGGGGAGAAGGAAGAATCTCAGGAATACTAGCCTCGGGATCCCTCGTAGCCTGAACTGATTGGGGCACAGATGGATCAGTTGAAGAAGTGGGTAATGTAACTGAAGAAGAAATAACTGTAGCTGGGACCACTGATGAATGGACGGAGTCGGTACTATTAGCAGCATGGGATGCAGGACCTCCTTTGGTTAGCGCATTGGAAGCCCATGAAGAACGAATAGCCATCCTGGACCTAGCTTGGCTAGGAGATAGAGCTGGAACAGGTGAAGCGGCTGCTGGAATGGTAGGCCCCGTTTCTCCGAGGTAAATGAGAAGATAAAAAAAGATGTAAGAAGCAAGCCAGCTAACAGAATGAAGCATAATGACTTGGGATTACTTACGAGGGGTAGCATCCGAGATCCGCAGATATTGATTTACTCTGCGGGAATCGAAGGGATCAACGGTGGGATACTTTAAATTTAGATAGTTCCTGGCAAGGATTGTCCTCAACACTGTTTCAGATTCAGTGGGCAAGGAATCCCGATCTCAGATTGGTTTGTCATTAAAAGCCATGGGAACCGCGAACTCGTGCCCCCCTATGAAGATCGAGCTCCCCCACTCACCACCGGCCAGTATCCACTCCTCTTTCCAGGCTGGGTCCTTCCTTGAAGCTCCCGGGATGATGAAGTTACGCTTGTTCTTGGCATTGGCATAGAATTGACCTCGGGGGACCCCAGCTAGACTCCCGATTTGGAAGAGGAAAGCCAACTCTTCTTCTCCGGGTTCCCTGTTTATCTTACTGAGCTCGCACTGCTCCCTCCACAGCACGAGAAAGCCAATTAGGTGCCTCAAAAAGCCGAACTTCAACTGGAGAGGAGCAAGTTGAAGGGCATTGAGGGCCCACCGCAGGGTAGGATGGAGGGGAAGCCTGACCCAGCTCTCAAGGGCCGCCACCTGAATTGGATGGACTCCCTTGGGAGGGTTAAAGACATCATAGTCTCTGTAAGGGATGGCGAGGGAAACGTTGTCAAGAATACCATACTTGGATCTTATACGATTGAGAGAGTCCGGATCAACTGTAGAATTGGGAATGACCTTAAAGTCATATGGTGGAAGCTCTACCGGAAGAGGACTGACTACTACGACTTGACCCCTCCTAGCGATGTCATCCCTCTCCCCTACGTCGGAATCCTCATCAATTAAGTTCAAAGGGTTTTCGGGTTGATTGGAGAAGTCGGAGCCTATTGAAACATTCCTAGTGGAGAGACGGTGCTAACGGACCGGGGAGGAGTCCTTGTCCTTGTCCCTCGAGATTCCTCACACCCATTTCCAAGGAACCAAATTAGAACCGCTAGTGTCCTCGACCATGGCTTCAATGCTGTCAAAGGAGTTCGACATTGTTGGATGAAAAGAGCTTGAAGGTGGGTGAAAGACAAAGATGTGGTCGGAGAAAACAGTAAATGAGGGAAGTCTGAAAATTTGAAATTGAAAGAAAGCGTGAAGAAAGGGATGATGAAACCTGGATTAAATAGAGGTGGAATAGCCGTTGACATCAGCATTATCTTTGGTAAGATCGCCTGGAATCTCGGAGCATCCGTAACGTAGCCGGACTATTTTAAGGAACGTACCAGTCCGCCCATGACACGTCACCCAAACAATTAATGAGAAGATTTCATTCGAAGATCCCCAGTAATTGCCTTGTAACGGAAAATTTCCCAATTAAGTAGTGAATCTAACTCCAACCCCAACTCTACCTCTAGTGTTCAAGTCAGAGGGGACTTCTGTTAATAGTAAAATTTGGCTAGGGGGTCAATGAGAAATTTTCCACTCTCTTAGCCCTAGTCAAAGCCTAAATTCAACATTCATAAGACCCTGGGCAGATCATAAAACTACCCCGTAGAAGCATGGAAGGATCGCCGAGCTTCGGGGACTATTAATGACGAAGCTAGGCACGACCATGTCGAGTCCTCATAGGAACACTGGAATCCAGGCTTCTCGATTCCACCTATCCAGGAACCTCAATTCTTGGGATCGGACTCCAGAACCACCCAGCGAAAGCTAGGAAGGATCGTCGGGCTCAAGAAACACTCAAAGTGAATCCCGACAAGCAAAGCAAGCTCCAACCAGGTTAAAGCTTTTGGAGGTTGAGCTTAACTCCTAGCCTAAAAGCTGGACACCCACCAACTCTCCAGGAGCCCGTTGTCCCCTCCACGATAAGAGGAGAAAGAGGACCTCTAAGTGAATCGGACCCGAGCTACCTCCCAGGACTGTCTACAGGGGCGTCCATCTCAAGCTTCTGAGGACATAACCAAATCATAGATCTACCTTGCTCTACAAAACAACGAGCAGCTAACGCAATGACCTCCATGAAGAATCATGCCATGAATACATACAAGATCATATCTACGTTATAACAAACATTAAATTCTGCATATGTGTAAGACAATAGCTTGTTTCCAAAAAGGAAACAAACTTATCTCCACCAACAATAATCTTGAGTCGGTTATTTACTCGAAGTCAAAGACTTTCAAATAGAGGATCCCGCCCGATAAGGAGGGAACAGGTTCAGAGAATCAAGGGGGGAGATACACCCGTTCAAATAAATTCAGCCATGTATAAATATGCCTAAGTATTCTCAAGAACAAAAGGGACAAAAATAAAAAGAAAACAGAGTGAAAGGAAGAAAGAATTACATCGAGCCTAAATTCTGTGATCAGAACACGGCCATCATGGTATCCACTATTCGACAAGCACAAAGTTGCCACCTTCTTATGTCCCAGAGAGATTGTGAGTGTATGTGAGGAATTTTTGTATATCACGAGCGTTCAGTAATAAAGCTCTCATTTTCTATTGTCATTCAATCATTCGTTTCTATCTAAGCATGTCAGGTATCAAAGGTACTGACTCCAGCCACCACCTCCATGGTAGTGGTCTCGAGGGTGTTAATTGGAATTTCTCATCTTAAGCAAATTTTCCATTAATAAATTGCATTATTTTTCTCTTTCTCTTTTAACCGGTCGTAACCAAATCAAACACTGTTGACTTTCTTGACCATCAAGCAATCGACGTCAACAATTTTAATTGTTAATTAAAAAAAAACTTGGGTAGTTTTCTAGCCCCGTAAAACATCTTCTTACATCTATATTTTAATGATTTTTTTTTAAAAAAATACCGTTACATTTAATTACTTAAAATACATGACTTTATAATTGGAAATTAAATTTACTTCCTTTACCCATAAGTTGAACACACAATCTATTATAAATCTTAATTATATATACTTAATCTATTATAATTCTTTTATAATAATTTGTTAAAGGGAACGAAAAAACTATACGTATTTTTTTTATTAAAGAAGAAACTTTACTTACAAGTTTTTTTTTAGGTGGTGAAAGCAAATGGAGAAACAGTGGTGTAATGAGAAAGAATATATGTTTTAAATTAACAAAATACTTAAAGGATAGTTTGGGTATTTTAAAGGGTGTAGGAAGTGAAAATAATAATTTTAATTTTTTAATAGCGTGGTGGTATTGTCACACCCACCGTTGTACTATTTATACTATACTTTTTACATTATTTAGTATTTTTTCCCTTTATCAAAATTACTTAAAGAGACATACAATTTTTATTAAAAAAATCATGTACAAAGTAAAACTAATAAAACCATACTTTCCTTATTTCAAAACCCTAATTACATAGGTTATTTCAAATAACTGAATGTTTACTATTTTTATTCATATTTTCTTTTAGATATCGATCTCATGTTTCCCGCCCTATTTTTTTTCTCTCTGTTTTTTTTTCTTCAGTTATTCCAGGTTTTCTATGATTTGTATCAATTCTTTTGTAGATTTTATTCTGGATTTTTCAAAGTTAGTTTAATGTTATTTACAATAAAAAAAAACAAAATTGCACTAAGAAAACATAACCTCTGACGAAACGAAACCGCACCAAAACTCTAGCTTAATGGCTCAAAATAATTATCCGACGATCCATATCACACTCACAATCTACCACCGACAATCCAATCCACTACAGAAAAAAAAATCGCATATAATAAAAATGGTTTCACCCTGAAATAAGAAGAAAAAAATAAGTCATGCGAATGAACGTGAGAAAATTGTATATAAAGATTAGAGTTGAAGTATATTTTATTTTTACTTTTTTGAAAACAAATATGGGATGTATTAAGTTTGAAAAATATGTAAAAGGATAATCCTAGAAATAAATCAAAAAAATTAATAAAACCATTTAATATCAAATATTAAATCAAAATTTTAAAAAATGGGGCATAAATAGTTCAATAGTGGGGGTGACAATTAAATAGTTTTGATTTTGCTCCTTCGCCTTTCATTTTCTTCATCCGATTTCATCGTACAGATCTTACAACAAAATATATTGTAGAAAATATACAACATAAAAAAGAATATTAAAATACATCTCGCCATTAATTTTACATGAGAAAAAAAAAATTGCAACCTTTAAAACGACCCCTAAGCTCATTGTACCATACAATTACCGATCAATCATTTTAAAAAAATATATATAAACATCATTCAATCATTAGAAAGTGCCTACATATACCATACATGCAAATCAAAGAATAAAACTATGGATAAAGAAACTTGTATTCTTATATATTGTATAATAGGGCTCTGATACCAATTGAAAGAACCAAGATTTATGTTGTGCAGCAGAAACGGGGTTTTAAAATTTTTATACAGCTTGTAAACCATATACAACATATAAGAATATATAAAGATGGATTTAGATCATACCCTTGATGCTAACTCCTTGGTTTCTTTAAGCTTTATTCCGATTACGAACCACCAAGTCTTCCTCACTATCATGTCACGATCTTCCAGGAGTGTACAGGAGGATGCAAAGGCTTGAAGAATAGAACTCCTTTCTTTTTGGCAAATTTGGCTGCCACAAGCAAGACTAATTTTTTTTTCTTTTGACCGAAATCTTAGTAAACTAGGGTTTTGGTTTTGATGTTTTTTGGTTCAAAGAATCACCCTTAGTCTCTTGTATCCTTGTTATGTATATATATAAAACTAGATACAAATCCTTTTCCAAATATATTTCCATATATTAAAAGGATAAGTAATATTTAAGTGTCCTAGGTAGAGTAGGATTCTAACTCCCACATGACCCTAGTTGACCTGAACTTAAACACTTGACATTTTAAAGAATATATCTTTGTTTCAGTGATGATTCAAACCTGCAACCTGCAACTAATAATTAATAAATAATTCAGAATTCATAACTTATTAATTATATAATCTAATTATTTAATTAATTTAATTATTAATATATTAATTAAATAAGCTCATTATTCAATTAATCTCTGAATAAATACGTGTCACTTACGTAACACAATCAATCTCATTATCAATCGGGCTAGCAATGGGACCTAATGGACCCACATTTTTGAGCTCCAGTAATACTTAGAAATAATTAATTAAACTCTTTAATTAATATTTTATGATCATTATCCTCAGAGTTATTCCATAATTGCACTCTTACAACTGTAGATATATTACCCAAATTGAAATTACAATTATCCATCGATGTAGCCATTATATACTGTATGATCCTCCACTAGTAGTTCATAATTAGAGTTAGGTCATAAAGCCCGTTACACCTCCCTAATTATATCTTTTCCTTTAAGTACCATTGATTCTCTAATGAACAATAAATCCTAACTTTCTTTACCGAAGAAGGAGGGCGCTCATATTTTTCAAACCCCGAATCAATTCTTAAGGGAATTACCATCTACTTCTAGCAAGAAGTAATGGATTCCACTATTGTGCACAGACCTTCCCAACCACAAGCCAAATCGCGATTCTAATATTGGCGGGGAATGCAACTTCGATCTCACCCATGATATACCAAACACCAATATCTAATCTGAAGTAGTCGATAAGATACTCAGGATTAAGATCACCCATATATAGCCATAATTTGTTGAGATATATGAATTTTATATTGTAACGGATCTTGGTGAGAAATTCATATAGATCATGGCCCAGTCCTATACGATCAAATTTTATAAGGTGTCTCCATTCTCATATCACCATATGAATAGTCTAGGTTAAGACCACTGTACATTACGGAATGGGCCGCTGCTGTAGATTAACCATAAATAAAATACCCAACTCTACTTTCTACCTACGGACTCTTTAGATTACTCATCTCAAACTGAATACCTCTGTATATGACACATATATACTCAATTAGAGATTTCATCCGGCAATCTTGGATGTTCAGTATACATGATATAAACGTATTATACAAGTATATAGAATGAACAAACTACTTCCTTTTTTAACGTTTCATTCACATTTACAAATTACATGCTTTAGGGCATAAACCCCAACAAAGCATCCTCATCAATCAAAACCGATTGGGATCTATACCTATGACTGCCATATCTGCCTTCTTGATCGTACAGTCTTCCCCTTTCGTGATACTTTCCAGCGATAGCCTGCAAGCTGGACTCCCTACGTTCTCTTGTTTCTCAATTTTCTTGACCTTCACGCTCTCTGCGATCTTGGTCATCTTGGTGGTCGTCCCTCTTTTAGGAATGTTTCCTCTTTTCACGATGGTCCACCCAGTCTCTACCAGATTTTTATGGTGCACATGAGGTCGTTGCTACTATCTCAGAACGTATCTTAGGGGACTTGGGCCACCACCGGTGTAGATAGTTGATGTGGTTAAGTCAAACTAGTGGTAGCAGTTATGTTCATTCCCTATCTGGCGGCATCTTCAACGACTCTCTTTAGGGTTTCTTAGATCTGTCGGAACGCATATAGGGAAACACTGAGGATGGCACCTATAGACAGTTTGAGTCAATGATCGGGAAAAAAGAGGATCAGACGCGTGACACATGTCAATCATCAAAATCCAACAGAATCACGACTCAAATACGTTAGAGAAGAGTTTAACTTGAACAAGGCATCGAGAAACACACTTTGATAAGGAAATAAACTTCCTTATAGATATCAAAGTCCCAATTAAGAAAGACACCTAATACAACCAGAATGTGATCAACGCGTAGAACAACTCCAATAAGATAGAGTTTCAATACTGGAACCTTCCTTACTTGTATAACACGAATTAGGGTTATATGCATGTATGAATAAACCCTAATAATATCCATGAAAGGGTTAAAAAAAAGAATAGTCTACAAAGGTGCGAGAGTAATTGAGTGTGTAATCTTTTAATATAATGAACTTTTTGTTGCCACAATAGGCAACAGTGGACGTTTTCCCGCATTAGGGTTTTACCACGTAAAACCCTGTGTCTATGTTATTTGTTATTATTATCTTTTATTTGCTCTTAGCCACTGCTTTGCTCTAATTATGTGGCAAAAGATTGATCCAAAAATCACTGTTAATAACTGGCGCTAGAAAGAGAGGCGTAAACCTTTGCCAATATTTTGTTTACCTAGTTAATTATGAAGAAACCTGGCCAAAAGCGGCACCATGGATATAGGAAGAGATAGAAGTTAATCTCCCCACAGAGTCGACGCAACACATAAGACCAATAACCAGAACCTTGTGGATGTCACCGTTGTAGAGAGAGATTCACCCGTAAGTACTCTGCCATCCCTCAGGCTAGACACTGTCACCACGACAGGTGCAATTGCTGTAATTTCTCTGGGGGCATTCAAACGGATGCAGGAATCCCTGTGAAAAGTCATCAAAAACGTTGCGAAGCAAGGAATAAGTATATCAGCCACGGTAAACCTGAGTTTGCCATACCAACTTTCCATGCCAATCGTAGCCTAGGATCCAAAGATAGGTTTCGAGATAGCAGCGGTCACCCCATCGGCACCGTAGAAACCTGGGAGGGATATGCCAAAAAATTGTGAAATGAGGGAGCGTTCATACATAAGAAGTGATCAAGGAGATCGGGAAGTAGGGAAACACCAGGAATCTAGTTCACGGGAAGACGTGGAGAAATATAACGGAATAGAGACTTACCCCGAACGTAGGCATAAGTATGATGGCCCGAAGAAAAGATCCTGCTCCCATTCAAGCAACAACAAAACAGCCCCTAGAAGGCGTAGAGATCCAACCCGATGATCAAGCATGACTCATAATGTTTAGAATGGTGGGATGGTCCCTAGGGGCCCATACAAGCTAATGATCAGCCGGAGATTCGATGAATGCGGAGAGCCGGAAGGGTAGCGAGAAATTCTTCTTAGTAGGATAGAAGCCCTCGAACGGAGGCAAAACTCGGGAAACCCCTTGACCAGAAACTCTGGAAACCCATTTACGAATCTATTAAGATAGACCCGCTTTTTGGAGAATTTCAGAACGCCATATGTTGAATAGTTCAAGACCAATACCGACCCACAAGAGCACGTGAGGGGATATCAAAGCGCAATGGCATAATATGACTATAATGACACTCTCATGTGTCGCATGTTTCCACAAACGCTAGGAGATCAGGGTTCAAGATGGTTTGGAGGATTACCCGCAGGTTCTATTAAAAACTTCGAGGAGCTGGTACAAGCATTGACCAGACAGTTCATAGGCAATATCCAATGAAGGAAGTCTATATCAATATTATCAACTCTGAAACTAAGGAAATATGAAAAGTTGAAAGATTACCTGACCAGATTCTAGCAAGAAGTGTCAGAAGTTCAGAACCCCAATGATGACGCGGTGGTATCAGCGTTCATCAATAGTTTACAGCACAACCATCTGACCTTGAGCTTGAGGCAAATAGGACCGACCACCTACGCCGGCATGGTAGACCACATTGGAGGATAAGCCATGGCGGAGGAAGAAAAATTAGCCCATGGTGGAGAACTTATACACGAGGGTCGGCTCATAAGCAGTCAGAAGAATAAAGATAGTACCCAAAGCATGGTAACAAATGGAGTAAAAGTGCAACGTATGAAAAGTCAGGGACGGGTGAAAGTAGGATAGCAAAGGCACTAGGCAGTTCAAAAGGCAATATACCAACTACACTCCACTAGCCAGAGGACATGAAGAAATCCTGAATGTAATAAAGGATGAAAATCAGTACAAGAGACCTCTGAAGCAGTCAAGTTTGGCTAGAAGAGACACCATAAAATATTACAGATTTTATCAGGAAAACAGTCATGAAACTTCTAAGTGCTACCAACTGAGGGATTATATCAAAAGGTTAATTAGAGAAGGGCACCTTAAGGATATGATCCTCAGAAATATAGATGATAGGGGTAAGAATACCGTGATTGATGAGCTAGATAAAAACCAAAAGAGTCCGAAAAGGGATCCGAGTAAGGGGGCAATCAACACCATCTTTAGCGGGCCATACACTGGAAATAATATCCGGGAAAGAATGTCTGAACTTAGAGAAGACATAGATGGCCAGAGAAACCTGGAGGTAAATCAGTCCCTCGATCAAAAGAAACTCAAGCAAGGTTGGGATTCTATAGTTTTTACCGAAGCAGACACCCATGCATCAGAAGTAAGGCCAAACGATGCAATTATGACATCAGTCCGTATAAACCATAGGGAAGTAAGAAGGATTCTTATTGACAATGGAAGCTCGGTTGTTGTAAGTGTAGAGAATTGGCTGTACAATGCCTTTCTAGGCCGACCATTCCTGAACAATACAAAAGCTGTAACCGCTATTTACGCATTAATGGTTAAATTCCCAACAGAAGCAGGAGTGAGAATCTTGAAAAGTTTGCAAGAATGGGCATGAAAGGTGAATCTGGCCATATACATGGAGAAAGCAGAACCGGGAGTAATGCAAGTATATACTTCAAAAGGGTGTGAAAGCCAGAAGATCGACGACGTGGAAACTGGGGTAGAAACTCTAACACGGTTTGACCTGGACCTGAGGGAGACACCTCCTAAAGAAAGGAAAATCTAGGAGGATGAAAAGACTATAGAGGTCGCCATTGATGACGACAGTCTTGAGAGAACTGTAAGACTCAGGGCCTAGCTCAGTTACAGCATGAGATGGCCAGATTTCTAAGAGAATACAAAGATATATTCATAACAAAACATGAGGATATGCCAGGAATTGACCCGAGAATAATTTCATATAACTTGGCAGTTGACCCCGATCGTAAGCCAGCTGTCCAGAAAATGAGAAAATTTAATGTAGAAATAAGCAAGACGATCAAAGAAGAAGTAGAAAAGTTATTGGCAGTAAGATTAATAAGGGAGGTGAAATAACCCGAATGGTTATCCAATGTGGTATTGGTCAAAAAGAAGAACGATCAATGGAGGATGTGCATTGATTTCACAAACCTTAACAAAGCGTGCCCGAAGGATAGCTTCTCCCTTCCCCGTATTGATCAGTTAGTGGATACGACGCCGATCATGAGTTGTTGAGTTTCATGGATGCATACTCTGGATATAATCAAATCTGGATGTTTGAACCTGACAAGGATAAAACGTCCTTTACTACTGATCAGGGCTTGTACTGCTACAAAGTCATACCCTTTGGTCTAAAGAATGCTATAGCAACCTACAAGAGATTGGTGAACAAGATGTTCGCTTGACAGATTGGCAGGAACATGGAAATATACGTGGATGACATGTTGACCAAAAGCTTAATGTCGAATGAGCATGTAACAGACCTCAAGGAAACGTTTGGAGTGTTGCGAAAGTACGTCAACTCAATCCAAAAAAGTGTGTCTTCTGGGAGATTCTTCGGTTTCCAAGTCCACCAGAGAGGAATAGAAGTGAATCCAGAGAAAGTAAAAGCACTAGAAGAGATGAAGTCCCCGAAGACATTGAAGGAAATTCAAAGACTAACAGGGTGCTTAGCATCTCTGAACCGATTCATCAACAATTTAACTGATAAGTGTCTTCCCTTTTTTAAAGCGATCAAAAAAGGGAATGGGGTGGAATGGAACACCGAATGCGAACAAGTGTTCAAAAAGATAAAGGAATATCTGGGGAAAGCTCCAGTACTGTCCAAATCCCTTGAAGGAGAAGTACTTTACTTATACCTATCAGTAACGGTCGTGACAACATGGTCATTGTTAGTCAGGCTAGATGAAGGGGTCTAGAAACCGATGAATTATACCAGTAAAGCATTATTACCGGTGAAAAAAAGGTACTCTCCAGCAGAGCAAATGACACTGGCCCTGGTCACTGTAGCTAGGAAGCTAAGGCTGTATTTCCAAGTATATAGGATTGAAGTCTACACAGACTGCCCCCAGTAGCAAATTCTGTCCAAACTTGAGGTATCTGAAAGATTGAAAAAATGGGCTATGGAGTTGAGCGAATTTGAGATAGCATATATACGAAGGGCTACCATAAAGGGGCAAGTGGTGGCTGACCTAATCGCAAAATTTACCGAGCCAAATAGCGAGGTAATTAGGATGCTGAAAGAGAAAAATGAATTTGCATGGAAGCTACATGTAGATGGGTCATCAAACACGCATGATAGCGGGGTCGGGATAGTTATATACACCCCAGAAGGAGACCAAGTAGAGTGTGCCTTGCGTTTCAACTTCAAAAAGACCAACAACATGGCGGAATATGAGGCAATTTTGGCAGGACTTAGAGTCTGCACCGCCCTTGGGGCAGATGAGCTAGAAATATTCCGTGACTCATAAGTGGTTGTGAATCAGATATTAGATGAATATCAGGCAAAAGATGGCAACATAACTGCATACTTGGGGATAGCCAAAGAAATACTAGGGAGATTCAAGACATACAAAATCACCCAGATCCCTAAGGAGAGGAATGAAAAAGTAGACGCTCTATTAAAATTGGTATCAGCCACAGTTGGTGTATTGTTAAAAATCATCCCAGTAGCTCACCTTAAAAGACCGAGCATCTATGATCAAAAAGAGGTGTCAAAAGTAGAGGCGGTTGAAGGAACCCAAGTCAAATGGATGACCCCGATAAGGGAATACCTAGAAGAATGGACACTTCCAACAGAGGCAACGGAAGCAAAGCGTCTCAGGTACAAAGGTACAAGATATTCAATAGTTGGGGGGGAACTATACAGGAGAGGATTTTTGAAAGCCTTGTAGAGATGTGTTTGCCCCAGGGAAGGCCGCCGGATATTAGAAAGCATCCATTGAGGAGTGTGTGGAAATCACTCAGGAAGAAGAAGCTTAGCATAAAAAACTATCAGGCAAGGCTTCTATTGGCCAACCTTATTTCAAGACACTCAGGCTGTCGCTGAACAATGTGGGAGTTGTCAAAGAACAGCCAATGACATAAAGAAGCCTCTCGAATAGTTAAGGAGCTTGCCGTCACCCTGGCCATTTGCTTTGTCAGGGTTGGATCTGATCGGCCCAATGCCAGCTGTAACTAAATATGGAGCGAAGCATGCGATCGCGGCGGTAGATTACTTCACCAAATGGGTTGAGGCAGAGGCACTGGTACACATAACCGAAGCCAATATGATGAATTTCGTCAAGAAAAACATTATCTACCGGTTTGGAATCCCAAACACGATAATTATGGATAACGGAACTCAATTTGACAGTGATAATTCTGAAACATGTGTTATGACTTCGATATAAGGAATTATTATGCAACACCAGCTCACCCACAGACCAACGGTCATACTGAAGTAGTGAACAAAATAATCAAGCACACCTGAAGGTGAAACTAGATGCTAAAAAAAGAAGCTGGACGGACAAGCTGTACGAAGTTTTGTGGGCATATCGGATCACAGAAAGGACCTCAATATGGGAGACCCCTAATTCATTGGCGTTCGAGGCAGCGAAAGTAATCCTGATCGAGGTCACTCATAACTCGCCCAGGGTATATCTCTTCTACCCCGAGTTGAATGTTGAGATGATGAGACAGAACCTAGACGAGTTGGAAGAAAAAAGAGACATGTCCAGAATCAGGACCGTAACCTACCAATAAAAGGTCGTTAGATACTATAACTCGCATGTCCGAGTAAGGAGATTCCAACTTGGAGACCTAGTTCTAAAAAGGGTGTCACCCAGCACAAGAGATAAGTTGGCTGGATCCCTGACAGACAAATGGGAAGGCCAATATAAAGTGGTCGATTTGGCAGGGCACGAGACGTACCGTCTTGTCTGATCAGAAGGAAATGAGTTGCTCAGACCATGTAATGCTCAATATTTAAAATCATTTTACCCATAGGGGTTCCTTAGTCCCTCTTAATTTATCTTATTTCATTATAAATTAGTTTTATTCTATTGCTTGATTACCTTATGTTCCTTTTTAGCATTTAATAAAAACCCTTTTGAGGAAATAGTTTTGAAGGTCAAGAATATTGTTTAGAAAATTTTTCTTTAGAATCCAATAGCAACCTCGGGGCATTTAGAAACTGCTTGATGACAGGTGAGAGGGCCCGAGTGGGTCAAAAGTGTATATCGTAAAGACAGTGCACACTCACCGAAACTAACTGGGTGCAATAAAGCACTGTTAGGGCAATTTCAGGATATAAGCCATGATGGGATGCGCCATAAGTTGAACAAGGGATGAATATTCTTACTTTAAAAAACAAGTGCGGTCCGAGCACCTACTAGGTTACTAAGATGCAAGATGCCTTGTTGCAACAAATCTTGATCAACAGACTATTGGGAGATCTCCTAATGACTTAGTTGACAGATGAAAGAAAAAGTCTATAAACTAGATACCATGTAAATGGGTTAAAAAGAACACTTCTTGACGCAACTGCGGCATGCTAGCAAGGGATCAGACATCTGATGGGTAAACCCAAGTGACACACCCGACCATTATAAGCTCTGCCACCTAGAGTTTCTTGGCCAAAGTTAGGATAACAAACTCAGTGTCAGTTTGGGTTGATAAAGTGACCTTGTCAGGATTGAAGGTATGGCAGAAGAGGACAAGATCATAACCAAAACGATTAACCTAAATCTGACCCGACTCATATAATTCGAGTTGATAAATAATAACAGTTAATTACAAAATATTCAGAAACAACCAATAAAATGAATTTCGTTTCATTAAAGGAATTTGTAGTTACAAAATCGAGACTACAAAAGTGATAAAAAGGAAATTCCTAATCACTGGAGTTTTAGATAGGCCTCCGGGCCCAGAACCGTCAGAAGGAGAGTTGTCCCCACGACCTTAGCTCGTGCCTTTAAAATCAGCCAGGCGATGGCGTCCTCAGGGTCGTCAACCATAAAAGGAGAATAGTCTAAACTCGGTGATGGACCAACATCAGCGCCTATAGTCAAAGAATTACTATCCTCGTTGGCATAGAAGGTAACCAAATAAGATATTGAAGGAAGATCCAGGTGTATAGGATGAGGGTCTTTTCCGATAAATCGGTAGTAAGCCCTCAAGCGAACCCTCTGGTTCCTGATGGCCTATAGGTACTTGTCTTTATGCTTCTTAATTGCTCGATGGCATTTACGGTGGACCTTATCAGAAGACCTATCTCTGACTCTAAAAAAGGCCCGAGTGGTAGTCAATCCCTTCTCAAATTCCCTTAGCATGACAGCATCAAAAGTCGGGGATCTCTTATAGCGATCCGTATTCTGAACCATAAGGGCAAACCGAAGCTCATTTCCATGCTAACCTGCCACTGCCCCAAGTCCCTAGTCAAGAATTCGTATTGCATCTGAGCCTCCTCAAACGCCTGTTGGGTTATAGGCATAGCCTCTTGGGCAGATGTAAGGGTGTCTTTGGAAAGCCGAGCCTCTTCACGGCCTTCTTTCCCCACTGCTTCCGCCAGAATGATCTTCAACTCAAGCTGGGCGTTAAGCGACTTCGCTATAGCTATCCTTCTCTCCATCTCAGCGTTTTTTAAAGAAAGTTGTTCGAGGGTTTTTTCAGATGTGGAAGCCCTTTTCTGGACATTGGTAATTGTCTTTCTCAGAGCAAGCTTGGTCGCAGCATGAGTCCTTAGTTCCTTCTCATATTGTTTAACTTTAGAAACGGTGGCAGAATAAGACTTGAGTGTATCTTCTTTTTCCACAAAAGCCTTCTTCAGCTATTTGAGTGGCTTGCCTCCTTTGGTCAGCAAATGCCCAGGTCAGTTCATTCACCGCCTAAAAAGAAAAGAAAAGTTAGAGAAAACATAAGAAAAACATACAAAGAATAACGCAAAGGGAACTTATAAAGATTCCAATATTAAAGACCATCCGGACCCGCTCAGATGAGCTGACGGCCCTGGCCCCTATCCAATAGCCATCAACGATGTATCTCTCACTGATCGACATGGAGTGAAGCAAGGAAAGGGGATTGGCCCTGAGTTCCCCAAGGATAGGATAACTGGACATTACAGCATCGGGGGTTGCCAATGGAATGGGCCGGGAAGAAGCAGGAGCGGTTGGAGGTGCCATAGGAAGGGTCGAGCCAGTTCAATACCATCACTAACCAGAAGAGAACCCCAGAAGTTTCCAAATCTTGCCCCTTGGGAGCCTGACCTCCATTGACGACATCTTTGGCAAGAGATCCAGGAGGTACAAGGGGGGATTTGTCTCCAGGCGAGGCTGTTGCAATACCTTCAGCCATCATATCCACAACATCGGCCTTTGACTTAGACACCAGACCAAATGTCTGCTCTTCAATGGCATCCAACATATTGACACTAAAAGATAACTCCTTCGAGCCATGCTTCCCATTATTGGAGTCTGAATCTGTGAAAACTATCTGGTGCCTAACTGAAAACTCCATGGGGGTCTTTTCCGGATGGCACGCAGGAATACTAGCTGGAGGATAATCAGGTTGGATTTGAGGAAGCGGGGAGCTGGGCGGGGGTATGGCTGCGTTAGAGGCCTTAGCTATCTTAGATGGGGCAGCAAAACAAATCGTAACTACACGATCACTTATTTTCTTTGACCGTTGTTTCCTGAGAGTCATGTCAGCCAAAGTATAGTGATCATCATCTTCTTCTTCTCCAAGAGAATGGGGGTTTACCCAGAGTGAAAGGGCAACATGGGTACCTCATTCATGGTCTCCCTCCTTATTTGGATAGCCTCAGGAGCCGAAGATCCCTCAACCACCTTGGCCACCATACTATTAGAAACATTATCATCGGATTTAGTTTTAAGGGATTGGTCCCTGTCTGATCTCTCTCGACTCCGCCTGTCTTTGGAAGGCTTACCTTGGCTCGATCTCTCTTGGCTTGACCTTTCACAATCAGACCCCCCAGTAGAAGAATGAGCCAGACAAGACCTATCTCTAGAAGCTTCCCTCTGATTGCTTCGAAGGGAATGGGCAATACGACTGCTCACCATAGTTGGGTTAGCAGGAGCCGACGAAGAATCATGATCATATTCATAAACATGCTCCATCAAGTCATGTTCAGGACGGGCTATACTCTAAGCCACCTGGTCAGCAGCAGCCTTACGACTCAACCGATCAAGGTTTTTAGCCTTCTCAGCTTGCTCGCCAGCAACAATGTCCAACTCATATACTGAAAAATAAAACATCACAGGTGATAAAGAGTATCAACAATATTGATAATCCACCATCAGGACAATTTAGAGAGAAGAGGCTTACGACGTCTACACCAAGCGGATATCTCAGGAAAAAGGCCCAGCTCAATCAATTCTTTCTCTGAGTACAGGTTTCATCGATCACGAACTTCTTGAGAAGTTTTCACCACCTTAACGATCATGTCAGCTTGCTCCTGAGTCATAACATGAGCAATCTTGATCCGTAGCTCAGGACTACAGAAGTGTATTGGGACTCTATTTCGGTTTAGTCGATGGGATGAATCGGTGACCATGACTTAACCCCAGTCTCCCTTGACAAAGAACTAACTATTTTTCCAATACTTGTTAGACGATGGAAATCCCCAGATGAAGCCCTTGTGGTCTTTAAACGATAGAGGATTAGGCTTTTCCTCGTAACCATGAGGGATCCAATTGCTAGGTGAAGTCGATTGGAGGTAGAAAGTCCCATCGGTATCTGATCGACCCAAGGTATAAAAATTACGTATCTCTTAGAGGGTCGGGGGTGTTTAACACCAATCTTCTTCCATAAGTGCCACAAACTGACTAGTACACGATACGATTTCGGGGTCAGTTACGCTGGAGCTAAACCCACGTCTGCCAAGAAACGAACGATGAAAAGTTGCAAGGGGAATGTTACCCTAGATTATAGTTGTGCCCTATAAATCACGATTGCACCAAGGGGTAGGTTACACACTGCGCGATTGCCACTACAAGACAGTTTCACCGAACGGGGAAAGTCGAATCGCTCTATAAACTTCCCAAGTTCATCATCTGTCACCACGTTGATCTCAAAGTCAAAAGTATAAGAATGGTCCATCGAAAATCTAAGCAAACAAGCCCGGCGTTCCCTCACGACGTCCTTCATTTTCAATGTCTGGGAGGTTATCTTCAAGTCACTTGACTGGCGAGCAGTCTCCCTAAGGGAAGCCATGTAGGTTTGCCTTGTACTCTTCGATATATCTGGTTGAACGTCGACATATAAAGAACCAAGAGGATTATAGGAGTAAGGATAAAAATCGGGACAGGCCATAAAAAAGTAAACATCCAAATGGATAGGTTGAGATGAGGAAAAACAACCCCTAAGAAGAGACTCGAGCCTAGCGATGTTTTCCTTACTGCCAGCCTCGACAACATGCATAAAAAGCTCAAAATAACGATAGGAAAGAGTCATATTCATACCTGAAATACATATAAAACAGCGATGATACGGAAGTTCGGATATGGAAAGCCAAAATCTAGAAGCAAAGAAAAGTTAGGGTTTCTTGGGAAAGATCACTATGAAAGTGTAGGAAAAGCGAAAGTTTTTTGAACTATATATATAAGCAAGTGACATCATATTAACATGCATGCGCGAATGGGGGTAGGTGCACATGGAACGAAAAACATGCACCGTTCAAAATTTGAAAAAGATAGATAAATGATTACGTTAGCCGAAATGAGTGCGATTGACGTTAATAGCTCACCGTAAAGCATTAAATACGTGTTCGAAAGCACTACGATAAAAAACGATAATAAATTAAACATACTTCGCCAAACAAGTTCTACGAGATGCTCGCTCTTGCATGTTTAAGGGGGTGTTGTTATTGAAAAATTCTAAGTAACATGACACGTCAGCAAGAGAATAGGTCAGGAATACCATGTCACTATAATATGATCTAGTAGAAGTCAACATAAAAAACCAAGGGAACGCGATCAGCTCTCCCCAACCAGATAATACAGATGATCGGGTAAAAAACCCGATCGCACTATCGAGAAGTTCGGGGCCACGAGACAGTTTGAGTCAATGATCGGGAAAATAGACGATCAGATGCGTGACACGTGTCAAGCACCAAAATCCAACAGAATCACGACTCAAATACGCTAGAGAAGAGTTTAACTTACTCAAATACGCTAGAGAAGAGTTTAACTTGAACAACGCATCGAGAAACACACTTTGATAAGGAAATAAACTTCCTTATAGATATCAAAATCCCAATTAAGCAAGAGACCTAATACAACTGGAATGTGATCAACGTGTAGAACGACTCCAATAAGATAATGTTTCATTAAAATACTGGAACTTTCCTTACCTGTATAACACAAATTAGGGTTCCATGAATGTATAAATAAACCCTAATAATATCCATGAAAGGGTTAAAAAAAAAGAATAGCCTACAAAGGGGCGGGAGTAATTAAGTGTGTAATCTTTTCATATAGTGAACTTTTTGTTGCCGCAATCGGCAATCGTGGACGTTTCCCCGCATTGGGTTTTTACCACTTAAAATCCTGTGTCTATCTTATTTGTTATTATTATCTTTTATTTTCTCTTTGCTTTGCTCTAATTGTGTGGTGGGAGATTGATCCAAAAATCACTGTCAACGCCTCTTGTTGTTGCTATCATCATTAACCCTTTTATGGACGTTTTTAGGGTCTAATTATACATGCACAGAACCCTAATTCTTGGTGTACAAGCAAGGAGTGTTTTTGAGATTTTATAAGACTCTGACTTGTTGTAGTCGTCTTACTCTTCTTTCCTGTTCTGCATTGACCATATTCTGCATGCATTAGATCTCTTACCTAAGCCGAACTCTGTAATCTCTAAGGAAGTTTATTTCCTTATCAAAGTGTGCTTCGAGATATCTTATTCGAGTAGGACTCATTCTTTGCCTTTTTGAGTCGTAATTGCATTGAATTCAATGTTGTCCATGTGTCGCTCAACTGACCATATACCAGACCCGACCATATTTCACTCTTCTCGACCAGAGGTTTCAACCTCGGCCATCTTGATATTCCCGACTGGGTTATCTTTACATGGTCAATCTAATCATTTTAGTTGAGTTATCAACACCCGATCATTTAGGTGACCTGGACCAGGTGTTGTGAGGCCATCTTTGGTCAACTTAGGTTGGTTCAGTTTAGTTGACATTTGGCGACGTGACTTTTTTTCGTATTTTACCCATAATAGAACACATTACGTACCATTCAATGTTAAGTGGAAATATCAAACAGAGTCTTAGGGCCTATTTGATTTTTCTATTTAACACTGAATGACATTTAATGTATTCCATTAAGTTGTTTTTATTTTTTATTTTTTAAGTGATAAAATCACTTAAACAACTCCTAAAATCACTTATTTATAAAAGTGAATTTTTTTTCATTTTTCATTTGATTAAAAAACAACCGATTGATATTTTTTATAATTCCAAATCTATACTCTCAATAATCTAGTATATTTTCAATTTTGTCTTCTTTTACAATCCTAACCATATTAAATTTTTTGTGTGACTTTTTGCTACCCATGAAATGTCTCCCACACACATTTTTTTCTTTACAAAATTAATACTTAAATAATTTATAGCAAAGTTATTTCTATACCCAAAATTTAAACTTCCATATGTTATCTTTTTTACCTTTACAAAAATGAGTCACTGTTCAAGATTCAAGTCATCACGGACAACATTATTAGTTTATTAGCATAGTTTCTTAAAATTTTATAATAAAAAAGAAGATAATAAAAAATAAAAAATAAACCAAGAATATTATAGATTAAAGAACAAAAAAACAGTCAATGTTTATATATTAAAATGTAAATATGTAACAAATAATAGTTGAAAATACATAGATGTAAAAGTATTTATTTTTAGATATTTGTAACATAAAAATACAAACAACTTATCACTTATTTCAGTTTTCAATGAAAAAAAAAATCAAACATATTTTTCAGTTTTCAGTCACAATTCTATCTTCAGTACAATTCAATATCGTTCAGTCTTCAGACAAAAAATCAAATACAGTCTTAACTTCGTTTGATGTTTTGTGTACTTTTTCGGTTTCCATACCTCTTAAAAAACAAACAAAATGTTTTAATTGTACTTTTCGGATGATTTAAGTCTTTGGAAATGAAAAACAAACCGTCCCTTAGTCTTTTATGGCCGGTGGACCTCACCGAAGCTTTTATATTCTTTTTAGTTATTTAAATGACTTTTTATAATATCAATTGTTTTTATTCTTTTTGAAACAGTTTGATATAGATTTAGAATATATATATATAATTTTGTTTTTAAATTCAATTTTTATAATTTATTTGAACCATTGGCTATATAACAATGTGAGGGAATTATAATTTTTTTATTTTTATTTAAAAAAATCGGTGTATCTCACTCTTTTCTTGAATCAAACAAATCAAATATTAATAGAGAGCTGTAGTCAGATGCATTCAGAGTTTATAAATAAGACAAGAAATCTCTACACGTCCTACATTTTCATCAAAGATATATTTGGTAAACAATTTTGGTAGAAGATTTTATGCCAAAATATAAAGACAAAATAAATAATTTGTCACTAAATAATATCAACAATGATAAATATAAAAATTGTCAAGAAATGTGTGATTATAGGGCATTTTATTGTAGGGTAATTTTTTGACTAATTATATTAACAGTCACAAATTATCAAATTTTAACTAGTAGTAATAATTTTTTGTAAAAAAATCTTAAATTAAAAAAACACAGTGACAAATAATAAAATTTGTCAAAAAGTAATATCTACAGTGATGCATTCAAAATTTGTCACTGAGAAATGTAGCACTATATGTCACTTTTTTTGTAGTGGATGTGGGGGAGTTTTTGGGGTTTCCCTAAATTTTATTACATTTATATTAATGGTGGCTCTATTGCCACCCAAATCTTAACACGCCCATTTTACTTCCTATACCCATATTCAAAAGTTAAACTTATAATCATTATTTTTACTTATACCTTTTCAATTTCTAAATACCAAAACCATTCTTTAAGTTCTAATAGTAAATTTAAACATATATTTTGTTGACGTTGATTTCTGAATTGTATCAGAAAAGCCAACAAGAATTGGATTTCGGTTATCAATTCAAAGAGAAAGAAATTAGAGAGGGTAATCAAGACACAAATTTTACGTGGTAAAACTCCGATTGTCTGAGAAACATCCACGGATGGTTGAATGATCAACCAAGCCAAAATCCACTACGAAAATATGATGTTTACAAGCTCTCGATCTCTCTTTCTTCTCTTTGTCTTTTTCTATTGCTTGTTATCTATTTATATATTTATAGAGCCCTAATCTGCCTTGTACAAGTAATTGATCTTTGTATTTAATTACAATTATTTGCTTGCTTGAAGCCGATTGTCTTCTTTCTCGTTTCGGAGTCTTGTATTGAAATCGAATGGGATTTTAGTAGTGCAGTCTAATTTGGACTTGTTTCCTTATAAGAACGTAGTCTTTTAAAAGAAATAAAGTTGTTTCCTGATTGGGAACCCTTCCAGCTCAGTATTCTGTTCTCTTTGGGATTCCTTGATATGGATATTTTCGTGTATCCTTATGACTTGATCCACGTGAGCTACGCACTGGGGCTTTTATTTGATTTTCATCATGCTTGTCCCGAGTAAGAGCAATACCTGCTGGTCCCGAGTAGTGCCTCGTGATCCTGAGTAGAAGCGTCATTTAACCAGTCTCGAGTGTCGTTAGCTGATCCCGAGTAATATATGATATCGATTGACCCTGAGTGGGTTTTGTTAAATATCTGCTTACTCGGGTTCTCTTCTTCGATGATGTCTTTGTAGGATATTTTCTGAATGCTTATTCGGATGTCCACCTAACAATTTATCCTCTTTGTTTGGTGACGTGTTCATGCGATAAAATTCACATATGACAATACCCCCTTAAAATATTTTTGCTGAACAAGGTTAGTTCGAGCAAAAAGTATTTTAATTAGTTATCAATATCTTTGCAGTGTCCGGTTAAATATCTTGTCATAATGAAATGTTTTAATGACGACCCTGCAAATTCGATTTGCCTCCTTACTCGAGATCTTTAATGATAGCGACGTTTTGGAGTTCTGACGGTGAAAGCTAGTTCTTCTGACACGTGTCTCTTGCCTCTTCGTTTTTCAATATCATTTATGAGAAACGACCTACTCGCTTCCCTGTGTGCCGCCTACGTCATCAATCCTTTTCATTTTTTTTCCCGCCTTGAGATCTAGGGTTTCGTGCCTTTATTTCTTTAAATTCTTCACTTAGCAGAAGAAATTTCTTAAACCCAGATTTCTCAGCAGAAAAATTTTCTTGAACCCAGATTTCTTTACGCAGAATATCGTGACTTTTCGTTGAAGATCTTGCACCAAACTTTATTCAAGGTTAGTTTTTAATGGAGTCATCGTCTTTTTAATATCGCTCTTGATGCATTAGAACGTGGGGATTTTCAGTTAGTTTCTTTTATTAGAAGATTACTGGGGGAAATCTCTATTGATGAACCCTTTATTTTAAGAAGTTGATGTTTCGGGCCTTCTCCCTGATGTCACTTTTAGCCCTGTATCGAGTTCTTCATCTAGTTCTGATTCTGATATTTCTGACCATAGAGTACCTTTTCGAAGGATGGGAAAACATCAAAGTAGAAGTGAAGTCCGCAAGCACAACTCGGGCAATATTTTGATCAGGGAGCAGATTGTCAACGAAAATGATGTTGAAGAGGAGTTCAGGGTGTCTCGTCTTACTTTTCCTACAGAACACCCGAGTGGGTTTGACACCAAGCCGAATGTGGTCGGGTCAGATGAGATAATGAAGTATCACTCCCGATTCAATTTGCCTAATTCGGTCACTCTGATTCCAGCGGGTGATAAAGCTGCATGGAATCCTCCCCTGGGTATGATGGCGATTTACGGATCCATGCTCTGCTACGGTGTCACTCTTCCCTTTCAGCCATTCATTGCCTAGTTTTTGGCTGAAGCAGGGATTGCTCCGGCTCAGCTTGCCCCGAATAGCTACAAAAATTTGATGTGCATGTGGAATATGTACAGCCGGATGAACTTATCGTCGCCATCCCCGAATGAAATCAGGCACTTTTTTACACTAAGGCATGCGGGCAATTCGGGGACCTACTTTCTTATGTCTAATTCGTCGGATAGCTGAGTCCCTAAGGGGACAAAAGTGAGTCGGGGAGCTGATACCTCCGTTGACCCCAAAAAGAGGGGTTTTATATGGGGATTTCCTACGTCCAACAAGTTCTAGAAAAACATTTGGTTTTTCACCGGAGAGAGTCACGGGCTTGAAGTTACTGTTTTAGCTGAGGGTGATCGGATGGTGTTGAAGGTCCCCCGTTTCTTCTGTTCCCTCGATAATTGGAACAAGAAGAAAATTGAGTACATCGTGCGAAGGTAACCAAACTTGCTCGGGCGGCAGTTCGTACTTTGGAGAAAAGAAGCAAGACTTATCTTTTTGTTGAGTCGAAGATGATTGAGTTCAGCTTCTTCGAAAAGATTTCGGGTGAACGTAGGCCATGTAAGTGATTTTTGTAATCTTTTCCTTTCATTGTTATATTTTTCTTGTTTTACATTCTGACGCGGTTCCTTTTTTTTTTCTTTTTTTTTTAAAGTGTTTGATACAGACGTCGTCTGCGATCTACAGGCTCGCCAAGTGAAGTCAATTATTCAGGCGAGTCAAAAAGAGGCTTCTCGTCAAGGCAATGAAGGCATCGCCCTACCTAAGTCCGATAAGGAGACTGATACGGTTGAAGAACAATTTCCCGAAGATGTCCCTGAGAATGTTTTTCAACCAACAGCTGGGGAAACTAGTGGTCCAAGTGGCCCGACCGATACTCAGCTGCCTGGCAACGGCAAGGGCAAAGTGAAGGTCTCGGTGAGGAGCCTGCCAAGCGGACTGTCACTGGTGATGGAGGTAATACTTCTGTAGGACAGGTACTTCTAGGTTCTAAATTTTTTGAATCCTTCCAGGATGATACTTAGGAGGATCCCGCAGCTGATCTGAGCTTCCACCGTTCTCGGGATGAGAAGCGAAAAGCAATCAGCTCTCTGACTCGTCCACTCAAGGTCTCTCGGGTGGTCTCATTTATTGACTCCAACGATGAAGATGTTGCTGATGGGATTCCCCCGAGCGTTGATGCTGGAATGTCAGCAGATGTGGCGGCTTCAGAACCGAACAAGGGTTCCTATACCCCCGAGGTTAGAAATCTAGGGGATGAATCCTCGAGGGATCCTTCATATCCTTCTCCTCAAGATATGCTGCGGGAGATGTCATCTGGTTGGGCTTTTATCGGAGACGACCGTTGGAACTGTTTCCGAGATAACTCTCTGACTGACCGTCTTCAACATTTCTTCAACGGTGCATCTTATGTACGTTACCCTTTATTGTTTTGCTTGTTTGCCCAATTTTCAGATTTTTAATTAAACCTTTTTGGTAGATGGTGGCCGAATTTGTTGGGCTAGTTTAGAAGCAGCAATATCAAGTTGATCGAATAAGGCATCTGGAAGCTCAGATAAAGGAAAGTGAGGATCGGTGTGCTCGAGTCGAGACGGCTTATTAGCAGGAGGTTGGTTCTGCATAAAATTTTGCCGACCACTATCTGGCAAAGCAGATGCAGGCTGAAGAGAAAGTTTATTCGGCAGAAAAGAAATAACCATCACTTCAGGACTTATTGTCTTCTGCCCAATAATCAATGCTCAAGGTCGAGCAAGAAGAGAAGCAGTCTAAATTGGCGTATGAGCAGAAAATTGAAGATCTGGAGCGCCAAGCATTGCCAATCGAATCCTTATCCTAAGAGGCCGGGCTGGAGCTTGAAGTAGAAGGGGTGGATCGTTTCAAAAGATCCCCCACCTATGATGCTCTTCTCCTTCGGGAGTTTCAACGGGGGCTGGTTTCACCTGGCGAATTCTTTAAAGTCAAGAATCGGGCAACTGAGAAGGCCCAAACCAATTGGGAGCTATTAATCAAATATCATGTGGATCGGTCCTTGGAGTCTCTTCAAACTCAGATGAAGGAATGGAGAGCTTACTGTCGTAGGTGAGGCAAAGAGCCCCATCTTATGCATTTAGAGATTCCATCTGAACACTCTCTCTCGACCTTCTATGCTAGTCAAGAGTCGGTTGTGAAGGGTGTGGAGCCTGATGTCGGGCCGATTCCAGGAGAGGATTACAGCCAATGGATGGATGACTCAGTCGACACAATTGCTTGGCCTTCTAACGAAAGTCTGCTCCACGAATACGAAATGGTGCCGGATCCGAGTATCAGCAAGGGTTCCAAATCCTCACAATCCTGATTTTTGTAGATTTAAAAATTCTTTGTAAAGAATACTGTAATAATTCTTTTGAAAGGTTATTCCGAGTAGCTTTTCTGAATCTGGTGTTTTGATTCTATTGCTCACGAAATTTCAACTTGCCTATGGTTGCTGAGTATCTTATTAAACTGGTAAACTCTGATGTTCGAGTAACTTCACCGAGTATCTTATTAAACCAGTTGTCACCTGAATAATGCCAAGTATCTTATTAATCTGGCTCTTGTAATCTTCATACCAAGTATCTTATTAAACTGGCTAACTCTGATGTTTCGGGTAACTTCACCGAGTATCTTATTAAACCGGTTGTCACCCGAATAATGCCAAGTATCTTATTAAACTGGCTCTTGTAATCTTCATGTCAAGTATCTTATTAAACTGGTTCTTTGTATTATTAACCATGTCATCTTAAAATAGACAAGTTTATACTTGTATTTCATACATGGTTGCTACCCGAACATTACATCATGGCTCACCATAATCATATGTTCGAGTCCTTACACATTACCAAGGACGTCTCCCCAGTTTTTATGTGCAAGGGTTTACCGAATCGTTAAGCTTTTTGATTTGCTTAACGCAGCTACGCATTTCACCAGAATTTTTTCCGATAGCGTCCCGAGCTGGTGCATCAGGTTTGCCTTTTTACGAAGGTCATTTTGACCTTGCTTGGCTAGCATGCTCCTTCGAGCTTCTCTGTCCATTCGGGATTTAATGGCCCCAAGTATTCTATTTGCATGTTCTTATTATCATGCTTGTCTTCCATATGTTCTTATTATCATATTATTGTCTTTTGGAAATCCCGAGTTCGATGCTTTTCTTTCGGAAATCCCAAGTTTGATTTTTTATTCATAACTACAAAATCAATAAAGTTATAAATTCCAGCTAATATTTATCCTAACTAAAATTGTCCTTATTAGGTCGTACAATCCAATATGCCCCATGACCAGCTATTCCTTCAACTTTGTACGGGCCTTCCCATTTGTCAGTCAGGGAACCTGTAGCTTTATTTTTTGTGTTCAATGCCACATTTCTGAGTACAAGATCTCCTAGTTAGAATTTTCTGACCCGAACGTGAGAGTTGTAGTGGCGATCTACTCTTTGCTGATATGCTATATTTCATATTCGGGATTTCTCCCTTTTCTTTTCTAGCTCATCTAGACTTTGTAATAGCATATCAACGTTCTGCTCTTCATCGTATAGCCTGACTCGGGGTGACGTATTCGACGTTTCTATAGGAATAACAACTTCTGTTCCAAACGCTAAAGTGAATGGAGTTTCTCCTGTTGAAGTTCTCGTTGTTGTCCGATACGCCCATAACACTTCGGGAAGCTTTTCAACCCAGCTTCCTTTATTGGCATCTAGCTTTGCTTTGATTGTGTGCTTGATGATTTTGTTCACTGTTTCCACCTGCCCATTTGTCTGAGGGTGGGCAGGTGTGGCATAGTAATTAGCAATCTGGTACTTTTTGCACAGCTGTCTGAATTTCAAGTTATCGAACTGGGTGTCGTTGTCATTGATTATAGTGTTTGGGACTCCAAACCTATAGAGTATATTATTTTTTATGAAATTTGTGGTGTTTTCTTATGTGATGTGCACTAATGCTTCAACTTTCACCCACTTCGTGAAATAGTCAACGGCTACTATTGCATGTTTCGATCCACCCCCTATCCCGACTGGCATTGGGCCGATTAGATCCAAGCCCCACATGGAAAATGGCCATGGGGACGTGAGGTTTCTGAGCTGCTCAGGGGGTTATCGGATGTCATTAGAAATCCTTTGGCAAGTATTGCAACTTTCTGAACACTGCTGTGCATCTGAAAATAGAGTAGGCGAATAATAGCCTTGCCTAAGTACCTTGTGTGCCAAACTTTTACCCCCAGTGTGGTTTCCACAAACTCCTCCATGGATTTCCTGTAATATATGATATGCATCTTCCTCTGATACACATCTTTGGAGTGTTCGGGAATACCCCCTTCTGTATAGTTCTGTTCCAACCAACGTGTACATGGCTGATATATACTTGATGCGTTTTGCTTGTAAGGGATCTTCCGGGAGCATGCCTTCTTCTAGGAACCTTTTTAGCTGAGTCATCCAACCATCTGGCGGTGTTCGGATTTCTAAAATTTTAAAGTTTCTTGGTTCAGCTGTGCTTGGTTTAAGGAGATGTGCAACCAGAATAGTCTTTGGCCTGATTGTGGTTGTTGCTGACGCTAGCTTGGACAATGCGTCTACATTTTCATTCTCCTCCTTAGGGATCTGGGTAATCTTATATTTCTTAAATTTCTAGAGGGTGGGCATGTGTGGCATAGTAATTGGCAATTTGGTACTCTTTACACAGCTGTCTGAATTTCAAGTTATCGACCTGGGTGCCGTTGTCAGTGATTATAGTGTTTGGGACTCCAAACCTATAGAGTATATTCTTTTTCATGAAATTTATGGTGTTTGCTTCTGTGATGTGCACTAATGCTTCAGCTTCTACCCACTTCTTGAAATAGTCAACGGCTACTATTGCACGTTTTGCTCCACCCCTGTCCCGACTGGCATTGGGCTGATTAGATCCAAGCCCCACATGGCAAATGGCCATGGGGACGTGAGGTTTCTGAGCTGCTTAGGGGGCTGTCAGATGTCATTAGCAATCCTTTGGCAAGTATTGTAACTTTCTGAACACTGTTGTGCATCTGAGAATAGAGTAGGCCAATAATAGCCTTGCCTGAGTACCTTATGTGCCAAAATTTTACCCCCAGTGTGGTTTCTGCAAACTCCTCCATGGATTTCCTGTAATATCTGATATGCATCTACCTCTGATACACATCTTTAGAGTGTTCGGGAATACCCCCTTCTGTATAGTTCTCCTCCAACCAACGTGTACCTGGCTGATCTATACATGATGCGTTTTGCTTGTAAGGGATCTTCCGGGAGCACGCCTTCTTCTAGGAACCTTTTTAGCTGAGTCATCCAACCGTTTTCTAAAATTTCCAAGTTTCTTGGTTCAACTGTGCTTGGTTTAAGGAGATGTGCAACCGGAATAGTCTTTAGTCTGATTGTGGTTGTTGCTGACGCTAGCTTGGACAATGTGTCTGCCTTTTCATTCTCCATCCTGGGGATCTAGGTAATCTTATATTCCTTAAATTTCTAGATGAGCTGTTTATCAATGTCACGGTAGATTATCATGCCTTCATCCTTGGCTTGGTACTCGTCCAGAACTTGGTTGACAACTACATGTGAATCACTGAATATCTCAACCTCATCTGCCCCGAGAGCTATGCAGACTCTGAGTCCAGCTAGTAGCGCCTCGTACTCGGCTTGATTATTAGTTGCTTTGAAGTCTAGCCTCATGGCACATTCGACATCGTCTCCTTCTGGAATGCATACTACAATCCCTGCCCCGTTGCCATGAGTGTTTAAAGAGCCATCAACATACAATTTCCATATGAAGATTTTACCCAACATCTTTTTTGCTTCTAGGTTCGGTTCTGTGAATTCTGGTATGAAATCTGCCACTGCTTGCCCTTTGAGAGATGTCCTGGGGATGTAGTGGATATCGAATTCACTTAGCTCGATTGCCCATTTGGTTAATCTCCCTGAAATCTCAGGCTTCTGTAAAATTTGCTTTAATGGGCAATCGGTGAGAACCTGGATTGTATGAGCCTGAAAGTATGACCTTAGCTTTCTTGCTGCTGAAACTAGTGCTAGGGCCATCTTTTCTGCTTGTGAATATCTGGTCTCAGCTAGTAGAAGTGCCTTGCTGGTGTAGTACACTGGCTTTTGTACTCCCTTTTCTGTTCTGACTAGAACTGAGCTTGCTGTCAGTTCTGTAATTGACAAGTACAGTTGGAGTGTCTCCCCCATTTAAGGTTTTCAAAGGATGGGAGTCTGTCCTAAGTATTCTTTAATTTTAAAAAATGCATGCTCGCACTCTTCATTCCATTCAAGTCATTTCCCTTTTCTAATTACTTTGAAAAAGAGTGCACATCTGTCCGTGGCTTTTGAAATGAATCTTCCTAAGGAAGCTAGACATCCTGTTAGGCGTTATACTTCTTTGAGTGCCCTTGGTGAAGTCATTTTCTGTAGGGCCTGGATCTTCTCGAGGTTGACTTCGATTCCTCTTTGATGGACTTGAAAACCCAAGAATCTTCTTGAAGGAACCCCGAATAAACACTTGTTCGGATTTAGTTTCATTTGGTATCTCCTCAAGACATCTAATGTTTCCTGCAGATCTGAAGTATGCTTGTCTACTATGATGCTCTTGGTCAGCAAATTTATCAATGTATACTTCCATGTTCCTTCCTATTTACCGCGAAGAGATTTTTTTGACCAACCTTTGATAAGTTGCTCCTGCATTTTTCAATCCGAAGGGCATCACAGTATAGCAGTACAAACCCTAATTAGTTATGAATGCTGTTTTTTCTTCATCAGCCCTGTTCATCGTGATCTGATTATACCCCGAGTAAGCATCCATGAAACTGAGTAACTCATGGCCTGATGTAGCGTCCACCAATTGAACTATCCTCGGAAGTGGAAAACTATCTTTCGGGCATACCTTGTTCAGATCTGTGAAGTCTACGCAGATCCTCCACTGTTCATTCTACTTTTGGATGAGGACTACATTAGCTACCCATTGAGGGTAATTGACCTCTCTAATTGATCCTACAGCGAGTAGCTTCTCTACTTCCTGTTTGATCGCCTGACTTTTTTCAAGATTGAATGATCTTCTCTTTTGTATCACCGGTTTTGCATTCGGGTCTACTGTGAGATGGTGAGATATTATTCGGGCATCTATCCCGACCATGTCTTCATGACTCCAAGCGAACACATCCCTGTATTCTTTAAGTAGATCAATGAGGCTTTGTTTGACTCTTCCTTACAGGTTGGCCCCGATCTTGACATTTTTGTCTGGTTCATCTTCTTTCAGGGAGATTTCTTCAATCGGTTTAGTTTTGGATTTATTCGGCTCTTCTCTTGGATCGAATTCGAATGATAGTGGCTTTTCGTTCTAACTCGGCTGTGTTATTGTGCAAACCTGTTCATTCTTGTGCTTGTATACTGACAGGTTAGCTCTTCGGGCCATCTTTTGGGATCCCTTGACTATCCCGACCCCCTGTTCGGTCTGGAATTTCATCATTAAGGCATAAGTGGTTGTTACGGCCTTAGTTTTATTCGAGAATGGTCATCCCAATAGTGCATTATATGGCCAATTCTCCAAGTCTACCACCACGAAGTCAAGCAATACAGTTCTCTGGCAATGTGCTACTCCAATCTTTATAGGTAGCTTTACCGTCCCGAGTGACCTGACCTCAACTCCCTAGAATCCTCTAAGTGGGGTATGGAAGGGTTGTAGGTCTTTTCGGTCTAACCTGAGTTGATCGTAGACAGCTACATTGAGAATGTCTGTTGAGCTTCCATTATCTATCAGGATTCTCCTGACTTCTCGGTGACCTATCCGAGCACTTATGACCAATGCGTCATTTGGTCGAACATCGACAACATGTGAGTCTGTTTCTGTGAACGTTATTGGGTCTCATCCTTCCTTTACCCTCTTCGGGTCTGGCTCGATCTAGTTTACATCAAAGTTATTTCTTGCTTCTACTTCTTCTCTGATTTCCTGAGTTTGCTCTCGGTTACTTCTTCTAGTGGATGGTCCTCTAAAGATCGTATGTATTACTTGATTGGCCTCCGGGCTGACCCTTTGACTTCGACCAGAGCTGTGATCGGCTCTAATCTCTTTATTTGCTTCTGATTTTTCATCCTTTTTCAAGATCACACCCTGCAGATGCCCTTCCCGAATGAGGGTTTCTATGTAATCTCTGAGCTGGTAACACTTGGAAGTCTCATGGCCGGTTTCCTTATGGAACCTACAGTATTTGGTTGTGTCTCGCTGAGCAAATTAAGATTGACGATGTGGCTCTTGTATCATATTATTTTTTTCCAGAATGGCAAGAATTTCCTCCTGTTTTTTCCGAAGAGGGGTGTAGTTGGCTCAGTATTTTTCAGTGGTCTGTTCGGCGTTACGTCCATTACCCCAGTCCTTGCTATTTTCTTTGTCGTTTCCTTTCTGTTTTCCCTTCTGGTTCTGTACCTTAGACTCGGCGTCTTTCTGTACAGGTTTTCCCCCATGCATGTAGCATTCTTCCATGGCTAACCCTTCTTCCTCGACCAGTGCATATCCTCCCTCCATATCCATCATGTCTGCATATCTAGTCATTCGGGCTCTTCTTAAATCAAAAGATAGCCGTCCATTTTGTAGGTTATTGATGAATGCAGCGATTATTGCTTCGTCATTTGCACTGCCAATTTTTGATACTGCTTGGCCAAATCTCCCCAGTTCTTTCTTCAGCGACTCATCTTTCCCTTGCTTTATTTGAGAAAGGTAAGCCACTGACTTTTTTCTATGAACATTGCTTAAGAATTGCCTCGAGAACCTCCTGCTCAGTTCACCAAAACTTCCAATGCTTGCTGGGGGCTATCTCCCGAACAATCTTGAACCCATGTCTCCCAAAGTTTTTAGAAAATTGAGACATAGTAAGGGATCACTGTGGGCATACTGAGCCATGACACTTTTATGGCGTCTCACATGCTCCTTTGGATCTATGTCCTTTTTAAAATGCTCTACGTGTGGCATTCTAAACCTTTCCAGGAATGGGGTCCGTAAGATTTCCCTGGTGAATGGACTGTCAGAATCGTCATCAGATAAATTGTTATACATATAACATCTGACCAATACATCCATCTGTCGTCTATTGTTCTTAACTTCTCGAGTTAGGCTTTGGATTAAGACGTCTCTGCCTCCCACTGGACTTCCCCGATGATCGAGCCGCTGGGTGATTGTCATCCCTCTGTCTGGTTCTTCACTTTGTTACCGGGTTTCACTTAAGATTCCATGATGACGCTTGCGATGGTGCCGATCGCTATCTTTTGATGATGACCGATCCATGTGTCGGTCATGTTTGCGGTGTCTAGTACGGACTGTTTGATCATGGTTCTGCTTCTGGCGTGATCGTTCCTCTTCAGGTGTTTCACGTCCATCCTATTTGATTGGAGTAAGGTTCCTTCCAACTCCTGGTGTATTTATTTCTGGCCCTACTACCACCAAACGAAGCCTTACAGGTGGGAGGTTAGGAGTTTATGCTTCTGTGGCTAGTAGATCAACTCCTTCCTTTGTTGCATCTGCCACCAATTGCTGCAACGCTTCTTGGAAACGTTGAGTCAGATCTCCACTAATTAGAGGAACTTGTTGGATCCCTGCCAGGAATGTAGGTTGGTTTTCTGTTGTTGCAGTGAGGTACTGCCAACATGGAAGTTATCCAGAGATTTTTGGACATCTCCAGAATTGGTTCTGCTAACTGCCATTGCTTTTGATCAAGTCAGAGGTTCAGCAGCCCCTCCTTCTAGCTCCAATTGTTGACGTTGATTTTTGGATTGTATCAGAAAAGCCATTAAGGATTGGATTTCGGCTATCAATTCAAAGAGAAAGAAATTAGAGAGGGTAATCAAGACACAAATTTTACATGGTAAAACTCCGATTGTCGGAGAAACATCCACGGGTGGTTGAATGATCAACCAAGCTAAAATCCACTATAAAAATATGATGTTTACAAGCTCTCGATCTCTCTTTCTTCTCTCTGTCTTTTTCTTTTGCTTGTTGTCTATATCTTTTTTGGCGAGATTATGGGTCTATTTATATGTTTATAGAGCCCTAATATGCCTTGTACAAATAATTGATCTTTGTATTTAATTACAATTACTTGCTTGCTTGAAGCTGATTGTCTTCTTTCTAGTTTCAGAGTCTTGTATTGAAATCGAATGGGATTCAAATAGTACAGTCTGATTTGGACTTGTTTCCTTATAAGAATGTAGTCTTTTTAAAGAAATAAAGTTGTTGCCTGATTGGGAACCCTTCCAGCTCAGTATTCTGTTCTCTTTGGGATTCCTTGATATGGATATCTTCGTGTATCCTTATGACTTGATCCACGTGAGCTACGCACTGGGGCTTTTATTTGATTTTCATCATGCTTGTCCCGAGTAAGAGCAATACTGGTTGGTCCCGAGTAGCGCCTCGTGATCCAGAGTAGAAGCGTCATTAAACCAGTCCCGAGTGTCGTTAGCTGATCCCGAGTAATATATGATATCGATTGACCCTGAGTGGATTTTGTTAAATATCTGCTTACTCTGGTTCTCTTCTTCGATGATGTCTTTGTATGATATTTTCTGAATGCTTATTCGGATGTCCACCTAGCAATTTATCATGTTTGTTTGGTGACGTGTTTATGCGATAAAATTCACATATGACATATTTTTCTTCAATACACCCAATTTTCTCATTGCACCCATTTTTCTAATATTACACACAGGGGTGAGCACAAAAGTGTAACCCGATCCGAACCGACCCGACCCGAAATTGGGTGTTTGGTTCTGTTTTGATGGTAAGTTTGGTTCAATTCGGTTCAATTCGGTTCGAACCGATTGAACCGAACTGAATTTGGGTCGGTTTAGGTTTTCATAGAGTCAAAACCGAACCGTCAAAATCGAACCGACCCGACGAACTGAGGTATAAATAAAAAAAACCTAGATTTTTCTTATTCTGCTTGCTGAACCAGATCTCTCTCTCTTTCTCTCTCTCTCTCTGTGGCCTAGCCTTATCTCCAGCTCCTCCCTCTCTCTATGTCGTTTCTTGATCCACAGCAACCAAACCCTCTATTTTTATATATATCGAATCCCTCTCTCTCTCTCTCACACACACACACACATGTCCATCATCTCGAATCCCTCTCTCACTCTCTCTAACGAATTCTTTTCTCTCTGGAATCCCTCTTTCTCTCTTTCTCTCTTTCTCTCTTTCTCTCTTGCACCTGTTCATCATCTTTGACCGATGGATTTTTGATTTGAGTGGACAGGTGTTAGACTGGGGTCATTTTGGTTTCTACTTGTGGTGGATCGT
The DNA here is from genome assembly GCA_032871835.1 of Dipteronia dyeriana. Lineage (NCBI taxonomy): Eukaryota > Viridiplantae > Streptophyta > Magnoliopsida > Sapindales > Sapindaceae > Dipteronia > Dipteronia dyeriana. The sequence goes on from CM065297.1 coordinate 19,458,585, forward strand.
TTTGGTTTCTGGTGGTGGTGGTGGTTCTGTTCAAGGTATGGTAGTGTAGTGTTTTGGTTCAGGTTTTCGGGAGGTGGTGTGGTTTTCTACATTTTGAGTTTGGTGTTGTTGATGATGGTGGTTTGGTATTGTTGATGCTTTGGATTCTGGGTTTGGTTTGGTGTTGGCGATGATCTGTATTTGTTGTTGGTGTTGGTGCTGGTGAATTGATAATGATGGTGGTGGTGTACCGGTGGTGTTGTTGTGATGAGGATGAATTGATGATGGTGGTGGTGGTGGTGGTGGTGGTGGTGGACCGGGGTGTTAATGTAATGATAATGAATTGATGATGGTGGTGGACTGGTGGTGGTGTACCGGTGGTGGTAGTGTTGATATGTTTGTGGCTGGAATTCATTAATTGTAATTTGTTTTATTTTTAAAATTTATTAATTTATGTTTTTTATTTTTCTCTTTTTATCATTGCTTATTAATTTCATTAAGTGGACAGAAATGATGCTTAATAGGCCCAATTACAATTATAGTTGTGAAAAGGTTAAAAAGAAATGAAGAATTATGAAATAAACTGGAGGCTAAATAGACTCAAAACCGAATTGAACCGACCCGAACCGAACCGAGATAAGGGTGTTCGGGTCAATTCGGTTTTTGGTCTAATATGGGTCAAACCGATTCATATTTTCAAAAACCGAATTGAGTTTGGATCGGTTCGGTTTTGGTCAAAACCGAACCGAATAGATCCATGCCTACCCCTTTTTAGTTAAGAGAAACATGGTGGGCTCAAATTAATAAATTAAATATTGACATCAATAATCTTTTCATACAAGCTTTCATATGTTACCAAAATGCAGGTGTCACAAACTGATCTCAAAATCAAATTACGGTTAATATATCCCTTCGTCCATGCTTTCATATGTTGCCAAAATATGGATGTCACTGCTTGATGTCAAAACAAATTACAGATTTCAAATTACGGTTAACATGTGAAAATTGTATTTCCTTATTGATATTGGTTTTGATTAAGTATATATGATTAAGGTTTACGATTGACTGAGTATTCAATATAAACTGTAGGAAGTAAATTTTATCTTATATTTTTAAGCAATTAAATGTAAGAGTATTTTATAAATAAAAAAGTTTCATTAAAATATGGATATAGCAAGATATTTTTTGTGTGACAAACTGGCAATAGAGCCACCCTTGTATATATTATTAAGGAAAAGTTTGGACTTTGGATTTGGAGAAATACATGTTCAACATTTTACTCCTGTAATACATGTTTATCTGATGATTGTTTATGGGAATGATTGTCCTTTATGTGCCGAGAGGTTGATTTTGGATGATTGTTTTGAATAGTTGTTTTTTTTTTAAAGAAAGAATCAATTCATTGAACTGTATCAATACTACAAGAGTTTACATCGCTAATAGCCAATACAGATAGCCAATCTAGAAAAATATTGCTCCAAACCGACGAGCACCTATTAACAACACTATACCTTGCAATAGCATAAGCAACCTTATTACAAGACCTAGGAATATGAACAAAAGAAATATCTATACATTTTGATTTCAGAGCAAGAATATCAGTAATGACATTATTTACATCACTGAGAGAAGTCCAGGTCCTGTTACACAAGCCGACTATCCCCAAAGCGTATGATTCTACACACAAAGGAAACAATCCCAAATCTTTCGTAAAAAGCATACCCTCTAAGATAGCCTTTGCCTCAACCACTTTAACCGAAACCCTCCAAACCCAAGAAAATGCAGCAGCCAGTACCAACGCACCCTTATCCTCCATAATCACAATACCTACCCCAAAACTATCCTTTTCTAAATCTATAACAGCATCTGTATTTAACTTAAAACAACCATAGGAAGGCAATGACCATACCTTTGTCATAACCTTATCAACCTTATAAGAAGATTCAACCTTACCAGAATTTTCAAACATAGTCAGCATTTCCCCTACCCTAACCCAACAATTCTCATGCTCAATGAGAGTACCCCATGTAGCAAGCGGTTTCTTCAAAACCAAAATAGTCATGCAGTAACCAGAAAGTGTGCCATATCCTTCTCACTTCCCATCGAGCTAATCCAGAGAACCCTGTCCAAAAAACAATCAACACAAAGTTTGTTAATGTCAGGAAAAAGAGCTCATGACCTTCTATGAGAAACCACCCTTTTACATCTCCACAAAGCATGCTCAACAAATTTCGGCTCAACTCCAAAGGGGCACAAAGTAGACTCCATCAAGCCTCTATTGCATAACAATAACTTGGTGGGAAGGATTTCCTTACAGGCTATCCACCCCAAATTTTTGATTTTCCTTGGCAACTTTAAATTCCACAGTTTCTTCCACCAAGAGAGAGGATCATAAGAACAAGAGGCCTGACCACTCAACTGGTTAGTCAAAGCCACCTTATAAGCACTTTTAACTGAAAACATACCTTTTTTGTCAAAATGCCAAAGAAAAGAATCACTCCTAGCATGAACACTTAAAGGAATACTCAAAATTAAACCAGCCTCATCCTTAAAGAAAGACCTAACCAAATTATGATTCCACCACCCTTATTTCTCCATTAACTCATAAACCATAGCATTTCCAGGTAAACATCTTGGAGAAAAAACCTTGAAACTGCCAGGTCTAAGAATCCAACTATCTTTATACACATCAATATTTCTGCCATCACCAATAATGCACCTAATACCCTTCAGCAGAACCTCCCTTCCCCAGAAAATACTCTTCCAAACACAAGAAGACCGGCTACCAATAGAGTAGCTAAAAAAAGAATCATTAGGAAAATACCTAGCTTTTAATACTCTAGCAACGAGAGAACCCGGATTATTGACCAACCTCCACCCTTGCTTAGCTAACGTAGCTAGGTTAAAGGCACTAATATCCCTAAACCTCATTCCCCCCAATCCTTCCGGGTAACACATCTTCCTCCACGAAAGCTAATGAGCTTTCTTATTTTGATCTGCCACCCCCATCAAAAATTAGCAAACAACTTATTCAACTCACACATCAAAAAAGCCGAAAGTCTAAAATAACCCATGGCATAAGTGGGCATAGCCTGTGCAATGGCTTTAATCAAAACTTCTCTACCACCAACCGAGAAGGGCTTGTTCTCCTAGCCTTGTAACTTCTGCCATACCCTATCTTTAATATCCTCAAACACTTGTCTTTTATTTCTTCCTATTGATGATGGAAGGCTAAGGTACTTATCATGGCAAGACACTACCCCAATATTAAACAATGATTTAATTCATTAACACACCTAATAGAGATATTATGACTGAAAGACAAAGTTGATTTCTCAAAATTAATAGATTGACTAGAGGCTGCCTCATAACATTTCAAGAATTCTATCAAACACTTACACTCCTCTACTACAGCCCTTGCAAAAATAAGGATGTCATTAGCGAAAAGCAAGTGTGAAATTGAAGGAGCACCACGAGCCGCCTTGATGCCATGAACATTTCCACTAGCCTCAACATTGGAGATGAGAGAAGTAAGGCATTCTGCACAAATTAAAAAGAGATAAGGAGATAAAGGGCACATCTTCATTAAACCTCTTGAAGGAACTACTTTGCCTCTAGACTCACCATTTATTAGAAAAGAATAAGAGGCTGAACCCAAACACTTCATAACCACACTGATCCACCCCTCCTCAAATCCTAACCTTCCCATAATAGCCTTCAAGAAACTCCACTCCGCTCCACTCTATCATATGCCTTACTCATATCTAATTTGAGAGCAATATAGCCTTTCTTCCCATCTCTTTTATTCCTCAAATAATGAAGACACTCAAAACCAATCACCACATTATCTGTAATAATCCTCCCTGGCACAAACGCACTTTGGTGTTGAGAAATTACTTTATCTAAAACTACTTTAAGCCTATTACCCAACATTTTAGCTAATACTTTGAATACAACGTTATACAAACTAATAAACCTAAATTCAGTAACCTTCACCGGTAGCCTTACCTTAGGAATAAGAACAACGACCGTCTCCCCCAACGTATTCATAGAAGCGTTATTGTTTAAAACATCCAACACAGCCTTAGTTACACTCTCACCAACAACATCCCAAAATTTAAGGAAAAACATCCAACATCCAACATAGCCCTGGAGCCTTGAGCGGATCCATTTGCTTCAACGTACACACCACGTCATCAGTCAAAAACTTCCTTATAAGGACTTTATTCATATCAACAGTCACCTTCACATCAACAACCGAAATGACTTTCAAAATGCTCTCAACTGATTGCTCCGATGAATAAAATAACTTCTTATAAAAACTAGTGATAACTTGTTCCACCTCCTCAATCTTATCCTTCCATTGGCCGTCATCCCCCAATAAACCCACCAATATGTTCCTTGTCCTCCTTTGAGTAGCTTTTGAGTGAAAAAAATTGATATTCTTATCACCAGCCTTAAGCTATAGAGCTCTAGACCTTTGCTGCCAACGCAACTCATCCCTCTTCAGTATATTGTCAATTCTCTGCTCAACCTTTTTAATAGTTGAGCAGAGTAAATTTGTTTTGAATAGTTGTTGGTTTCTTTTATAATTCCATACCAAAAAAATAAAATAAAAAAGATACTAACATTAAATGAGGTGATGAGGTTTCTCCTCGGTCCAATAGTAACTCTTTGTATCTAAGCTGTAGAATTCATGAATTCGAGTTAATTCATTTAAGAATAATTATTTCACTAATACCCGTGCCCACCCACTCAAACCGTAACAATTGATACTAAATGATTTCCTTAATTAAATGGAATTTGTAAGTGTAAACAATTTGAAATTTAGGCGAAAATTATATAACTTGAAATTATAACTTAAATGATGTAAGTGGGTGTGAAGAGTTAACACTAGATCACCTAATACGAATTGATGTACAACAAGAAATATATATATGTATATATGATTATAAATAATTTATATCACAATATAACACAAAATCTAATCTTTTGTTTATGCGTGTGGAATAACACGGAACCGATACTTTTGTTTGTGAATAGTAATACGTGAATAATTTTTGTCACGTTATGTTCTAAAACTTTTCCTTTAAAAGAAAAAAAAACAAAATATTAATAAAAAAGGAAATGGGATGAATTGGTGGGGTAGAAAACAGCGAAAATGTGTGCAGATTTTCTATTATTAACTTGATCGAAAAGCAAGCAGACTTCGTAGCTTCCGTTTATAACACGTGTTCGAATCCAACAGACCACTTGATCTTTATTCTTTTGTTCCGAATCCAACTGTAAAGCACAACACAAAAATGTATTAAAATAAAAATTGAAAAAATCCATCGACTGGACTCCTCAGAAAACAATTGGACCCACTCAACCCTTTTCAGGGTCTCTGAATTTTCCTCCCAAACAAACTTTCCCGGAAAATAAAATCCCCCAACTCACTCTCACTTTCACTTCTCCCTAACCAAATAGGCAAATACCCTTTCTATTACATTCGCTCTTCACTCTCTTCACATCACCATGACTTGAATAAACAGGTAACAACCACACCTCAGAAGAAGCAGAAACAACAACATACAAAATTCGATCAAAGAATTAACCGATAATGGGCGCGTCGCTATCGAACCTCACCGATAACGGTGCGACCATGGGTCCGGGGTTGGGCGACATACCGGAGAGCTGCGTAGCGTGCGTGTTCCTCTACTTGACTCCGCCGGAGATTTGCAATCTCGCTAGGCTGAACAGGGCCTTTCGCGGCGCGGCATCGTCTGACCCTGTATGGGAAAACAAGCTGCCTTCTAATTATCAAGATCTGCTCGATTTGATGCCTCCTGAACGATACCAGAACTCCTCCAAAAAAGACATTTTTGCTCTCCTTTCGAGGCCTGTACCTTTCGATGATGGCAATAAGGTATGTGTGATTAATGGATTGGGTTATTTTTTTGTGGTTTAGTTCGTTCTAGGGTTTTTATTTATTTATATATTTATTTTTCTTTTTGGTAGAAGTGTAAATTAGGGTTTTTGCTTAAAGAATTTGAGAATTGGATTTTGTTTTCAGGAAGTGTGGCTAGACAGAGTGACAGGAAGGGTTTGTATGTCAATATCGGCTAAGGCCATGGCGATAACGGGAATCGAAGATCGGAGATATTGGAATTGGATTCCTACTGAAGAATCTAGGTTAGATATGAACCAATTTGAACATCAAATTACAATCTTTAATTCATTGAATGTGCATGAGCTTTATTTTATTTTTTCGAGTGAACTATATGCAGTATCTTGTTATAAATTCTGAAGTGATTTTAATATTCACACTACCAGTAAATCAAAATTATGGTGTCAACTCTATATTATAAAGTCCCTGTAGTTTATGGTCATAGATGTATGGTGTTTCTCAACTGTGACTTTGGTGGCTTTAATTTTTGTCTTATAAGTTTTAGATAGGATGCAATGATGTGACCATTGAGTCTACATGATTTATGTTTTTGGTGCTGTTTGAAGTTAGGGATCTATTTTTATTCTTTTTGATGCATCTGTAAATGCATTTTCGGAGGAAGATGGCCCTTATACCTAGTTTGTTGTCTTCTGTTATATTGCTTTTTAAGTTATTTTCAACTTCTTCTTTCTTGATTGGTTTGATGTATTATAGTTTTCATTTCTGAAGTCACATGCTTGGTTTCCTTTAGCAAGTTACCAGCTGTTTCCTCTTTTATACCCTTCGGATGTGTATTTGCATGCTGTAGAATTTTGAATTCGACAGACCAGCTAGAATGTTTTAGAATGTTGAAGCATGATCTTATAACAACTTTCTATATCTTGTCCTGGAAATCTGTCAAGTTCTTGTGTAATTTTATCTAATCTTTTATTGAGTGTTTTTTATGCATTCTCTAGTAGAAAGTGAAATATTATTATTAAATCCAGAATGTGACCCATTAAGAAATTCAGAATATCCAGACACCAAACACAAAAATAAATTTGTTTCTGAAAGTAGTCTCTGGTTGAAACAATTGACCAATTGAGTCGGTGTATAATACGTTCTCTAAAGGTTCCATTCTTTAAAAGCGTATTTTGTTTGGTTAACACTTTGATAATCAATATTAAGTTTTTTTGTTGTGATTATCATTGTCTTGCTTTCCTTTTTTTTTTCTTCCTTGTGTTTTGATGTGTCACTAAGAGGAATAAATATGAAACATTTGTCTGCATGCAGAGTCAGAGATTCTTTTGTATTGATGACTGAATTAGTATTGTATTGCTACGAGTTTTGTGGTCATTTTACCTGTGAAGGGAAATAAACTCTTTTTTTGAATTGATTTTTGACTGGCTTATGATCATGTTGAGTTATTCTTGACTGATCCTTTAACCAATTAACCAGTGTATTAGAATTTCCAGCAATCTAACACCCTGTGTGTAGTTAGTTTGCATGTCATTAAATGTTTAATTATCTTCAAGCTGTTTGTGTTGGCTTAGGATTTGGTACTTCAAATATTATTTTTCTTGTCTCTGGGTTGTATATTATTGGAGCTTGTTTATTGAGCTTGCTTTACTACCGTGAAGTAGCATATAGTTGAATTATGGCTTGTTGGTAACTGCTTAGGGGAAGTGTAGGAGTGGATTGGTGTCGGTAGCAATTTTTTGGTGCCTACAGTTGCTGTGCAATAGCTGTTGTTGCGACAGAAAACATGTTACCTTTTGTCAGCACCAGTGTTCTTAATTTGCTTTGTGCTTGGTTACTATTTTTGTCTTGGTTTTCTTCTGTTAATTGGATTTCCCTGATGTCTTACTTTTGAGACTGTTTAACTCTGCTTATAAGTGGATAGAAAGTGTTTTTTTTTCTTCACTTTTTTCAACTATGTATAAAAGATCTTCATCTGGTGGCTTGTTGCTTTTTGGATTTTGAATTGCCAATTTGATTGTTGATAATATCTTTAGAGGTTCCATTCTTCAAAGGTGGTATCAAGTATCGACTTGATTTTAGCAGGCACTTTCATTTTTGGGGTCTACAGGAACTCTGTTTCTTTTCAATACATGTAAAATAGATCTCAATCTTTAGATATATCTAAAGGATTAGGTTTGTCATATGAATGAAGGAAAAATTCCTGACATTCACAGTAGAGAATTACTGTCTGCATGTGTATATATAAGTTCTTTGATTATTGAAACGTGGGAAGAAAATGTACTTGCTTATGTTTGATATTAATAAATTCATATAAAAAGAGGTATACATCTCTTTCAACATCACTAGGGCCTAGGCTTTAACTTTGTTGTTGTCTTCCCAATCTCTATGAGCATACATTGGTATGTGTGAAGACTATGCTACAAGGACTTCAATAACATATACTGCTGATCTGATGTAGAACCCTTGTTTAGTTTCCCATGTATTTAAGCATCCTGGTAAGCATGTAAAATCAAGTTTGTCAATAATTTTTATGGGCTTGCAGTTGGGAGTCCCCTTTTTATTTTTGATTTTCTTGTCAGAAATTATAAGGAATATGCACTGGTTGTTTTTGCACCTTTTAAAGGGATTTAGTCAGGATTCTCGTATGTTCGAAATTTACAGATACTGTCTGTTCTGTTCCCTTCTAACTTTGTGAACAAGTTGAAGATTTTAAGCTGGCTGTCAATTGTCTTAGTTTACTTATATTTGCTTATGTTTTTACTTACAGATTTTAATGGTGCTGCTGCCATTTTGTTTCAGTTGGCTATCAGTTTCTTAGATACTGTCAATATTTGTTTCAACGAACTAAAACGTTGTTACAGATTTTGATGGTGCTGCTGCAACTTTGGTCTCTTTTTGCAGATTCCAGGTTGTGGCTTATTTGCAGCAAATATGGTGGTTTGAGGTAGATGGGGTAGTGAAGTTCCCATTTCCTCCTGGTATCTATACACTGTCATTCAGGCTTCATCTTGGAAGATTTGCCAAAAGGTTGGGACGACGTGTATCTAATTTCGAACACACCCATGGTTGGGATATAAAGCCTGTGAAATTAGAGTTGTCTACTTCAGATGGTCAGCATGCATCAAGTGAGTGCTGTTTAGATGAGACTGAACAAGATGATGTAAATGGTAACCATAAGCGTGGATGCTGGATAGATTACAAAGTGGGTGAATTTGTTGTCAGTGACTCGGAACCCACGACTGAAGTCAGATTTTCGATGAAACAGATTGATTGCACACATTCGAAAGGCGGGCTTTGTGTAGATTCAGTGTTTATCATCCCAAGTAATTTGAGAGAGCACAAAAGAAAAGGGGTTTGGAAGTAATGATACGAGTCCTGCGATTCAGTTTTGTTTCATACTTTCATTTTATATTTGTGTATTGGCTTTGGTTATGCACCTTGTTTTTGTTAGACGCTTTTGTTTAGCATTTTGTAACCTAGTTGTGCTATAAATGAGATACATTTCATTCTTGAATCTTGTCAAAATCAGTGTAATTGCAGTTGGTGTAATTGTTTTTTCTATCAAATTACCATACAGTTGTTCACTTTCTCTTGCTCTCTCATTGATAAAAATGTTGTACGGTTTATTTCGAATTTATCTGTTTAAATTTTATCTAATATATATTTTTGGCTTGTCAAATGTTTTGATTCAAAGACTGAAGATAAAAGTTCAACTAATGTATTGTTCTGTTGTTTTTACTGTGCCTTGTTTTTGAAAACTTAGGTGAATTGAGGTTGAATTTGATGAATGTAATTCAATTTCAGTTCAGTCTTGTCTTTCCAATACATGTCACAATAAAAATCATCAGAACAGTAATTTCGCAGAACTTGTGTTTTCGTTTTGAAATATATAGCACATTTGGTATATTAATCAATGATATAGTCTAAATAAATATGGAGAGAAAATAAAATATAGCCATGAGAAATATTAAACTTTTGTTTGTAACCATTTATGAAATTTTATTTGTTAATAGCCACTTTTTTAAAAAAAAATCGGTGTATGTCCGTAAATTATAAAAATAACTTTGTATTTGATTTTTTCTTTAAAACTGAAAGCAAACGTAAAATCATGACTAAAATCTGGAACCAAATTTGAAATCACGACTAGGAACATGAAACTTGAAATCTTGTTTTAAAAAATGAAATTTTGAAACTTGAAATCTTGACTAAATTGAAAGTTGAAACTTGAAATGTTCTGGGTTTTTAAGTTTATTGTTTTCAAATTATAAAACTTGAAATCTTACCTAAATTGAAATGTTAAAACTTGAAATCTTGACTAAATTGAAATGTTCAAACTTGAAATGTTCTGGGTTTTTAGTATTTCGTTTTCTTTCCTTTTTTTTCAGCAGATCCAATCGCCGGTGGAGGGGGAGCTTGATGGTGTTGCTGGACGGTCGTGAAGCCTAGGCGAAGGTCCGGCAAGCTGTCGATGACGTGTGAGAGAGAAAGAAGAGAGAGAGAGTTGCGGGGAGAGAGAAGAGAGGTTCGGTGGGAGAGAAAGGAGGTCGGCGACGGTTCGCCGGCCTTCGCAAGGATGCCGACGATGGTTCGCCGGCACACCGCCGACGGGAGAGAGAGAGGAAAGGAGAGAGAGAGAAAAGGAGAGAGAAAAAAAAAAGAGAAAAGAGAAAATATTTGGGGATTGTTTTTATATGGGGCATTCAAGTAATTTTTTTAAAAAGTGACTATTAACAAATAAATTTCGTATATGGTTAAAAACAAAATTTTCATAATAGTTGTGGTTATTTTAATAATTTCCACATAAATATATCAATTTTTTATTTTTTGATATAATGCCTTTCGAAGGTCAAAAATAAAAATAAAAATAAAAATAAAAGGTGAGGGATCCCTTACTTTAATTTTGGTCCACACTTTATTGAAAAAGAGAAAACCAAAAATAGTCATAGGAAACATTAAACTTTCTTTAATAACCACTTTTGAAATTTTAATAGTTAATAGCTTTTTTTTTTCAAAAAAAAAAATCAGTATATGTCCATAAATTACAAAAATACATCTGAGTTTTTTTTTTTTTAAAATAAAAAGTGGAGGCAAACTTGAAATCATGACTAAAATCTAGAACCAAACTTGAAATCTGGACTAAAACCTTGAAACTTGAAATCTTGTCTAAAATATGAAATTTTGAAACTTGAAATCTTGTCGAAATCAAAATGTTGAAACTTGAAATCTTGACTAAATTGAAATGTTGAAACTTGAAATGTTCTGGGTTTTTAAGTTTTTCGTTTTTAAATTTAGAAACTTGAAATCTTGCTTAAATTGAAATGTTGAAACTTGAAATCTTGACTAAATTGAAATGTTCTGGGTTTCTAGGTATTTCGTTTTCTTCCATTTTTTCTACAGATCTCATCATCGGCGGAGGGGGAGCTCGACGGTGTTGCTGGACGATCGTGAAGCCCAGGCGACGACACACCGGCACTCTGACAAGTCGTCGACGTCGTGTGAGAGAGAAAGGAGAGGAGAGAGAAAGAGAGGTGAGTGAAAGAGAGAGAAAGAAGAGGGAGAGGTGTGGGGAGAGAGAAAGAGATGTTCGCTGAGAGAGATGAGGCCTACGATGGTTCGACGGCACACCGCTGACTTGAGAGAGAGAGAGATCAAAGAGAGAGAAAAAAAAAAGATAAAAGAGAGAAAATGTTTGGGGATGGTTTTTATATAAGGGTATTCAAGTAATTTCTCAAACAAGTGGCTATTAGCGAATAAATTTTCGTATGTGGTTAAAAACAAATTTTTCATAATAGTTGTGGTCATTTTTAGCAATTTCCACTTAATGAAATAACATCGATTTGCATAAATTTTGGTATAAAGTTTTGTGTGGATGATAAGTTCATTGAAATATACCTATAAATAAAATTTAATAATTTTTCAAACACTATAATTATTTATCCTTATTTTGTTAAATATAAAGTTATCGGATAAATGAGAGATATATAGGAAAATTTTAAAAAGAAAATTTTAAAAAGAAAACTAGTTCTAGTTTTTGAAAATGTCCCAAATTTTATTTATAGGTATATTTTAATAAACTTATCATCCATAATTTTTTTTTTTATCAAAATTCATACAAATTGATGTGATATTATCAAGATGTGGACCAAAATTAAAGTAAATGATCCATCACTTAAAAGTTTATATATAGTGGTTTTCCAGTCAGTGCGTACTGATATAAGTTATATCAGTGCATTTCATGTGAACCATTGATTATAAAGAAGTTTTGATAAGTGCATGCACTTTGAGTCAAAGTATATAAATCTAATGGTCCACATCCAATGCACTGACGAATTTATATCAGTGTGTACTGACTTGAAAATTTCTGGTTATATAAATTTTCAAATCAATACACACTGATGTAATTATATAAGGACATTGAATGTAAGCCACTCATTTTACATACTTTGTCTTGACATGTATACACTTATCAAAGTTCTTTTATAAATGAGTGTTTCACATTCAATGTTTTTATCTAATTTCATCAGTATGCACTGATAGGATAAAGACTATATATATCAAAATTATTGCTGTATATATTAGAGAAAAAAATTGTATAATATGAAAATCAATTGTCATACAACCCAACTATATATTAGTGCCTCTATTTTAGAACGCATCAAGTTGGGTTTGTTTTTGGGTCAATAGGATGGGTGATTCTGTATCTCTTAATTTTTGATCTCTTATCATTTCTCCTGTTCTTTTGTATGCACTCGTTTTATTCTTTAAACATAGAAGAAATGATGATTTTGGACTAAATCGATTTAAATTTACAACTCTAAATTTTTATTTGACTATTCAACAATCTATTCGAAGAGTTGACAATGGATGTAAACTCGTTGGACGGTAAGATGATGAAATTCAAGAATTATAACACTAATTTAAGTTAATATAGTAGGACTCAAATAAATTAACTTTATTTATCTTCTTTTATAAATTTTGTCTCAAGAATCAAGAAGGAATGTATTATACTAAAACTAAGTTAACTCTACTAATTAAGAAATTATTGAAAATGACAAGATACGGTTAGTCTAATACTAATAGTAAACTTATTAAACCTATATCAGTAAGGTTTCGAAGTTTGAATCTTGTTCTTCTCTTTAAACTCTCAAATTGTTATTATAGTTCGAAAATGAAATATAATAATTAAAAATTAAGAGAAACAATGCATCAATTTTTTGTTGACGGTGATGGGATGAGGTTGTTAAATGTTATGCCTTTCAAACTCACATATCTATGACCCTGTTCGGGATAGCTTTTGGGAGAGTGCTTTTGGTTTTTGGGACCTAAAAGAAGTGTTTGGATGTCCCAGTAAAAGAGCTTCCAGTTTTTAAAAGCTCTTCCATAAGAAGCTAGAATTTCCAGCTTCTCTTGAAAGAGCTTTCATCCAAAAACACGCGAAGCCATTTTTTGTTTAATGAAATTTTTATATTTGCCAATTTACCCTTTAATCGATCAGAAGCAAAACAAAAATTACAACGATGTCATCTCTTTCTCTCCTTCAATGTCACCTGTAACTCGTCTCAAATCTTTCCTTTTTCTGAAAGATCCAAACGAATCCTTTGCAAAAATTCACAAACAACACAAAAAATAATCAAACCCATAAGTATATTTAACAAATCTAAACTTTGAACCATGAAATTGATGAACTAAAGAAGAAGATGGAGGATTCAAAGGTAATGGGCTTGCTAGAGAGAGTCGTGATTACAAGACAATGAAGAAAGAGATGAAAAATTGATAGTAAAGATGGTGAAAATCGCAAAGGAAAAAAATAAAAATAATGATGGTGTTTGATTTTCCCAACCGTGATATATGTAGGGTGTGGAGTGGTGGGTCGTGGGTGGTGTACTAGTGTTGATGAAGATGTCTACTGTTTGAGTGTTTGGGAATCGGATGAGTTTAGGTTTAGATTAGTTTGACCCTTTTACTTTCACTTTTATTTATTTTTTAAAAAAACTTTTTTTTTAAAGAGTGTTGAATTTTTATTTGATTACTATATATTTTTTATTTATACTAAATACATTTATTACTTATTATTTATTATTAAAAAAATACTTTATCATTTTTACTTATATTATTCAATCAATTATATTAATTAAATATATAAAAAAAATTACCAATATTATTAATCAATCTAATCAGGGCATTATAGGTATATTCTTATTGTAACATATTTTAAAATGTTTTCTTCTAGACACAAAAGCTATTTTGAAATACATAATCCAAACGGTTCTTGAAAAACTCAAGCTTTTACTCTCTTTTTCTACCGTTAAAAATCAAAAGTAAAAGTTATCACAAACGAACCATATATCTAACCGATCACTATTTACTGTCGATCTTCGATCGATAATGGCCTCTATTTTTATTAATGTCAAATGGGCTGGATTCGGCTAGGCCTCATTATTATTATTTTTTTGTGAGGTCCAACCCTGCCCTGCCCAATCAAGCTCGGCCCCCACCACAAGGGCTTCGACGCGTGCACCTCTACTCTTTATGATTTTTAATTTCTCCTTTTTACATTATTGTTTTTTGTTTTCATTTCGAACTTTTAAAATTGGACAAGTGAGTCTAAAGAGTAAAGAGACTAAGAGAGTGAGCTCTGCTATGCATGGTTATGGTCAACTGAGTTAGGCTGGACCAAAGTCTAAAGAGAGTGGAGCTTTGCCTACCCAACACAACACGTTCTTTCTGTGATCAACTGGGACCATCATTAACTCAGTTGTGGTTAGCAGAAAAAAAGAGGCTCCTTCTTCTCACTTTGACAACTTTTTTTTTTTTTTGTTGTTGAAGTACTACTTTGACAACTTTTGATACACCTATGTACAGTAGTTTATGCTTGTGAATTGTGATAGCATATATAGCTGATTCTTGATAAACTTATTTCTTCCGTTCTTAATTAATGAAAATATGAAAATAACAAAGGCATTTTCTTTTTTATCTATATATTTGTAAAATAAAAACATAATGTTTGTAAATTGTACTATATGGGCTCACCTTATAGATATAGAGAATTTTGTGTCTCTATTCCACCACCATGTATCTTATTAATTGTCCCCATTAATTTATGGAAAAGCTTGATTATTATATTATAGAGCTTAAACTCCTGTGCCATTTAATGTTCTACATCATATGATTAAATTATTTGGGATTTGATTATCTATTAAACGCCGGCAAAAGCACCGATGAACTTCTATATATCCTTCGTTTAAGTATGAAGTTTAACGTCCATTTAAAGTAAAATGGTTGTACACTTCGGGTGTTTGTTTTTTACTCTTAAAGGGTTTGAAATATCCTTTAAGATATATATATTTTTTTTTGTGTGTTTTTATCAGACATCTTAAGTCTCAAAAAACACAAAAAAAAAAACATCTGAAGTTAAAAATTCAGAAATTGTGGCCGAAGTCTGAAATGTTATGGGTCTGAATTCTGTTTTAAAATTTTCTTCCCAAAATAACCTCTCACTACTTATATAATTCCAATTATACCGCTTCATATATAAACTCGTTTCTCTGAGAAAAAGGTAGGAAAACTGAAAGCCTCCAATGTCGCACCGGATCTTCATATGCAAATTGTCTACGTTACACATGTTTTGGTCCAAAGTTGGATTCGATTATATAAGAGACAATGTTGAAAGTTTTATACTCATTATCTAGTATAAAATAATTTAATTTATTTAGGCACTTATAATTATTAAATTTAAAAATTGGTTTTTTATTTAATAAATATAAAAACTATTTTACTTGAATACAGTAACAAAAAATAAATTATTATAAGGGTATAAATGTCAAATTATAAGTTTTCAGATGTTGTGTTTTTAAAAAACAAACAACTTAACTTTTCCATTCAAATTTTAGATATAAAAAAACAAACATGTTGTCTATACTTCAGATTTCAGACCTATTCAAATTTCAGGATAGTTCAGATCTATTTAGATTTCAGATAAAAAAACAAACATCACATTCTTTTTCATTTAAGTGACAAAAAAGTGCGATGAGACCTTTCATATTAATAAGACTTATATTGCGGACTGTATTTTTAACTGTTGGTTTCGTCGGTTCTGACAATCCCCCAACTCAATTGGTGTCAAATTAACCGTTTTTAAAAAATATGCTTCCTTCTGAATCCTGATTAAATAATCATGGACCTTCATCAAAGATAACCAAAAATAAAAATTAAGAAAAAAAAAACATGAAATAAATATTCCAAACTTCCCAGTTAATAAGATAATAAGCCTGTTGGGCTAAAAATATAGATATGGGGTCCATAAATCGGCGCCGCCGTTGTAGTACAAAGATGAGGCGTCGTTTTTGCAGGTACTGTGGTAGTAGTTTATTTAGGCAGAAGAAAATAAGGGCCTGTATCTGGGGGATTTCAACTTTCAAGCTTCATATATTTATACCTGGAGAAAATCTGTCAATTTTAGACTTTAGTAGGTCCAAATAATTCAAAGTTTTGCCCAACTTAATTGACACCAACGAAAGTTCAAAAAAAGAAAAAAATTCCAGATCATGCATTGCACATAATTAATTGTTCTTCTTCTCTAGGTTTAGAAATTTGAATCAGAAATCTGGACCACTATATATAGCTATGAAAATGGTGAGAAATATCATTTTTTTTTGATAAGTTGCATTGATGTCACTATTTTAAGTTAAATTTAAAAAATACCTATTACGATGAATTAAATAAATTGCTCTTAAATAATCAATTTTTAATTCTCTTTATACTTCTATCTCTACCCTTTGATAACTGAAAATAATAACTCCTCTCTCTCTCTCTCTCCAATAAACTTGTCTGAAAATCGATCTACAATTTGTCTGAAAATTGATCTACAATTTACCTGAAAGTCGACGTGTTTCCACACAACAAGGTATTCTGAGTCTTGTAACAATTTTTTCATTCCTTATAATTTGTTGTCTGAGTATTTGTGTGAACATGAAACTGGTATTGCGAAGTTTGAATATATGAATTTTGAATCTCCGAGCATTTTTAAAAGTTGTCCGAGCCTTTTTGAAGGATGTCCGAGACTTTATTTATAACGTCTGAGCTTTTATGTAAATTATCCGAAATTCTTTATAAAGTCTCTGAGCTTTTTTGTAAAGGTTCCGAGCTTTTTTTATAAAGGCTCCGAGTTTTTTTGTAAAGGCTTCAAACATTCTTGTAAAGGCTCCGAGCTTTTTTGTAATGGATTCGAGTTTATTTATAATGGCTTCGAGCTTTTTTTGTAATTGCTTCGAGCTTTGAATTTTGAATCTCAGAACCTTTTTAAAGGTTGTCCAAGCCTTTTTGAAGGTTGTCTGAGATTTTATTTATAATGTCCGAGCCTTTGTGTAAATTACCCGAGACTTTGCGTAAAGTTTCTGAGCTTTTTTGTAAAGGCTCCGAGCGTTTTTGTAATGGCTCTGAGCATTTTTGTAAAGACTCCGAGCTCTTTTGTAATGGATTCGAGCTCTTTTATAATGGCCCCGAGTTTTTTTTGTAATTGCTTTGAGCTTTAAATTTTGAATCCCCGAGCCTTTTTGAAGGTTGTCCGAGACTTTATTTATAACGTCCGACCCTTTGTGTAAATTATCCGAGACTTTGCGTAAAGTCTCCGAGCTTTTTTATAAAGGCTTCGAGCTTTTTTGTAAAGGCTCCGAACCGAGTTTTTTTTTATAAAGGCTCCGAGTTTTTTTTGTAAAGGCTCCGAGCTTTTTTTATAAAGACTCCGGGTTTTTTTGTAAAGGCTCCGAGTTTTTTTATAAAGGCTCCGAACTTTTTTATAAAGGCTCCGAGTTGTTTAATAAAGGCTCCGAGTTTTTTTGTAATGGCTCCGAGCTTTTTTATAATGGCTCCGAGCTTTTTTTATTATTGTTTCGAGCTTTGAATTTTGAATCTCCAAACCTTTTTAAAGGTTGCCCGAGCCTTTTTGAAGGCTGTTTGAGACTTTATTTATATCGTCCGAGCTTTTGCGTAAATTATCTGAGACTTTGCGTAAAGGCTCCGAGCTTTTTTGTAAAGGCTCCGAGCTTTTTTGTAAAGGCTCCGAGTTTTTTTTTGTAAATGATCAGAGCTTTTTTGTAAAGGTTCCGAGCTTTTTTGTAAAGGTTCCGAGCTTTTTGATAAAGGCTCTGAGCTTTTTTGTAATGACTTTGAGTTTTTTTATAATGGCTCTTAGTTTTTTTTTGTAATTGCTTCGAGCTTTTTTATAATTGAGCTTTTCTGTAATAACTATGAGTTTTTTTGTATAGGTTCCGAGCTTTTTTTGTAATGGCTCTGAGCTTTTTTGTAGTGGCTTTGAGCTTTTTTATAAAGACTCCAAGTTTTTTTTTTGTAATGGCTCCAAGAGTTTTTATAATGACTCCGAGCTTTTTTATGATGGAGCTTTTTTGTAATGGCTCATATTTTTTTTTGTAATGACTCCGAACTTTTTAATAAAGGCTCTGAGACTTTTACTAAAGGCTCCGAGCTTTTTACTGACGACTTCGAGACTTTATTGAAGGCTCCAAGACTTTTATTCAAGGCTTCGAGCCTTTTGTAATTACATTTTGGGCATTTTAACTAATTTGGCTCTGAAATATTTGAGCTTAATTATTATTTTTTGGCTGGAAATTAATTAAAGACCTCCGAGACTGAATTTGAATCATTGGTTGGACCATGCAAAGTTCATGCTGATCACAAGTTTATGTTGATGGCCTCAGTTTCTTGATCTTCTTATCGAGAAACTACTGGCCCCAATAATTTAATGTCAAAACTTGATGTTAGAAATATATAAACCCCAATAAAAATGATCCTTTATTGTTATATATCCATCTCAGTCAAAAAAAAAAAAAATAGAAAAGAAGAAGCAGAAGTTTGGAAATTAAATGTTTTTGAACCAATTGGATCGAGATGCAGTGAAAATTAAATTTCTGGAAAGATTAGTTTAAAAGATGCATATAAGGACATATATGCAATAGCATGCATAATTATGATTTATGAGTTGGTCCATATATGATGAAACCTTAGTTGGATATGCACGGTCATAGTGGTCCAACTTCAAAACCTATTTTTGTTAGTTTCTGTATATATTAGCTAGCATTCATTAATTTACTGCCAATGGAGGCACCGATATCACTGATTAGATTGTTTGAATAATACAGATAGGAGGGAGAGTAAAATCGATTGAAGAGTAGATTTTTATTGTTTTGGTAAACGTTGTAATGAATTCAAATATGAATTATGTACTGTGGAATCGCACTTGTTTCTTTAAAGATTTACTGGTTAAGTGGTGAGACTGAAAGAGAAAAAAAAGAGGTGAAAATGATGAGAGTAGTTAAACAAACTGTGAAAAGTACCGTACTTATGTTATGTTGGATTGTGCCAGATTGAGTCCATTGTAATAAAGGCAGGAAGCATTTACAAGTTCTAAAAATGAATAGATCGAGTTCGAGTACATTATAATTAAGCGTTTATGTACATCATATTATTTACAAGCCTTTCTTAATTTGAGTGGTGTGCATCTCTCCTTATATGTTTGTGATGGGGTTTAGTTCTCATCATATAGTTTTTTCCTTTATATTGTGAGTATATATCAGACAGCACATGCATGTAGTGCTAGATTTTAGAAGATCACCTATTCGTTCTATGTCAAATTTATAAATAAGTGGGATTCATGTAACTGTTATAGGTGAGAGAGAAGTTCCATTCTACCAAGAATTTGATTTGTGATTTGTGTGTGAGGTTTATTTAATTTGATTCTCAATAAATTTTAGTAAACAATATAATTAGCTCCCTTTCTAACTTTCAAATTCCACATTATTAGTAAACGCGTAATAAAATGTGTAACATTATGCCTTAAATTTTTAGTTCATTGTCATTAATCAAACTCTTCCTGTGTTAGGGAACACAGGACAAGTCTTCGAACCAGACATCTTCTACTAGTCAGATTTGCAGTCATGTATATGACATGTTCTCTATTATAAGGAGGCATAAGTTTAATGACAAATAAATATAAAAATACAGTCCCGTGTTGATATGAAAACATCTTGAGACAAGAAAACAGTGACTTTTCTACAAGTATTTTTGTTCATCATTATTTTACTTTTTTTTGTTGTCTGTCAATCAAAGAGGTAAAAATTTGAATTATTTAGAATTTTAATGAAAACAAAAATGAGATAGATAAAACAAAATAAGAGAGAGTTTGGAAATTAATTTCACATAAGTTTCAATCCTATTTTTATCTATTAAATCATAAATTACATGTTAGGAGACCCTTTCTTTGAAGTGGAGTTACATTTCCATTTATACTTATAACGGTTGATCTTATTACGGTTGATCTTATTAGGTCCGAACAGATAAGGACATAGCTACATTATGACGAGGGGGGACCACAGCCCCACCCCATGACTTTTTTTAAAGTTCCAAATTGTTTGCGATTTTTACAAAAGTGACCAAATTGATCCTTACATTTTTTCCAAGTGCTAAATTAGTCTCTCTAATTAAGCTCCGTCAGTTAATTTTAACTACGTAAAGGTAAAATTGTACTTTAATCCTAAACAATATAATAATGACACATTCATAACTTTTTTAACACATGTATATTTTTGTTTATTTTATTTTTAGGTTTTGATTTTAAATAATTTTGAAAACAATGCTCGTATAATATTAAAAAAAACAATTATATAAAAATGGTAAAAGACTAAACTGAAAATGAATGGTAATTTTGTTTATAAAATAAGGGTATAATTGACATTGTCTTCCTAATTTTTTATAGATTTTTTTAGATAATTTTAATAAAAATGATACAAATGGTGTTTCTTCAATAATATTTTTAGATTTTGTTATAATTATAATGGTGAATTTAATGCATAAAAAATAAAATAATTTTGCTGTAGTATGACAAATCAAGGGTATTTACGTACTTTAACTAAAATGGTTAAATTCAGTTGTTAAATTTAATACTGTTAAATCGCTAGCGGAACTAATTTGGTCACTTCTAAAAAGATAAGGACTAATTTGACATTTAGAAAAAAAAGGTGATGACCAATTTGGTCACTTTTATAAAAGTCGCAAACAACTTGAAATATTAAAAATAGTCCAGGACCTAATTAGTAATTGCCCAAAATAAAAATGAGATAGATAAAACAAAATAAGAGAGAGTTTGGAAAGTAAGGGTCAGTTTCATATTGCTGTAACTTTTAAAATAATCACAGTTAGTTGTACTGAAAAATTAATCTGCTGTGAAGTTAATCAGACAACTGTTTGGTTAATGTTGCTGTTGAAATTACTATAGATTAAAAAACAGTATTCATATGTTTGGTAAACTTTACCTTTAATTGCTGTAATTTTACATAATGATTAAAACAAATATGAAATTGAATTATCAAATGAAGCAAAAATTTTCTTTTCATATCTCTCAATCTCAAACTCCCATATCAACCGAAAAATCTAGGGTTTGACAGCATCGAGTCTCAAAAAAATAAAAAATAAAAAATAAAAAATTGGATGCTTATTCCTTTACTCTTTTATTTTCTTTTCACTACAACATTTTTTGATTTCTTTTATCTGACATACAAATACATGTACCTACAACCCTTCAATCTCTATCACTTTTTTTAATATAATTTTTATTGATTATATTTTTGGGTGAGTTTGTGATGGTAAAGAAGAAGAATGGCAGAGAAGAAGAAGTAGATGGCAAAAAAGATGAGTTTTAGGGTTTTGTTCCAAGAAAGTTTGGGTGTTTGTTCCGAAATTGAGTTGAGATTTCAGTTAATCTTATATTTAATCAATGATGAATGAATAAATATTGAATCATATGAAATTAAACATAAGATATATTTGTATTTATGTTAAGTCAATAGGGATAATTTGGTCTTTAAAAAGATTCATTAAATCAAATAGCAGATTCTGTCATAATCACTTTACAAAAGTAACCGCCACATACTTCTTAAAATTGCTACCAAATCAACCCAGATTCTCAAATAATCAATTTTGAAAACATTCTTTTTACGTCAATTATAAAATAATCAGATTTTAACTTCTCAAACGCAATACCAAACGGGACCATTTCTAATAAATCACAAATTACGTGTTGGGAGACCATTTCTTTGAAGTGGAGTTACATTCAAACTATACTTATAGCAGTTGATCATATTAGGACCGAGCAGACAAGGATAGGGCCACCTTATAACGAGAGGGGACCACTACCCCACCCCATGAAGTTTTACAATTTTTATAAAATTTTCCCTTAAGTTTTTAAATTTTTTATGTTTTTCCCCTTATTTCTTATTTACATTTTCTAATTCTTTTATAAATTACACCGTTAATAATTTTCTCTTAATCATGTAGAGAATATATTTTCTATTAGAATAGTTTTGGATATTATAAAAATAATTGGAGTACAATTTAAATATCTGTTAATAGTAAAGTTTGGCTAGGGATCAAAGAGAAATTTTTCACTCTCCTAACCCGAATTAAAACCTGAGTTCACCAATCAATGAACCCCGGGTCCTAAGGGCGAGCCATAGAACCATCCCGCAGAAGCGAGGAAAGGTCATCGAGCTTCAGAACCATCAGGGATGGGGCCCGACACGACCAGATCGAGCTCCTTACACCAACACTGGAATCTGGGCTTTCCAAGATCGAAATTACCTTGTAACTTCCCCAGAAGCCCACCAACCTCTCCAGAAGCCCATTATCATCTCTAGACACAAAAAAGGGCCTTTAAAGATATCAGGTTCATGCTACAAATACGTTCCAATTCGTTAAGGAAGACTCGAACCTATCTGGATGAGAAAAAGGAAGCTCGCCTAATCCATGCAACCCCCAATGAATGATCACAATGCCGTTTTAAGCTCTAAAGGACTAGGAAAGGCCAGACCAAGCTTTTGGGACCAGAACTAAGGCATGAGTCTACCTCGCTCTACGGAACAATGAACAGCTAACTCGATGACCTCCATGAAGAATCATGCCATGAATACACACAAGATCATATCTACACTCCAACGAATATTAAAACTCTATGTACGTGTAAGGCAAGAGATTGAGTCCAAAAAGGAAACAAACTTATCTCCACCAAAGATATTCTCGAATCTGTTATTAATGTAAAGTCAATGACTTTCAAATAAGAGATCTCGCCAGATAAGGAGGGAGCGGATTCAGAGAATCGTGACGGGAGATTCACTGGCATGAAATACATGGACCATGTAAAAATATGCCCGACATAAAGAGAGAAAAATAGAGAGAAGAAAAAAAGGGAGGGAGATTGAACTTCAGCCTAAATTTTGTAATCAAAACACAACCTCCACTATTATCTACTATTCGACATGCACGAGGTTGCCACCCTACTGTATCACAGAGAGATTAAGAGTGTTTAAGAGTCTTTTTGTACGATATTCACAGTTGATAATGAAGTCATTACATTCCCATCTTCATCGCACTTATATTTACACATCCATATTTATTCAATCAGGTTAGGTACTTAAGGTACCAACCCAGGCCACCACTTACGTGGTAGTGGTCTCGAGGGTGTTAACCAGAATTTCTCATCTCGAGTAAATTCTCCGTTAACACTTTCTAGCGCCGTCTGTGGGAACGAACCCACACCGTAATTTTACATTTACAAATTTTTTGTTTTGCAGTAATCATGAGGCTTCGCTCCTCTAAAGGACAACCTAAAGCCTCAGGACATCCATCTGCACCCTTAACTCAGAAAGGGTAGAAAAAAGGAAAAAATCCAAGCACCATAAGCCAGCCTCGCTTCAGCTAGGCGTAAAGCGGGCTCCAGCCCTTCTAGCGGTGAACCAAGCTGTGATCAATCAGCATGCAGCAGCCATTGTGGAAAATGTCCGCCTCCATCTAGTTGCAGAAGGAATTGATCCTCAACTGGCAGATCTGGGAATCCGAGGAGAGGCAAGCAGACCTGCTGCTAGGCAGCCTGCCTTCGATCGACTGAGACCCCCTCCCCACCGAACCCTGCCTACAATAGGACAGGGCCTATAACTTCCATCCGGACAGGCTAGGGCGAATATCCCCAGTCCCGAACAGGCCGATCAACTATCGACCTAGGCAGGTTAAATCAGCAACCGACATTCTGCTAAAGGTACCTCGTAGCCCTCCTTGACTGGTGACTTCCAGAAGCGAACCTCGAGCTAAAGCCGGGGGTAGCCGAAAAATTGCACAAATAGAGCCCACCCTTGAGGATGATAAAATGGGAGTATCCAGCTCATCGGGGGGATTTAACAATGAGATCTCCGAGGTCGATTCTAAGAAGCACGGAAATAAGCGTCTGAGGGACCAGCTGGCTAAGATGTAGAAGGAGATCCAGCAGTTGAAAAGAGGGAATGGTAAGAAGGTCAAAAAGGACCCCATGAGCGAGATGAACCCCCCATTTACCAGAAGAATCCTGGAGGCGGAGCTCCCACCGAAGTTTAAGATGCCATCAGACAAGTTTTCCGGTACGGAGGATCCTTTGAGCCACTTGGAGAGCTTTGTCCAATAGATGGAAGTCCAAAACACAACCAGGGCCGCTATATGCCGGATGTTCCCTACTACGCTAACAGATTGTGCCAGGACCTAGTTCAGAAAGCTACCCGCTGGCAGTGTGGACTCCTTCACAAAGCTGTAAACTGATTTCTGCTCACAATTCCAAGAAATCAAACCCCAGACGAAGGATCTCATCCATTTACAGTACGTGACCCAGGAGAGAGGGGAAACCCTCCAGGCTTATATGGAGCGGTTCCATAAGGAATTCATCCAGATGGGGGTCTTCACTGAGTAAGAGACCCATGCCAATTTCAAGCGAAACCTGTGGGTGGGTAAGCTTTTTCGATCCTTTACCAACCGACCTCCGGAGACCTATCAAGAGGCCTATGACCGGGCTCTAGACCAAGTCGAGGTCGACGAGCAACTCAAGGTCAAGATGGAGCATGACGATATGAGAACAGCAAAACGACAGAAGAAGGAAACTCCCAGACCTGAACCAGTTCAGAAAATTCAGAACAAACCTCCCAATAGGTTGACCTTCCGCTTCCCCGTTTCTCAACCCTAACAAGAAAGGTACCCAGTAAGGTGAACCTTTTCACAGGTTTCACCTTCTTTCGGGATAATAGCCCCTGTAACGTGAGATGAGAGAGGATACAATCACTACACCCCCTTAAATGCATCTCGTGAAATGATCTACCTCGCCATCTTGGATAAGGGGCTACTACATAAACCCGCACCCATGAAAGCCCCCGTCGATAGGAGGAACCAGTACAAGTATTGTGACTTTCATGAAGGCGTGGGTCACAACACTTTAGAGTGCTATAACCTTCGTAACCAGATCGAGGCTCTGATAAGGGGAGGATGCTTGATAGAGTTCTTACAACAAGTTAGGGACAACATTCAGACTGGGAGGGAAGTACAAGCTGAGATACGCGATCACACCGAGAAGAGAAAAGGGGAGTAGACAGATCTGATGCAGCAAATCCAGGTAATACATGTTGGGGTTTATGCCCTAAAGATGTAATTTGTAAATGGATTTATGAAATAAATAAAAGGAAAAGTTCAATTCATTCTTGTTGTGTTGTTTATTTTATAACTTGTGCATATATTTAACATCCAAGATTGTCGGATGTTATCTCAAACTATGTATATGAGTGTCATATACGGATGGATACAGTAAGAGACGTGCAATCTAAAGAGTCCATAGATAGCAAATAAAGATGGGTACTTTATTTATGGTTAA
The DNA here is from genome assembly GCA_032871835.1 of Dipteronia dyeriana. NCBI lineage: Eukaryota > Viridiplantae > Streptophyta > Magnoliopsida > Sapindales > Sapindaceae > Dipteronia > Dipteronia dyeriana. The sequence goes on from CM065297.1 coordinate 19,484,177, forward strand.
TCTATAGCTGTGGTCCATTCCGTAATGTACGCTGATTCTATCTTGAATCATTCATATGAGATATGGGAATGGAGGAACCTTGTATGATGTGATCATATAGGACTGGGCTATGATCTGTATGAATCTCCCACCAAGATTCGTTTACCGATGAGATTCATATATATATCAACTAATGATGGGTATATGTGGGTGATTTTAATCCTGAGTGTTTTATCGACTCCTTCAGGTTAGATCGTGGTCTTTGATATACCATGGGTGAGGTCGGGTGTATTTTCTGATCAATATTCTCCGTATGTTGGGATTGCAGTTTGGCTTGTGGCTTGGAAGGTTTGTACACAATAGTGGAATCCACTCCTTCTTGTGAGAAGTATATGGTAGTTCCATTAAGAGTTGATTCGGGGCTTGGACAATATGAGCGCTCTCCTAATTCCGTAAGGAAATAAGATTTATTGTCCATTAAAGAATCAACGGTACTTAAATGATATATGTAATTAGAAGGGTATAACGGACATTATGACCCAGCTCTAATTATGAATTACTGTGGAGGATCACACCATATGTAATAGCTATATCGATGGACACCGAGTTGTATCGGTCTGTGTAAAAACGTCTGCAGTTGAGATAATGCAGCTTCGGGTTTTTAGTGGAATAACACATGAGTTAATAATCAAGGAATATTAATTAAAGAGTTTAATTAATGATTCCGATGATTATTAGAGCTCAAAATAATGTGGGTCCATTAGGTTCCCTTGTTAGCCCGATCGATTTAGGTAACAAGGGCCACGGTTAATTAATTGGATTGTCCAATTAATTGTGTTACAAAAGTGACACGTATATATTCAGAAATTAATTAAATAATGAGATTATTTAATTAATGACTGTTAATAGTTAAATTAATTAAATAATTATATTATTTAATTATATTGATAATTATGAATTATTAATCAACTATTAATCGGAGAGTGTTAGTTGATATATGGATTTAGGTGAACATAAAATAATATGATTATTTTATTTTACTAAATCATTTATCTAAGTATTTGAATTTAAGTTTAAATTTAAAATACTTATTATCACTTTTAGTTTATTAGATATATTTGAAAATGATAATTAAAAGATATATATCAATTATAACACAAGATATTGTATTGGATGCGAATTGATGTGTACACATATATAAGTGTTTATATAGGATACAAATACGGATATATATATATATATATATATATGTTTTATATATTAAGATAAATATATATATATAAAAAACGCAAGTGATCACAATAGGTGATAAGCAATTTTTTTTTAAAAAAAATCAAGTGCTTGCCCATTTATCAAAAGGGTGCGTGAGATATTATATATATATATATATATATTGATATATATTATTTTAAAAGAAAGACGAAACCACATTTGATAATATAAGTTTTGCATGAGATGCAATTTATGTGTGTGTGAAATCAATACACCAAATTGAGAAGAAAGAGTTTCTTCAAGTATTTCTTTATATCCTTCATTCAAGTTCCTGAGACCGTGACGTGCCCGCACACAGTTACTAGTTCCGGGAGATAGCGAGAAAGATCGAATGGTTCAGACAGGAGCACATCGTAAAGTGAATGAGCTTCCAAACGTTGGTAAGATTTTCTTCTTCTGATTATATCGATTTCAATTTCCTGTGTTTACATATTGTATGTATTAGTTCCGAAAAATAATTACGATCCCAAGTTCACTGGTCTCAGATACAGATTATGATTTGTATTAAAAAATTTAAAATCTAGTTCCGTTACGTAACCGGTGAACGATGTTCCAACAATTGGTATCAGAGCCAGGTTATTTTTCGAAACAAGAAATTGTTTTCGATGCTCCTGTATATATGAATGTGTAGGCACCATTTTTATGATTGTATGAATGTTTATAATTAAATTGTTTAATTTAAACATGGTTGATCGTAAATTTTTATGGTACTTTTACTGTTATTGTATTGTAAATAAAAAAAATTGTAACCTTTAAACGAAGAACTGGAAACGCTCGTCGCGTACTGTTCACCGGGCACTGTTCATGGCAGACACTGGTCACGGGGCACTGTTCATCGCGTACTGTTCCCAGCACTATTCATGTGGTACTATTCATAGGTACTGTTCACACGGTACTGTTCACGCACGATTCTGTTGACAAGTGTTGCCTAGTGCTTTCCGTGCAGATTTTCCGTTTCGGATTCATGAAATGAATCGGAGTGACCTGAAGAGACTGGAAGATATCTGAAGTTACTAGAAGACCAAGGAATGCCTTGGGGATTTTTTTGTAATTTTAGATTCCAATTTTTTAGGTTAAATAATCTACAGTACTCGGTCAATTCATGTATGTTTTATATTATGTGATGATAAAAGCATTGACATGCATACGTATGTCATTTAGATTAGATGTGCCTACACAAATATATTTGATATATCATACATGCATCATAGCCTAATACTTTATGTATTTTTTTTAATGTGATTAAAATGGGTAAATACATTAATGACTATGAATAATGATATTGGTTTTTTAATGGTTAGAAAACTTGATAATTCTCATTAATATTAACTTGTTATTAAAGTGTTTAAAAAATTAGATTAATATGGTCATTTACTAGGATTAATTTGATTAGTAACCTAATAATAAATGATCCAAATAAAGTGTTAGATATTTAATTGTTAAAACTCGGTAAACACTATCATAATAATTTGACCTTAGTAAATAGGTTACTGAATCTTAGATTGTTCATTAATAGATTAGATTTTTAATTGTTAAAAATCATTAATAATTTATTAGTTAATTAGAATTTGTTCCTAATTAGTTAATGCGCTAAATAACTTGATTAAAGTTAGTCGTTTAATCCTGTAGAGTCTAGGTGCATTAACGGTTAATAGAAAACCCTATTTTTAAAATAGTGAGTGGGAGAGGGATATATGACATATATATCCCGCGGTCTCCATCATTAGTTCAACACGTTGAGATCCGAGTGGGGCCTCGTGATGACTTTGCTTTCATCCTCACTAAGGAGGGTTTCCACAAAGGTTAATACCAAGGTTGGCTTCCTAACGGATAGGATTTCTGAGGGTATTTCGGGATTGACCGACCATAAGGCGACAATTCTAGAGTTAAGCTCATGAGATCAGAAATGGTGGGTTACACTCACGAAGGTTTTGATTAAGTTTGTTAATTAAAAATCTAGCTGAATAAACGATGGTTGAATGATATGGAATAAGATTTATTCTAGAATATCATTTGATTGAGAATGTCTCAGTCCAACATGCAAAGACTTGACCGACCCTAAGGCGGCACTTCTTTGTGGTATGTTGGATTGTCGTGGTATAGTAATTAATTTTAGGGTAGTTCTAGTTTCTTAAACATGTGCATGCATCATGTTTAAATTTATGCCAAAGCACTCACACTTGTTTTAAATAAATGACTGAATGAATGTTTTATTTATTTCAGCAATAATGTTTTCTGCATTACTTCAAATTCTTGCAAATGACAAATTAACTGGTGATAACTACACTAAGTGGAAACTTAATATTAATGCAATATTGGTCACCAAAGACTTCAAGTTTGTGCTTACGGAGGAATGTCCTCCAGTGCCTACTGCCAATGCCACACGAACTGTTCGTGAGGCATATGTGCGATGGGTCTCATTTGATGAGAAGGCCCGAACATATCTGTTGGATTCTATGACAGACGTGCTTATCACAAAGCATGAAGCAATGAATTCAGCATTCGAAATCTTGAAGTCATTTCAAACTATGTTCGGGCAGCCGTCAGAGCAAAAGTGACACGAAGTTGTTTGTTCCGCTATGCTTGCTCGTATGAAGGAAGGTGTGTCAGTTCGGGAACATGTCCTGAGCATGATTTCCTACTTCAACATGGCAGAAGTCGATGGCGGGGCCATTGACGAACCCAATCAAGTGAGCATCATACTGAAGACTCTTTCGAAGAGTTTCGATCAGTTTATGAGCAACTACGGGATGAATAAGTTAAGGTTCAGTCTCACACAGTTGCTCAATGAGCTCACTACCTTTGAGTCCTTGACTAAGGTCTGCAAGGGCAAAACCGGTGAGGAAAATGTTATCGAACCATCTTCTTCCAATAATAAGAAGAGGAAGAGGTCTATTGGGAAAGCAAAGAGTAAGCCCAAACCTAAGAAAGCCCAAAGTAAAAAGAAGGGCGTCTCTACCGACCAAGGCAAAGAAAAATGTTTCCATTGCGACAAGGTCGGGCACTGGAAGAGGAATTGTCCTCAATACCTGGAGGAGGTAGCCAAGAAGAAAAGGACGAAAGGTAACTATGATTTACTTGTTCTTGTATCTTGTTTAGTGGAAGATAATTCTTCATCCTGGATAATTGATTCGGGGGCCACTAACCATGTTTGTTCTTCTTTGCAATGGACTGATTCTTGGACACAACTAGATGAGGGAGCCTTCTCAATGAGTTTGGGGTCGGGGGATGTCGTATCGGCAAAAGCAATGGGACTGATAAGATTGCAATTTTGTAATAATAATAGTTTTTTATTATTGAACAATGTTTTTTATATTCCTGGATTTACATGGAATTTGATTTCCGGTTCTAAATTGTTAGAACAATCATATTCTGTTTCTTTTAATAATAAGTCTGTTATTATTAGAAAGAATGGTCTGAATATTTGTTCAGGAATTAATGAAAACAATTTATATGTTTTAAGATCGTTAATACATACTACACTGCTCAACACCGAAATGTTTAAGGTTTAAAAACCAAAAACTAAACGACATAAGATTTTTCCAGATAATGACACTTATCTCTGGCATCTAAGGCTTGGTCATATAAACCTTGACCGAATAGATAGACTAGTGAAAAGCGGACCTTTAACTGAATTAAAGGTTGACACCTTACCTGTCTGTGAATCTTGTTTGGAAGGTAAGATGACTAAGAGACCTTTTACTGGAAAAGAGCTTAGAGCTAAAGAACCGCTAGAGCTTATACACACAGACGTCTGTAGACCGATGAATGTAAAAGCTAGAGGTGGTTATGAGTATTATGTCACCTTTATAGATGACTACTCAAGATACAGATATGGATACGTCTACCTAATGCAACGAAAGTCGGAAACATTTGAAATGTTCAAAGAATTCCGAGCTGAAGTTGAGAATCAATTATGTAAGACTATCAAGTCACTACGATCGGATCATGGAGGTGAGTACCTTGACCAAGAGTTTGAAGACTTCATGGTCAAGCATGGGATAGTTTCCCAACTCACAGCTCCCGGTACACCTCAGCAAAATGGTGTAGCGGAGAGGAGAAATATAACCCTAATGGAAATGGTGAGATCTATGATTTGTTTCTTATAATTACCAAATTCCTTTTGGGGATATGCGTTACAAACAACTGAATACATTTTGAATGTAGTGCCATCCAAATCTATTCTTAAGACTCCCCTAGAGTTGTGGAATGGTCGTAAAGCTAGTTTGTGACATTTTCGTATAGGTGCGTTTGGTACACGGGACAGGACAAGACAACGTGGGACAATTTGTTCTTGTCCCACGTTTGGCGCGTCCTTAGCATGGGACAAGACATGACAATGTGGGACAAAAATTATAAAAACTTGTCCCACCCAAGACCGTAGGACAACTTGTCCCATGTCATGGGACAAGTGTCAAAAAGACCAATTTACCCTTTAATTTTTCAAACAATTACAATCATGTTCAATAAATTATATATTATATATTATATTATAATTACATATATAATATTATATTATTAGATTTTTATATATATTAATATATATTATAATAATATATAATATAATATATATATATTATAATATTTATTATATATATAATAATATCAAATAATATATATATATATATATTATGTAATAATATGTTATAGATCATTATATATAATATTATTAAATCTTATTATATATTAATATATAATATTATAGTATTTGTTGTTATATATCTAAGAGGGGTACTCTAGTCATTTGAATCTCTTGTTCCGTCATGTCCCAGCCATACCAAACGCATAACAATACAATTTATAATTCTGTCCAGGCCTTCTAAACATAACATAGAACAACATGTTCTGTCATGTCCTGTCCAGTCCAGTCCCACCTTGTCCTCCCATCTCCATGCCAAACGCACCCTATATGGGGGTGTCTAGCACACGTGCTAAATAACAGAACTAGAAAGCTAGACTCCAAGTCTGTTGTCTGTCTGTTTATAGAATACTCTTGTTGGAACCCCGTTCACCGGTTACGCAGCGGAACTAGGTTTTAAAATTTTTATATAGATCATATCTGTATCTAGGACCAGTGAACTTTGGATCGGAATTATTTTTCGGAACTAATACATACAATATGTAAACACAAGAAATAAGAATCAATATTATCAGCAGAAGAAAATCTTACCAACGTTTGGAGTCTCCTTCACTTTACGATATGCTTCTATCTGAACCAATCTTACCAACGTTTGGAAGCTCCTTCACTTTACGATGTGCTCCTGTCTGAACCACTCGATCTTTCTCGCTATCTCCCGGGATTGGTAACTGCGTGTGGACGCGTCACGGTTTCAGGAACTTGAATAGAGAATGTAGAGAAATACTTGAAGAACTCTTTCTTTTCAATTTGGTGTATTGATTTTATGCACACATAAATTTCATCTCATGTAAAACTTATATTGAGAGATGTGGTTCCGTCTTTTGAAAACAATATATATCAAATATATATATATATATAATCTCTCACGCAAGCTTTTATAACAGAGCAAGCATTTGACTTTTTAATAAAAATATTCTTCACCTCTCATTCTAATCCTGCGTTAATATATATATATATACTTTTTTTTTTCTTACTTACGCAAACCCTTTGTGTTATATATATATATATATATATATATATATATATATATATATATTAATAATATGTGTATCAAGTATTTGCATCATATGTAAATTCTTCTTTTGACTTATGTTTCATGTGTACACACCAATTTACATCCAATGCAATCTCTTGTGTTATAAATTGATATATATATATTAATTATCCTTTTCAAATATATATAATATATAAAAAATGATAATAAGTATTTTAAATTGAAACTTAAATTCAAATACTTAAATAAATGATTTAGTAAAAATAAAATAATCATATTATTTTATCTTTATCTAAATCCATATATCAACTAACACCCTCCAATTAATAGTTAATTAATAATTCATAATTATCAATATAATTAAATAATCTAATTATTTAATTAATTTAACTATTAACATTAATTAATTAAATAATCTCATTATTCAATTAATTCCTGAATAAACACGTGTCACTTTTGTAACACAATTAATTGGATAATTCAATTAATTTACCGTGACCCTTGTTACCTAAATCGATCGGACTAGCAAGGAGACCTAATGGACCCACAGTATTTTGAGCTCCAATAATCCTCAGAATCATTAATTAAATTATTTAATTAATATTCTTTGATTATTAACTCCGGTGTTATTCCACAAAAACCCGAAGCTGCACTCTCTCAACTATAGACGCTTTTATACAGACCGATACAACTCGGTGTCCATCGATATAGCTATTACACATAGTGTGATCCTCCAGACTAGTTCATAATTAGAGCTGGGTTATAATGTCCGTTATACCCCCCTAATTACATATATCCTTTAAGTACCATTGATTCTCTAATGAACGATAAATCCTATTTCCTCACGGAATTAGGAGAGCGCTCATATTGTCCAAGCCCCGAATCAACCCTTAAGGGAACTACCGTCTACTTCTCACAAGAAGGAGTGGATTCCACTACTGTGTACAAACCTTCCCAGCCATAAGCCAAACTGCAATCCCATTATACGGAGTATATTGATCAGGAAATGCATTTAACCTCACCCATGGTATATCAAAGACCACGATTTAACCTGAAGGAGTCGATAAGACACTCAGAATTAAGATCACCCATATATAGCCATCATTTGTTGATATATATGAATCTCATCTGTAAACGAATCTTGGTGAGAGATTCATATAGATCATGGCCCAGTCCTATATGACCTAATCATACAAGGTGCCTCCATTCTCATATCTCCATATGAATGATTCAGGATAGAATCACCATACATTACAGAATGGACCGCAACTATAGATTAATCACCATACATTACAGAATGGACCGCAACTATAGATTAACCACAAGTAAAGTACCCAACTTTATTTGCTATCTATGGACTTTTTAGATTGCACGTCTCTTGCTGTATCCATCTGTATATGACACTCATATACACAGTTTGAGATTACATCTGATAATCTTGGATGTTAAATATATGCACAAGTTATAAAATAAACAACACAACAAGAATGAATTGAACTTTTCATTTTATTTATTTCATAAATCCATTTACAAATTACATCTTTAGGGCATAAACCCCAACAATCTCCCACTTGCACTAAAGCATGTGAGGCATGTCTCGTAACCCTAGACCATCTAGGTGACCTGAAAACACTTTAACCTGTAAGGTCTTTGTAAATGGATCATCATGATTGTCTTGTGAGGCTATCTTTGTGAAGATCACATCTCTCTACATTATCTCTCTAATGAGATGATACTTTTTCTCTATATGCTTTGGTTCTTTTGAATTAGCCACATCACCATTGTTATCACAATAAAGTGTGATGGGCTTATCCAGATCTAGAACAACTTCCAGATTAGTCAAGAACTTACGGAACCAAACAGCCTCTTTAGCTGCTTCACAAGCGGCTACATATTCGGCTACATATTCGGCTTCCATGGTGGAGTCAGCAATGCAAGATTGCTTGATACTTCTCCACACAATGGCTCCACCGCCCAAGGTGAATACTGATCCAGACGTGGATTTCATAGAATCCCTGTTTGACTGAAAATCAGAATCCCTGTATCCTAACGGGATCAAATCCTGCCCGAAATACACTAGCATATAGTCTCTCATTCTCCGAAGATACTTGAGAATTATCTTGACGACAACCCAATGATCCAATTTTAGGTTGGAATGGTATCTGCTGACTACTCCCACTACATAGCAGATGTCCGATCTCATACATAACATAGCATACATGAGACTACATACTGCCGATGCATAAGGTACACATCTCATATCCTCAACATCTTGAGGTGTCTTAGAACAATGTTCCTTAGACAAGTGAACTCCATGCCTAGAAGGTAAATTACCTTTCTTGGAGTTCTACGTCAAAAATCGTACAAGAATATTGTCGATATATGATGCCTGAGACAGTGCTATGAGTTTGTTATTATGATCCCTTACAAGTTGGATCCCTAGAACATAACTCGCCTCTCCTAAATCTTTCATATGGAATTGGCTAGCCAGCCAACCCTTTACTTCAGACAACACTCCCACATCATTTTCAATGAGTAGGATACCATCTACGTATAGGACCAAGAAAACTACTTTCTTATCAATGATGCGCTTGTAGACACAAGGCTCATCGACGTTCTGCTTAAAGCCATAGGTTTTGATCACATCAACAAACCTAATGTTCCAAGATCTAGATGCTTGCTTAAGTCCTTAGATGGACCTTTACAGCTTGCAAATCTTTTGCTCTTGATCTGGAGACACGAATCCCTCTGGTTGCATCATATAGATGCTCTCATCAAGATTGCCATTCAAGAATGCAGTCTTGACATCCATTTGACAAAGTTCGTAATCGAAATAGGCAGCAATGGATAAGAGAATCCTAATAGACTTAAACATGGCTACTGGCGAGAAGATCTCTTCATAATCGATCCCCTCTTTCTAGGTATAACCCTTGGCAACTAGCCTTGCTTTGAAGGTCTCTACCTTCCTGTCTACTTCTCTCTTTCTCTTGTAGATCCACTTACATTTATGGGTTTTACCCCATCCGGTAAGTCTACAAGATCCCAGACTGAGTTAGAGCACATGGACTCCATCTGGAGATTCATGGCTTCAAGCCATTCCCATTTATCAGGATCTTCTATTGCATTCTTAAATGTCAATGGATCATCCACACTATCAGCAGAGACAACACCTTATCCCTCACCTATACCTAAATAGCGTTCAGGTTGTCTCACAACCCTCTCACTACGTCTAGGTGGTAGCGTATCCTGATCAGGAACCATCTGACTCTCAGATGTTTATGGATCAACAACTCTAGTTGATGAAGCACTAGTCTTACTGGGCTCCAACTCATGCAATACAATATGAGAACGAGGTTTATGGTCACTAATATAATTGTCCTCAAGAAAACGTTGCATTTGTTGATACAAATACTTTGTTGTCTTCAGGACTATAGAAGTGTCCACCTCTAGTCTCCTTGGAGTATCCTACATACAGGCAGACAACAGACTTGGTGTCTAGCTTTCCAGTTATGTTCTTCAGCACGTGTTCTGGACACCTCCATAAGCGGAAATATCTCAAACTAGCTTTACGACCATTCCATAACTCTAGAGGAGTCTTAGAAACAGATTTGGATGGCACTACATTCAAAATGTATGTCGCTGTTTGTAACGCATATCCCCAAAAAGAAATTTGGTAATGACGAGAAACTAATCATAGATCTCACCATTTTCATTAGGGTTCTATTTCTCCTCTCCACTACACCATTTTACTGAGGTGTACCGGGAGATGTGAGTTGGGAAACTATCCCATGCTTGACCATGAAGTCTTCAAACTCTTGGTCAAGGTACTAACCTCTACAATCCGATCGTAGTGACTTGATAGTCTTACATAATTGATTCTCAACTTTAGCTCGGAATTCTTTGAACATTTCAAATGTTTTCGACTTCCGTTGCATTAGGTAGACGTATCCGTATCTTGAGTAGTCATTTATAAAGGTGACATAATACTCATAACCACCCATATCTTTAACATTCATCGGTCCGCAGACGTCTGTGTGTATAAGCTCTAGCAGTTCTTTAGCTCTAAGCCCTTTTCCAGTAAAAGGTCTCTTAGTCATCTTACATTCCAGACAAGATTCGCAGACAAGTAAGGTGCCAACCTTTAATTCACTTAAAAGTCCGCTTTTCACTAGTCTATCTATCCGGTCAAGGTTGATATGACCAAGCCTTAGATGCCAGAGATACGTGTCATTATCTGGAGAAATCTTATGTCATTTAGTTTTTGGTTTTTAAACCTTAAACATTTCGGTGTTGAGCAGTATAGTATGTATTAACGGTCTTAACACATACAAATTGTTTTCATTAATTCTTGAACAAATATTCAGACCATTCTTTCCAATAATAACAGACTTATTATTAAAAGAAACATAATATTTTTGTTCTAACAACTTAGAAACGGAAATCAAATTCCCTGTAAATCCAGGAATATAAAATACATTGTCCAACAATATATAATTATTACAAAAATGTAATCTAATTACATCCACTGCTCGTGCCGACACGACATCCCCTGACCCTACACGTATTGAGAAGGCTTGCTCCTTTAGCTGTGTCTAAGAATCAGTCAATCGTAAAGAAGAACAAACATGGTTAGTGGCTCTTGAATCAACTATCCAGGTTGAAGAATCATCTTCCACTAAACATGACTCAAGAACAAGTAAATCATATTTACCTTTCTTGGACTTCTTCTTGCTTTGGGCTTTCTTGGGCTTGGGCTTACCCTTTGCTTTCCAAGTAGACCTCTTTCTTTTCTTATTATTTGAGGAACATGGTTCGGTAACATTTGCCTCACCGGTCTTGCCCTTATTGTCCTTAGTCAAGGACTCAAAGGTAGTGAGCTCACTGAGCAACTTTGTGAGATTGAACCTTAACTTGTTCATCTCATAGTTACTCTAAAACTGATTAAAACTCTTCGAAAGAGTCGTCAGTATGACGCTCACTTGACTGGGTTCGTCAATGGCCCCGCCATTGACTTCATCCTTGTTGAAGTAGGACATCATGCTCTGGACATGTTCCCGAACTGACGTACATTCCTTCATACAAGTGAGCATAGTGGAACGAACAACTTCATGTCATTTTTGCACGGAGGGCTGCCCGAACATAGCTTGCAATGACTCAATGATTTTGCTTGCAATGACTCAATGATTTTGAATGCTGAAGTCATTGCTTCATGCTTTGTGACAAGCACGTCTGTCATTGAAGCCAACAGATGTGTTCGGACTTTCTCATCAGTTGAGACCCATCGCAGGTACGCCTCACGAACAGTTCATGTGGCATTGGCAGCAGGCACTGGAGGACATTCCTCCGTAAGCACAAACTTGAGGCCTTTTGTGACCAAAATTGCATTAATGTTAAGTTTCCATTTAGTGTAGTTATCACCAGTTAATTTGTCATTTGTGATAATTTGAAGTAATGCAGAAGACATTATTGCTGAAGTAAATAAAACATTCATTCAATCATTTATTTAAAACAAGTGTGAGTGCTTTGGCATAAATTTAAACATGATGCATGAACATGTTTAACGAACTAGAACTGCCCTAAAATTAGTTGCTATACCACGACAATCCAACATACCACAAAAAAGTGCCGCCTTAGGGTCGGTCAAGTCTTTGCATGTTGGACCGAGACATTCTTAATTAAATGATATTCTAGAATAACTCTTATTCCATATCATTCAACCATCGTTCATTCAGTCAGGTTTTTAATTATCAAACTTAATCAAAACCTTCGTGAGTGTAACCCACCATTTCAGATCTTACGAGCTTAACTCAAGAATTGCCGCCTTAGGGTCGGTCAATCTCGAAATACCCTCAGAAATCCTATCCGTTAGGAAGTCAACCTTGGTATTGACCTTTATGGAAACTCTCCTTAGGGAGGACGAAAGCAAAGTCGTCACGAGGCCCCATTCGGATCTCACAGTGTTGAACTAATGATGGAGACCGCGGGATATATATGTCATATATCCCTCTCCCACTCACTATTTTAAAATTAGGGTTTTCTATTAACCGTTAATGCACCTAGATTCTACATGATTAAATGACTAACTTTAACCAAGTTATCTAGCGCATTAACTAATTAGAAACAAATTCTAATTAACTAATAAATTATTAATGATTTTTAACAATTAAAAATCTAATCTATTAGTGAATAATCTAAGCTTTTGTAAACTATTTACTAAGGTCTGATTATTATGTTAGTGTTTACCAAATTTTAACTATTAAAACTCTAACACTTTATTCGGTTCATTAATTATTAGGTAATTAATCATATTAATCCTAATTACAATAAATGACCCTATTAATCTAGCTTATTAAACTCTTTAATAACTAGATTAATATTAATGAGAATTACCAAGTTTTCTAACCATTAAAAACTAATCTCATTATTCATAGCCAATTATGTATATTGGCCATTTTAATCACATTAAAAAAAATACATAAAATATCAGGCTATGATGCATGTATGACATATCAAATATATTTGTGTAAACACATCTAATCTAAATGACATACGTATGCATGTCAATGCTTTTATCATCACATAATATAAAAAATACATGAATTGACTGAGTACTGTGGATTATTTAACCTAAAAAAATTGGAATCTAAAATTACAAAAAATTTCCCAAGGCATTCCTTGGTCTTCTTGTAATTTCCGAGTCTTCCAGTCTCTTCAGGTCACTCCGATTCATCTCATGAATCCTTCTTCGTGATTTTTCCAGGTCTTTAATATAGGTTACATTTTTTTTTACTGTTATTGTATAACTTCAACTCGGAATTCTTTGAACATTTCAAATGTTTTTGAAACAAAAAAAAATAAAAATACAACCCATAAACCCTAAATCCACAGTACAATATAATTAACGATCAATCATGTTTTTGTAAGTAAAAAAAAAAAACATACAAAAATAACATACAATCAATTTAAATCGTGCCTACACAATAATACATACAGGAGCATCGAAAATAATTTTATGTTCTGAAAATAAAATTGGCTCTAATACCAATTGTTGGAACCCCGTTCACCGGTTACGCAGCGGAACTAGGTTTTAATTTTTTTTTACAGATCATATCTGTATCTGGGACCAATGAACTTTTGATCGTAATTATTTTTCGGAACTATTACATACAATATGAAAACACAAGAAATTGTAATCAATATTATCAGCAGAAGAAAATCTTACCAATGTTTGGAGGCTCCTTCACTTTACGATATGCTCCCGTCTGAACCAATCTTACCAATGTTTGGAAGCTTTTTCACTTTACGATGTGCTCCTGTCTGAACCACTCGATCTTCCTCGCTATCTCCAGTGATTGGTAACTGCGTGTTGCCGCGTCACGGTCTCGGGAACTTGACTAGAGAATGTAGAGAAATACTTGAAGAAACTCTTTCTTCTCAATTTGATGTATTGATTTTATGCACATATAAATTTCATCTCATGTAAAACTTATATTGAGAGATGTGGTTCCGTCTTTTAAAAACAATATATATCAAATATATATATATATATATATATATATATATATATATATATATATATATTCTTACTTACACAAGCTCTTTTTGTTATATATATATATATATATATATATTCTTGCTTACGCAAATCCTTTGCGTTATATATATATATATATTAAAAATATGTGTATCAAATATTTGCATCATACGTAAATTCATTTTTTTGACTTATGTTTCATGTACACACCAATTTGCATCAAATGCAATCTCTTGTATTATTAATTGGTATATATATATTTTTAATTATCCTTTTCAAATACATATAATATATTAAAAGTGATAATAAGTATTTTAAATTTAAACTTAAATTCAAATACTTAGATAAATGATTTAGTAAAAATAAAATAATCCTATTATTTTATCTTCACCTAAATCCATATATCAACTAACACCATCCAATTAATAGTTAATTAATAATTCATAATTATCAATATAATTAAATAATCTAATTATTTAATTAATTTAACTATTAACATTCATTAATTAAATAATCTCATTATTCAATTAATTCCCGAATAAACATGTGTAACTTTTGTAACACAATTAATTAGACAATCTAATTAATTTACCGTGACCCTTGTTACCTAAATCGATCAGACTAGCAAGGGGACCTAATGGACCCACAGTATTTTGAGCTCCAATAATCATCAGAATCATTAATTAAACTCTTTAATTAATATTCTTTGATTATTAACTCCAGTGTTATTCCACTAAAAACCCAAAGCAGGACTCTCTCAACTGTAGATGCTTTTACACAGACCGATACAACTCGGTGTCCATCGATATAGCTATTACATATGGTGTGAACCTCCACATTAGTTCATAATTAGAGCCGGGTCATAATGTCCGTTATACCTCCCTAATTACATATATCCTTTAAGTACCATTGATTCTCTAATGGACAATAAATCATATTTCCTCACGGAATTAGGAGAGCGCTCATATTGTCCAAGCCCCGAATCAACCCTTAAGGGAACTACCGTCTACTTCTCACAAGAAGGAGTGGATTCCACTATTGTGCACAAACCTTCCCAACCACAAGCCAAATTGCAATCCCAACATACTGAGTATATTGATCAGTAAATGCATCTGACCTCACCCATGGTATATCAAAGACCACGATTTAACCTGAAGGAGTCGATAAGACACTCAGAATTAAGATCACCCACATATAGCCATCATTTGTTGATATATATGAATCTCATCTGTAAACGGATCTTGGTGAGAGATTCATATAGATCATGGCCCAGTCCTATATGATCTCATCATACAAGGTGCCTCCATTCTCATATCTCCATATGAATGATTCAGGATAGAATCACCATACATTACAGAATGGACCACAACTATAGATTAACCACAAGTAAAGTACCCAGCTTTATTTGCTATCTATGGAATTTTTAGATTGCACGTCTCTTTCTGTATTCGTCTGTATATGACACTCATATACACAGTTTGAGATTACATCTGGCAATCTTGGATGTTAAATTTATGCACAAGTTATAAAATAAACAACATAACAAGAATGAATTGAATTTTTCCTTTTATTTATTTCATAAATCCCTTTACAAGTTACATCTTTAGAGCATAAACCCCAACAACTCTAAGAAGACCAGAGGTGGACACTTCTATAGTCCTGAAGACAACAAAGTATTTGTATCGATAAATGCAACGTTTCTTGAGGATAATTACATTAGTGACCATAAACCTCGTTCCAAGATTGTATTAAATGAGTTGGAGCCTGGTGAGACTAGTGCTTCATCAACAAGAGTTGTTGATCCATAAATATCTGAGAGTCAGATTGTTCCTAATCAGGATACACAACCACCTAGACGTAGTGAGAGGGTCGTGAGACAACCTGAACGCTATTTAGGTATAGGTGAGGGACAAGGTGTTGTCTCTGCTGATAGTGTGGATGATCCATTGACATTTAAGAATGAAATGGAAGATCCTGGTAAAGAGGAATGACTTAAAGCCATGAATCTCGAGATGGAGTCTATATACTCTAACACAGTCTGGGATCTTGTAGGCTTACAGGATGGGGTAAAACCCATAGGGTGTAAGTGGATCTACAAGAAAAAGAGAGTAGTAGATGGGAAGGTAGAGACCTTCAAAGCAATGCTAGTGGCCAAAGGTTATACCCAGAAAGAGAGGGTCAATTATGAAGAGACCTTCTCGCCAGTAGTCATGCTTAAGTCTATTAGGATTCTCTTATCTATTGCTGTCTATTTCGATTATGAAATTTGGCAAATGGATGTCAAGACTGCATTCTTGAATGATAATCTTGGTGAGAGCATTTATATGATGCAACCTGAGGGATTCATGTCTCTAGATTCAGAGCAAAAGGTTTGCAAGCTGCAAAGGTCCGTCTATGGACTTAAGCAAGCATTTAGATCTTGGAACTTAAGGTTTGATGATGTGATCAAAACCTATGGCTTCGAGCAGAACGTCGACGATCCTTGTGTCTACAAGCGCATAATTGACAAGAAAGTAGTTTTCTTGATCCTATACTTAGATGATATCCTACTCATTGGGAATGATGTGGGAGTGTTGTCTGATGTAAAGGGCTGGCAAGCTAGCCAATTCCAAATGAAAGATTTAGGAGAGTCAAGTTATGTTCTAGCGATCCCAATTATAAGGGATCGTAAGAACAAACTAATAGCACTGTCTCAGGCATCATATATCAACAAGATTCTTGTGCGATTTTTGATTCAAAACCCCAAGAAAGGTAATTTACCTTCCAGGCATGGAGTTCACTTGTCTAAGGAACAGTGTCCTAAGACACCTCAAGAAGTTGAGGATATGAGACGTGTACTCTATGCATCGGCAGTAGGTAGTCTCATGTATGCTATGTTATGCATGAGAGCAGACATCTGCTATGTGGTGGGAGTAGTCAACAGATACCTGTCCAACCCATGATTGGATCATTGGGTTGCCGTGAAGACTATTCTCAAGTATCTTCGGAGAACTAGAAGTTATATGCTAGTGTATTCCGGATAGGATTTGATTCCGTTAGGATACGTGGATTCTGATTTTCAGTCAGACAGGGATTCTAGGAAATCCACGTCTGGATCAGTATTCACCCTAGGTGGTGGAGCCATTGTGTGGAGAAGTATCAAGCAATCTTACATTACTGACTCCACTATGGAAGGCACATATGTAGCAGTTTGTGAAGCTGTTAAAGAGACTGTTTGGCTCCATAAGTCATTGAGTAATCTAGAAGTTGTTCTAGATCTAGATCAGCTCATCACACATTATTGTGATAACAGTAGTGCTATGGCTAATTCCAAAGAACCAAGAAGCCACAAAAGAAGGAAGCATATAGAGAGAAAGTATCATCTTATTAGAGAGATAATGCAAATAAAAGATATGATTGTCACTAAGATAGCTTCACATGACAATCATGCTGATCCATTTATGAAGACTTTACCGGCTAAAGTGTTTTCGGGTCACCTAGATGGTCTAGGGTTACGAGACATGCCTCACATGCTTTGGTGCAAGTGGGAGATTGTTGGGGTTTACTCCCTAAAGATGTAATTTGTAAATGGATTTATGAAAAAAATAAAAGGAAAAGTTCAATTCATTCTTGTTGTGTTGTTTATTTTATAACTTGTGCATGTATTTAACATCCAAGATTGTCGGATGTAATCTCGAACTGTGTATATGAGTGTCATATACGGATGGATACAGTAAGAGACGCGCAATCTAAAGAGTCCATAGATAGTAAATAAAGCTGGGTACTTTATTTGTGGTTAAGCTATAACTGCGGTCCATTCCGTAATATACGGTGATTCTATCCTGAATCATTCATATGAGACATGGGAATAGAGGCACCTTGTATGGTGTGATCATATAGGACTGGGCCATGATTTGTATGAATCTCTCACCAAGATCCGTTTATCGATGAGATTCATATATATCAACTAATGATAGCTAAATGTGGGTGATCTTAATCCTGAGTGTTTGATCGATTCCTTCAGGTTAGATTGTGGTCTTTGATGTACCATGGGTAAGGTCGGATGCATTTTCTGATCAATATACTCCGTATGTTGAGATTGCAGTTTGGCTTGTGGCTGGGAAGGTTTGTACACAATAGTGGAATCCACTCATTCTTGTGAGAAATAGATGGTAGTTCCCTTAAGGGTTGATTCGGGGCTTGGACAATATGAGCGCTCTCCTAATTCCGTAAGAAAATAGGATTTATTGTGCATTAGAGAATCAACGGTACTTAAAGGATATATGTAATTATAGGGGTATAACGGACATTATGACCCAGCTCTAATAATGAACTACTTTGGTGGATCACAACATGTGTAATAGCTTTATCGATGGACACTGAGTTGTTGTATCGGTCTATGTAAAAGTGTCTGTAGTTGAGAGAGTGAAGCTTCGGGTTTTAGTGGAATAACACCGGAGTTAATAATTAAGGAATATTAATTAAAGAGTTTAATTAATGTTTCTGAGGATTATTGGAGCTCAATATACTGTGGGTCCATTAGGTCCTCTTGCTAGCCCAATCGATTTAGGTAACAAGGGCCACGGTTAATTAATTGGATTGTCCAATTAATTGTGTTACAAAAGTGACACGTATATATTCGGGAATTAATTGAATAATGAGATTATTTAATTAATGAATGTTAATAGTTAAATTAATTAAATAATTAGATTATTTAATTATATTGATAATTATGAATTATTAATTAACTATTAACTGGAGGGTGTTAGTTGATATATGGATTTAGGTGAAGATAAAATAATAGGATTATTTTATTTTACTAAATCATTTATCTAAGTATTTGAATTTAAGTTTAAATTTAAAATACTTATTCTCACTTTTAATATATTTTAAACGAAAATTCGCTCAGGGTGAGGAATTACAGCTAACGCCCTCGAGACCACTACCACAGAGGTGATGGCCGGGGTTGGTACCTGTGATACCTAACCTACTTAGATAAACACGAGAGCTTGTATAACAATAATAAGTGGAGACTTTAGTATTGATTACTCATGAAATACAAGGTCCTCCCTCATATGCTCACTATCTCTCTAAAACGTAGGAAGGTGGCAACTTCGTACTTGTCGAATAGTGGATGTCACGACGGCCGTGTTCTGATCACATAATTTAGGTCCGCCGTACTTCTCTCTTCATTTTTCTCTGTCGTCTATCCTTATGCTGCCTTTTTTACTATAGGAATGTTTTTGTATATTTATATGCGGTCGTATCACTTTGAACTGATGTATCTCCCGCCTTGATTCTCTGAATCTACTCCCTCCTTATCGAGAGAGATCCATTATTTGAAAAGTTTTTGACTCCGAGTAAATAGTGGAAACAATGATATTGTTGACGAAGATAAGTTTACTTCCTTTTTGGAATCAAACTCTTGACTTGCATGTAAAGGCTGGTTGTTACGTAGATATATTCTTGTGCGTACTTACTGCATGATTCTTCATGGAGGTTGCTGAGCTAGCCATTCTTAGTTTTCGTAGAGCGAGGTAGATCTATGCTTTGGTTCCTTTTTCGGAGGCTTGGAATGGACACCCTAGAAGTCATTACTATGAGGTAACATGGATCTGATCTATTTAGAGGTCTCCTTCCTTCTTATATCGTGGATGAGACAGCGGGCTCCTGGAGAGGTTGGTGGACTTCTCGTTAAGGGCATGAATTGTGTTTGACCTCTAAAAACCTTAACCTGCAGAAGGCTTGCTTTGCTTGTTGGGCTTCTTTTAAATGTTTCTTGATCCTGGCGACCCCCCTTGACCTTCTCGGGGTGGTTGAGGAGTCCGACCCCAGGAACCGAGGTTCCCAGATAGGTGGCCTCGAGAAGACCAGAATCCAGTGTTCTCGTGGGGGCTCGATCTGGTCGTGCCTAGCTTCTTCCCTGATAGTTTTGAAGCCCGGCGATCCCTCCGTGCTTATGCGGGGTAGTTTTTTGGTACATCCGGGGTTTCATGAATGTCGACTTTGGGCTTGGAGAGTAAAAATTTTCTCTTTGACCCCTGACCAAATTTTATTATTAACAATATATTAGATATATTTGAAAAGGATAATTAAAAGATATATATCAATTATAACACAAGATATTGCATTGGATGCAAATTGGTGTGTGCACATATATAAGTGTTTGTATAGGATACAAATATATATATATATATATATATATATATATATATATATATATATATATTCGCATGATCACAAGAGGTGATAGGCAAATTTTTTTAAAAAAATCTAGTGCTTGCCTTGTTATCAAAAGGGTGCGTGAGATATAATATATATATATATATATATATATATATATATATATATATATATATATATATGTTAATAGCAAAATTTGGTTAGGGGATAAAAGAAAAAAAATTCACTTTCCGAGCTCGAATCAAAGACCAAATTCGCCATTCATGGGACCCCGAGCAGACCATAAAACTACCCCGCAAAAGCAGGGAAGGACCCTCGGGCTTCGGAATTATCAGGGATGAAGCTAGGCACAACCGGCTTGAGCCCTCACGCGAACACTGGAATCCGGGCTTCTCGAGATCACCTATCCCGGAACCTCAGTTCCTGGGGTCGGGCTCCAAAACCACCCCGTGAAAGCCTAGGAAGATCGTCGAGCTCAAGAAGCACTTGAAGTGAAGCCTGACGCAAACAAGAATGAGCTCTTTCCGGGCCTGAGGTCAGATTTAACTCACAGCCTAAGCCAGAAACCCACCAACAACTACAGAAGCCCGCTATCCCCATCAGATACGAAGATAGAGCCTCTAAGTGGAACAGGTTCATGCTATAACTAATTTGCTAAGGGACGCCCGTAGCCTATATCGACCTGAAAGAAGAATCTCGCCTAATCTATGCTACTCCCAGTAGGTCCCCACAAGACCATCCCAAGTTTCTGAGACCAGAACTAAAGCATGGATCTACCTCGCTCTACAAAACGGCTAACTTGAAAACCTCCATGAAGAATAATGCCATGAATACACACAATATCATATCTACATTATAACGAACATTAAATGCTGCATACGTGTAAGAAAAGAATTTGATTCTTAATAGGAAATAAACTTATCTCCTCCAACGATAATCTTGAGTCCGTAATTTACTCGAAGCCAACGACTTTCAAATAGAGGATCTCGCCCGATTAGGAGGGAACTGATTCATAAAATCGTGGTGGGTGATTCACGAGTTTAAACCTACTTGGAGCATGTATAAATAGGTCCAAGCATGCTGTAGAAAATAGAGGGAGAAATAAAGTAAAAAAAAAGAAAGAGGATTATACCGGGCCGAAATCCTGTGAACAGAACACGACCATCATTGTATCTACTAATCGACAAGTACAAAGTTGCCACCCTCTCATGTCCTAGAGAGATTTCGAGTGTTTGTGAGAGATTTCTGTATACCACGAGTGATCAATAATAAAGATCTCATTCGCTATCACATTATCATTCAAATATTTGTTTCTATCTTAACATGTCAGATATCTGAGGTACTGACCCCAGCCATTACCTCCGTGGTTGTGGTGTCAAGGGTGTTAATCAGAATTTCTCATCTTGAGCAAATTTCTCGTTAATACTTTCTAGAGCCGTCTGTGGGAACAACTTCCACACCATCATTTTTATATTCATAAGTTTATTATTTAACAGTAATCAAAAGGCTACGCTTCACCCAAGGACAACCAGGCACAACGGAACAACTTTCAGTTGTGTCAACACGGAAGATCCCAAAGAAAAGAAGAAGATCCGGGCTCCGTGGCCAGGTCCCAAACCAGTCAGCCAGCCACTGTGCGGGCTTTGGATCCATCTATGGGAAGCCATGTCGCGCTTGACCAACAAGCGGCGGCTTTTATGGAAAACATCCGCCTTCGACTGGTCGCTGACGGTCTTACCGTCCAGTAAGCAAACCTCTGTAACCAAGGAGAACCAAGCAGGCATGAGATAATATCCCGCCTTTGATCACCTGGGACCCACCCCTCCAGAGCCAACTCGTAATGGAACTGGACCCAGGCCCTCAATCCGGGATAGGTTAGGGCACATGCCCCCCGTTCCTGAAGCGCCTCCATGTTACCAGCCCAGGCAAGTTAAGTCCGCGGCGGACGTCCTTCCCAGGGAGCGGCAAGAGTTTCCTTACCCAACGAATTCAAGGAGGGAGGCTCAGACTAGAGAGGAAGAAACCCAGCAAAGCTCCCAGGCAGATCCCATCGGGAGAAGGAATCGGGTAAAGGTTGTCAGCTCGTTAGAAGGGTCTGACAATGAGGAGTCCAAGATTAATTCAAGGAAACTTGAGAGCAAGCGCCTGAGAGACCAGTTGGCAGAGCTCTAGAAAAAGATCCAGCAGATGAAGAATGGGAAGTACGAGGAAGACAAGAAAGATCCTTTAAGTGAGATGAATGCTCCCTTCACCAGAAGGATCCGGGAGGTGGAGCTTCCGCCAAAATTCAAAATGTCGACTGATAGATTCTCAAGGACTGAAGATCCCTTGAGCCACTTGGAGAGCTTGGTTCAACAGATGGAGGTCCAAAACACGACCAGGGCCGCTATGTGTCGGATGTTCTCAACTACGCTTACGGATTACACTAAGACCTGGTTCAGAAAGCTACCCGCTGGCAGTGTGGATTCCTTCACGAAACTGTCAACTGATTTTTGCTCACAATTCTAGGGAGTTAAGCCCTGATTGAAGGATCCAATCCCTCTACAGTACGTGATCCAGGAGAGAGGGGAAACCTTCGGGGCTTATATCGAGCGTTTCCATAAGGAAGTCAGCCAGATAGGGGTCTTCACCGAGAAAGAAACCCTCACCAATTTCAGGAGGAACTTGTGGGCGGGCAAGCTTTTTCGGTCTTTTGCCAAGCGGCCTCTAGAGATCTACCAAAAATCCTATGATCAGGCTCTGAAGCAAATTGAAATCGACGAACAGATCAAGGTCAAGTTGGAACACGACTATATGAGAGCCGTAAAACGACCTAATAATGAAGCATCCAAACCAGAGCAAGCTCAGAAAAGCCAGAACAACCCCCCCCCCCCAACAAGTAGACGTATCACCTCCACATTTCTCTACCCCGATCTGAAAGGTATCCAGCAAAACGAACTCCTCCGTGGGGCTTCACCTCTTTTTAGGACAGTTGCTCCAATAGTTCGAGATGAGAGAGGATATGATCATTACACCCCCTTAAATGTATCCCGTGAAACAATCTATCTCGCCATTCGGGACAAAGGATTACTCCATAAGCTCGCACCCACCAAAGTCCTCGTTGATAAGAGGAATCATTATAAGTATTGTGATTTTCACAAAGACGTGGGACACAACACTTCTGAATGCTATAACCTGCGAAACCAGATCGAGGCTTTAATAAGGGGAGGATGTTTGGTAGAATTCTTATAGCAAGTTAGGGATAACTTTCAAATTGGAAGGGAATTGCAAGCCGAGATCCGCGAGCATGCTTAGAAGAGAAAGGGGGAACAAATAGATCTGATGCAGCAAATCCAGATAATACATACCATCAGCGGAGGACCTACTCTAGCTGGTACCTCTAATAATTCCAGGAAAAACCACGCGAGGAAAATCCCTCGTGTGGACGAAGGGTGGGGTATCTAAATGGATCGCCAACGTGGTCATGGTCATAAAGGTGAATGGGAAGTGGCGCATGTGCTTCGATTATACCGACCTCAACCGGGCATGCTCGAAAGACAGTTTCCTTCTACCAAAAATTGATCAGTTGGTTGACTCCATAATGGAAATAAGCTATGAGTTTCATGGATGCGTTTTCAGGATACAACCAAATTACGATGCACCTCGCCAACCAGGAAAAGACCAGTTTCATCAACGGACGGGGTCTTGCTACAAGTGATGTCGTTTGGGCTTAAAAATGCAGGAGCTACATATCAACGGTTGGTCAATAGGCTGTTCAAACCTGAAATAGGAATATCAATGGAAGTATACATCGATGATATGATCACCAAGTCCTCAACCGTTGAAAACCATCTGGACGACCTTCGTAGAACTTTCATGATCTTAAGGGAGAGCCAGATGAGATTGAACACCTCCAAATGCGCCTTTGGGGTAACTGTGGGAAAGTTTCTAGGCTTCATGGTTCATGAGAGAGGAATAAAGGCTAACCCAGAAAAGATTAAGGCTATCCTGGATCTAGAGTCCCCCCACATCACTTAAATAGCTTCAAGTCTTGACCGGGCAGGTAGCAGCTCTTAACAGGTTAATTTCTCGGTCTACCGACAAATGTCTCCCATTCTTCAAAGCCATCAAGCAGGGAAGAAACATGAAATGGGACCAGGAGAGTGAACAAGCTTTTCAAGCCTTGAAGAAATATCTGTCAAGCCCTTCGTTACTGGTCAAGCCAAGTCCTGGGGAAGAGCTGTAAATCTACTTGGCCGTTTCAGAGACTGCAGTAAGTGGGGCCCTAGTCAAAGATTATAGAGATAGTGTCCAATGGCCTATCTACTACGTGAGTCATGCTCTAACCAAACTAGAAAAGAATTATACCCTTCAGGAGAAGCTCACGAGCGCCTTGGTGACCTCGGCAAGGAAGCTCTGTCCCTACTTTCAAGCTCACTCAATAACAGTAGTGACGGACCAACCCCTCCGTTAATTCTTGCAAAGGCCGGATGTATCCGGAAGGTTGGTTTTACGGGCCCTAGATCTCACCCAGTTTGATTTAAGGTACAAGCCCAGGACCGCTGATGGGACAAAGGCGTAAGTCACAGATACTAGCATAGCGGCAAGCAAGGGATCGATCCACAGGGAGGTGGGATTCACTGAGCATCTCTAGTTCTAGCTATTATTACAACACTCTGAGCGGACTCGTGTGTTGCTTGTACGAAAAAGTGAATAATAATATAACTAAATAACTTATATAAATAATATATACAATGATAGACAGAATTGAGATATACATGAAATGTTGTTACACTAGGGAAATGACTCAACTGTGACAATCCTCCTAATTACGTTCTAGACTCACCTAATCCTCAAATGTGCAAGTACATCATAGGCTCGTATCCCATTAATTAATCTCTAATCTCTCTCGATGTCTTAGAGATAATATCCATGTATACCTGAAATCTCTCTCGAGCAATCTGGACAATATATATGAACTCATTACGCACGTGGAATACAATTCGAGCCCTATACGCTAGCCTAGTGATTCTAGCACTTTCTAGTCAAGCATAGTGAATTTTTATCTAAGCATTGTCAAACGCATCTCCTCTCAGCACATAACATCTAACCATGGATCAATTACAAAGTGATCAATTAGCAAAAGCTTTAAGCATTCAAAACATCCATATAACTACATAAGCACAAAAGAAATGTCGGTGGTCTTTACTTCTAGGTCAAAGATTCGGTTTAGTTAACTCCCTAAGATGGCTAAACATGTGAAACAAGTTACCTAACATCTACATACAACAAAGTGATTGTTATATCATTAAGAACATTCAATTAAGGTTAAAGGTTCATCCTCTTGATTAGGAAATTTTCCCACAATCAATTCATCACCCAATCCTGTCACGTGGATGGATAATCGTGTCTTAATACAAAGACCCATTAAGAACAAGGATATGAACCAACGTAAATTTAGCAACTAAAAGTCTGAACTGAAACCTTTTCTACTCTTTGGGGCTGAAATCCCTATTACTCAATACATGGAATTTCAAGTCATCCATCAATCAGTCAACAATAATAGGTATCTAATTTCTACTCTAAATTACAACTACTCCTAAACCCAATCATGAACACATATTGATTTCTAACAATTCATACAAATACATATCATATTAAGAGCATAAAAACACATATATCAAAGAGTAAAACAAAACCCAAATGAATTTAAGTACAAAAATACATATATAGCACATCTGAAAGGTTTACAAATTCCCAAATTCGGTGGTACACATAAAAAACAACAAGAAATAAATAGAAATGATCAAATAAGAGCAAACCATTGAAGAAAAGTCTTCCAAAGATGCTCCTAGCCTTCCTAGCTCGAATTTGGCTCCTAATTTCTTTGTAATCTACTCTAAGATGGATGGAGGAAATGTATAGTGGTAAGGTGGAGGTGTATGGTGAGCTCCCATGGAGGAAAAACCTCCATGGGAGCAAGAGATGAAAGAAAATGGAAGAAAATGGAAAAGAGAAGAGAAGAGGCATAAGAGTGGAAAAGAGGGCAAGAGATCTCTAAAAAATGAGGAGAAAATGAGGTTTATAGTGTGGGAGATTAGGGCAAGACTTTTGGGTGAAAAGATAACAATACCCCTCTAAAAATGGCTGAAAAATACATTTCTGCCCAGAAGTGTGGTTCGATGTCCTGTATGCATCAACACAGCGTACCGTACATCACTATTTGGAGCTTTCTGCCCAAAAATGTGGTACAAAATGCGGTTTGTAACTTGGTCTCGCGCGGTTACGTACCGCACTTCTCTACGCACCATTACGAAAACGATCATAACTTTCTCCAGAAATCTCAGAATCATGATCTGTAAAGTGAATTGGAAAGAAGACCTCCAGGGCTTTTCGAAAGGTGGTTATAGGCGATGTAGTTTGATCGAATAAGGGAGATATGACTTTACAAATTTGGGATGTCTGCATAAGCTATTCCAAATTCTGCTCTTTAACCTCCAAAACTCTTCAATTAAGCTCAAATACCTTATGTAGGGAACATGTACCTACACAAGACTCACAAACACATAATATACTAAAATATGCTCGAAAACAAGAATAAAAGCTAGGTAATCGGGACCTCAAATAGGTATATAAATCGTTCTGATCAACCATAATCAAAGCCCAGGCTTTGACAGACTTTGTAGCAGAACTCTCAGTACCCCCAGGCCAAGCGACCTCCTAGCGACAAACATAACCCCTGAGATGACCTCAGAATCAGACAGTTGGCCGGAAGGTTGCAAGTCATGGATCTTGTACACGGATGGAAAGTCTGGGCAAGCCGGGGGAGGACAGGCATAGTTCTAATCGACCTAGAGGGGACTAAGTGCTGCCACTGTTTCAGATTTGAATTTGAAGCCACTAACAATGAGGCCGAGTATGATGCCCTCTTAGCCGGGATAAGGGCGACGAAAGAGCTCGGGGTAGATTACCTGTAGGTCATGAGCGATTCGTTGATCATAGTCAACCAAGTCTCTGGGGATTATCAGGCAAATGGGGATAACATGATTGCCTACTTGAGGCTAGTTCAACAAATTAAGACCAAGTTTAAAGAATTTAAGATTGAGCAGGTACCTCGACAACAGAATCATCGAGCTGACGTCCTAGACAAGATAGTTGCAAATGGTGGCAAGACCTTACTCCAAGGGGTCCCTCTCCAAGTGATCCCCCTACCCAGAACAGTAGCAGGTAAATAGACTTATACCCTAGATCAGCAGCCATACTGGATGGACCCAATAATGGTTTATCTCCAAGAAGAGAGGCTTCTCGGGGAGCCCGACCAAGCTAGGAAAATCAAGAGGCTCTCAGTATGAAAATACAAACACGGTTAAATGCTCTAGGCTAACCTAGAAGGGCGGTGAATAGGTTAGACACCTTTTTCGACTCCCTTAGAAACAAACAAAAGTTTGTCCCTCTAGATTGCTTGTATCACAATATATATATCAATTAAAGACACTTAATCAATATATAAAACAAGTAAAGTGTGATACAAACAAGTAATGGTAACACATACACAATCTATATCATAGAAATGAAGTCAACTTACATAAAGATTTCTATCCTTAGTATTCAAATAAAAAATACAAATACAAGAGAGATAGGGATAGAGAAAAGTGGACACAAGATATAACGTGGTAAACCTCTAAAGAGGAAACATCCACGGGTTAGTAACCACCGGCAAACAAAATCCACTAGTAGATAAGACAAGTACAATCTCTCAAGTGACCCCTTTACCTAGAAACTACCCTCTTATCTACTCATGAAGATGTCGCCCTAATGCTCAACAATCCGATGCCTCACAACTCTTGTCAAGACTTCCTGGCTCACCTTACCGGATCCTCACGACCCAAGGCAAGACTTCTTGCTCAACTATCTGAGTTCTTCTGACTCTAGTCAAGACTTCCTCGCTCACCTTACCTGATCCTCATGACCCAAGGCAAGACTTCTTGCTTAACTATCCGAGTTCTCCCATCTCTAGCCAAGACTTTCTTGCTTGACAATCCAAGGTCTCACACCTCTTTCCAAGACTTTCTTGCTCAACAACATAGGTCTCACACCTATTGTCAAGACTTCCTTCTCACAAGGCATCTAGGTGATCATGAATGAAAAACGCAAACAAGCACGCAACATAGAATATTATGATCAACACATCCTGTGGAAAATACTAGACATGAGCATAAATGCACAAATCAAATGTAGTCTAGTCAGTCATGCATGTTTAATTAATCTAGATCATGTAAGATATGTTCAACATTAATTACAACCTAGATACATGCATAGATCTAAAACTTGAATAATAAGATATGTTCAATTAATCACATAACCAAGTTTAAATCATATATACCAAAAACATGCTAAAATCATATGACAAAGTCATTCATATTAAATCTAAAGTTCTAGAGCATATTCCTATTCATAGATTCAACAAAACACATGAATAACTCAAAAGAACATAAGCACATGTATTAATGTGAGAATTCATCCAAGAGAGCCTAATACATGTGAGGAACTATTTTTCACAAAATCAATCAATCAAAGATCATCAAATAGTTTTAGAATCAAAGCTAGCACAATTCAATCCCAAACATGTGAAAACATAGGCAAAATCAAAACCTAACTCAACATGTAATATTTCAATTGAAACTAAACCTAGATTTAAAAGAGTTCAAAACTCAAATAAAAACACCCACAATAAACATATATATGTTGAAGAAGAAAACCCAAGGAAATTGACCAAGTTTTAAAAGAAAACTTTGAGAGAAAATCAATATATTAGTTGATTTTGGTTCAGTCCCGTTTTTGAGTGTTTAGAATCAAAAAAACAGCAATAAAACTCACTCAAACCTTCAGAGAAAAGATGGAGGATGAATAGACAAACACTCTCAACTTTGAATCACTCAAATCGGAGTTCAAATGAAGAATTTATGGTGTTTGGAAGGTGAGAAAATGTAGAGAGAAAATTTCTGCACACAAGTTTAAATTTCTTCTTGGAATGAAATGTGAGAGGGAATGAAAATATAAAGGAGAGGGAATGAAAGAAGCTTAAAAGACCAAAATAGCCTCCTTTGTTATTGCTTCCCAGAGATGGCATGTGGGGATCTCGGGGCAGCAAGGTGTTGCAGCCGAGATGGCCATGCGCCATCTCGGGCTTGCACCAATGAATGGCCTTTGGCCATGGTGCAACTCCCTTGCACTTCCCTCGTGTTCTTCGACCGTTATCCGGCCTCCAAACTCGAAATTTGAATCCATTTGTTGTTTACAAACCATAACTCTCTCATGGACATGGATATATAAGATACTCAACCCAAAAAATAATAATTCGACTTGATATACGAAGATGAAGACAATGTATGCAACATGAGTTGAAAGTGTAGTATCTTTTGACTTAGAACTTGAAATCAATAGTATGAGTAACCGAAAAGACTAGAACTCAATAAAGAATGATTTAAGACCAAAATCAAGTTCAATATCCATGTTATATAAACATATACACATACAAACACAATTCACACTAGAATGCAAACTACATAGAGATAGTCTCCAATCATGCATTTTCCAAAACATGTTATTTCCATACCAATGCATGAGCATTCATCTTCAAGTGTGTGAATGTGTTATACATGGTGCATAAATATGCAGGGACACATATGAATGAATTGTATGTGTGTGCCTATAATGGTACACAACGATGTAGGGACACAAATATATGAATTGTATGTGTGTGTGTGCCTAAGCCTTGTAAGAGAAAGATAAGGTCATAGTATACCTTTGTAGAATCATATTGCATCCTTTCTCTTTGAAGACTTTGAACTTGCTTTGACTTGTTGTTCATTTTTCTTTGAAGCTTGAATCATCATGAATCTAAACAACTAAATCATTACAAGTAAACATCATTTTGATATGAAATTAATGCCAACACAAACTAAAACCTAACACAGTCCGGTATTGCTTGATAGATGGGTACCTATACATGAGGGGCAAGTCTCTCCCTCTGCTTCGATGTTTACATCCTGATGATGCCAAATGGGCATTGAGAGAGGTCCACTCCGAGGAATGTAGGAACCATATTGGTGAGGAAACTCTGGCATATCAAGTACTTTGCATGGGGTATTATTGGCCAACTATCCATCAAGATGCAAAGAACTTAGTACAATCCTGAGAAGCATGCCAGAAGACCGCAAACTTGAATCACCTCCCGCCGGAGCGGTTGACATCCCTTAGCTCACCTTACCCTTTTGCTATGTGGGGAGTCGACTTGATTGGACTGTTCCTAATTGCTCATGGTCAAGCCAAGCATGCTATCGTGGCGATTGACTATTTCATGAGATAGGTCAAAGTTAGACCGCTCTCCCAGATATCAGAAGAAAATACAACAAGATTCATCAAAAATAATGTAATTTGCATGTTCAGGACCCCTCTTGTCATTGTAGCTGACCTCGACAAGCAGTTTGATAACGATAGGTTCAGGGACTTTTACGAGGACTTAGGAATCAATCTTAGATTTGCCTCAGTAGCCCACCCTCAGACTAACGGGTAGGTAGAATCCACCAATAAGACTATTAAGTAGCTGTTGAAAAAGAAGCTACAGCAGAAAAAGGGCAGATGGGCTGAGGAGCTTCCCGAGGTCTTTTGGGCTTACCGCACTACTAGAAGAATATCCACCGAAGAAACACCTTATTCTTTGGCTTTCGGGATTGAAGTAGTTCTTCCTATTGAGCAAAAACTGACCTCCTTCAGAGTTCAACATTTTGAACAGGGAAGCAACAAGGACAAGCTCCCAGCTAGCTTTGATCTCTTGGATGAAAAACAAGATTGGGTAGCTGATAAGGTAGCAATTTACCAGAGCAAGATTGCTAGATAGTTTAACAAGAAGGTTTAAGCCCAAAACTTTAAGAAAGGGGACCGAAAGTGATATTGAATACCAGGAAGAGGTCAGACGGGGTCTTGGGACCCAATTGGGAAGGACCTTATTTGGTAAAAGTGATGGTCCACAACGGGGTGTACAAGCTCAAGAACATGAATGGTCGACTCATCGATCATACTTGGAATGCAAATCACCTGAGAAACTTCTGCCCCTAAACAGGGGACTTGTGACAGGCTACCTCCGCTTAGTTTTTAGTCACCAGCAATAATGTACTCCATTCTTTTTTCTTATCTATAAAGCCTGTTTTCTTCATCTTCAACTATGTTCTATATTGATTAGGTTCTACATGGGAAAATTTGACATTATCGTCTCAAGACCAGGGTTTAGCCAGGGAAGCCCCCTCGCTATCCTTGATGCTTCGGCAGAGCACTACCCCCCGCCAAGAAGAGTCTGAGTGTAAGAGCATAGTTGCCATCCAGATCTCAAGACCAGGAAATAGCTAGATAGCCCTTATGATGCCTTGGTTGGGCTCTAACCCCCAAGAAGGATCTGAGTGTAAGAGCAAGTTGCCATCCAGATCTAAAGACCAGGAAATAGCTAGATAGCCCTCTTGATCCCTTGGTCGGGCTACAACCCCCAAGAGGGATCTGAGTATAAAAGCATAGTTGCCAACCAGATCTCGAGACAAGGAAATAGTTAGATAGCCCTCATGATGCCTTGGTCGGGCTACAACCCCCAAGAACGATATGAGTGTAAGAGCATAGTTACCATCCAGATCTCAAGATCAGGAAGTAGTTATCTCCCTCCCGATGCCTTGGTCAGTCTACTGTTGGGATTATGCTCGATAACAAAAGTGTAATAATGTATTTGACAATCTTTTCATATTAATAAAGTGATTTCAAGTTTAACAAATCTTATAGCATTTATAGTTTAATTATTATAATTGTCAAAAGTAAATAATCATAAGGTCAAAAGACTATGAGAAAAGAAGAATTGTTCATACATCTAGATATGTATGAGGTAGACACAATTTTTTAGTAAGTATTGAATAATATTCACAACTAAAGATAAAAAGTTGGGCGCCTTTATCTTATCAAAGTTGTAGATTTTCTTGCTAGCATTTGAGTGGGATCAAATGTGTTATGATGAGTCAAAAATCATCAAAGTGTGGTGTCTTTGGGCAAAAGAATCTAGTGCACTTGGTGCATTGAATTGGATCACAATGACATACTTTATCTAGAACCGTCAATGGATAAAAGTTTTTATTTGAAGACAATCGGAGAGTCTATCTCTATCCTGAGATAAATGATGGACTTATGGTTGAAGGCAATCAATAAGTTCAAAATGTGGTCATATGAGTAAATATGGTAACTTGGAGAGCTATAGGAGGTCTATGAGCTCTTGGCGATTACTGATATTCTTCACGAGGATACATTTTCTCCAAAAAGGTTGTCTAGGGTATGAATGAGTAACATCAACTTATTCTATATTTATTTAAGAGTTCAATTTTAGTTCTTTAGTGGAATGAACTAAAATTAAATAGATTGGACTTAAGTGAATCATTTGTTGATTGTGATCGGGTTGTGTCTATTAGAGCTTAAATTTAGATAGTCCGCCAAGATCCCCAATCCACACGAACTTGTATGGATCACTTGATATATTCTACCAGACCAATTTAGGGGTCCATGGGTCTAGTTCACATGTGGACTTTTTATAAATGCCAAATGGATTTAATAAAATAAGAAAATAATATATTGGCCCATATATATGGTTTGGGCGGCAATGCTATTTAGAATAGCTTAATTATATTATATTATTTAATTATTTAATTAAATAAAAATTAATTAATTTGTTGATTAATTAATTATTTAATTAAAAGTCAAAATCTTTTTCCTAGTAGGAGATGATCTCCTAAAATTATACTATTGTTAGTAGTATAATTAATATTAAAGACTATATTTGATTAGTAGATAAATAAAAGGAGTTATTTATCTAATCAAATTAGGAAGTCTTTAATATGGTTACAAATACACTATTGAGCTGGATTAGGAGTCTTGGTGTAGGATAAAATTCCTTTTACAAAAGGATTCTTAACCACCAAGTAAATCCACATAAGGAAAGGATTCTTAACAACCAAGTAAATTCTTCTTAGGAAAGAATTTGTGATCCTAATATATATCCAATGAAAATTTCGGCCAGCCCATATATATATACATGAGGATAGAATTTATTTTAGATAAGGATTCTTAACTACCAAATAAATTCACCTAAGGAAAGGATTGTTGCCAACTAAGTAAATCCTTCTTAGGAGATGATTTATGATCCTATATATATATATGTTAATTTCGGCAAGCCTAAGGTTAATTTCGTAGAGATTTTCGACCAACACTATTTTTCAAAGAGAAGAATTCGGCCATTATAGGAATTTGAGGGAGAAAAATCTGATTTTACTTTAGACAAAATTCGATCAACTCTAAGAAACAGTGTGTGATTCAGGAAAGATGAAATAGGAAGAAAGAATGTTTAGTTTTCGATAGTACACTAGTAGCCTTTACATCAAAAGGTTTTGTGTACAACATCGAATCAAGGTTCACGCGAGTTTCAATCAAATTGATTGATAATTCACAAGTGACCTAACATTCTTTGTTTTCTTCTTGGAGGATTATTGTAACTAACAAAGAAGAAGATTTTGATTGTTTCCTTCCTCAGGTTTACGATTAAAAGAAAGGGAGCCCACACTCCTAGTTGATTCACTTGATGATTGGATTGGAAGATCTTACGGAATCAATTCGGCGTTTGTTCAATCGTCACGAGAATAAGGTACGACACTCTTTATATACATCAATTAATCTAGGGTTAAGGATCTTGTTAGTCAAAGGGAAAATTTTTATACATAAACCCTAATTTTTATTAATCACGCTTCCGCTGCGTGTGTTTTTTTCCCTACAGCTACAACCCCAAAAAGGATCTGAGTATAAAAGCATAGCTACCAACCAAATCTCGAGACCAGGAAATAGCTAGATAGTCCTCCTGATGCCTTGGTCAGGCTACAACTCCCAAGAAGGATCTGAGTATAAAAGCATAGTTTCTAACCAGATCTCGAGACCAGGAAATAGCTAGACAGCCCTCCTGATGCCTTGGTCGGGCTACAACCCCCAAGAAGGATCTGAGTGTAAGAGCATAAATGCCATCCAGATCTCAAGACCGAGAACTAGCTAGATAGCCCTCCTGATTCCTTGGTCGGGCTACAACCTCAAGAAGGGTCTGAGTACAAGGGCATAGTTGCTAACTAGATCTCGAGACCAAGATATAGTTATATAGCCCTTCTGATACCTTGGTCGGGCTACCTCACCCAAGAAGGACTCGAGTTTAAGAGCACGATTGCCATCCCGAACTGAAGGCTAGGAGATGGATAGATAGCCATCCCTGATGCTTCACTCAGGCTATAACCCCCTAGAGGGGCTCGAGAATCGAAAGCTCTTTTACTGAAAACTCCAATATCCCAGTTATTATTGGTCACTAATTCTCCATGTACATGTGGTTGCTTACTGTGACAGATGCGAACCAGCTTGCAATCACGTAAGGGGACTATTTACTAAAATCCCCAAGCTATAAGTTTCTGTTGAGAGTTGAAAGCTCAAGCTAGCTGTCTACTTTCACACTTAAGCAGTTTTTCTGTCTTGTTACTTTTCCCAAGTTGAGTTAAGTCAAGAGGATGCACCCAGATCAAGATCAGAAATGAAGCAAGTACATGCCAACCAAGTCAAAATTCAATGAAGAAAACGCGAACAAGACCTAAAGTCAGTTTTCATTAACGGAATAGGGAGCCTATCCCTTGTTCAGGCTACAATAATCAAGAAGGGAGCCCAACCCCCGGTTCCGGGCTATAAAAAAAATGATGGATGATGATAGTCTGGCTTGAGTAGAGTGAGGAGCCCACCCCCATTTTCTGGGCATTTAGAACAAGTCATTGGAAGACGGATTCAAACTACTGCATCCTCTTGGTCTTCTCCAGCTCCCCCTCCCTCAGGACAGCCTTCGCTTTCCACCTCTCTTTCTGGTGATTGCTCATCTTGGTTTAGCCGCCTCTGCCACCATTTTTTGAGGATGCCCCTCGATTTCCTGTTGCTTAGTTGGGTCCTCCTCCAAGACTTCATTGACCACTGCCATGACCTAGGGTGGTATGGCTGTATCAAGAAAGTTGGCCATTAACTCTAGCATGAGCTCTCCCACTTTTGGCTCCTCCCTTGAATATAACTTAGAGGAATCTCGGGCTTTGGTAAGGCCTCCTTCTAGCTCCATGGGTTGAACCCCCCTCAAGGATTCTTTGGGACCTGACGCTGGGAAGGTCGGGACAGGAGGAGGCAAATCAGGTATTTCAGGCCGCTTCCCAACTCCATCACCAGTAGAAGAACCCGCTTCATCATTTTCGGGGTGAGACATCTCTGTAGCCCAAGACATAATTTTCACCTTATCCAAACCAGCGATACTTGAGAGGTCAAATGGGAAAAGGAGGGCTTCCGCTACCTGGAAGGAGGCATAGAAATACCCCTCGCTAAACGAGGCTTCCACTTCGGCCTGAAGCTTGGTAACTTGAGCCTGCAGATCTTGGTTCTCAACATCCAATGTCTTCGCTTCTTTCTTCCAGTTATCCAGCTGACTGGCTCGACGCTGAGACCGAATGGGCGGAGGTGGTGGTATTAGCGGCCTGGGGAGTGGGCCATTCTCAATTTAGAGATCTAGCAGCCCGCGATGCAAGAATAGCCATCTTAGAGCTCTCCGGGGAAGGCGATGGAACCGAAGCAGGCGAAACCCTAACTGGAACAGTAGGCCCACTTTTCTCCAAGGTGGCCAATGGGTTTCCCGGGGAAGTCTAGCATGAGGTGAAGGGGTACGAACCTGCTGAGCTACACAGGAAGCTGAAGCAACAACAAAAAAACAACAAAAACTGTATAAAAAAGGGTAAAGCCATAAGAACTAAACCATTCAACGACACAAAGCTTGATGGTTCAAGGTACTTACGAGGAGTAGAGTCAGATATTCGTAGATAGCGGTTTACCCGACGAGGTAAAAAGGGTCAGCAGTCGGGAACTTCAGGTTCAAGTAGTTTCTGGCAATGATGGCCTTCAACACCGCCATAGATTCGGTGGGCAAGGAATCTCGGTCCCACGAGGGCTTATCATTTAAAGTGGTTGAAACCATGAACTCATGCCCGCCTATGAAGGTCAAGCTCCCCCAATCCTTGCCCGTTACCATCCACTCCTCTTTCTAAGGAGGATCTTATCTCGAGGCACACGGGGATGATAAAGTTGAGTTTGTTATTTTCCTTGACATAGAACTGGCCTCGAAGAACCTCGAACAAGCTCCCAATCTGAAAGTGGAAAGCTAGCTCCTAGGCTCCTAGCTCTCGGGTGACATTACTTAACTAGTATTGTTCCCTCCATAACACGAGGAAGCCGATCAGATGCCTTCAGAAGCTAGGTTTCAACTGGAGAGGAGCTAGTTGTAGGGCGATGAGAGCATGCCGAAGGATAGGATGAAAGGGAAGCCTCACCCTGTTCTCAAAAGCCGCGACGTGGATATGAAGCACGCCTTTTTGGTGGATTAAAGACATCGTAGTTCCTGTGAGGGAAACGCTATCAGGAATGCCATACTTTGACCTAATACAACTGATCGATTGCGAGTCAATGGCAGAATCTGTAATGACTTTCAAGTCATAGGGGAGACGCCTCTCTAGAGCAGGACCGGCAA
Organism: Dipteronia dyeriana; assembly: GCA_032871835.1. NCBI lineage: Eukaryota > Viridiplantae > Streptophyta > Magnoliopsida > Sapindales > Sapindaceae > Dipteronia > Dipteronia dyeriana. Next base: position 19,521,390 of record CM065297.1, read on the forward strand.
CCGTGACCTGGACCTTTCCAGCAATATCATCCTTGTTTTCCTCTCCAAAGTCCTCATCAACCAAGCTCAAGGGGTTATCTGGTCGATTAGAAAACCCAGTCCCGATTGCCACATTCATGTTCGATCGACGACGTTGCGGGGACGGAGGAGAATTGTCCCCATCTAGGTCTTGTCGAGCCCTCTTCCCTTGGGCAAGACTAGAAACCTCTGTACCATCAACAAAGGAGCTGACGGAATCATGGCTAACTTTCGACATAATGAATAGGACTTGAAGGTGGAGGAAAAGAGCTTGAAAGTGAATGAAAAACAATGACGTAGCTGGAGAAGATAGCGAGAGAGAGAGGAAGTCTGAAAATTTGAAATTGAAAGAACGCGTGAGGAAGATGTAGTGAGTTTGAATTTAAATAGAGTTTAGGATGGTAGTAACGTTGATGAAATCCTTGAAAAGATTACCTCGAACCATGGAGAGGGCCGTAACAGAGCCAGATTTCTTCAAGGAGTACACCAGTCCGTGCTCGCCACGACACTTGAGAAATTAATGAGAAGATTTCATTCGAGATCCTCAATAATGATTTAGTAACGGAAAATTTCCCAATTCAAAAATAAGGAATCTGACTCCAACCCCAACTCTACCACTGGTGTTCAAGCCAGAGGGGACTTCTATAAATAGCAATATTTGGCTAGGGAATCAAAGAGAAATTTTCCACTCTCCAAGCTAGAATCAAAGCCCAAATTCGCCATTCATGGGACCCCGAGCGGACCATAAAACTACCCCACGGAAGCAGGGAAGGACCATCGGGCTTCGAAATTATTATAGTTGAAGCTAGGCACAACCGGGTCGAGACCTCACGCGAACACTGGAATTTGGGCTTCTCGAGATCACCTATCCAGAAACCTCAGTTCCTGGGGTCGGGTTCCAAAACCACCCCGTGAAGGCTAGGAAGGATCACCGAGCTTAAGAAGACTCGAAATGAATCCCGACGCAAACAAGAATGAGCCCTTTCCATGTCAAGGCTTCCCGAGGTCAGATTTAACTCATAGCATAAGCTAGAAACCCACCAACCACACCAGAAGCCTGGTGTCCCCATCAGATACGAAGATAGAGCCTCTTAGTGGAACAGGTTCATGCTATAGCTACTTCGCTAAGGGACGCTCGTAGCCTACCTAGACATGAAAGAAGAATCTCGCCTAATCTACGCTACCCCTATTAGGTGCCCATAAGGCCATCACAAGCTTCTGAGACCATAACTAAAGCATAGATCAACCTCACTCTACAAAACGGCTAACTCGATGACCTTCATAAAGAATAATGCCATGAATACACATAAGATCATATCTACTTTATAAAGAACATTAAATGATGTATACGTGTAAGACAAGAATTTGATTCTAATGAGGAAACAAACTTATCTCCTCCAACGATAATCTTGAGTCCGTAATTTACTCGAAGCCAACGACTTTCAAATGAAGAATCCCGCCCTATAAGGAAGGAATGGATTCATAAAATTGTGTCGGGAGATTCACGAGTTTAAACCTACTCGGAGCATGTATAAATAGGTCCAAGCATGATGTAGAAAAGAGAGGGAGAAATAGAGTTAAAAAAAGAAAGAGGATTACGCCAGGCCTAAATCCTGTGAACAGAACACGGTCATCATTGTATCTACTATTCGACAAGTACGAAGTTGCCACCCTCTCATGTCCTAGAGAGATTGTGAGTGTTTATGAGAGATTTCTGTATACCACGAGTGATCAATAATAAAGATCTCATTCACTATCACATTTTCATTCAAATATTTGTTTATATCTTAACAGGTCAGATATCTGAGGTACTGATTCCGGCCATCACCTCCGTGGTAGTGGTCTTGAGGTTGTTAATCGAAATTTCTCATCTTGAGTAAATTTTCCGTTAACAATATATATATTTGATATATATTGTTTTAAAAGAAAGACGAAACCACATCTGACAATATAAGTTTTGCATGAGATGTAATTTATGTGTGCGTGAAATCAATACACCAAATTGAGAAGAAAGAGTTTCTTCAAGTATTTCTCTACATCCTCCATTCAAGTTCCTGAGACCGTGACGCGTCCAGACGTATTTACCAGTTCTGGGAGATAGCGAGGAAGATCGAGTGGTTCATACAGGAGCACATCGTAAAGTGAAGGAGCCTCCAAACGTTGGTAAGATTTTCTTCTTCTGATTTTATTGATTTCAATTTCCTGTGTTTACATATTGTATATATGTATTAGTTTTGAAAAATAATTACAATCCCAAGTTCATTGGTCTCAGATACAGATTATAATATGTATTAAAAAATTTAAAACCTAGTTCCGCTGCGTAACTGGTGAATGAGGTTCCAACAATACATACCCCGAATGGATCAAGAGGAAGTAGACAAATTAATCAGAGCGGGCTTCATCAGAGAGACGCGCTACCCCGAATGGATAGCCAACATGGTCATGGTCACGAAGACGAATGGGAAGTGGCGTATGTGTGTTGACTGCACTGACCTCAACCGGGCATTTCCAAAAGATAATTTTCCTTTACTGAAGATCGATCAGCTGGTTGACTCCATGTCCGAAAACAAGCTCCTGAGCTTCATGAATGCATTTTCGGGGTACAACCAGATTAAGATACATCCAGCCGACCAAGATAAGACCAGTTTCATTACCGAACAAGGTTTGTACTGTTATAAAGTGATGCCGTTTGGTCTCAAGAACGTTGGGGCTACATACCAACGATTGGTTAACCGACTATTCAGACCCGAGATTGGAAGGTCGATAGAGGTATACATCGATGACATGATCACAAAATAACAATCCGTAGAAGAATATCAGGATGACCTTCGTAGAACTTTCATGATCCTAAGGGAAAACCAGATGAGATTGAACCCCTTCAAATGTGCCTTCAGGGTAACTACGGGAAAGTTTATGGGCTTCATGGTTCATGAGAGAGGAATAGAGGTTAACCCAGAAAAGATCAAGGATATCTTGGAACTAGAATCTCCCATGTCACTTAAACAGGTTCAAGTCTTGACCGGGCAGATAGCAGCGCTCAACAGGTTCATTTCTCGGTCTACCAATAAATGTCTCCCTTCGTTTAAAGCTATCAAGTAGGGAAGAACATGAAATAGGACCATGAGAGCGGGCAAGCTTTTCAAGACCTAAAGAAGTATCTATCAAGCCCTTCGTTACTAGTCAAGCCAAGTCCTGGAGAGGAGTTGCAAATCTATTTGGCAGTTTCAAAAACTACGGTGAGTAGGGCCTTAGTCAAGGAGTGTGGAGATAGGGTCCAACGACTTATCTACTACTTGAGTCACACCCTAAACAAGCTGAAAAAGAATTATACCCTTCTAGAGAAGCTCTTCTATGCCCTGGTGACCTCAACAAGGAAGCTCTGTCCCTACTTTCATGCTCACTCAATAGCAGTAGTAACGAACCAACCTTTCCGTCAATTCTTGCAAATGTCGGATGTGCCCGAAAGACTGGTTTTGTAGGCCCTGGAGCTCACCCAGTTTGATTTAAGGTATAAACCCAGAACTACAATCAAAGACCAGGCTTTAGCAAACTTTGTGGCAGAGTTATTAGTGCCCTCATGCCAAACGACCTCCGTAGTGGCAAATATAGCTCCTGAGAAGATTCCAGAGTTCGACAGTTGGTCGGAAGATAGCAAGTCTTAGATCCTCTACATAGATAAGCTGGATAAGTTGGGGGAGGAGCTGGCATAGTGCTAATAGACCAAGAGGTGGCTGAATGTTGCCATTGTTTCAGATTCGAGTTTAAGGCCACTAATAATGAGGCGGAGTGTGAAGCCCTTCTAGTAGGGTTGAAGGCAGCCATTCAGCTCGAGGTTGAATACCTGAAGGTCAAAGTGACTTATTACTCATAGTCAATCAGGTTTTCGGGGTGTATCAGGCAAAAGGAGATAACATGATTGCCTACTTGAAGTTGGTTCTACTGCTTAAGAATAAATTTAAGGGATTCAAGATCGAGCAGGTACCCCGACAACAGAATCATCGAGCAGATGTCCTAGCCAAGATAGTTATGAATAGTGGCCAGGCCTTACCTCAAAGAGTTCCCCTCCAAGTGATAACCCAACCAAGCACAGCAGCGGGCAAGAATATTTGTAACCTGGATCGTCGGCAATGCTGGATGGATCCAATAGTGATTTATCTCTAGGAAGGAAATCTTCCTGAGGAGCCCGACCAAGCCAGAAGAATTAAAAGGCTCTCAGTGCGATATTGCTTGGTGATGGATGCCTCTACAGAAGGGGCAGGTCCTTTCCCCTACTTCAATGTTTGCGTCATGATGATGCCAATGGGCATTAAGAGAGGTTCACTCTGGAGACTACGGAAACCACGTTGGTGGGGAAGCTCTGGCATATCAGGTACTCCACATAGGGTATTACTGGCCAACTATCCATCAAGATGAAAAGAACTTTGTACAATTCTGTGAACCATGCCAAAAGACCTCCAACTTGAGCCACCTCCCACTGGAGTATCTGTCATCTCTCAACTCGCCTTGCCTTTTTGCTATGTGGGGAGTCGACTTGATCAGACCACTTCTTATCACTCATAGACAAGCCAAGTATGCTATTGTGGCGATCGATTATTTCACAAAATGGGTCGAAGTCGGACCGCTCTCTCAGATATCGGAAGAGAACACGACAAGGTTCATAAAAAATAATGTAGTTTGTAGGTTCGGGACTCCTCTTATCATTATAGCTGACCTCGGTAAGCAGTTTGATAACGGCTGATTCAAGGACTCTTGCAAAGGCTTGGCAATTGACCTTAGATTCGTCTCAGTAGCCCACCCTCAGACTAATGGGCTGGTGGAATCCACCAATAAAACTATCAAGAAGCTGTTAAAAAAAAGTTACAGTAGAGAAAAAGCATATGGGCTGAAGAGCTTTTAGAGGTCCTCTGGGCTTACCGTACTATAAGGAGAACAACCACCAAAGAAACGTCCTATTCTTTAACCTTCGGAGTTGAAACAGTTCTTCCCATCGCGCACAAACTAACCTCCTTCAGAGTTCAACATTTTGATCATGAAGCAATGAGGATAAGCTCCGAGCTAGCCTAGATCTCTTGAAAGAGAAACAAGATCGGGTAGCTGAGAAAGTAGCAATTTACCAGAGCAAGACCGCTAGGTACTTTAACAGGAGAGTTAAAGCTCGAAACTTTAAGGAAAGAGACCTAGTTCTTAGGAAAGTGACCTTGAATACCAGGAAGATGCCAGACGGGGTTCTGGGGCCCAACAGGGAAGGGCCTTACTTAGTAAAGGTAGTGGTTCACAACTGGGCATACAAGCTCGAGGACATGGATGGTCGGCCAATCGATCACACCTGGAATGCCGATCACCTAAGGAAGTATTACCCTTAGACAAGGTACCCGTGAGCAGACTACCTCCATTTAGGTTTCAATAAAATCTCCAACAACAATGTACTCCATTCTTTATCAATAAAGTTTGTTTTCTCCATCTTCGACTATATTTTACAGTAATTTCTCCATATCCAATTAGGGTCTACACAAGTGAGCTCAACATAACCATCTAAAGACCAAGGATTAGCCGGGGAAGCCCTCTCGCTATCCTTGATGCCTTGGTCAGGCTACCACCCTCAAGAAGGGTCTGAGTGTAAGAGCATAGTTGTCATCTAGATCATGAGACAAGAAATAGCTAGATAGCCCTCCTGATGCCTTGGTCGGGCTATAGCTCCCAAGAAGGGTCTGAGTGTAAGAGCGTAGTTGTCATCCAGATCGCGAGACCAGGAAATAGCTAGATAGCCCACCTGATGCCCCGATCGAGCTACAACCCCCCAAAGGGGCACGGGATTGGAAAGCTCCCCTACTTAAACTCCAATATTCCAGTTATTACTTGTTACTAATCTTCCATGTGTATATGGTTGTTTGCTGTGATAGGTGCAAACTAGCCTATAATCACATAAGGAGACTATTCACTAGAGTCATCGAGCTACAAGCTACTGCTAAGAATTGAGAGATTGAGCTAGCTGTCTATTTTCACACTTAAACAAAATTTTATATCTTGTTATCTCTGCCAAGATTTGAGTAAGTCAAGTAATTTCAGAGGCCGCATCTAGGTCGGGATTAGGAATGAAGCAAGAGAATGTTAACCAAGTCAAAATTCATTGAAGCAAACATGAATGAAATCTAAAGCCAGTTTTCATTAATGAAATGAGAGCCTATCCCCTAAAAAGGCTACAGTTATAAAGCAGGAAGCCCAACCCTCGATTCTGGCTACACAAGCTGAAAGAATGAAGATGAAAAAGCTAATTAAACATGGCATGAATAAAGTGGGTTACCCACCCCCATTTCCAAGCAACAAAAACAAGTTGTGAATAAACTATATCAGGCTCATGCTTCCTCCTGGTTCCATTCTGCTGCTCCCCCTTCCTGGTGGACCTCGCCCATAGCTCTTTCTTTCGGTGGTTGCTCATTTTAGTTGGCCATCTCTGCTAGCCCTTCCATCGAAGGATCCCCGATTGCCTGTTGTTCAGTCGGGTCCTCCTCCAAGACCGCATTAACCACTGCTATAACCTCAGGTGGGATGACCACATCGATAAGGGTGGCCATTGACTCCATCATGTTATCTCCTACCTCCGGCTATTCTCTTGAAGACACTTTAGAGAGGTCTCGGACTTCTTGATAGCCTCCTTCATGCTCCAAGGGTTGAAACCCCCTTGAGGATTCTCTAGGACCTGATGCTAGGAATACTGGAGAGGGATGAGGAGGAGGAAGGTCTAACATAGCTGGCTACCTCCCAACTCTAGCAATATTAGAAGGACCAGATTTATCACCTTTGGGATGAGACATCTCCGTAACCTTGGCCATTATTTACTCCCTATCTCAGCCGACAATGATGGATAGGTCGAAAGGCAGAGGTAGAGCTTCAGCAACCTGGAAAGAGGCATAGAAATACCTATCGTTGAAGGAAGCTTCCACCTCTAATTGAAGCTTGGCTACCTGAGCATACAGGGCTGATTCTCGACGTCCAAAATTTTTTCTTTTGCCTTCCAGGAGTCCCTCTACTCAGCCCGATGCTCAGACCAAAGGGTTTCTGAGTCAAGGGACCCCTTCGTCCTCTCATGATCACACCGAAGCTCGACTAGCTCCGTCTCCATCCCCCTTTGACTAGAGGATGTCTCTTATACTAAGTCTTAAGCCTGTGCCAAAAAATCCATGGCCCACTCAGTATCAGTTTCAGCTTTGGTTGCCCGATCACATAAAGAAGCCACATGATGGCCAATGGCCACGTCGAATTTGAAGGCCTGTAAAAGAGTTCAAATTAGGAAGTGACGAACCAAACTATTGCAGGAGAAGATAAAATATGATGATTACCACAATTAATATGGTAGAGCCCTTGGTGATCAGAATCTTTACGGGCATCAAAGCCATCATAGAAAGACTGCCCCCAGGGCGGAAGCAACAAATTGCCCTAAGACCTCGTCTAGAGAGGTAGAGTCAGACTGATTTTGTAGACGAACAGTGGAAACCCCTTCAACACCAGCCTCAGGGTTTTGAAGCTCGGAGGGCTGGGAATGTAGATGGAGAGACAGAAGTATCTGGCAAGTTTGAAGTGAAGGCTATAGGAACAGAAGCAGAGGTAGAGACAACTAGAGGAGGAGATGTCATTGCAACATCAGAGGGTTTGAGAAACAGAGCCCCCTTACCCTCACCTTGGTAGCCCAAGATACGAGGAGCAATATCTTGGACCTATGTTGGGAGGAGGACAGAGCAAGAGCAGATGGAGCCTCAACTGGAACAGTTGGTCCCCCTTTCTCTAAGGAAGCCGGAAGGATTTCCTGATTTGATTTGGCAGAAAAGGGAGGAGTGTTAACTTGTTAAGCTTCGCGGGAAGCTGGAGTAACAAGAAAATCTGTTAAAAAAAGAAAGAAAGAAGAAGGACGTCAAAAATGAGCTAACTAACGGAACGAAGCATAATGACTCGGTGTTACTTACGAAAAGTAGCATCATAGATCCGCAGGTATTGATTCACCCTACGAGAATCGAAGGAATTAGCAGTAAGAAACTTCAGATTCTGATAGTTCCTGACAAGGATGGTCTTCAAAACGATTTTTGATTCAACGGGCTAGAAGTCCTGGTCCTAGGATGGTTTGTCGTTAAAAGTCTTGGATCTTATACTCTCACCCACCAATAAATATCGAGCTTCCCTAACCATCCCCTGCTAGGATCCACTCTTCATTCCAGGTTGGGTCTTTCCTTGAAGTGCCAGGGATGGTGAAGTTGAGCTTGTTCTTTACTTTGGCATAGAAATAGCCTTGAGGAACTCTAGCCAGGTTCCTGATTTGAAAAAGGTAAGCAAGATCCTTAGCTCTGGGCTCATTGATGACTTTGCTTAGCTCGCATTGTTCCCTCCACAACACGAGAAAGTCGATCAGATGCCTCCAAAAGTCGGGAGTCAGCTGGAGAGGAGCTAGTTGTAGGGTGATGAGATCCAGTCAAAGAGTAGGATGGAGAGAAAGCCTGACCCCATTTTCAAGGGCCACAATGTGGATCGGAAGCATGCCTTTGGGCAGATTGAAGACATCATAATTTCTGTAGGGAACGGTGAGGGAGACGCTGTCAGGAATACCGTACTTGGACCTCAGTTGGCCGATTGATTTTGGATTAACAGTCGAATCTGGGATAACCTTGAAATCATAGGGATGGAGCCTCTCTAGAGGAGGATCGGCGACCGTAACCTAACCCCTCCCAACAGCAGCATCCCGAGATTCACCATTAAAATCTTCATCGATAAAGTTCAGAGGGTTGTCAAGTTGATTGGAGAAGCCAGAGCCGATCGAAACATTCCTACTAGACCGGCAGTGCTGATGGAGCGGGGAAGCGTCCTAATCTCTCGAGTTTTCTCTCACCCTTTTCCTAGGAACCAAGCTGGGGGAACCAATGCCCTCTACCATATCCTCAATACTGTCAGCAGAGTTTGACATTTTTGGTTGTAAAACTTGAAGAACAAAGAAAACAACGAAGAGCTTTTCAAAGGTAGCAAAAGAGAGGGATTTTTAAAAATTTGAAGTTTGAAATAAAGCGTGAGGTAGACAGTGAAGCGGTTGGGTATAAATAGAAATGAATGGGGCAATGACATAAATAAAATCTTCAGTAGGATCGCCTCAAAATGCGAGATAGACGTAACGTAGCCGGATTATTTTGAAAGACGTACCGGTTTGCGCACGCCACATCACTCATGCATTAAATGTGAGGATTTCACCGAGATATTGATAACGACGTGGGAGGCAAAATTTCCCAATTAAAATAGGAAATCTGACTCCAACCCTAACTCAATCACCGGTGTTCAAGTCAGAGGGGACTTCTGTTAATAACAAAATTTGGCTAGGGACCAAAGAGAAATTTTTCACTCTCCTAACCCGAATCAAAATCCGAGTTCACCAGTCATTGAACCCCGAGTCCTAAGGGTGAGCCATAGAACCACCCCACAGAAGTGAGGAAAGGTCATCGAGCTTCAGAACCAACAGGGATTGAGCCCAACATGACCAGATCGAGCTCTTTATGCCAACACTGGAATCCAAGCTTCCCGGGATCGAAATTGCCTCGTAACCTCCGTAGAAGTCCGTCAGCCTCTCCAGAAATCTGATATCCTCTCCAAACACAAAAATGGGCCTTTAAAGATATCATGTTCATGTTATAGCTACATTCCAACTCGCTAAGGAAGACTCGAACCTATCTGGACGGGAAAAAAGAAGCTCGCCTAATCCATGCAACCCCTAATGAGAGCCCATAAGGCCGTCTCAAGCTCTAAAGGACCAGGAAAGGTCAGGCCAAGCTTCTGTGACCAGAACTAAGGCATGGGTCTACCTCGTTATATGAAACAATGAACAACTAACTCGATGACCTCCATGAAGAATCATGCCATGAATACACACAAGATCATATCTACACTCCAACGAATATTAAAACTCTGTGTACGTGTAAGGTAAGAGATTGAGTCCAAAAAGGAAAAAAACTTATCTCCACCAAAGATATTCTCGAATCCATTATTAATGCGAAGTCAAAGAATTTCAAATAAGAGATCCCTCCCGATAAGAAGGGAACAGATTCAGAGAATCGTGGCGGGAGATTCACTAGTTTGAACTACTTAGACCATGTATAAATATGCCCGACGTAAAGAGAAAGAAAAATAGAGAGAAGAAAAAGAGAGAGGGAGATTGAACTTTGGCCTAAATTCTATAATCAGAACATGGCCTCCACTATTATCTACTATTCAACAGGCACGAGGTTGCCACCCTACTGTATCCCAGAGAGATTAAGAGTGTTTAAGAGTCTTTTTGTATGATATTCACAGTTAAAAATATAGCCATTACATTCCTGTCTTCATCGCACTTATATTTACACATCCATCTTTATTCAACCAGGTTAGGTACCTAAGGTACCAACCCAAGCCACCACCTACGTGGTAGTGGTCTTGATGGTGTTAACCAGAATTTCTCACCTCGATTAAATTCTCCGTTAACAATATCAATTTGTTTTCTATCTCTTAAACAATATATTACTGAATCCTGAATTAATAGCTAGCTATAAATTTTAGTCTATATTATTTTTAGAGTAATCCTAGATATACCTATAACTAGTTGTGTATTAATTGAAAAATGGATATATACATATTAATTATGATCTATTCCACTCGTCAAATTATATGAATTAAATTGTCTAAGTTGCAAGTTAAGATATGAGTTGAAATATCTAGCATATTTTTTTTATTATGTTTTATCATATTCAAGGATCGTTTTAAATGGACAAGATGAGGTTGATCTGGTGATATACCTCTCATACCTACGCTATGAGATCGTGGGTTCGAGTCATCACCCTAAAATAAACAACAAATTTATGTAATATTTTAAAAAAAAAAGATCATGTTAACCGAAAATTATCTCAAGGTGAGGAATGTCAATTAACACCCTCAAGACCACAACCTCAGAGGATGCGGTCGGGATAGGTACCCTCAGTACTGGAGGTTAAGGTGTTTTGTAGGAGGTGAAATGATAACAAAACACTAAAGGAGATATATGATGGAAATGACACTGTTTTTATTGTCTAGTTTTAGTTGATTACAAAGGGTGTAAATCTCTCAATTCCTCTCTCTCTCTCCCTCTCTTTTTCTGAATGGACTGGAGGTGACAACCTTAAACATGTCGATAAGTGGACAAAATTTCCTGTTGGTGGCCGTGTTCCTGATAGAATTTAGGCGACTATGGAGCTTTTATCCATGATGGCCCATTTTCGGTCCTCATTTGTGCCTCCATTTCTCTCTCCCCCGTCTCAAGCATGTCAAGGCACATTTATAATGTAGATTTTTTTTGTTTAGCTGGTTATTCTCCCGCCTTAAATCACTGAATCAAATCACTGAATCAAATCCCCCCTTATTAGGTGAGATGTTAAGTTTAAATGATGTTGACTTTGGCTGATCAACGAACTTGAGGATATCTAAGTAAGAGATAAGATTGTTTTCTCTTTGGCTTCAATGACTTGACCTGCACACATTTAATGATTTAATGTGTGTTGAAGTGTAATTATGATCCTATACGTTGCCTTGGCAAGGTACCCTATAGAGGTCATCATATATGGTGCTTGCTACCTCGAATGGCGAGGTACACTTCAGTATCAATATTATTACTGGGAGCTTGGTTTGACCTCTCTGGGCCTCCTCTTTTGAAGCTTGACCTAATCGTGTTGGCACTTTTTGGTGATGACGGGGCTTTACGGGCTTCTTCTTTGCTTGCTCGGATTGGTTAAGATTTTACCTCGGTGAAGCGAAAAAGCATTGAATGACAAGTGCGACACCCTAAAGGTCTCTTGGTGAAAGTAGAGATGGTAGCATGTTCCAGGGGAGGTTTTCGAGATACCTCGACCTCGGGGAACCCAGGTTCTTCCACGTCGACCTAGCTTCGAGCTAAACAACCTCACCTCGCTCATAAGTCTGAATTTGGACCCTCGCATGAAGACTGGGAAGTAAAAAAAAAATTGTTAGTCCCTAGCCAAATTTGGCTATTAATAGATCATTTTAAATGTTTTTCATAAATATACAAATTAAGATAATTTATCTCAACAAAAATTATTATTCTTTTTAATTAATTATTAAAAAAATTAATGTTTTGAAATATAACAACCTTGTTTTTTAAATAATGTTTTTGTTAGCCAGAAATTCGCTCAAGGTGAGGAATTCCAGTTAACACCTCAGAACCATTACCTGGTAGGTCACGGTCAGGGTAGGTACCTCATACCTAGATGGTTGAATAAAAAGAGAGATAAGAGTGAGACATGTAGGATTAGTGAGAACGTAACTGGGGGACTGCTTTATTAAAAACTTGAGTTATACAAGTACAATAGGGAATAATAATGAAAATGGTGATTTTAAGCTAATCCCACCATATTACCTCTCAATCCCTCTCACTCAAACACGATTGGCGATGACACAATCATGCGTGTCAATAAGTGGCTAATTCCTCAAAGTTAGAGAAAATTCTCTCAAATTGCATAAACATTCTGCTCTTGACCTTGGATTTTTAGATGTCTTTTCCTGTAATTGGGACGTTGTATTTATACCCTTCATCTCTCTCAATTGAATCCCCATAATTTAGACTAATTGATTGGTCGTTTCATCAGAATTGATTGGCGTTGACGGAGGGTGTCTAGTTACGCGGGAATTGCTCCCGTTGATTACATTATGTTTTCGTTTGAATATAAATAGCAAATATGTTGACCTATTCGGTCTCATTATAGCGCTTTAATAGTGAAAAAGTCAACCATGTTGCTTGGAGAAGAATTCTGGCTTCTTTTCTTGGTGGCGTGGTACCGTGATGTACCGGTCTGATGACATGGCTCTTTTTCTTCCTTACTGGTGATTTCCCGGTGGTCCTCTTTTTTCTTGACAGGCTGGATACGTACCCTAATATGGTTAGGAGATTGCGTCGAGGTTCTTGGGTACTAGTTAGTCACCAGAACGTCAAGGTTCTAGGTAGGAGGTATACCCCGGATAGGTCACAAACTTGTTTTGAGTTATTTGGGTATTGGCAAGTATCCCGATACCTAGGTACTACTTGAAGTGTGGTAGTATTGGTGTACTAGCGTTCCTAAATAGCAATATCAAGGTACCCTAATAGTTCGGGGACCGGTCTCGATATTGATTTTACCGGGTAGGTTCTGCCATGCATTACCAGGTATAAAATGGTACGTGCTACCAGGTATCAGATAGGTGGAAAATTCCACTTTGGTCAATCATCAAAAATATCTACTAACAGAAGTCCCCCTTGACTTTAACACCGGTGACTGGTTAGGGTTGAAGTCAAGTTTCCTAGGTTGTTTGGGGAATTTTCCATCCTTAATTGGTTAACAGAATCAAGGAGGATATCTTGCATTGAATGTGTGATCCACGTGTAGTCCTGTGAGATGCCACTTATTTTGAAAACGAGGGGATTTTAGCGTCACGCGTTTATTGAAACTTTCCTTTCCCACTGCCCAAGTTTCTTGCCTTCCTAATCAAGCTTCCATCACCGGTTACTGTTTCATTCCTTCTATTTAAACACACGACCCTCTTTGTTTTCCTCACATATCCTTAGTTTCCTTTTTTCAAAATTTGAAATAACCCTAGCTTGCTCGCATTTTGCTTCTTTCGTCTTCATCGTCAATCTCTTATTCTTTAGTCTTTTTCCAGCCTTCTATTGCTACCATGTCTTCATCTGACAGTTTGAAGAAGATCTTCAATGGTGATTCCTTAACCTTGGCTCGCGAAAAATAGCCTATCAAGATGGGAGTGATGAAAGCGACGCCCCCACTCTTCAGCGTTGTCGTTCAAACCAGAACGTCACCATAGAGGCTAGCTTTTCAAATGTCCCTGATACCCCGATCGAGAAGATTGAGGGGGATTTAGGTGAGGATTCTAGAGAGGTTATAGCTGGTTAAAACCTGGCTGGGGTCGATTCGGCCTTACAGGGGCACTCGTTTTTCCCTAGGACTTATGTTGCATCCCCGACTCCACCCCACGACAGACTCGATACAGTGACTGAAGATGGGCTTTTTGATTCCTGATAGCATCACAATTACCATACCACATCGAGGGTATGATGTTTACACCCTCTTCCTTGTGAGCTCTCGATTCACACTGTTGCTTTCGATAGTGGAGTCAGGCCTTCCCTTCATCCTACACTCCGTAGAGCACTTCATGCTTTGCAACTCACCCCCTTCCAGCTGACACCAGGGTTTTGGAGACACCTGGTTGGTTTTTTCATACTATGGAAGAAGTTGTGCGAGAAAGATGACCTTAAAAAGGAACCGGGTTGGATGAACTGAAGTACATCTTCCAGGTCGCCAGCATGTCTCCAGGTCCAAAGGGCCAATTTTATACCTGGGCAAAAAATAATACGAAGTTCGTTGTGTTGAGGTTTATGCCCTAAAGATGTAATTTGTAAATGGATTTATGAAATAAATAAAAAGAAAAGTTCAATTCATTCTTGTTATGTTATTTATTTTATAAACTCGTGCATATATTTAAACATCCAAGATTACCATATGTAATCTCGAACTGTGTATATGAGTGTCATATACGGATGGATACAGTAAGAGACGTTCAATCTAAAGAGTTCATAGATAGCAAATAAAGTTGGGTACTTTATTTGTGGTTAATCTATAGTTGCGGTCCATTCCGTAATGTACGATGATTCTATCCTGAATCATTCATATAAGATATGGGAATTGAGGCACCTTATATGATGTGATCATATAGGACTGGGCCATGATCTGTATGAATCTCTCACCAAGATCCGTTTACCGATGAGATTCATATATATCAACTAATGATGGATATATTTGGGTGATCTTAATCCTGAGTGTCTTATTGACTCCTTTAGATTAAATCGTAATCTTTGATATACCATGGGTGAAATCAGATGCATTTCCTGATCAATATACTCTGTACGTTGGGATTATGGTTTGGCTTGTGACTGGGAAGATTTGTACACAATAGTGGAATCCACTCCTTCTTGTGAGAAGTAGATGGTAGTTCCCTTAAGGGTTGATTCGGGGCTTGGACAATATGAGCGCTCTCCTAATTCCATGAGGAAATAGGATTTATTGTTCATTATAGAATCAATGGTACTTAAAGGATATATGTAATTAGAGGGGTATAACGGACATTATGACCCAACTCTAATTATGAACTACTGTGGAGGATCACACCATGTGTAATAGCTATATCGATGGACACCGAGTTGTATCGGTCTGTGTAAAAGCGTCTACAGTTGAGACAGTGCAGCTTCGGGTTTTTAGTAGAATAACATCGGAGTTAATAATCAAGGAATATTAATTAAAGAGTTTAATTAACTATTTCGATGATTATTGAAGCTCAAAATACTGTGGGTTCATTAGGTCCCCTTACTAGCCCAATCGATTTAGGTAACAATGGTCACGGTTAATTAATTGGATTGTCCAATTAATTGTGTTACGAAAGTGACACGTATATAATTCAGGAATTAACTAAATAATGAGATTATTTAATTAATGAATGTTAATAGTTAAATTAATTAAATAATTAGATTATTTAATTATATTGATAATTATGAATTATTAATTAACTATTAAATGGAGATTGTTATTTGATATATGGATTTAGGTGATGATAAAATAATATGATTATTTTATTTTACTAAATCATTTAATTAAGTATTTGAATTTAAGTTTAAATTTAAAATACTTATTATCACTTTTAATATATTAGATATATTTAAAAAAGATAATTAAAAGATATATATCAATTATAACACAAGAGATTGCATTTGATATAAATTTGTGTGTGCACATATATAAGTGTTTGTATAGGATACAAACAATATATATATATATATATATATATATATATATATATATATATATATATATATATATATATATATATATATATATATATATAAAAGAGAGATTGACTTTTTATAATGGATAATATCTGCAATATATAAAAGATATATATTTTGTGATAAAGCATGCATAAGCTATATATATATATTGATGCAGGCGATAAAAAGAGATATGAGTGCAGGCGTATTTTTTTTTAACAAAAAGTTGATTTTGGTTTTTTGTGTGCACCTAATTCACACACAAAAACAAAAAGAAAAAAAAACATAAGTTTTGCATGAGATACAATTTATGTGTGCGTGAAATCAATACACCAAATTGAGAAGAAAGAGTTTCTTCAAATATTTCTCTACATCCTCCATTCAAGTTCCTGAGATCGTGACGCGCCCACACGCAGTTATCAGTCCCGGGAGATAGAGAGGAAGATCGAGTGGTTTAGACAGGAGCACATCGTAAAGTGATGGAGCTTCCAAACGTTGGTAAGATTGATTCAGACATGAGCATAACGTAAAGTGATGTAGCTTCCAAACGTTGGTATGTTCTTCTGATTTTATTGATTACAATTTCCTGTGTTTACATATTGTATGTATTAGTTCCGAAAAATAATTACGATCCAAAGTTCACTGGTCCCAGATACAGATTATGATCTATATAAAAAGTTTAAAACCTAGTTCCGTTGCGTAACCGGTGAACGGGGTTCCAACAATTGGTATCAGAGGCTGGTTATTTTTCGGAACAGGAAATTGTTTTCGATGCCCCTGTATGTATGAATGTGTAGGCACCATCTTTATGATTGTACGAATGTTTATAATTAAATTGTTTAATTTAAACATGGTTGATCGTAAATTTTTATGGTACTGTGGATTTAGGGTTTATGGGTTGTATAATTTTTTTTTATTATTATATTTTTTATTTTACTATTATCATATTGTAAATAAAAAAAACTGTAACCTGTAAACGAAGAACTGAAAACGCACGCGACGCCTAGTGCGTTCCGTACAGATTTCCCATTTCGAATTCATGAGATGAATCGGAGTGACCTGAAGAGATTAGAAGAATAAAAAATTACAAGAAGACCAATGAATGCCTTGGGATTTTTTTTTTGTAATTTTAGATTCCAATTTTTTAGGTTAAATAATCCACAGTACTCGGTCAATTCATGTATGCTTTATATTATGTGATGATAAAAGTATTATCATGCATACGTATGTCATTTAGATTAGATGTGCCTACACAAATATATTTGATATGTCGTATATGAATCATAGCCTGATATTTTATGTATTTTTTTTAATATGATTAAAATGGGCAATATACATAATTGGCTATGAATAATGAGATTAGTTTTTAATGGTTAGAAAACTTGGTAATTCTCATTAATATTAATCTAGTTATTAAAGAGTTTAATAAGTTAGATTAATAGGGTCATTTATTGTAATTAGGATTAATATGATTAATTACCTAATAATAAATTAACCGAATAAAGTGTTAGAGTTTTAATAGTTAAAATTTGGTAAACACTAACATAATAATCCGACCTTAGTAAATAGTTTACAAAAGCTTAGATTATTCACTAATAGATTAGATTTTAAATTGTTAAAAATCATTAATAATTTATTAGTTAATTAGAATTTGTTTCTAATTAGTTAATGCGTTAGATAACTTGATTAAAGTTAGTCGTTTAATCCTGTAGAATCTATGTGCATTAACGGTTAATAGAAAACCCTA
This sequence comes from Dipteronia dyeriana, assembly GCA_032871835.1. Classification (NCBI taxonomy): domain Eukaryota; kingdom Viridiplantae; phylum Streptophyta; class Magnoliopsida; order Sapindales; family Sapindaceae; genus Dipteronia; species Dipteronia dyeriana. Next base: position 19,539,011 of record CM065297.1, read on the forward strand.
ATTTTAAATTAGCGAGTGAGAGAGGGATATATGACATATATATCCCGCGGTCTCCATCATTAGTTCAACACCGTGAGATCTGAGTGGGGTCTCGTGACGGCTTTGCTTTCGTCCTCCCTAAGAAGGGTTTCCACAAAGGTCAATACCCAGGTTGACTTCCTAACAGATAGGATTTCTGAGGGTATTTCGGGATTGACCAACCCTAAGGCGGCAATTTTCGAGTTAAGCTCGTGAGATCTGAAATGGTGGGTGAAATGGTGGGTTACACTCACGAAGGTTTTGATTAAGTTTGTTAATTAAAAACCTGACTGAATGAACGATGGTTGAATGATATGGAATAAGAGTTATTCTAGAATATCATTTGATTGAGAATGTCTCGGTCCAACATGCAAAGACTTGACCGACCCTAAGGTGGCACTTCTTTGTGGTATGTTGGATTGTCGTGGTATAGTAACTAGTTTTAGGGTAGTTCTAGTCCGTTAAACATGTGCATGCATCATGTTTTAAATTTATGCCAAAGCACTCGCACTTGTTTTAAATAAATGACTGAATGAATGTTTTATTTATTTTAGCAATAATGTCTTCTGCATTACTTCAAATTCTCGTAAACGACATATTAACTAGTAATAACTACACTAAGTGGAAACTTAACATTAATGCAATATTGGTCACCAAAGACCTCAAGTTTGTGCTTACGGAGGAATGTCCTCTAGCGTCTGCTGTTAATGCCACACGAACTGTTCGAGAGGCATACAAGCGAAAGGTAAGCCCAAACCTAAGAAAGCCCAAAGCAAGAAGAAGTCCAAGAAAATTAAATATGATTTACTTGTTCTTGAGTCGTGTTTAGTAGAAGATTATTCTTCACCTTGGATAGTTGATTCGGGGGCCACTAACCATATTTGTTCTTCTTTACAATGGACTGATTCTTGGACACAACTAGAGAAGCAAGCCTTCTCAATGGGTGTGGGGTCACGGGATTTCGTGTCGGCACGAGTAGTTGGCGTAATTAGATTAAGTTTTATAATAATTATATATTGTTGGACAATGTATTTTATACTCCTGTATTTACACGGAATTTGATTTCTGTTTCTAAGTTGTTAGAACAAAAATATTTTGTTTCTTTTAATAATAAGTCTGTTATTATTAGAAAGAATGGTCTGAATATTTGTTCAGGAATTAATGAAAACAATTTGTATGTGTTAAGACCATTAATACATACTACTCTGCTCAATACCGAAATGTTTAAGGTTGAAAAACCAAAAACAAAACGACATAATAATTCTCCAGATAATGACACGTATCTCTGGCATCTAAGGCTTGGTCATATCAACCTTGACCAGATAGACAGACTAGAAAAAAGCGGACCTTTAAGTGAGTTAAAGGTTGGCACCTTACCTGTCTGTGAATCTTGTAGGAAGGTAAGATGACTAAGAGACCTTTTACTGGAAAAGGGCTTAAAGCCAAAGAACCGCTAGAGCTTATACATACAGACGTATTCGGACCGATGAATTTTAAAGCGAGGGGTGGTTCTGAGTATTATGTCACCTTTATAGATGACTACTCAAGATACGGATACGTCTACCTGATGCAACAAAAGTCTGAAACATTTGAAAAGTTTAAAGAATTTCGAGCTGAAGTTGAGAATCAAATAGGTAGGACTATCAAGTCACTGCGATCGGATCGTGGAGGTGAGTACCTTGACCAAGAGTTTGAAGACTTCATGGTCGAGCATGGGATAGTTTCCCAACTCACAGCTCTCGGTACACCTCTGCAAAATGGTGTAGCGGAGAGGAGAAATAGAACCCTAATGGAAATGGTGAGAACCATAGGGTGTAAGTGGATCTACAAAAGAAAGAGAGGAGTAGATGGGAAGGTGGAGACCTTCAAGGCAGGGCTAGTGGCCAAGGGTTATACCCAGAAAGAGGGGGTCGATTATGAAGAGACCTTCTCGCCAGTAGCCATGTTTAAGTCTATTATGATTCTCTTATCCATTGATGCCTATTTTGATTACGAAATTTGGCAAATGGATGTCAAGACTGCATTCTTGAATGGTAATCTTGATGAAAGCATATATATGATGCAACCAGAGGGATTCATGTCTCCAGATTAAGAGCAAAAGGTTTGCATGCTGCAAAGGTCCATCTATGGGCTTAAGCAAACATCTAGATCTTGGAACATCTGGTTTGATGATGTGATCAAAACCTATGGCTTCTAGCAGAATGTCGACGAGCTTTGTGTCTACTAGCACATCATTGATAAGAATATAGTTTTCTTAGTCCTATACGTAGATGATATCCTACTCATTGGGAATGATGTGGGAGTGTTGTCTAATGTAAAGGGCTGACTGGCTAGCCAATTCCAAATGAAAGATTTGGGAGATGCGAGTTATGTTCTTGGGATCCAACTTATAAGGAATCGTAAGAACAAACTCATAGCACTGTCTCAAGCATCATATATCAATAAGATTCTTGTGCGATTTTTGATACAAAACTCCAAGAAAGGTAATTTACCTTCTAGGCATGGAGTTAACTTGTCTAAGGAACAGTGTCCTAAGACACCTCAAGAAGTCGAGGATATGAGACGTGTACCCTATGCATCGGCAGTAGGTAGTCTCATGTATGCTATGTTATGCACAAGGTCGGACATCTGCTATGCAGTGGAAGTAGTCAGTAGATACCAGTCCAACCCAGGATTGGATCATTGTGTTGCTATCAAGACAATTCTCAAGTATCTTCGGAGAACAAGAGATTATATACTAGTGTAATCCGGGCAGGATTTGATCCCGTTAAGATACACGGATTCTAATTTTTAGTTAGACAGGGATTCTAGGAAATTGACGTCTGGATCAGAATTCACCCTGGGTGGTGGAGCCATTGCATGGAGAAGTATCAAGCAATCTTGCATTGCTGACTCCACCATGGAAGCCGAATATGTGGCTTATTGTGAAAGCTGTAAAATAGGTTGTTTGGCTCCGTAAGTTCTTGAATGATCTAGAAGTTGTTCCAGATCTGGATAGGCCCATCACACTTTATTGTGATAACAGTGGTGCTGTAGCTAATCCCAAAGAACCAAGAAGCCACAAAATAGGGAAGCATATAGAGAGAAAGTATCATCTCATTAGAGAGATAGTGCAGAGAGGAGATGTGATCGTCACTAAGATAGCCTCATAAGACAATCATGTTGATCCATTTACGAAGACCTTACCGACTAAAGTGTTTTTGGGTCACCTAGATGGTCTAGGGTTACTAGACATGCCTTACATGATTTAGTGCAAGTGGGAGATTGTTGGGGTTTATGCCCTAACGATGTAATTTGTAAATGGATTTATGAAATAAATAAAAAGAAAAGTTCAATTCATTCTTGTTATGTTATTTATTTTATAAACTCGTGCATATATTTAAACATCCAAGATTGCCAGATGTAATCTCGAACTGTGTATATGAGTGTCATATACAGATGGATACAGTAAGAGACGTTCAATCTAAAGAGTTCATAGATAGCAAATAAAGTTGGGTACTTTATTTGTGGTTAATCTATAGTTGCGGTACATTTCGTAATGTACGATGATTCTATCCTGAATCATTCATATGAGATATGGGAATTGAGGCACCTTATATGATGTGATCATATAGGACTGGGCCATGATCTGTATGAATCTCTCACCAAGATCCGTTTACCGATGAGATTCATATATATCAACTAATGATGGATATATTTGGGTGCCACTCCTTCTTGTGAGAAGTAGATGGTAGTTCCCTTAAGGGTTGATTCGGGGCTTGGACAATATGAGCGCTCTCCTAATTCCATGAGGAAATAGGATTTATTGTTCATTAAAGAATCAATGGTACTTAAAGGATATATGTAATTAGAGGGGTATAACAGACATTATGACCCAACTCTAATTATGAACTACTGTGGAGGATCACACCATGTGTAATAGCTATATCGATGGACACCGAGTTGTATCGGTCTGTGTAAAAGCGTCTACAGTTGAGACAGTGCAGCTTCGGGTTTTTAGTAGAATAACATCGGAGTTAATAATCAAGGAATATTAATTAAAGAGTTTAATTAACTATTTCGATGATTATTGAAGCTCAAAATACTGTGGGTTCATTAGGTCCCCTTACTAGCCCAATCGATTTAGGTAACAATGGTCACGGTTAATTAATTGGATTGTCCAATTAATTGTGTTACGAAAGTGACACGTATATAATTCAGGAATTAACTAAATAATGAGATTATTTAATTAATGAATGTTAATAGTTAAATTAATTAAATAATTAGATTATTTAATTATATTGATAATTATGAATTATTAATTAACTATTAAATGGAGGTTGTTATTTGATATATAGATTTAGGTGATGATAAAATAATATGATTATTTTATTTTACTAAATCATTTATCTAAGTATTTGAATTTAAGTTTAAATTTAAAATACTTATTATCACTTTTAATATATTAGATACATTTAAAAAGGATAATTAAAAGATATATATCTATTATAACACAAGAGATTGCATTGGATGCAAATTGGTGTACGCACATATATAAGTATTTGTATAGGATACAAACAATATATATATATATATAAAAGAGAGGTTGACTTTTTATAATAGATAATATACGCAATATATAAAAGATATATATTTTGTGATAAAGCATGCATAGGCGATTTTTTTTTTTGATGAGAAAGCTTATGTAGGTATATATATATATATATATATATATATATATATATATATATATATATATATATATTAGTGCAGGCGATAAAAAGAGATATGGGTGCAGGCGTATTTTTTTTAACAAAAAGTTGATTTTGGTTTTTTGTGTGCACCTGATTCACACACATAAACAAAAAGAAAAAAAAACATAAGTTTTACATAAGTTGCAATTTATGTGTGCGTGAAATCAATACACCAAATTGAGAAGAAAGAGTTTCTTCAAGTATTTCTCTACATCCTCCATTCAAGTTCCTGAGATCGTGACGCGCCCACACGCAGTTACCAGTCCCGAGAGATAGCGAGGAAGATCGAGTGGTTCAGACAGGAGCATATCATAAAGTGAAGGAGCTTCTAAACATTGGTAAGATTGGTTCAGACAGGAGCATAACGTAAAGTGTGGGAGCCTCCAAACGTTGGTATGTTCTTCTGATTTTATTGATTACAATTTCCCGTGTTTACATATTGTATGTATTAGTTCCGAAAAATAATTACAATCCAAAGTTCACTGGTCCTAGATATAGATTATGATATGTATAAAAAAATTTAAAACCTAGTTCCGCTGCGTAACCGGTGAACGGGGTTCCAACACGTTTTACTGAGGGCCATGAAAAAAGTCGTTTCCTGAAGAGAAGAATAGGTGATCGTCGGTGGCGACTAGGGTAGCTCAGTTCATATCGGGGGAACTGAATTCAGCTGTAAGCTCGCTTGCAAAAAAAGGCCACCTCTCTACTAAGTCGGAGAACATCTTGAAGGCCATCATGATGCTGTACTATGCAAACCTCCAGTACCATACCTTGGATGCCTTTGATGCTAAGAGGGTAGACCGCTACCTCCGTATCTCTCTTGCTTCCCCATGTAGATATTGTTTCTGATTTTTCTTTATTTCTGTACTGGTTATGTAGATGCTAACCCCTCTTCTCTTGTAGTTTCTATAGTTCCTTCGTCGGTCGAGCAGACTGAAGACTTGGCATTCTCTCTACATGCTTAACCATCCAGGTGTCCTACCTCCCAGATTCCTACCACTACAAAACGGTAAAACTAATTCTCCTCCAACCTCGGTTAGGCACGACAAACGGGTACCAGCTTCTGCCGAGGTGCCTAAGGCACCTCTACCCCAATCTCATGCACCTAGGTTCCAGATTGTAGAATTTACAGTCAGATTATCTAGGGTGAGGAGTCAAGACTCTTCTGCTGTTGCTGCTAGTGTTCCTGCCATTGTTTATGTTTATGCTGCTGTTATTGCTTCTTCTATTAATACTACTACTTTTATTCCTCCTCCCCTCATGTTGCCACTGTTGAAACATCACCGGGGCAGATGGGGATTTTGACCCTGTTGCTATTACCATTGCTTTACAAATTGATCCCAACCTTAGTTAAGGAGTAGTAACCAAGATGATATCCTGGATCTGCTCGCAGCTTCTGCCAGGGTGGGGGGTTATGAGCCATGACCTCTGCGCTGGTGGACATCCTGATCACTAAAGGCTCTACTCTCTTGGCTGAGGTAAATACTACTCCACCTTTTTCTTTCCTTGCTTTGCACTTTTCGAGTGTCTAAGAGAATGTTAACTCGTGTGTCCTACATGTCAAAAACACTCAAGTTCAACGTGGTTATGAGCCAACAGATGGACTTCTTTTATGAACGAGTTGACAGCGCTGAAACCAAGCTATGAGCGGCTAGGGTAGGGCTCGTTGATGCATAGAAAGTCATGCCAAATCTTAATCAAGACCAAGAGGAGACTTAAAAGAAGCTCGATAAGGCCAGACACGATTATCAATGAATGAAGCACTCCTACGACCGGGTGATTCTTAGATCGGAGTGCTCCGCCCTCAAGAGGGATGTCCAAAAAGAAAGGGTTAGATAGCTAGAAGAAGAGAACCGGTTTTGCTCACTAGCATGACTGGCCTGGAATCCAAGGTGGGACGTCTCTTTTGGGGAGGGGTACTTTTATAAAGCCTACCAGGTAGCATTGGTTTTACCTCCCCTTTTTGACCTAAGCATTGTTGAAAGATTGGTCAGAGAAGAGATACTAGAGAAGGCTAGAAAGATGGGTTCCTCTACTTCCACTGAAGTGATCCCCTTCCAGATTATTGGTGCTGATGATGGGGAAGATGATGACGAAGACCAATGGCCCATCTCTTCTCTTCTCTTCTCTTCTCCCAGATGGTGGAGCGAATCCCTACTGGAAAACCCTGGGTGTTACAGAGGTCCAGGCTGAAAGATGAGCCTCTGTCTCGCCTGTTCCCCGATCTAGACTTGTACAGGTGATGAAGGATCAACATGCTTCCAAGGAGGTGGTAGAGCAGGCTACGCTAGACGTTATAGAGGAATTTTAGACCGGCCCAGCTCAGGTAGAGGCCCTAGATAATGTGTCATGAGCAGATGTGGTGGAGTAGATAGCAGGTGAACCCGTCGCTGGTCCAGATACAAGAGCTTTGAGTGGTGATGTTATGCTTGATGATGGGGTTATGCCAGGTGTTTGAGGAGGAATATGAGTAGATGTGAATCAAGAAGAGGCTACTGCATGACCCGTTATGGAAACCAGTTTTTTAGCTCTTTGTATGTAGCCCTGAAAAATGGGGTGGGCTCCCTGCTATATCAAATGTACCATCTCTATAAAAAAATATTGCAATCTGCAATATGGGAATGGCCTCCCTGAAAGATCAATGAAACAGTCCTCATCTTTTCCTTGGTACTTCTGCCTGGTTGAACTCTACCTTGACTGAATCTGCTTGGTTCTAAATCCAAAGTACCTTGATTCATAAGCAATACCCTGCATACACTTGACTTAACAATAACTGGTAACACATGGAAAGCTTAAAATGCATCAAGTATAAGAAACTAGGCTTATCAGGTGAATTGTACCAGGACCGAGGTACTTAGTCAAAATGAATCTTATAAAATTCCCCTAAGGAAAATTATCAACATTGATTATCCTTTCTAGGAGAATCATGGTACCAAGTGTCCTTATTCTAGGTATCTTGGTACTTTAGGTGAAAAATCTAATTGAATGAATCTAGGTAACAGGGATTTCCCATGTACATGGTACCATGATACTTAGATGATTATGTGATCGAGGTATCTAGCGTTCCTGCATCAATTCCTCTGTGTATACATGAATTAAATGAATCCTGTTACACAAGAAAAAATAAAATCTAATAAGGAGAAAAAGGCGTAACAAGTGACCAGTACCAGGTTACCGAGGTACTTAGTTAGAGTGATCTCTAAGGATCCTTGCCAAAACTGATTATCCTTTCCGGAAGAATCATGGTACCAAGGGGATTTTTGATACCTAGATGGCAATCTAGTCAAATACATCCATCAAGGTGCCTATACTCCCTGTACAAAGAAAAATCGGTATCCAGGCGATGACAATCCGGGTAGGCAAATATGCTCTTACGTCTCGGATCCTTCTTAGGGGTGGTAGCCCAACCAAGGCATAATGAATGTCATTCGGCTATTCTAGTCTTGAAGAAGCGCAACCTGTATCTGGTAGGTAACTATGCTCTTACGTCCGGGGGTGGTAGCCTAACCAAGACATCAAGAATGCTATTTGGCTCTTCCTAATCTTGTGAAAGTGACGGGTAACCAGAGCCACAACTTTGCAACCTGTATCTGGAAAATAACTATGCTCTTACATCTAGACCCTTCTAGGGGTTGGTAGCCATACCAAGGCATCAGAAAAGCCATATGGATCTTTCCGGTTCATGACGATCATGGTGAAATTTAGTGGCGAAATCTTGACGATAAAATTGAGACAAATTGTAGATGGAGAAAAATAGGGAATTTTATTGATAATCAAATGGCGATACACTTCGTTATATATGTACCGGTACCTATCTAGGATGCCACCGGTATGATTCCACCTAGGACCTCATCCCTTCTACGTGTAAAACCTCTTCAAGTGGTCTGCATTCTTGGTACGGTAGATAGGACGTCCCTCCATGTCTTCTAGTTTGTAGGCCCCACTACTGATTACTATTTTTACCAGTTAGGGGCCTTTCCAATTCGATGTTAGTACCCCGTCCGACCGATTCTTGGTGTTTAGGGCTATCTTTCTGACTACTAAGTCTTCCTCTTTGAAGCTTCAGGCTTTGACCTTCTTGTTGAAGTACCTCACAATTCGGCTCTGGTAGACTACTACTTTTTCTACCACCATTTCTTGCTTTTCTTCTAGGAGGTCCAATGTAGCCCTCAGCTTGACCTCGTTGCTTTCCAGGGTCAAAGTGTTGGACCTATGAAGGATGTCAGTTTGTGCTCGGTAGGCAAGACAGCCTATACCCCAAAAGCTAAGGAGTTAGGGGTTTCTCCGGTTATGGTCCTCTTGGTGGTACGGTAGGCCCAGAGTACATCAGAGAGCTTCTCTGTTAACTATCCTTTCCTCTGTTGTAGCTTTTTCTTTAGGAGCTTCTTGATGGTCTTATTGGTAGCCTCTACTAATCTATTGGTTTGAGGGTGAGCTACAGATGTGAAACGGAGGTCGATACCCAGGTTGTCATAAAATTATTTGAACCTTGCATTATCGAACTATTTGCTAGGGTCAGTGATGATGATCATTGGGGTACCAAACCTACAAACCACATTCCAATATATGAATTTTGAGGTATTTTCCTTCATTTTTTAAGGCAGTTTTACTTCCACTTATCTGGTGAAGTAGTCGACCGCGACTATGACATGCTTGGCTTGACTAGGAGTAGTAGGGAGATGCCCGATCAAGTCAACCCCCTAAATAGCAAAGGGATATGGTGAGATAATAGAGGAGAGCTATTACGGTGGTAAGTGGTTTAGATTGGCTGATTTTGGGCAAGGCTCGCACGATCGAACAAACTGCCTTTCATCATGGTGTAGGATTAGCTAGTAGTATCCCACACGTAACACCCAGTAAGCTAGAGCCTCTCCTCATATGTGGTTCCCACAATCCCCTGAATAGGCCTATCTAAGCATCTAGCTAGCATCATAGGGATGCAAGCATCAGATTAGGGGGAATGACTTTTTTCTATGGTAGAGATACCCATCTACCAAGCAGAAACGAGCTGAGATCCATTTAAGTTGTGAGCTTGGTCAGAATCTTTGGAGAGCTTTTTTTCTTAGAGATAGTCCACGATAGAATCCATCTAACATGGGAGCCGGTTTACCAGCCTAACCTAATTTCCATCTGCTATGCTAGACTGGGGAATTACTTGGAGGGGTACCTTCTTGGGTATGGCTTGGCCTCCGTTAGTAGCAATCTTGCCAATGATGTTTGCTCAATGGTTCTGCTGGCAAGTTATCTGCTTTATCTTGAACCCTTTGAACCGAGACCTGAGCTTCTAGATTCGCTCGAGGTAGGTTGTCATGTTATCACATTTGGCTTGATAGAGTCTAGTTACCTGGTTGACGATCAGTTGTGAATCAATTCTAACATAGAGAAAATTTGCCCGAGCTTGGTTGCCACTCTCATCCCTACTAGCAAAGCTTCATACTCTGCTTCCTTGTTGGTGGCATTGAATTAAAAATGAAAACAATGGTAACATTCAACCTTCATTGATTCCAGCCACTACTTGCCTGACCGAATACTTTATCTGTATACAAGATCCAAGCCTCTCAATCAGTTGGCCAATCTTCGAGTTCCTGATCTCTTTGAGAAATCATGTTTGTGCTTGAGAAGGTACCGGAATCAAGAACCATGGAGAACTCAGTCACGAAGTCTGCTAGGGCTTGGGCTTTCATCGTGGTTCTGGATTTATACATGATGTCATACTGAGTGAGCTCGAGGGCCCATAACACCAATTTTCCTTATTCATCTGGCCTCTGTAAGAATTAGCAGAGTGGTTGATCGGTGACTACCACAATTGAGTGAGCCTGAAAGTAAGGGTTGAGCTTTCTAGTTGAGGTTACCAAAGTGAAGATGAGCTTCTCCAAGAGAGTGTAGTTCCTCTCTGGTTTGGTTAAGGTGCGGCTCACGTAGTAAATGGGGCACTTGACCTCATCCCTACATTTCTTAACCAGGGCCCCGTTACCTGTTGTTTCTGATACGACCATGTATATTTACTACTCTTCTTCGGGCACCGGTTTGACTAGAAGCAGGTGGACTAGATAAGTACTCCTTCTGAGACTGGAAAGCTTACTCGATGTCTTGGTCCCACTTCAAGTTTTTCCTCGCTTGCTAGCTTTGATGAAATTGAGGCACTTATCGGTGTATCGCGATATGAAGCGGTTGAAAGCTGCTATCCGACGACGGTTAAATCCTGTACCTGCTTGAGAGAACTGGGAGGCTAGAGATCCAAGATGGCCCGTATCTTCTCTAGGTTGGCCTTTAATCCCCTTTCATGGATCATAAATCCGAGGAACTTCCCTGATGTTACCCCGAATGCGCATTTGGCAGGGTTCAACTGCATCTAGTTCTCTTTCACTATCTAGAAGGTCCGACGGAGATGGTCCTGGTGTTGTTCTGTAACTTGGGACTTAGTGATCACGTCATCGATGTAAACCCCCATCATCTTTCCTATCTCCTGCTTGAACATCCGATTGACCAAACGTTGATAGGTGGCACTTGTATTTTTAAGACCGAAAGACATTACCTTGTAGCAGTAGAGGCCTAACCTGGTAATCAAGCTGGTCTTATTTTGATCAGCGGGGTGCATCATGATTTGATTGTACCCCGAGAATGCATCCATAAAGCTAAGGGGTTTGTTCCCCACGGTTGAGTCCACCATCTGATCAATCTTCGATAGCAGGAAACTATCATTAGGGCAAACGCAATTGAGATCTGTGTAGTCAACATATATGTGGCACTTCCCATTATCTTTGGTGAACATTACCACATTATCAATCCATTTCGGGTATCAGGATTCCAAGATGAATCCAGTCTTTAATAACTTATCGGCATTCTCCGGTACCGCGATATTCCTTTTGGGTTAAAGTGTCACCGTTTATGCTTGACCAGTTTGAAGGTGAGGTCAATTGCTAATCTGTGAACTGCTAAGAAGATGGGAATCCCTGGTTTCATGGCTCTAGGCGAAGATATCATTGTATTCTCGAATGAGTCTTACCAGACCCTCATTTTCTTCTAATTCCAACACAGATCCCACATTGACCACCTTGGTAGGATCTTCCTTCCTAATAGGTATTTCTTCTAACACATCGACTGGGTGGCCATTGGACCACACCCTGTCTTCCTCTACCTCTTCTGTAACCAAGACCTCTGCCTCAAGCTCTTCCTCTGCTACCTTAACTTCTCCTATGGCATCTTGAGTTATGGGTGTTGGGGTTTCTGCCCTAAAGATGTAATTTGTAAATGGATTTATGAAATAAATAAATAAAAGATCAATTCATTCTTGTTGTATTGTTTATTTTATAGCTTATGGATATATTAAAGTCCAAGATTGCCGGATGTAATCTTGAACTGTGTATACGAGTGTCATATACAAATTGATATAGTAAGGGACGTGCAATCTAAAAAGTCCATAGATAGAAAATAAAGTTGGGTATTTTATTTGTGGTTAATCTATAGTTGCGGTCCATTCAGTAATGTACGGTGATTCTATCCTGAATCATTCATATGAGATATGAGAATGGAGACACATTGAATGATGTGATCATATAGGACTGGGCCATGATCTATGTGAATCTCTTACCAAGATCTATTTACTGATGAGATTTATATATATCAACTAATGATGGCTATATATGGATGATCTGAATCATGAGTGTCTTATCGACTCCTTCAGATCAGATCGTGGTCTTTGATGTACCATGGGTGAGGTCAGATGCATTTCCTAATCAATATACTTCGTATGTTGGGATTGCAGTTTGGCTTGTGGCTGGGAATGTTTGTACACAATAGTGGAATCCACTCATTCTTGTGAGAAGTAGATGGTAGTTCTCTGAAGGGACTCGGGGCTTGGACAATATGAACGCTCTCCTAATTCCGTGAGGAAATATGATTTATTGTCCATTAGATAATCAACAGTTTTTAAAGGATATATATAATTAGAGGGGTATAACGGACATTATGACCCAGCTCTAATTATGAATTACTGTGGAAGATCACACCATATGTAATAGCTATATCGATGGACATCGAGTTGTATCGGCCAGTCTAAAAGCATCTACAGTTGAGAGAGTACAACTTCGGGTTTTTAGTGGAACAACACTAGAGTTAATAATCAAGGAATATTAATTAAAAAGTTTAATTAACGATTTCGAGGATTGTTGGAGCTCAAAATACTGTAGGCCCATTAGGTCCCCTTGCTAGCCCGATCGATTTTGGCAACAAGGGTCATGGTAAATTAATTGGATTGTCCAATCAATTGTGTTACGAAAGTGACACGAATTTATTCTGGAATTAATTGAATAATGAGATTATTTGATTAATAAATAATTGTGATTTAATAAATTAAATAATAAGATTATTTAATTATATTATTAATCACTAAATGAAGGATGTTTGTTGATATTTGTTTTTTAATAAAATAATATAATATGATTATTTTATTTTTAATTTTTGAATTTAAATAGTTTAAATTTAAAATAGATGGTATCTTTTAATAAAAATAAAATTAAGATTTTGTTTTAAATAAAAAGATACCATGATGTTTTTAAAAGAAGAAATATATATCTTATATATCTTATATATATTCTTTGAAAACCGACCAAAACAAGATATCAGTTAAAAAGGGAAAATTTGTATATTTGATATATATATATATATATTCTTTAAAAGAAAAGGACAAATGGGGAAAAAGAAGGATTTGTATATGACAAAAATTGGTGCACATAAAAAAGGATATATATATATTCTTTATATAAAAACAATATTAAAAAAAGCCAACACAATTAACACATGACAAGTGAAGTTCAAATAGGTTTGGGCTGAAAACTTTGTAGGCAATTGTGTATTTTTTCTTTGGTGGTACCTGATCTCAACGCAACACGGATCATATACTTTGGTTAGTGTGGCAAGTGCGGGCATGGGTATCAAAGAGAGAAAAATATTGATAACAATTAGAATTGTTCTAATTTGTTTTCTCTTGAGAAGAAAGAGTTTCTTCAAGTCTTTTCTCTACATCCTCCATTGAAGTTTCTGAGATCGTGACACGCCCACACACAGTTACCATTCTCGGGAAATAGCGAGGAAGATTGAGTGGTTCAGATAGGAGCACATCGTAAACTAAAGGAGATTCTAAATGTTGGTAAGATTGGTTCAAACAGGAGCATATCATAAAGTGAAAGAGCCTCCAAACGTTGGTAAGATTTTCTTCATCTTCTTTATATTGATTACAATTTCCTGTATATACGTATATTATATTATTGTAATAATCTTATATATATAAGTTCCAGAAAAGAATTACGATCCCAAGTTCACTGGTCTCAGATACAGATTATGATATGTATAAAGATGTTATAACTTATTTCCGCTGCGTGACCAGTGAAAAGGGGTCCAACAATGGGATCTTTCACTGATGATTCCCGTTCCTGCATAACAGGTATCTGTGCATACTGTTTGGGCTAGTGCCGCTGGGTTGGAGGACACTGTGTAGCACTTGCGAGCTGCCTATTGGTCACCCTGCACCTCGTTTACCATGTTCCAATCAGAAACTTTAGGACATTGTGGTAGATCGACATGACCCCCTTAAGAGCTGGCAGGAAAGGCCTCACAAAGATGACATTGTAAGCTGATGGGGTGTCTACTACCACGAAATCGGTCATGATGTTCTGTTGAAGTGGGGCAGCTTCTACTTTACCGGTAGGATCTTCGACCCGACTGGCATTAAAGAGTCCTCAATAAAACTATATAGAGGTGTGATGTAACTGCTGTAAAAGCATTATATCAAGTTGAACCTCTCTAAGGTGTCCTTGAAGAGGATGTCAACATTGCTACCGGTGTCTATTAGGACGTGGTGGACTAGACAATTAGCAATTTACACAGTGATAACCATGGGATCATCTTGGGGTTGCCCCGTGTTATACACGTGTTCCTCTGTGAAGATGATCTGAGCTGATTGAGAGGATCCTGCTGATCCCCGAATAACTTTGAGATCGTCCTGTCCTCCCTCAGTCCGAGGTACTTTCCTGACATGATTCTTCCTAGAGATGTTGGAAGTTCCTGCTAAGGTAGGTCCTCCATTTTTGCATTCTTTCTTTCTGCATCTTTCTTGATTTCAACTTGTACCTCTTTATGTTATCCCTCATCTCCAGGCAACCGCCCATCACCAGAGCCTCAATCTGGTTGCACAGGCTGTAGCACTCCGATGTGTTTGCCCCACATCTTTGTGGAAGTCACAATATTTTTATCGATCCCACGTATCAACCGGTCCTTTCATGGGACCGGGCTTCCTAAGTAGCCCCTTGTAACAGATGGAAAGGTAGATTGTCTCGTGAGATGCATTTACTAGAGTGTAATAATTGTAACCCTTTTCTTCTCGGTCCATCCGTGTTACCTCCCTAGAAGAAGACAAAGCTCGAGGTGGGGTGGTTCTTCTTGCTGGGTACTTCTCCCGCTGAGGCTAGAAAGATGGGGGGCGATAGGTGGTAGACCGGTTGGGAGGTTTTTTTTTAGCCTTCTGTACTGATGCATGCTTAGGCGCTTCCTTCTTTTGGCGCTTGTCAGTCCTCAGGTAATCTTCCTCCATCTTGATCTGAAGCTGCTCATCTATCTCCACCTACTCGAGAGCCCTATCATAGGCCTCATGGTACGTCTCTTGTGGACACTTCATGAATGACCGGAACAACCTTCCCGCCATAGGTTCCTTTGAAAATTGGCTAAGATTTCTTTTTAAACAAAGACCCCCATCTGGATCACCTCTTTGTGGAGCCTTTTCACGTAAGATCTGAGTGATTTGTTCTGTTCCTAAACCACACACTGCAGATGGATGGGATCGTTGAGACATGGCTTGATACCCTGGAATTGAGTACATAAATCACTAGACAACTTAGTAAATGAGTCAACATTACCTGCTGACAATTTTCTGAAGCATGTCTTGGTGTAGCCGGTCAACGTAGTTGGGAACATTTTACACATGGCAGCCTAGGGTAGTATTTTGGACCTCCATCTATTGTACAAAGCTCTCTAGGTGAATTAGGGGGGTCCTCCATTCCGGAGTACTTGTCAGTAGGCATCTTAAACTTTGAGAAAAGCTCTGCCTCCCTGATCCTTCCGGAGAAAGGGGCATTCATCTCGTTTAAAGGGTTTTTTCGATTCTCCCAGTGTTTTCCCTTCTTTAATTCCTAGATCTTCTTTTCCATCTGAGCTACCAGGTCCCATAGACACTTATTCCCAACGTTATTGGATTCGACCTCAGAATCCTCATTATAAGACTTATCTAAAGCTATGGAAGCCTCATCCCATTTATCCTCCAATGGGGGTTTTCCCGGACACTTCTTCTTCTTCCACCCGCTGCTGATCGAGGTTACCTTTTAGCTGGCGGCTGAGCTGGGTGACAAGGCTTCCTTAGTGGGATGTCAAATGCTGACTTTACCTATCGGCATTGATAACTTGATGGCCTGTTTGGAACTGGGGGCATGGGCTCTAGCCTATCACGAACTGAGGGTATGGGCCCTAACCTTTCATGGACCGGTACCAGTGGTGAAGGTCCCAGTCTATCGATGGAAGGTGGTCTAGTATCTAGTCTACTGGTATCCCCTCTAACTTCTAGTGCTATAAGATGTGGGCCAATACCTTCCATAGCTAGTATGAGGAGGAAATTCTTTATAAAAGTCATGGCTTGCTGCTCCTAGATGGCCCCCACTACCGGGGCAGTTGGGACGTATGTGTAACCCATGTGGTAACAGGTGGTGCATGAGCTGGGTTATGATGTTTCGACTTCTTCCTTTCTTTGGAGCCTTTTGGGTGGAAGCTGTAGATTGGTTCCCTAATGTCAGGAGGATCGAAGTCTCATAATGTTGTATACTGTAAAAATAAACATGTGATTTCACAAACTTTCAAAAAGGGTATGAAAACTTCCCACAGACGGTGCCAAAAAGTATTAGCTTGAAATTCGCTGAAGGTGAGGAATTCCAGTTAACACCCTCATGACCATTATCTAGTATGTCACGGTCTGGGTAGGACCTCGTACCTAGATGGTTGAATAAATGGGGAGATAAAAGAGAGAGAGAGAGAGAGAGAGAGAGAGAGAGAGAGAGACATGTAGGATCAGTGAGAATGTAACTGAGGATTGCTTTTTTTAAAACTCAAGCTATACAAGTACAATGGGGAAAGCTAATCACACCATATTACCTCTCCATCCCTCTCACTCAAACACGATTGGCGATGGCGAAATCGTTCGTGTTGATAAGTGGCTAATTCCTTAAAGTTAGAGAAAATTCTCTCAAAAGGCATAAACATTCTGCCATTGACCTCGGATTTTTTGATGTCTTTTCCTGAACTGAGACATTGTATTTATACGTTATGTCTCCCGCTGATCAAATCCCTACAATTTAGACTAATTGATTGACCGTGTCATCGAAATTGATTGGCATTGATGAAGGGTGTCCAGTTACGGGGGAATTGCTCCTGATAATTACGTTATGTTTCCCGTTTGAATATAAATGGTGAATCTGTTGATCTATTCGGTCTTAAAATGGCGCTTTAATGACAAAAAAGTCAACTTTGTTGCTTATAGGAGAATTTTGGCTTCCTTTCTTAGTGGCATAGCTCTTATTCTTCCTTGCTGGCGCTTTCTCGGTGGTGCTCTTTTTGCTTGGCAAGTTGGATATGTACCCTAGAAGGGTTATGAGATCGCATCGAGGTTCTCGGGTACTAGTTAGTCACCCTGGTGTCAAGGTTCCAAGTAAGAGGTATACACAGGATGGGTCACAAACCGGTGTCGAGATATTTAGGTACCAGGTAGGTATCCCGATACCTAGGTTCTGCTTGAAGTGTGGTAGTATTGGTGTACTAACGCTATCCTTTTCCCAGATAGTAGTATCGAGGTACCCTTGTAGTACAGGGACCGATCTCAATATTGATTCTACCGGGTAGGTTCCGCCATGCGTGTCTTACCAGGTATAAAGCGGTACATGCTACCAGGTACAAGACAGGTGGAAAATTCCACTTTGGTCCTTCGTCAAAATATCTATTAACAGTTTTGTTTAACACAATTTCTTAGATATGTGTCGATCTAACTCATTATTTCACAGTGTCCCCCTTGGAACATAATCCCGATGGTTCTGTCTCTGCAAGCAGACCCCTTATATGAAGACGGTTATGTAGATTATAGAAATTGTGAGATATGTCACTTTTTTATTGTCTTTTGTGATTTTGTCACCAGTTTAATAACTTAAGTTTAAAATACACCTATTATGGTGAACTACCGAAGTTGCCCCTAAACTTTTATTTGTAAAAGGCAAGTTTTTAAATTCCTCTGTATCTCTCCAAAAAACTTGCCTGAAAACTTGTATCTCTCTCCAAAAAAGTTGTCTAGTTCTAGAATCTGCACAAGAAGGTAACTAATATTTATGATCTCGTGTATTATCTTTTCTGTTTTCATGCATTTCCGATTTTTTGCATGCATTTCTGTGTTGTAAGAACATGTATGAACATTTAATAGATTTGAGTATTTTTCATATGTGACCGAGAATATTTAAAGAAGAATCGAGCATATTTGTTATTGGACCGAGGTTTTATAAATTTTGAAAAAAGCTCGATTATACAGAAAAAATGCTCGATTATTTTGAAAAAAATGCTCAATAATTTGAATAATATTCTCGATCCATTGAAAAAGGTCTCGATCCCTTGAAAAATGTCTGGATCCCTTGAAAAAGGTCTGGATCCCTTGAAAAAGCTCTCAATCCATTGAAAAAGCTCTCGATCCATTGAAAAAGTTCTCGATCCCTTGAAAAAGGTCTCGATCCCTTGAAAAAGTTCTTGATCCCTTGAAAAATGTCTCGATCCCTTGAAAAAATTCTCGATCCCTTGAAAAAGGTCTTGATCTCGATCCCTTGAAAAAGTTCTCGATCCCTTGAAAATGTTCTCGATCCCTTGAAAAATGTCTCGATCCATTTGAAAAAGCTTGATCCCTTACGATAAATTCTCGATCCATTTCTAAAAAGCTCGATCCCTTTGATAATGTTCTCGACCCCTTACACTTAATAAATATTTTTAATTATTAATAATTGTAAACTTAATTTAATTTTTAAGTTTGTTAATAATGGTTTGTAATGATGATTTTCACAGGACAATGGATCGGGTGAGAATAGTCATATCTTACAACGGTCGATGGGAGCAATTACCTGATGGAAGTCGGAGGTTTTTCGGTTCCGATAACCAAGAAATGTATGTTTCAAAGAATATGACTTACGAAGAGCTGGTGTCAATTGTGCAAACCATTGTGAAGTACGATGTGAACAAATATATTGATGATCTACAATCTATATCAATCGTTTCTGAGACAACATGTTGCACATTTATAAGAAATGACGATGATGTTTTGTTTATGCTAGAGGAAGATAGGGTGATCCCTCAAGTCTGTGTTAGTCTAATAGAGAGGGCAACAACAAATGCGATAGCTGAAGATACCCCTGGTCGTGGAAACACCCAACAATTCAGGCGGAAGCAACCAATTGTTCACAGAAAGAAGTGGGAACGAAGAGCAGCAAAACATGTGTGGTGTCCCACAGGAAGTAGTCGACCATGGTTATATAGTTAGACCTCAATTGGACGAGTTCGTTGGTTGTCAAATTGAAATGAATGCTAGGAAATACAACCACCAATACAATGATATGTACAATGACATGAATAGTGAGCAGAACAATGAATCGAATTTTGGGACAATTCATAAAGTGGCTAATAAGGCAAATTTGTATCCGGTAAATAATGTAGCGAACAATGAGGAAGATGAAGAACCTGTCCAAACATAAAAATGTGCAAGACGTGTACAAAGATGTAGGTCTAGTGCAGTAGATATAGCTGGGACCTCTGAGATCTGGCCTAATGTAACTGAAACTAATTCTGACAATGTCATAACGTGGGTAATTTAAGAAGTGGAATTTTACTTTTTCGGTATGGGTGGAAGCAGGAACTAGGCAGAAGATGAACTTACAAGCATGATATATAAAGGGCAATTTTTTCCTAGTAAAAAGGATTTGAAGAGATTGGTTGGGAATTTTGCAATGCGGCGCAACTTCGAGTGGAAGGTGAAAAGGCCAAACAAGACAAAGTTGCATCTGGTTTGTTTGATGGACAACTGTACGTGGAAGTTAAGAGCGGTGAAGAGAGATGAAGCGACATACTTCCAAGTAAGAAGTTTTGTCAACGAACACACTTATCCGTTAGAGGAGATTCACCGCCGCCATCGACAAGCTAGTACAGTCATAATTGGAGAAGTGGTTGCACCTAGATTGCAACAACAAGATGGTTGACTAATGCGTCCGAAGGACATAATCGCCGGCATGAAAACAATGTATGAAATTCAAATCATGTACAGTAAGGCATATCAAGCTCTCGACTATGCGTTGTCACTGACCTATGGAACGTATGAGGAAACCTTCCAACTACTGCCATCATTCGGTTACGTGTTGGAAGAAAAAAAATCCAGGAATAATCAATGACTTACAATGCGACGAAGATGGTAAATTCCTCTACTTTTTCATGTCGTTCGGTGCCTCACTTAGAGGATTCCGGAGGTGTCTGCGTCTAGTTATTGTCGTTGATGGTACCCATTTAAAGGGAAGATTCGGGGGTACAATGTTTGTTGTAACTACATAAGATGGGAATGAACAGGTTTATCCCATTCCTTTTGGTTACGGTGACTCATAGAATAACCTATCATAGAAGTGGTTTTTGGATTGCTTGAAAGGTGCCCTTGGCCATATTAATGATTTGGTATTCATTTCTAATTGTCATGCAAGCATTGAAGCAGGGATTTCTAAAGTGTTTCCTTATGCCATCCATACCATATGTTGCTGGCACTTTTATAAAAATATTAAAAGTGATGTCATAGAAAGGATGTTGCCGCAATAATGGAAAAAGCAGCCAGAGTATACACCGAGTTGGAATTTAATTGGCACATGGAAGAGTTACGAAACTTGCACCCGAATGTATATGATTATGAAATTGATGTCGGTCCATACAAGTGGTCCCCGTGTACACTGCCCCAACAGGAGGTACAGGGTGATGACAACAAATGTTGCATAATGCATAAACTCATGCCTAAAATTTACACGGCAACTGCCTATGTTGACTCTAGCAGAGTTCATTAGGAATATGCTACAACATTGGTTTCACGATCGTCATAGCGCTGTACAGTCCATGCGTCATCAGTTGACCGACGCAACACATCTTGTGATCCTAAAACGAGTGGAGAAGTGCAATTTTATGACCGTAAATCTGGTTGACTGGAACATATTCTCTGTGAATCGGTCTAGAAAACAGTGGACCGTTGACTTAGCCTGAAAGACCTGCACATGCAACAAATTCCAAATGGACCAACTTCTATCTTCTCGCGCGCTCGTTGCCGCAAGGTATATCATACGTTTTAGTATACAGTTAATATTACTGCAACGTGAATCTTATTATTTTCATTGTTTTTACAGAGACCGAAACATGGATTTCATATCCCTGTGTGCGGACTTCTACAAGAGACAGACACTTATTGACTCGTACTCGGTTCCTATTATACCGATTGAACATCCTTCCACTTGGGTTGTGCCATCTGACATCGCTGAGAGGGTGGTTTTGAATCCAATCTTCAGAAAACAAGCAGGTCGCCCGAGGGCGGGTCGACATATATTGTCTTCGAGGAGGACAACTACATAAAACTGTAGAAGATGTAGACAACCATGACATAATTTCAGGAGATGTTCTAACCCATCTTTGATTAATGAAGGTCCGATAGAGTTGTTCCTAAGGAATACAGACGCAAGTGTAGCATCTGTCATACAGTTGGCCACAACAGACAAACGTGCCCTACCAGAGACTCCACCGTGGAATGATTTTAGGCGTTATGATGATAACATTGTGAAATTTTATACTCGTATGACTTGTTCAATAACTGAATTTCAATTTTAATTAAATAGGATTTCCAATTAGTGTTACACTTGTGATTTATGATAGTTGAAAAGGAAACAAAAATTAAATAAAATTGTATTTCAGTGTAAACATTTTTATACAAAAAAATGGTACATATACAGAAGAATTACTACATAAAACTATACAGGGCCGGGAGTTTGAAAAAATCTCAACTGCCATCTTCTCCCAAATGAACTCCATATCATCTTCCGACCAATAGAAATCCTTCATGTCCGCCAAAATGTACTCGATCAATCTCAATGTGTGGGGACCACAGTTACCCCTACAGTTGGACACATTAACATGCGTTAACAAAATATTTTTCTTTTAATAACTCAATCTCAAAGTAAATGAAAACAAAATGTCTTACGATTTCTTCTACTGGGGGACACTGGTTGCGGACACCACACTGACTGAGAAGGGCTTATTCTTCTTGGGGAATGTCTCACGATCAGGCGATCGCACAGTATGAAAACTGTCTTGATGCAAAATCGAGGGCAAAAACCAACGCAAGGGGGCTACCTGCTGCTTCTGGATATTCACTGCGACATTCTGTCTCCAGGGGTCAACAATGAACATCGTCTCGCTGGTGAGGTCGACAGTCACCAATAGCCAATGTTGGCGCCCAATGTTGCATGGTATCAGGACCTGTAAATGTAAGAAAAATGTGTTAGGATGTACAAATCCATTTATACCAAAAAAATACAGAACAAGTAACATTTACCGTGTCAACCTCGTGCCACTGACGGCTTCCAATCGGGGTACCACCACGCACCATCGTAAGGTCCTCATTGGTCCACCATGACCTCAGCATATTCCACCACACCATGGTGATCTCCTCATGAGCATCACGAGGCATCATTATCCTGTATTGAATCGACGGATATGTCTGTACAAACATTTCATCGACAAAAAATTAGTACTGTCTTACAAACAAATTTAAAATCATAGTAATCATGACTTTTGTGGAATACTTACAAAAAATTGCGTATCCAATATATTGTTCATCTGGTTGTACGCATTCGGGAATGCTCGCTGACGCTTCTGAAGAATATGGAGGTACGTGTCTATATGTTGGGAGTATATACACGTAATAAAGTGTTAGGAGTGTATCATATCTAAAACAAACATTATATAGAAAATGTTCGGTTCATCGTACCTCGTCCTCCAACTCCATGAAGCTGGTCTGCATTTGATTGAACCATGCAACTTCAACTGGCTCCAACACGTCCATATCACGTCTGCATTAATTTCCCATTAGCAACACAAATATTTAATTGAACAGAAGAAAACATGCCACCTTAGTAGAAACAAAAATTACCTACCTTTCCCCGTTTATGTTCTTCTTGAAGGCTCGGTAAGCCTTTAACTGGTCACTGTCCACCAGTCCGTGGGGATTAAAAACGTGGTCCAAAGTCTGAAGTATTACCCTCGCTCTCTTCGGTCGGCAGAGATCTGTGTATGAGCTGAGCAACTGCCAACTGCGCTTCAATACGCGCATCTCCAGTCGAATACCCCTCGTTGGGGTGTAGTACGATGATGAGGTCTATCCCCCATGAGGCTGGATTGATGTAGAGGGTGGAGAGAGCGGTTGTCAATTGATCTATGAGGGTGGTGGAGGAGAGGCTGTTACTCGACTGATGGGGGAGGTGGAGGTGGAGGTGGAGGTGGAGGTGGAGGGAGAGGCTGCTGCTCGACCAATAGGGGAGGTGGATGGGGAGTCTACTGCTGGATCGGAGGAGCTGGCTGTCACTCGACCAATGAGCCTGCTACTGTACATGTAACAGGCCCTGTATCTCTGGTACGCTGGTGAGCCTCACTCTCCAGAACTGCCCCTGCGGTATGTGGATCCTCCAGATGACTACCAGTGTTGTCTGTCCCCCCGGTATATCCACTTGTCCTGTCTCCGGGAGTAAATTCAAGATCAGGATCAGGATCAGGATCAGGACCAGGTAGACCATCCAGGTAAGTATGTGTGTTGATGCCTTGAAGCCTTCCGATCAATGCGAACAACTTCCGATATTGCTCTTACCGATCCTCATCGCTCTTCCAGATCATATCTAGCAACTCCCGGTACTGCAGTTGTCGATCATCCTCACTCTTTCAGAGGGCTTCACGTAACTCGTTGAAATGATGTTCCTATAGGGCCTGAATTCATGTCAACTTTGTTAGTACTAAAACACTCTACAGGTAGCGTTGATAAAAACGGAACTATCATCTCAACTTACCTCCACATCACATCCAACGCTTGCACGGGAATCCCTTCTAGATGCATCATGTCTGGGGTTGGTAAACTGAACCCTTCTATGCCTCACTCACTGAGGAGACGGCTCGGATCCATCAGTGTCCATGGTACTGAAACTCGGGCCCGATGGGTCAAAAGCCTCAGTATCACCCCGCCTCCCTCCCCCACCCTCCTACTTCGAACCATCTCCATGGTTTCCGCCAGTAGTAGTTTGATCAGGGACAGATGGAAGGTGAACCCTATCCTCCTCTACATACAGTCCCCCCCCTCACCACCCCTTAGGCCTGCAAAATATGGTGATCCCTCCTCAGCTGCTGTGGGCACGATTTCCTCCCTCGCAAACATCTGAAAACTTAGTTAGAGGAATGTCATTGTAAACACAATAACTAATATAACAATTAACAAATTAAATACATTCCCTAGCACTGAAAATCTTGGCCAGCTTCTTCCCTATAGGTTGTTTTGTCAACTCTCACTTCAACATAAGAGAAGAAAGCTCTGTAACCCTTTGGGCGTCGAAATCGACGCCCAGTTGGGGGATCACCTTGAAAGCAAATATCTGTATCAAAGATAAGTACAGTTAGAATCCAAAAAATTTAGGCAACGAAATATAAAGTCCATTTTGTAATTCAAAGTTCTTACCAAGAGGGCATGCGACATACCGTAAATGCTGTACCTATCAACAGTATGTATAACATCGCCCTTTGACTGTTGGCCACTCTTCTCACGTTGTCGGGGTAACGCATGCTTGAATGAAAAAATAGATTGTCTATATACGTGGGCACCCCATGGGAAAGCATCGAAGGCAGTGAGGTCCTCCAGCAACCGAAACAGCCAAACTGGAATTTTGAATCTCTCGTCCACCACCCCCCCCCCATCAATATCCAGTTCAGCATATATATGAGGCACAACTTCACAGCATCCTAAGCCTCCTGAAACTCTCTAAGGGTAAGAACAACTCTTAACTCTTCCAACGATACCTCATCGGCTCTAGGAAAGTAACGCTGATGTATGTCATTCTCCACTGCAACATACAGATCAGTGTCCGGTACAACTCCAAAACGTAATCCGGTGATGAGGCAAAATTCCACCTTTGAAAACCTCACCACATGGTTCCCTAACAGGAACCGCATCTCATCTGTTGGCCCGTCATGGTCCAACTCCCGCAACAGCAGCTGATGGATAACACCACTAGAAAACTTCATCTCTCGGTACATCGACATGAAATGCCCGAAACAGGACGTCATGAACCAACGCCGATCCTCAACAGAAAAATCTTCTAGGACCCGGTTCAATGCATCGTCTATACGGACGAGGGCTTCAAAATGGTCGTGTCGAGTCAATTTTCCCTTGAACCAATCTCTCTCTGGAGTTTTAAGGAAATCCTTCAACCTGCTCCTCATCTGCAATGTCACAGAAACAATACATAAGTAAATTGTAAAAAACTCGGTTCTATGAAATATATTCTCTATCCTTTGATAATATTCTTGATCGTTTGAAAATAATCTCGATCATTTGAAAAATATTCTCGATCGTTTGAAAATAATCTCGATCGTTTGGAAAATACTCTCGATCTTTTAAAAAATAATCTCGATCGTTTGGAAAATATTCTCGATCGTTTGAAAAATAATCTCAATCGTTTGAAAAATATTCTCGATATTTTGAAAAATAATCTCGATCGTTTGAAAAATATTCTCGATCTTTTGAAAATAATCTCGATCGTTTAAAAAATATTCTCGATCGTCTGAAAATTATTCTCGATCGTTTGAAAAATAATCTCGATTGTTTGAAAAATAATCTCGATAGTTTGAAAAATATTCTCGATCTTTTGAAAAAATTCTCGATCGTTTGGAAAATATTCTCAATCTTCTGAAAAATATTCTCGATCGTTTGAAAAATATTCTCGATCTTTTAAAAATAATCTCGATCGTTTGAAAAATATTATCGATCGTTTGAAAAATATTCTCGATCTTTTCAAAATGATCTCGATCATTTGAAAATATTCTCGATCATTTAAAAAATAATCTCGATCGTTTGAAAATATTCTCGATCTTTTGAAAATAATCTCGATCATTTGAAAAATAGTATCGATCTTTTAAAAATAATCTCGATTGTTTGAAAAATATGCTCAATTCTTTAAAAAAATCTTCTCGGTTCTTACTTAAAATCCTTGATCTAGTTCCAAAAAATCTCGATTTCGCTAAAAAAAATCTCGATTTTAAAATTGTTCAAAATTACAATTCATCGATACTCAGAATTTCATCTTCCTCATCACATATTCAACCTAATTTCAAACTCTAACATAAACCACAACCATTCTCAGATCTCGTTTTCAACCTTAATCTACGAATTCAATCACAAAACACAAGTCTAACATGCAATGGCAAGTTATCAACTACAAAATCCAGAAAAAAATTGAACAGAAATTACCTCTGTCAATCGCAACAAATCTGGTATATTCTTGTTCACGTTCTGGTCACTTCGCCATCAATTCTATTGTCGCCGGTCTCTTTCTCACTCTAGCTTTTTTCACACTAACAAAACAACAACTTTCTATCTTTTTCAACAGTTCGGGGTATTTTTATCCGATCACACTAAATGGTGCATTTTAAACATACATCAGTAAAATTGTGATATTTACACAACACACTCCCAAATGGTGCCAATAATTTATTGACCTCTATGTAGATTTGAGTTCTTAAATTAGGTATGTAGTTTTGAAAAATTCATCAAAAATCTTAAAATTTGATACAATTCATCAATTTTATGTCTTTATATATATCCTTAGAAAAAAAAAATTGTGGAAAAAGGAAAAAAAAGGAATATTCACATTTGTTGCCTTATCTAAATATATAAATCTCTGAACAATAAGTAAAACTAGAAATTAAAAGAACATAAATGGGAACTGATCGATGTAAGACGTTATACATATCTAGATACAATATTAATGCAGATATGAAAAAAGATTGAGTTTTATTGATTCTATATAATACTGTTGTTTTCACTAAATGTAAAAATCCATTAAATGGTGTAATATCATGTTGTTCCCTCTATTTCTAGCATACGTACAGGTAATTTATGAGAGTGGTTATCCTCCATCCTATATAGAAATTACAATAGGGGGTGAAAAAACAAATGAAAATGAAGTGAACAAAAAAAACATTAAGTAACAGAATATAATATCGGGATCTTCTACCCTGTAATTGTACAGTGTATTTGCATACGTAGATGAAACATAAATGATCTATTTAAGATCCAAATTAAAGATAAAATAAAATTTCAAAGTTGTTCTTCTTGTTTTTCTTTATGGGCATTACCGATTAGATCCTATATTTTTTTTAAAAAAAAAACGGTAAGTTGTTTGCGACTTTTACAAAAGTGATTAAATTGGTCCATATATTTGTCCCAAGTGCTAAATTAATCCCTATAACGAAGTTCCGTCAATCAATTTTATCTACGTAAGGGTAAAATCATACTTCATTCCTAAACAATATAATAATGACACACGCACGATATTTTTTTAACACATGTATATTTTTATTTATTTTATTTTTGGGTTTTAATTTTTAAATAATTGTGAAACAATACTTGTATAATATTAACACACACACACACACATAAACATATATATATATATAAAGATGGTAAAATACTAAACTATAAATGAATTGTAACTTTATTTATAAAATAAGGGTATAATTGACATTGTCTTACTAAAATATTTTTAGTTTTTTTTTATAATTTTAAATAAAAAAGATATAAATATTGTTTCAATAATAATATATTTGGATTTTGTTGTAATTAATGGTGAATTTAATGCATAAAAAATAAAATAATTTTGCTATTATATGATAAATAAAGGGTATTTACGTACTTTAACTAAAATTGTAAAATTTAACTGTTATATTAACACCGTTAAATCCTTAAAGGAACTAATTTGGTCATTTCTAAAAGGAGGAAGGACTAATTTGGCATTTGAAAAAAATATGAGAACCAATTTGGTCACTTTTATAAAAGTCACAAAATACTTAAATTTTTTTAAAAAGTCCAAAACTTAATTGGTAATTGCCCTTTATTTATTTACGTATTATCAGACTAAATAACTGCTCTTAGGGGTGTACGTTTTCGGTTTGATTTGGGTTGAAACTCAATGTCAAACCAAACCAATATGGATCGGTTTGACTATATTTCAACTCAACACAAACCAATTTGATTTTTCAAACCGATTCAAACCAAACCAAACCAAAAATGGTCAGGTTGGTTTGGATTGGTTTATCGGTTTAGATTTGAAATCAAAAATCTTTTATTTTTTGGTATTATATTGTAAAAAATATTTTTTAAAAATAATTATAACATGAAATATTAATTAATTAATTATATATATATATAAAGGAAGTACAAAAAAGTCAAATGAGTAATTACCAATTAAAAACATATTTGACATCATCTATGTTTTTAAAACCCTAATACATCAATCAATCAGAAGAATTATATCAAAACAAATAAATAAACTATAAAAGCTTAAAGTAATCGGTAAAATTATAAAACATGAACCGAATAGAAAACGTAGGTGAATTTTATATTTTAGTTTTACTTTCTAAAATATGTGGTTTGGTTTGGGTTGGTGAATTATTTCACTCAACCCAAACCAAACCACCTTTAATCTGTTTGTCCAAAAGACAAACCAATCCATCCATTTTTTATATTTGTAATTGAACCAACCCAAACTTTATGGGTTGGATTGGGTTGGTCGGTTTGGTTCGGTTTGACGGTTTTTTGTACACCCGTAACTGCTCTTACCGTAGAGCCACATTGGATGGTAGTGGTTGTTATCATTGATTAATCCTCTTAATTAATTGAGTTAAATACATATAAATTTGAATAGTTTTCATTTTTTTAAAAAAAACTACGGATATTGCCGCTCATGTTTTATTACAACTTTTAAAGATTACAAAGGAGCCCTTCCACAAAAAAAACCTGGACAAATTAAAACAAAATAATATCTAAGCAATTAATCCACAACCATTGATTGTTAAAACCCTAATTTTGTTCCAACAATCAAACTAAAGGAAAAAGATAAAATGTCATTGTTTTAATGTTAGAGAAGTCCAATCACATGGATATATATATTTTCTTTAAATTATAGTACTCATTTTATTAAATTATGGAGATATTAGAGAGAGAATGAACATAAAGCAAAAACAATTACAAAATTAAACCAAATAATAAACAAATATAAATAAAAGGACAAACAAATAACCATGGCCTCATATATATATATATATATATATATTTCCGGAGAGCAATTTGAAATAAAATGAACGAAAATCACATAGAAATGCTAAACTTGAGCAAAAACCATATTGATCAAAATGCCAGATTTCTACGGCTCTATAACGATAATGACCCAGTTGTGAAGCAATTTCTCTTACAAAGGTTGTTTCATTTACATAAAAACTAAAATCAAACACTTGTATATCCTTCAATTCCTTCTTTTGGTTTTTGAATTTAGCACTTTATTTGGATTAAACAGGGTGTTTTAATAATTTGTTAAGTTTGGGATTACAAATACAGTATATAAAAATAAATTAATAAATTCATTCCAGTAAGGTTTCTTTTGGAATTTGAATGTGTGTTTAATAGTAATGATTATATTTTAAATTTTTTCTAATTAGTGAACATGTAAATTGGGTGTCTAAATCATATTCTGGATGGTAATATCTACACCACGAGACTTGACTTGAATATTTTTTTTAACTTATCATAAACTTTCCGTAAAATTAATTAGTTGAAAATCTCTTTAAAGATTTGTGAATCACATTTTCTGCAATTATCAGTGTTATATACTAACTTAACTTGCAGGTGCTACCATATTCTACACAAATTTTGCACCGGTGTATAATGGATTCAGAATTTGCACCCCAATAGTTATTTTCAGAGTGTTATATATATTAATATATATATAACATAAGTGCATATCTTCACTATGTATTCCTTGACAATTATAGGGCATGCATGCAGTAATGGGCAAAGAGACTGTTAAATTCACTATATAACCGGATCTTTTAGGCTTTGCTTAAAAAGAGCGAGTCCAAAAATAACACTGAAATCTGTCATCAGAACACAACTAGGTATGAAGTATGCTTTTGATCATTCTCCAAAAAAACAACAAGAACAAGTGTCATTTTCAACGAAAGTGAAAGAACAAACAAAAGAATGACAATGTATAACGCACTTTGTTCTAACTTCTAAGCCTCTAATCACGAATATATAAGTTAAAACAACTTTTTTTTTTTTGATCTTGCTGTGATGGAGCCTGGAGGTCAATATATAGGAATTTAATTCATATATATGAAGTGTTATTATCACCGACTCAGAAAAAAAAAAAAAAAAACCTTTAATTAATGCAGACAAGAAAAAAAAGAAAGAGATAAGAGTGCAGAGACACACAGGTTAAGTGATACCACTGTCTCTTCTCAATCAATATTTTGGGCTCAATGCATGCTTAGCTCCGTGTCCTGTTACCGTTAATATTACACCTTCCTGTCACACGTTTATTTTTTGTTGGTTTACTTAGACTGATCCCCACAGCCCACATAGAGATAGAGAGAGAGAGAGAGAGATTCAGCTTTCTTCTTCTGATGTACTGCAAGTTAATTAAGTAGCGAGGGGGGGTAAAGCAATAGGAAGAGATCGATGGCAGGTTTTTGTGTACTGAGTAACAATACTGATGGTTGTATTTTGGCCTCACTCTACGCATGTATTTATATTATAGTATGTATATCATGTATGAATATATAGAAATAAAGAGATATGTGTAGTAGTTGTGAACTTGGCGTGATCCAAGAGGAAGGGCATGTTGTCAGTTGTGTGTGTGAGATGGGACCAGATGGATGGAGACTTATGAATTATGATTCCACTCTCTTCTTCAAAGCTTCATTTTTGTAAGTTGTAACCGACAAGTCTCTTAGCTCTTCTTCAGAATATTAAATACAAACTTTGCTGCATGCACCCCCAAAAGTAGAGAGAACCTTCCAGTTTCTCTCACCAATTCACTTTTGTTAATTTGCGCCCCAAAAGGCCAACTAGTTCACAGTAACAAGTAACAACCTTTACAAAATCTATCATCTCTTGCCAGTTGCCACGCCTCTCTCTCTCTCTCTCTAACTAGTCTCAGCCCCACATTTCGCTGCTTCAATTCTCTCTCTCTCTTTGCTGTCCATTTCACCTTCAATTAAGTCGATCCAAGAGAGTATCATCATCACATATATAGGATATATAGAGAGATCGATTTTGGGTTGAATAATATTTGAGAGGAGACAGAAAAAAAGAAGCCATATATGGATTGGAGTAGTAGCAACTTAAGGACCTTTGTTCCGGTTCGACCAGAAACAGCTTCCTTTGACTTCCTCTACAACTATAACTACGACCAATTTCCAGGTAAATACTCGCTGATCTCTCCTTATGTTGACCAATATCAAACCCACATCAATCATCACATATATGCTTTGCATTTCTTATATATTTATGTTTTTTTATATATACTATATACGTGGTGCAACTAGCTTGAACCTGGATTATTATCAAGTTTAATGAAGCATTTTATCACCTCCAAATTAAACCACGTTATGCGGTGGTTCTTATGTATGGTTTTAAGAAGCAGTACATGAGCAATTTGGAACTGTTGCTTGCATTGAGTTTAGGTAATATGGAACTGAAGCATACAGCAATGACAGAGAAAGCATCATCACTTGGGTTGATTCCAGCAATGGACAAGAACAACAACTGTGGCAGTCATCAAGACAAGAAGAAGAGGTTGACATGCGATCAACTAGAGTCATTGGAGAGAAGCTTTCAAGAGGAGATAAAGCTGGACCCTGACAGGAAAATGAAGCTGTCAAGAGACCTTGGACTCCAACCAAGACAAATTGCTGTCTGGTTCCAGAATAGGCGTGCTAGGTGGAAAGCTAAGCAGCTTGAGCTCCTCTACGATTCACTCAAACAAGAGTTCGATCTTGTTTCCAGAGAGAAGCAGAAGCTCCAAGATGAGGTTGGTCAATGTTCAAAAAAAAATCCTCTCTCTCTCCCTCCATGCAATTCATGCACACTCCACTCATTTTTTCAAACCAATTTTGTCTAAAATTTTAAGAATTTTAAATACAATTTTGTAAATCTTCGATGAAGAGAGGGTTATTTTATTACCGGCTACCGCTGATTATAGTTTGGTAGTAAAAGACACTCTTTCAGTCTTGTAATGTTTCAGTTTTGAATTGTAGTTTCTATCAATTAATTAATGATCAACCGACTGAATATGATTTTGTAGGTTATGAAATTGAAATCTGTACTTAGAGAGCAAGCTACCAGGAAGCAAGTGTCCACCGGTTACACTGAAATCTCTGGCGAAGAGACAGTTGAGAGCACATCAATCGCGATTCGAAGCTCAAACAAGCCACGAGGCAGCTTGAACCACCACCACCAACACCACAGTCAGATTGGAGATCAAGGCAACTATCTCTTCAATGTTGAGGAGTATAATAACCCTGCAGCGTCATCTGCTATCTGGGGTCATGTTCTTCCTTCTAATTATCCATAACCGGTGGCTTATTTGATCAATTAATTAAACCTGTTCACATCTTAGATTAGATAGCTAAGTAATTTATCTTATTATATATTGTAGGAGTACCTTGTCCTCCACCTTAATATGTGCAAGTTGAGCTATGGTAATATGATGATATGACTGTTACAAGCCTCTATAACATTTTTAGGGCATTTAATAACTTATACATTTTGTATCAATATGGATCTTACTATCAGTGGTAGTAGTAGTGTTATTATTATTATATAACCACTAAAATATATTTCTTTGTTGATCATTATATGCATAATTTGATATTATTTTTTACTGGGAAATTGTCTGGAATTTCAAATAGGTTTCGTAAACACTAACAAAATCGGTTGATCATTGATGTTTATGAGTTTATCTATAGATTTTCTTTTTTTTTTTACAATAAAGAATAAAGTATTTTTTATTGAATAACTTACCTTCCATGAAAAGTACAAGAAAATCTTGACATTGTGATATTGTGATCTATAAAATCTCAACATTATAGCTTGATATTACTCACACGATTTTGGAATACGTGATAATATGATTAAATACTAAATTAGTATAAAATTAATTATCATTTTACCTTTGAATTTTTAAGTCAACAGTTAAATCTAATATTTGACACTATCTTGCAGAAGTTGTTCACTTGAATAATATCATCGATGAATATTTTACTTCAAAGGAAAAATAGAGGATTGGTTTGTACAATTAACCCTTTTTATATTTAAAAAAACAAGTGAAAAACTGATTGGGTTGGGGATTATGGATTTAGTATTCGTTTAATTGAGATTTCTACTGGTTCAAAAGGTCTACGAACGTCTATTTAAAATTTTTAGAGTTGTTTGTTGGGCTTTTAAGAATATCTATTTCTAATTGAATAGAGACTAGTAGAGTTTAAATCTCTACTAGACAAAAGCTCTTCAAATAGATATTTTTTTTAAAATGTCTGTCAACCAAACAATTATATATTTTTTTTCAAAAACTCTATTTCTAATCGATCTACTACAAGCAGATCTTTTACCAATAGAGGTTTTTTAAAAACCCAACCAAACAAGCTCTTAGGGTACGCAGAGTTTCATTAAGGATATTTGGATCTTTTTCTCCTACATGTTGGTTAGTTCTTAATTAGTTTTTAGGAAATGGTTAATTTCATTTTTCTCCAAAAAAAAATTGGTTCAATTTTATTTTTTTTTGAAAAAATAGTAAATTTATTTGTTTGTTTTCAACTTTTCATCCTCTTAATTTTACCAAATCGATGTCGACGATGACACTTCACTAAGGGTTCAAAAAATAAATGGCACCTTTTGGAGGTGGCATTTTAACACAGTCACTGGTTTAATAACTTATGTTTAAAAGATATATATTATGGTGAACAGACAAAAATATCCCAAATAGTTGTTCCTCATCATATTTCTTTCATTCATTTTATAGTGACAGGGTTATGAAGTAGAGAGAAAAAGTCTCATTGAAACCCAGACAATCACTCGAACGACGACGGAGTGGCGCTACGCAGACTTATTAGGTGGTCGAGCTACTCGCCGAGCTCGCGGTGGTCGAGCTGCCCGGTTAGCTGGCACGGGGCTGGGGGCTGGGGGCGGGGGGCTGGGGGCGGGGGGCTGGGGGCAGTGCTTCCGGAGCTCTTTTTTCTGGTCAGTACTTAATAAGCTCGAAATGTAATTACAAAAGGCTCGGAGCTTTTAGTAAAAGTCTCAGAGCCTTTGCTAAAAAGCTCGGAGTCTTGGCAAAAAGGTTCAATTCTATTAAAAAAATCTTTGAATCTTTGAAAAATATGTTTGATTCTTTGAAAAAATAAACTCGATTCTTTGAAAAATAAGGTCCATCATATTCAAAAAATGTTTGATTTAGCTACAAATATACTCGATTTAACTAAACTTTATTTTTTAAAATAAAATGCTCGATTCTTTAAAAAATATGTTTGATTCTTTTAAAAATATACTCGATTCTTTGAAAAATAAGCTCGATCATATTAAAAAATGCTCGATTTGGCTACAAATATACTCGATTTAACTAAACCTTATTTTCAAATGCTCGATTATTTGAAAAATATGTTCGATTCTTTAAAAAATAAATTCAATCATATTCAAAAAAAGACTCGAGTTTGCTACAAATATACTCGATATAACTAAACCTTATTTTCAAAAATAAAATACTCTATCCTTTAAGAAATATGATCGATTCTTTCAAAAATATACTCGATTTGGTTACAAATATATTCGATTTAATTGGACAACAAATCATGCAAATACTGGATAACAAATCATAACGAATAGATACATTGTTAAACTACACAAATATATAAAACGAATATCACAAATATATGTTATCTTCTTGTGCAGAATCTGGAGAGGGACAAGTTTTTTGGAAAGAGTAGTTGTATATCGATTTTCAGACAACAATTTTAGAGAGAGAGAAGAGTTATCGTTTTCAAAATGTTGATAAAAGCACAATGAAAATAAAAAATAAGTTATTTAAAGATAATTTGAATAATTTATCGTAATAAATACCTTTTAAATTTAAATGATTAAAACGGTAACATCATTACGATAAATAAAAAAATATCACGTATCTTATTTCACTCGACCATATTTTTTTATTATTATTTTATGAGTAAATAAATAAAATTATCCAAATAGAAGCGGATCCGGACCCGATTTATAGCTATGGTACGGAGGGCCAACAACAGAAAAACCAGTTCAAAGTCGGAGCACTGAAAAGAACAAAAATAAAAAAATAAAAAAATAAAAATCAGAAACTTGATATTTCGTTTGTCCTCCTCTTCACGGAAACGAACCGATCTGTTGTCGACACTAACCCTAGTTTGAATTCGATCGATAATCAGTCTCTAAAAAGATGGCGGAGAAGCTGTCGGAGGAGGATCGGAGCAGCGGAGAGAGTAGTGACTACACATCGGAGGACGAAGGGACCGAGGACTATAGGCGCGGTGGTTATCACGCCGTTAGAATCGGAGA
Organism: Dipteronia dyeriana; assembly: GCA_032871835.1. Taxonomy (NCBI): domain Eukaryota; kingdom Viridiplantae; phylum Streptophyta; class Magnoliopsida; order Sapindales; family Sapindaceae; genus Dipteronia; species Dipteronia dyeriana. The sequence continues at coordinate 19,574,567 of CM065297.1, forward strand.
CGCATTCAATAACGGTCGTTATGTCGTCCAATCCAAGCTCGGTTGGGGCCATTTCTCCACCGTCTGGCTCGCCTGGGACACTATCCACTCCGTACGCCTCTTTCTCTCTCTCTGATTTCATAATTTTCTGTTATTTATGCGAGTTATCTGTTTGAAAAGTTGCTTTATATTGTGATTCAATGCGAATTATCAGGTTTTTTTTTTTCCTCTTTGGGTTGTTTTTGAGGTGATTTCAGTTAATTGTTTCCCATTTGTTGTGATTGTTTTTATTTCTCTTATTTTATTTACAATGCCTAATTGCTTTGATAGTTGATCTTGTGACTAAAAATAGCTTGATGCTATGAAACTTCTCTTTAGATGCATGTTGTTTGAGAAATTTACTTATATAAGAGAATTAAGATTCTTCAGTGCTCAGAGTCCGGCTAATTTACTGATGAGTTATATGTCATTATTTTTGTTTATTAAAATAACATAGAACCTTTGATACAATATTTACTTTTCTATATCATGCATTGTCTTAGCAATCCAATGATATTTTAGCGAAATGTTTCTGATATTGTTGCTTTCTTTTTTATCTTTTCTTAAACACTGCAGCGGTATGTGGCTCTTAAGGTACAAAAGAGTGCTCAGCATTATACTGAGGCAGCCATGGATGAGATAACAATCTTGCAACAGATTGCAGATGGAGACCCAGATGACAAAAAATGTGTTGTAAAGCTTTTGGATCATTTTAAGCATTCTGGCCCAAATGGGCAGCATGTTTGTATGGTTTTTGAATATTTGGGGGATAATCTTTTGACGCTTGTCAAGTATAGTGATTACTGTGGAATCCCCATTCAAATGGTTAAGGAGATTTGTGTCCATATTTTGGTGGGTTTAGATTACTTGCACAGACAGCTTTCTATTATACACACTGATTTGAAGCCTGAGAATATTTTACTATTGTCGATGATCGACCACTCTAAGGATCCCAGGATGTCCCGTACTCCTCTCATTCTTCCCAATAGTATGGATAAGACTCTTTTGGAATCTGCGATTGGTAAGTCAAATGGAGATTTGACTAGGAATCAGAAGAAGAAGATACGAAGAAAAGCTAAGCGAGCAGCTCAGGGGTGTGTTGAGAAGGATGTTTCTAATGAAGCTGATACAGATCCTGAAACATCTGGTGTAGTTGAGTCACCTAGTGCGAAATCAAACGCAGGTTCTGCTGGAGACCAGCCCAGTAGTTCTGTCAATACAAGATTATCAGATGCTGATGCAACAAAGGGCAGTGGGTTAGATAAGCAGGGCAAGAGGGGCAGCCGCTCCACAAGGCAGAAACTGGTGGCGGCAGTGGACTTGAAGTGCAAACTGGTAGACTTTGGGAATGCATGTTGGACTTACAAACAGTTTACAACTGACATTCAAACAAGACAGTATAGGTGTCCTGAGGTGATCTTAGGTTCTAAATATTCTACATCAGCGGATCTTTGGTCCTTTGCTTGCATTTGTTTTGAGCTTGCGACGGGTGATGTACTCTTTGATCCTCACAGTGGTGACAACTTTGACAGGGATGAGGTACTAAAGCTATCACTGTTGATTGTTTGCTTTTTGTACTGCACATAATACACTTGAATTGTGGGATAAGTCAATATCGTGGGATAAAAATGACTATTTTAATAATATTTTGCTAAAGAAGAGTAGGAAGTGCGATTGTAATCAATTTTAAATACACTGCTAATGGGAACAAATACATATTAACCTCAAATAGAAATTGGCCGGCCAATCATTACTGAGCTGAGCCTGATCTGAGCATTCCATCCCAGTATAATTTATAAATTTAGACACAACTATACGCATTTGCAGCCATTTTCCTAAAATTGGTGAGATATGATACACAATTAAGATAGGGTAATTTTCATTCCACTAGTTGAACCTAGGTGCAAATTTAGTTGTGCAAGTTTGTCTCATGTTTGTTTGATTTTTGAGCTGAGTAGTAAACATGGTGGGAGAGAGGAAGAATAAATTGGGTAGGTTTGAGGAAATCAAGGAAGAGCCTCGTGAAGTGGATGATTTTGAATTGCCCGTTGTATGGTAGTTGCATAGAAGCTGGAGAGAAGGGGGACTCAATAATGACTAATAATGTAGTAATAACAAATGTATGTAAATCCATGCTAACAGAATGAAACTTGAAATCCTTGATTCCTGTCATTGGCCATCCTTAAATAGTCCAATTATCCCATACATTTTCTGGAATTCACATTGTTATTGGGGCCCTTTTATTTGTTGTTTCATTTACATTGAAAATGAAAGTTGAACATCTTATATTGGATCAATTAATCTTTGTTAGCAGCAATTGGGTGATTTATGAGCATTTAATTTTTCTGGCCATGTATCCGTTGGAAGATAACATACTGACTATTAAGAATGTCTATTTGGTTGAATAGTGATTGCAATGAGAATTTTATCCATCTTCGGTGTGCTATGTATTGCTAGCTGCTTGGGTCTATGAAGTAGACTTAGAATTAGGAATGACATACCAAATAGAGAGTGGGAAACTTAAGGTTTCTGGCACCATCATTTAATCATTTTGAGGAAACACAGATACCTGTTTCCAAAATGATTATAAATTTCCATCTTTAATGTTCATTGGGTGGAGTGGGACATTGTCTGGTGCAATCATAATGGGTTTGGATTGCTCCATTCTCCTCCTCCCCGCCCCACCAAATTTCTTTCCCCTTTCTCTCTGGATGGCTCAGCCCTGTGAAGTGTGCTGGCTTGGTCTTGAGGGTGGCACTTTTGTCAAAATTTCAAAAGGGACTATATCAAAATCACCAATCATTTGGGATGGCCAGAAATATGGCATCTCTTTATTTCTTTATTTTTTATTGCTGTAAATGCTTGATAGCTTTAAATTTCCTTTTGAAGGAATGCTATATTTGCTTTATGCTCTATTTTTAACTTTCTTTCTAAGTGCCATGTGAACGGATGAGTGTGTGAATTCTGAAGCACATGGAATTTGGAAAAGGTCAGTGTTTCAGGGCTAACTATTATAGGTTATGCATTTATGAAAAGCGGCCAAAAAATTGTTTTTCTTTTCTAATTCTTCAAATATGTTTGACCAATATAAGTTTTGTTTTTTTCCAATTTTATATAGGATCACTTAGCATTGATGATGGAGCTTCTTGGAATGATGCCACGCAAGGTGAGTATCTTTCCACCACTTAAAAAACCATTTCATAAGAAACTTGTGCTTACTTTCAACTGTAATGACAATATTTATCCAGATTGCTTTAGGTGGCCGCTACTCTCGGGACTTTTTTAATAGATATGGCGATCTGAGACACATCCGTCGATTGCGATTCTGGCCCCTGAATAAGGTTCTCATGGAGAAATATGAGTTCAGTGTGCAAGATGCAAATGACATAAATGATTTCCTGGTTCCCATCCTTGATTTTGTCCCTGAGAAGCGACCTACTGCAGCTCAATGCCTTCTTCATCCATGGATCAATGCAGGCCCTCATCGCTTAGAGCCATCAATGCCTTATACTCAAAATCAAGCTGTGGACAGTCTTAATTCTGAGAAAAAGGAGGGAGAGAAAGATGAGAGAGAGGCCATGGAAGTTGGAATAGGTAATATTGTTATCAGTGCATACTCTAAATCAGTCAAGGATACCCAGTCTAGTAGTAAACCCACAAAGGCAATCACCAATACTTCCTCTAATTAGGACTCTCACCTACACCTGGCAATCTTGAGATGGCATTATCCTACCGGTTCGATTTATCATATTTGTTCCACCGATGGAGGAATACTCTGGTTGTATTCCTGAGCAGAGCGGCGTCCACAGGATTAATTTTCACTTCACAGGAGAATCGTATATGCAGCCACAGTTATTGGAGGGTACAGTTGTTGCTGCATCTCACTTGTTTTTTTTTTCACTGTTCAACTTAATGTGTGATCAATGTACTGCACCATTCTTTACATGGTCTGTTTCTCCTCTTCATGTTATATTAACTGTAAGATAATAAATTCGTTTTTATTTATTATTATTATTTTTTTTTTTGACTTTTCAGTAGTCTGTTACAATAGCTCTTGCAGGCTTGCAGCTGTAGCATTCACCAGTATCTGTAGACAATTTTAGCATGGCTTGAACATTTTTAAGTGAAGAACTGTGCCTAGTAATAAAATTGTGCATCATACAATATTAAAATTGATATTCACCTAGCATAAAATTTAGACCAGCTTCCTTGGACATTGGAAATTTCCTGGCTGAATCCCAATTTTTGTGGTGATGGTTCGGCCTAAATCTTGTATCAAGTTATCTCCTCCAAAAACACGTTAATTTTATGTTTAGGTCGAAGCATATCAGGACGTGCATAAGAGTGAATTGTGTTTTCAATTATGTAATTTTGTGATAGATGTACCCAAAATATGAAGTAAGAAGCAAACGGAAAGGAGCCAATTCCAATTTCCAAATTTAATACAACCAAATTGATCTGTGAAGCAATATTCACAGCTTGTATAATAAACACAATCAACGTATTTGATCATCTTGTGTACTCAAATTATGCACAGCGTTCTCTGCTTGTACTTGTAAGTTTATCTATATAGTAATCAGCCAACATGAAAAGCAGGAGAGAACTTAATTGCTTTTTAACCTTCAACAATTTTCACCGGAGACCTGCAGAAGAAAGCAAGCATTCCCTAAATATTTTGCGAAAGAAATGAAAGGTGTAGTGTACTGGAGAACTCATTGTTATATGCTTGTAAGCATAGATCACTTACCCAAATGGACTTTGTTTGATTGCCAGAAGTTCAACATCCAACTGCACAGTTAGAAATATAGAAAACTATAAATATCGAGAACAAGTGTGGTGGACATTGATCGAAACGGTGGGAAAATAACTACTGAGATTAGTTGGAAGATACACTCGGAGAATGACCAAGAAACTCAATGGCAAAACATCACCCCGATCCCCGAATCACAGAAACAGAAAGCATTTAAAAGTGCTAATGTGTTACCTCTATTGTTGCATTTGGAGGGATTTCCTGGACTCCTTTTTTTCCATAAGCAAGCTCAGGAGGAACTATTAGCAGCCGCTGCAACGTAACTAATAGATTAAAAACTAGACTAACAGCTAACTGATTGAAAATTTCATATATATCAGTATCCAACTAGCAAGCTCATTCAATTGAACATATTACTTCTGGCTTGACTACAATAGATTTCAGAGTGAAAAGGAAACTGCTAATAATCTTTATGTATTACAGTTCTCATAGGATAAGAAGAAAGACGTTGAATTTCGAGACTGATAAAGTTGTTTCATTTCTGAGTTATACTATCGACAGTTTTATGTATTGCCAGAAAGAGGTCGCACCTGTCCTCCTACACGCATGCCTTCAACGCCAAGATCTAATCCTTTGAGGACTGCTCCCCTCTCAGATTGTCCCACATCAAACCCATAAGGCTGCACAATTCCAAGCGTACCAACATTCACAAATAGGCAAAGAATAATAAGTAGATAAGTATCTGATTTGTATATTTATGTGATCACTGGAAAAATGTCAAGACTTACAGAACCTAGGCAAGTTATCTTTGTTATTCAAACATGGCACAACAATGAGATTAAGAGTACATGAGTTCTCGGTATTACATATACATGACTTAGTTGCCTGTTATCAACACAATTTAAAGAATATGGGAGTTGATCTTTCTCACTATGTTGGAAGAATTTCATACAAGAACTGGTTTGACGATACAGGCTTCTATATCATATGGAAGAAGAACCATCTAACGATGTTTCCAGGACAATGGGGGATGAAAGATTGGTGTAGACAATAAAGCATGCCTGAAAGCTCTGGTGTACAAGGACTGATAAGCTGTTGCGGAAGATATATATACTTTGTATCGCTATGATGCCTATTCACATAAATAGATTGTCGCCTTCTTCTCTTAAATACACTAAAACTATGTGGCACTTTCATACACACCAAGATTTATAGATGTTACGACAGTTGCACTGCTCTAATTAACCATACCGTTCCACCACCAACACCGAGTCCTTGTCTACTTGTCATGAAAGTGATGCCCCTCCATTTCGCAACATAGTGAACCTAAAACATCAGATCAACAAAATTAAATTAATGAAATAGATTTTCCAGATAACTCTAAAAGTTTCCCTGTTAACCATTAGCAATATAGTTGTGCTGGTGAGTACAAGTCAACATTTTGTTTTTTCTCCTACTCATTTCTTAGTTTTCACAATGTATTATTGCTACAGAAGTACCGGAATGACAATAACAAGACTAGACCACCGATCTCTCAGAAACAATACATTTTTTCCTAAAGGTAAGGACTTCTCAGAGGAAGCAAAGAATCAATGATTTACAGGTACCCTGTGAGAGACATGACTGATTTGAGTATCGGTACTACAATTCAGGATCTAGTTGAAAACTTATACTATATTTAAAAATAGAAATATAACTGAGTCACAACCGTACTGCAACCCGGGATCCTTTCTCAGCCTTTAGTCCATTCCCGACCTTCAAGTCATAGTACCTGAAGGATTGTTGCTACCATCAGAATTCTAACAAGCTCTCAAAATTAAGAAAACACATACATAAAATAATAGATTTTGTATGCTCATCCAGTAGAAACATTTGACTATTGTATGCTCATCACCAACACAGAGTGTCACAACCTTGACAATCTCGTACTTGCAAGTGAATGATATTTAGGCAATTTTTCAGTGCATTAAGCAATATAACATCTCTGAGGAAGATGCTATTACACATCTATTCAAAAATGCAGAGAATTGTAAAATCTAGCATTGAGAATGCAAAATCTGATCAACTAGGAATGTAATAAGTTAGAGGATATACTAACTTCAAGCCATTAGGAAGGGTTCTGTATTCAGTCTCAGGTATTTTTGATCCTCTAAGCTGCAGCAACCAAAAAAACAAAAGCACAATATTACCAATTGTTACACTTAATAGCATCAAAACCACCTTGAAGAAGATATATAATTAACAAAAAAAAACTATAATAATTTGAAACTTACAGCTCTTCTACTAGTGCTAACAGCCTCAGCCACATCACAGACAACAGTGCCAGCACCAACTGATTTGGAAAAAAAAAAAAGTAATTAGGTTCTTGCAATATAAAATTCTGGCAATTGTTAAGACAAATCAATTAATGGAGATAAATAAAGATAGAGAAGAACCAGCTGTGAGGAGAGAACCAATCAGAGCCCTCCTTCCCTGGTGTTGTAAAGTAAGTAGTGTTGCTGGTTTTGCAGTTTCAACTGGGGAAGACAATGCTGCACAATGACAAGGCAATGCCCTTGAATATCTGTTGGATTGTGATCTCTTCCCTGGAGAAGATTCAAACAAAAGCACTTAGCATTGTTAGTGAAACTCAAAACAAATTTTGCATCTCTCATGTGTATGTATGTGTTGAGAGAGAGAGAGAGAGAACTTATGATGGGAATGGAAAAAAGAGGTTTGTGCAGGAGAGTTGGGTTGTGTTGGTGAGAGCAAGAGAAGAGGGAGAGTTCCATTGAATTTAGTTAAAGAGTGACAGTCAAGGGAGATTCAACTGGCCTCTGCCATTTTGTGTGTTGTAGGAATGTCTGTGAATAAAAAAGTGGATAACATTTTCAATGCCATCCACATATTAAGGTCCCTAAAAATCACTCATTATTGATATGTCAAACTCTCTCTCTCTCTCTCTCTAATGGTGATGTACATACATACTCTGTGATACGATATCAAACCATTCTAACATGAAACATTAATATTCAGGCAAAATGCAACATCACGAATTTATATGTTGAAGCTATAAGCTAGCACTCCTCTTTTAGAAGAGTCATAATAGAAAAATATAATAATTTTATTATTGATTTAAAAATATACAGAGATTTAATTTTACACCCTGAAAATTGTAAAACATAACCTAACTACATAATTGGATTGTTGTTTTTAATCAAAAATATTTAAGTTATTGTTTTTAACCAAGTGTAACTTACATTCTCTAAAATACCTTTGTTTACAACAAAAAAAAAAACTAATTTGTTTCTATTTTACTATATATATATACATACATATATATATATTAACCTTTAAACATAACCACCTTTAACCAAGTGTAGTCAATATATTCTCTCCTAACTCATTATATGACAACTTGTTTTTTATTCACTCCCTAATAAGTTCTCAATCCCCGTAATCTGAAGCCGTTTCAATGATAATTGTAACTGATTGCTAAATTAAAGCTTTTTATAATTTCTGTTGGAGTATGAAATATCTCATTTATACAGTATCTAATGTAAAACTTAAAGTATACTATGTATATCATATTTGGTATGAAATATCTCATGTAAGTGATGTTGAGAATGAAATAGCTCATGTATATCATGTTGGACATGATATATCTCATGTATATCATGTTATATATGAAATATCTCATGTATGTCATGTTGAGTATGAATAATCTCATATATACAGTATTTTCATGTAAAACATGAAATATTCCATGTGTATCATATTTGATATGAAATATCTCATGCATGTCATGTTATGAATGAAATATCTCATGCATGTCATGTTGAACATGAAATATCTCATGCATCTCATGTTGAACATGAAATATCATATGTATGTAGTATTTCATGTAAGACATGAAATATCTCATGTATATCATATTGAGCATGATATATCCCATGTATATCATTTTAGGTATGAAATATCTCACGTATGTCATATTGGACATGATATATCTCATGTATATCATTTTAGATATGAAATATCTCATGTATGTCATGTTGACAATAAAATATCTCATGTATGAAATATTTCATGTTAGACATGAAATATCTCATGTATGTCATGTTAGACATGAAATATCTTATATATGTCATGTTGAGTATGAAATATCCCATATATGTCTTGTTGGATATGAAATATCTCATTTATGACATGCTGGAAATGAAATATTTAACGTATATCATGTTGGATATGAAATATTTCATGTATATCATGTTGAACATTAAACATCTACTATATACGGTATTTCATGTAAGACGTGAAATATCCCATATATATCGTGTTGGACATGAAATATCCTATATATGTCATGTTGAGTATGAGATATTATTTATATGTCACGTTGGGTATGAAATATCTCATTTTCTCTAAAAATACATAATTTCACAATATCATATGATGTGTCACGTTAAACATGAAATATCTCACTTATGTCACGTTTAACGTGAAATACTGCTTGAAAAAAGGATAGTTTTATAATTTATTGATTAAAAATAATAATGTTTTATGATAATTGGTTAAGAACAATAAAAATTTATAATTTAATTAAAAGCAATATTTATTTTTTGATTTGGCTCATTTTACAAATGTCCCCGATAATAGATCAAAGTCGTACAGTTCATTTATTAAAAAGTATGTTATCAATTTTGGTTTTTTCACATTTTATTGACTTCTGAGCAATAAATGAGATGTTTAATTAAGCAGTGGAACATGACTTTCTTGCATGAATGTGATGTTCCTCTTCTGCTTCATCGGAAACAGAATGCCTCCCAAAGCACTTAATTTCATGCTTTTCTTTCTCACCGAACTTGCAAGACTTCATTTTCTCACTCCCATCCACCCATCTCCTCAATTTTTTAAGCAACTTTTGCTTCTTTGAACAAGTTGTTTCATTTTCCACGTTCAGGCTACAAGGCTCATCATGCTCCAAGGCCAACCCATCCAAATGGTTCTCTATGCCACACTCTCCAATTTCTCCAACCCCTTCAAAAGCAAAATCAACAATGTCTTTCTCTTCCTGATTTTGCTCTTTCTCTGCCTGATTCCTCATCAACTCGTGCCTTAAGCACTCGTTAGTCCATCTTAAGTAAATCAGTTCCTTGACTTCAGCTGCTCTATCCTTCTGGAGCTGTTCGTAGCCTTCCATCTGCAATTATGAAGTCCCCAACTAGTTAGACCATCAAACCCAAAACACAAGAAATAGAAAACAATGTGAATCTTGTTATGCATACAGGTACACTAGCCAAAACCTTTGAAGAATTGTATTGCTCTACCAATTGTAACTTGTTCATTAGTTCACTCTTTTGTTCCTGCAATTGATCAATCACAGCTTGTAAAGCTCCCACTTCATCCTCCAATTTCATGATATCATTAGACTTTTTCTCCAGCGCGTCCTTGTTTGTCAGTAATTCTGCTTCTCTAGTATCAAGCCTCGAGTTCTTTTCTCTTATGATGCGTGAATGCTCTTTCGTTCTCTTCAAAAGCTTCTTTACCTTCCTTTGAAGCAACCCATTTTCTGATTTCCAATGTTGAAGCTGCTCTAGTATTTTCACATACTCAACAACCAAGTTAATATGCCGTTTGTTCTCTGCCTCCATGGATGAAATCTCTCTGTCCAAGAATTCAACATAAGCACTCTCCAATAACAACATGTTTTTCAGCTCTGCAAGCAAAGATTCTTGCTCTTTCAGATCATGATAGCGAGCAAACTGCAACTTTGTCTCCCATTCTTTCTTTTGTAGCTCTTCAACTCGGCGTCTTAAGTCCGAAATCTCTTGCTCATAATCAAGTTTCTCCTGATATTCTGAAAGTGTAATTAAATTCATAAAATGAGCACCTGTGACTATCTGTCCATCTTCTTCTTCACAGATTGAAGACGTAGAATTGAGGCTGTGATAGCTCTCTTCGTCTCTCAATTCCTCAGAAGAATCACTTGTCTTTGAATCTTTAATTAATATAGTTCTTCTTGCCATGATTTTGGCACAGACAAAACCAGCCAGAGATATAACCAAAGGAATGCAAGCTTTGAGAAGTACTGGCTTCATGACTTGTACATTTGATGTTGAACCATCCATGCTAACTGTTTTGATGTTCAAATACAATCTTTGATTGCTTGTTTGGATTTTGGTGGTGATCAAAATGAGTTTTTTTTGTGGTTGTTTTAAGGGGTATTATAAGATTCTTTACCTTTGTGTTTCCATTAGTTTTCTTGGCTTATAGGAATAGTGGTCTGGTCTGTTGCTTTTTGACCAATCTAAAGGCACCTATGCCACCATCATTTCACTTTCCTTCCTGCTCTTTAGAAAATTATTCTTCTTTTCTGAATTAACTACTTTTTTTAAAGTGGTCATGGCCATTCCATGATCATGAATGCCAAAATATTATAACTGGTTTAAGTATTTGAAAAACTCAACTTTTCAAGATTATATGATGTTTCATCATGCTTAAGATATGAAAGCAATGGTAACCATAGAATTAGAAAAGTAGTGTCATGTTATGCTTTGCAAAAAGTTGAGAGAAGGAGTCCAAAAGTAGCACAATGCTGTGAACAGTAAAATGAAAAGGAAGTGGGGTTTAAAAAGAAATTTTTAGGTGCATGATTTCGTATATTTTTCGGTGCGAGATCCTAGATTATCAAACCTGAAGAATCTTTTAAAACGATTATCATATCAGATAATCTAGATCTCATACATACTAGGGATTTACAAAGAGAGCAGGGATGACAATTTCATCAAAACCATATGGGTTGGGCATGAGTTTTGTTATTTGGGTCATAGTTCACAAGTAAAATGTAAAAAAAAAATAAAAAAAAAAATCAAAATGATATCAATATGAACAGATTAGAATTATAAACTTGTGAAGGGTGACCATATTTGCACCCCTCATAAATCTTATATACATCCCAAATCTATAAATATTTAAAATTCCAACATTACCCTCCCATATGTTAAATTGTTAATATTTTAAACAAAGGTTATTGAAATCTTGTTTTACATCGTTTTTTTTTTAAGTTTGGAATTATACTAAATTTAAAAATTAATAAAGAAAACAAAGCCCAAAAGTTGGAAAAAGGCCACACTGCCTTCTTTGAAGCCTAAAAGGATAAAACGGGGCGGAGGGTCCTCCTTAAATCGGAAAAAACGGAGGAGGCAGTAGCCTTCTCCATCAAAAGCAATGAGAAAAGCCACTTCCTCCTCCCAAATCTCGTGTGCTTACTCCCATTATATATATTATAATTTATTTACTTATAATAGTTTTTCAAAATTAAAAGGAAAGTATTTCAAAAAATAAAAATAAAAAAATGATATAATTGGTAATACATGGGGTGTGGTTACAAGATATAAACTTTTAAATTTTTTTAATGGGATGTATATACATAAAGAGGTGCACATATAGTTTATCAGGAGTGTAAATATCGTAACTCACTTATGAATCCCGAATTATTTCGAGTGCTCGTAGACGAGTTCGTGTTTCATTAAAACCCATTTGTGGAAACCCGAAGGTCCTGAACCTATGAAATTATCCGGATTCACGGTCTAGTTCAGATTGAAAAATATTCCGCGTGTTCAAGTTTTTGGTAAAGCTCGACTTGTTGCCATCCCTAAAAGAGAGTAGGGATACATTTGTGAAGGTGGTGCATTTAGAAGGTGTATTTTTAGGTTGATTACTCGGAAGTGATGAGCAAGGCCATTCCTCCCCAAAGTCAAGTGGGCCTTTCGTCTGGAGTGTGCAATTGACCCCCAACTAAACAACCAAAATATGTTGTTTTGGTCCACCCAATAAGATTGTATCAAGCACCTATAAAAGATCACCCTGGTCCATTTCCAGGCTCCAATTTGAAGTTGTTTGCCCGTGTATCCAAAACTTAGGTTGAAAAGTTACGATATTTACACCCTTTAAAAAATATATATACATCTCAAATTAGTATGTATTTAAAAATTCAATAACATCCTTTAGTAAAATTATTAAAAGGACTAATTGTTTGTTAATGCATCCACCAATAATTATTAATTAATTTCCTATTTTAATCTTTTGTAAAAAAAAATCTAATTAATGGTTTGATATTAGAGTAATGTTAGACAACCCAAAATTTAAACAAACAACCTAAATGATGTGGCAAGTAATATTTTCATTAACTACATCATCTCATATAGAGTTGGCTTTAGGCCGGGACTCCATGGATGCCGGCCCAGCGCCCACGATTTTGAGGGCCTTCAATATATGAAATCAGTACATGTGATGAGTTAAAAAAAAAAGGGCCATTGATGAGTTCAAATGCATGTGATAAAAGCCCAAACATTAATAAAATAGCAATTCTCTACAGTGGGCCACCAGAAAAAAAATGGGCCACCAGACAAAAAAAAGGCTACCCGTAGTTTAAGGCAAAAAAAAAAACAATTCCTTTTCATCTTTAATAATTAGTTAATAGGTATTGTTAACTTGTATCTTAGAGTACAAGTTAAGACACTATAAAAGTAAATATTAACATTGTATTTATTATTTTTAATCATAATAAATACATAAACAACATAATAAATACACTTTAATGTTCTATTTATAGTGTCTTAACTTGTACCTTTAGGGCATAGGTTGGATGCACGTTTGGGGATTGGGAATGGATATAGGTCCCCCCATCCCCATCCTCATCCCCACTTTCCAAACCCTTCCCCCATCCCCCATTTCCCCATTCTGGAAAAATGGGGATGAGGGTGTTTGGGGGGAGGTATATCCATCCCCATCCCCAAATCCTCATTTTCTCTGTTTTTCCCCATTTCCCCGTATCCCCCGGTCCCACATTCCCCCATTCCCCCATTCCCCCATTCCCCCATTTAACCGAAAATTATAAATTAAGCTAAAAAAAAAACATTTCATTATAAATAAAAAATAAGAATACATTACAAATTTAACATAAATTTTTTAAATAATTCAAAGTTTCGAATCAAGACAACTTCATAAAATGAAAAATCTCCGTTCTCCATTCTCCACCCAATTCACTTAAGTCTTTGTTGCACCACTACAATCCGCAGCCTACAAACAACAGTACAAATGTATAATATAAGAAGATGATTAAATGAAGTGAACACATGATGACATGAATTTCTAAACAAGAATCTATTATCTACCTCATTCACTTCATTATCATTGTCATCATCAACATCAATGTCATCAACACCATCAATAGTATTACCTAAATAACAAAATAAAAGATGAAACAATTAAAAGTAATACACTAATTCAGTTATACAATTACAAAATTAAATTAAATGCAATGTTTGATGTTTACCATACCTTTTTTCCCGGCCCATAGCCAATTTTGGGTACACATAATTGCCTCCAAAGTTGATGGTAGAAGTCTGTTACGTTGTGCACTTACAATCCTACCACTAGTACTGAATGAGGACTCTGAAGCAACAGTCGAAATTGGAATAGCTAATATGTCTCTAGCAATCTTAGACATTATAGGATATTTAATCTCATTAAGCTTCCACCAACTCAAAACATCAAATTCACGACTCCCAGGTAAAGTTTTTTCTTCCAAGTAACAATCAAGTTCAGATTTTTCAATAGCATCAATACTTTCAGAGTTCCAAGAAAAAAAACTATCCAATGAATCCATCTCATCAACATGATTAAATTCTGAATTACAAATATCCTTAATCTCTTTAGAACGTTTTTCACCAACCTTTACTTGATACTCTAGAAATATTTCTTCACAAAGATTACGCACTTTTTTAACCTCAACTAAACCTTTATCTTCTCCATAAATAAGAGGAAAGAAATATTGAGGGAGTTTTAATTTAAATCTAGGATCCAAAAGGCTTGCCATAGCTAGCACCCCATATACATCATTCCAATATATATCAAACTTTTCCACTATATTTGATGCTATGCTACTTATCTCAACACAACTAGAATTTTTCCACTTTCTCAATGATATTTTGATCTCACAAATTTTATGAAAGAAGACATTGTTTGTGGGATATTTTGTTCCGGAAAACATTTCCGTAACACTATAAAATATTTTCAATTTATCACACATTTCTTTAGCCAACTCCCAATCACTCTCTTCAATCCTAGTTTTATATTGAGACTCACGTTGGTTTAAACGATAAAACACTTCTTTATAATTCAAAGCAACACTAAGCATCAAATAAGTTGAGTTCCAACAGGTTTTACAATCAAGCATTAACCTTTTCTCACAACCAATATTCAAAAAATTTGCAGCCTCCTCAAATTTCTCCAACCTTTTTGGGGTTGCCGTCCAAAAAGCAACACTATCACGAATCCTTTCAATCCCAAATTCAATAACATCCAACCCACATTTCACAATCAAATTTAAAATATGTGCAGCACATCGCATGTGAAACAAACGTCCATTCATGATCAATGAACTAGGAGACAATCTACCTAACAATATATCAATCATGCTATTATTTGTGGAACAGTTGTCTAGAGTCAATGTAGATAACTTCCTATCAACATTTCAATCCAACAAGCTATTCATTAATGCAGTCGAAAGGTTTTCAGCATTGTGAGAGCATGGCACATACATAAACCTAACAAAGTAGATTTTAAATAAATTAAGATCTAAAAAACAAACACTTCAAACAATTATAACATATAAAATAACCACAAGTTTTATTACCTCAAAAGTCGACTCTGTAGTTGCCATGAACTGTCAATGAAGTGTGACGTGACTGTCATGTAACCCCTATTTTGATTGCTAGCTGTCCACATATCTGAAGTAATGGCAATCCTACCCGGAATCTTCCCCAAGATAGTCAATAAACTTGCCCTCTCTATCTCATACATACTCATAATATCCCTTCTATCAGTAGTTCTACTTATGGGCTTAATTAATGGCTGCAGTGATCTAGTATAGTCTCTAAACCCCTCATGCTCAACCATTTTAAGAGGATAGTCATGCATCAAGATCATCCTAAACAGCTCAATCCTAGATACTTCATAATCAAAGTGTTGAGCTGCTAAGGTAAGACAAGAACTTCCACTATTCCCTATTGCCCTTTTTCCTGACAAAAGAGTTTGGTTCTGATATACCTCTATCGATCTTTGCCCAAACTTCATCTTACAAGTTTTTTGATGATCAATTAAACCCTTTGTACCTGACCCAATAGCATATGCATGTTTGCAATACTTGCAAATAGCTTTTTCCTTACCATTTACACTACCAAAATCATAATGTTCCCAAACAGTAGACCTAAACTTTCGTTTTCGTTCAGTTACCTGGTCAGCAGAGCGAATTTGACTGCTGCTTTCTTCAACATTAATCACATTGTCCACGTTATTTGAGTTCACTTCTGGCTGAGAAGAAACTGAAAAAAAATACATAAACAAAAACAAATAAGGCAACAAACAATAGAGAACAATAGATAATGTAAGAATGTTGTCAAGTTTGAATTCAGATGTTGGATTTTATATTTAAGATTAATTTATATAACCCCACTAAATTAAAATTAAAAATTCATGACTGAACTAGTTGATAGTTTTGAAAAATCAGACCCTGAAATGAAATCAAACGAGCAAAATAAAAAATAAAAAATGACATCTCTACCTTGTTTTTGTTTTTGTTTGCTTGGAGACATGATGTGGAGATCGGAGAAAAGTAGCAGTTGGTGTTGTCGGAGAAGAAATGGTCGTCGAATGGAGCAGCAATTGGTGAAGATCTGAACTGAAACTGATCTGGAAGGAAGCGGCAGCTAGTCTCGTCGAAAAAGAAGTGGTCGTCGAACGGAGCAATAGTTGGTGAAGATCTGACTGAAACTGATGTAGGGAGAAGCAACAGTTGGTGTTATCGGAGAAGAAATGGTCGTCGAACGGAGCAGCAGTTGGGGAAGATCTGAACTGAAACTAATCAGAAGGGAAGCGACAACTGGTCTCGTCGGAAAAGAAGTGGTCGTCGAACGGAGCAACATTTGGTGAATATCTGACTGAAACTGATGTAGTGAAAAGTAGCAGCTGGTTTTATCGAAGAAGAAATGGTCGGAGAACGGAGCAGCAGTTGGGGAAGATCTGAACTGAAACTGATATGGAGGGAAGCGGCAGCTGGTCTCGTCGGAAAAGAAGTGGTCGTAGAACGGAGCAACAATAGGTGAAGATCTGAACTGAAAATGATGTAGAGAGAAGCAGCAACTGGTGTCGTCGGAGAAGAAGTGGTCGAAACGGAGAAGCAACTGGTCTCGTCGGACGGAGAAGCAATCGGTGAAGGAGTGGTCGACTGGTCCCCTACTTGTCTTTGGTCAATGGTGTATTGGTGTTCAAACTGAATGAGAGTATGAGACTAATTAGGTTTTTAGGTTTTAAAGGTTAAAAGATTCTTTATATATGTAGGGTTTGAAAGAATAAATAAATAAATAATATATATATATTTTAATTATATTTATATAATTTTGGAGGAAATGGGGAAATGGGGAAATGGGGATCCCTATCCCCATCCCCATTTCAAATGTGGGGGAAATGGGGATGGGGGAACCCCTCCCTATCCCCATTTTAATTTGGGGATGATTTTCATCCCCATTCCCCCCCCCCCCCCCATTTCCCCATTTTTTCTATAAAAAAAATCCCCAAATGGAGATGGGGGTGCGGGGATTTGTGGCCCCGGGGATTTTTGTGCATCTCTAAACACTGCCTTAAGTTTATTACACATATTTTATTATTTTTCTTTAATAATTATCTTTATCTTTGATAATTAATCATCCTTTAATCACCTCAGTACCTTACACCTCTCTCTCTCTCTCTCTAAGTCTCTCATCTCAGGTTTTTTTATATATATAAAGCTAATTCTCTCATCTCAGATTCTTACATCTCAATTCTCACACTCTCGGTTTCATACTCCCATTCTCATACAGTCTCACTGCCCACGTAATTTCTAATTTTGTATTTGTTTGTAATTTTTATTTTAGTATCCTATTGTTCTATAAATTATATTTATAATTTAGTGTTTATTTTAATGTTCTATTCTAATAATCTAAATATTTTTTGTTTGTAAATTGTAATGATCCGTTTATTTTATGATATTTCTATCAATTTGTATTTAATTGTTTGTTAACTTTTGTTTTATATTGTATTTTCTAGAAAAAAAAATCAATCTTACGGGATAGTCGATAGTCGGATAAGCTTAACGAGATTGTTGGACTGCCGAATTAGTGGACTTGCTGAATCCAGTTGCTTGAATGCTTGACAACAAGACTGCCCCCTTTAAATGTTGCATATATTTTACTTTTTTGCCATTTTCGCCCTGAATAATGTCAGGACCGACTCTGATCCTATATTGTGTCTGGTGGTGATAACTCATTTACCACATCATTTGGATTGAAATTTGGGCTAAATTTTTGGGTTGTCTAGCATTACTCTTATTATTAACATATATCATAAAAGTGGAAATGGTGAGTGTCACCTTTTTTTTGTTGTGTTGTAATGATGTCACCAGTTTAATAATTTATGTTTAAAAGTCAAATATTACAGTGAACTACCCAAATTGCCCTTAAATTTTGTCTTTGTGCTTCCATCTACACTTTAAAAAATAAAAGTTATCTTCTCTTTTTAAAAACGTTATCTGAAAATCGTTCTCCTCCTTATTTTCTTTCATGCATTTGTGACTGGTTTAACAATGTATCAATCCATATATGAACATGTAGTTTCCAGAATTTGTACGAGTTTTTTTTTATTCTTTTCCGACATTTTTTTTTCTATGGGTTCAAGTTTTTTTTCTAACAATTCGATCTTTTTTTATTGGTCCGAGTTTTTATTTTTTTGATTATTTCTGAGCTTTTTTGGAAAGAATTCAAGTTTTTTTTGTATTGGTTTGAGCTTTTTTTGTATTGGTTCAAGCTTTTTTTTTCTATTAGTTCGAGTTTTTTTTATTGGTCCGAGTGAGCTCTTTCTATTACTCACCAGAAAAAAAGCTCCGAGGGAGCTGCCCCCCCCCCCCCCCCCCCCCCCCCCGGGAACTGACCGGCCAGCTCAACCACCGCGAGCTCAGCGGGGAGCTCGACCCCCGAATGCGTCTACGTAGCCTGAGTTTCAATTGAACTTTCTCTCTCTATTTCATAATTTTTACTGTAAAAAAATAAATTAAAGAAATCTGATGGAAAAACTATTTAGGGCATTTTTATCCGTTCAGCATAACATGTGCCTTTTAAATATAAGTTATTAAAGCAGTGACAATGTTGAAATGCCACCTTGAAAAAGTGCTATTTAATTTTTGACCCCTATCATAAAAACTCTTTCCATTTTAATAAACACTATATTCTCTTTTAAATATATTTTCAATCTCTTTTAAGGAAATACAAATTGATTGCTAAATATGGAAAATAATCAAAATCTTAAGAAAAAATTGATTGTGAAAAAGTAAAGTTTAAATTAATTTTTATTAGAACAACAAAATCATTATGTATATAAAGAGACTTTTAAATTAACTAAATTATCTATATTTTTTTATTTCTTTTAAACAAACTTTTAAATTTTATTTATTTATCAATATTACATATACTTTTTTGTTCAAAAAAAATATTAGATGTGTTGACGTCGATTTCTCGATGGTCAAGAATGTCAACAAGCTGGGTTTGATTATGACCTGTCAAAAGAGAAAGAGAAGGAGAATGCAATTGAGGTTATTATGACACGAGTATACGTGGTAAAACTCTGGTGATCAGAGAAACATCCACAGATGGTTGAGTGCACAAACAAAACAAATCCACTACTGAATGACAAATTACACCACTCGATCTCTCTTGCCTCTCTCTGACAGTGGTTTCTTCTCTATTTTTTTCTGTCTAGCGTATCTCTTTTTATATGTGTCTTCTTTTCTCTGATGGGATTAGGGGTCTATTTATATGTGTATATAACCCTAATCTTGTTACATAAGTAAGAAAAGGAGATCGTATCTAACTAAAATTGATTACTTGTCAAGATCGTCTTTGTCTTCATTCCTGTTTCTGAGATCCTGTGGATCGAGTCTGAATCTTTGTGGGACTCTGATTACACAGTCCGCTTAGGATCTTATTTCCTAATCGATGTAAAATCTTCTAGAAGAGTAGATTTGTTGCTTTGGTTTGAACTTGTTTTCTGTTTGATGTTTTGTCCTTCTAGAAACTTTCTAAATTCTTTCCTCCTTTGATACGGGGAATGAAACACAGATGCTTTGCGTATCAGGATATGATTCTAGATTCCTTCTTGGGCATATTCTCGCATGTGAATTGTGTAATGAACTCTTTTATTCGGGCCTCCTACTTGTTCCCAAGTGGAACTGAACGTGCCAAGTACCTGTATTCCGGCACACTCTGGTTCTTATTCCTTAGTAATGTTATGGATGGTGCCTTCTAGATGCCAGCTCGGATGCTCATCTGGCAATCTCTTTAAGGGATTGCCTTACTTTTCAGTGACGTGTACATTCATTAAAATTTACGTATAACAATACCCCCTTAAAATACTTTTACCGAGTAGAATTTTGTTTTGGCGGAAGTATTTGAAACGATCCTCCGACCAGGTTTTTTTCTTTCCCTTCTTTAATGCCTCATTAATATAGGAATAATAATCCTTAAATAATGCACTGCATTAATGATGTGTCTCAATGATTGCCATGAATGTGTGATTTGCCGCTTCATGCAAAATCCGCATGATTGCGACGTTCTGCAATTCTGACGGCTTGATCAGTTTTCTTTAGAACACTTGTCCTTCTATCATTTGGTATATCTATGGGCATTTATGAGACACGACTCGTTGATTATCAGATACGCCACCTACGTCACCAAATGTTCTTTCTTTTCTTTTGATTTTTCCCGCTTCTCGAAACCCTAGGGTTTCGTGTCTTTGGTCATTGAGTGGTTTATTGAAACTGAATGGGGGTTGTTATTTTCATTCATTTTCACAGAATGAGGCAAAAAAACCTAGGTTTTCTCACGCACAGATTCGTCTTGGTTCTTCGCTGAGGCTTTTTCCGGTTTCTCTGCATCTGCTTTTAAGGTCAGTTTCCATGGACCCTATTGCACGCCACCATCTTTTTGTTAAGGCCTTTGATGCGCTTGAGCGCAAAGATACTTATTTGGTCTTGTGTATTTATAAATTACTAGGGCAAACGCCCCCTGACCAACCTTATTTTTTGAATGTTGACGTTTCTGGGCTTTACCCTGGTGTCCCCTCTAGCCCTAGCTCTTAATCTTCTTCTAGCTCTGAGTCTTCCATTTATGATCATCACAGGGTTCCTCTTTGATCTAGGATGGGAAAGCATCAAAGCAATTGCACGGTTCGCAAACATGGTTCAAGCGATGTTTTGGTCGGGAGGTAAGAAGTTAATGAGAATGATGTTGAAAAAGAGCATCGCGCCTCTCGGATTCTCTTTTCTCTTGAACGCCCGAGTGCGTATGATGTCGAACCGAATGTGATTAGGGACACAAAGATCGAGAAATATTATGCTCGGTTTGATTTAGACGATTCTATCCTGATGGCAACGGCTGGTGACAGGGTCGTATGGAGACCTCCTTCTGGTATGGTGACAATTTATGGATTCATGCTTAGCTGCGGGGTGACTCTTCCCTTTCAGCCCTTCATTGTCTAGTTCCTTGTCGAAGCGGGGATTTTTCCTACCCAGCTTGCCCCGAACAGTTATAGGATTTTGATGTGCATGTGGCACATATGGAACCACATGAAGTTGCAGCCGCATTCCCCTCGTGAAATATGATAATTTTTTACCCTCAGGCAGTCTGGTAAGACCGGCACTTATTTTCTTTTGTCCAACACTCTAAGTAGCTGGATTTTTGAAGGAGTTAAAGTTGGTCGGGTCATTGATACTTCTTCATATGTCAAGAAAAAGGGTTTCATCTGGGGTTTTCCTAGATCAAACAAGTATTGGAAAAACAATTGGTTTTTTGTAGGAGTGGACTGGGGAAACTAGGTTGAGCTTTCAGCTGGTGAAGCTCGGGAAGTACTAAAGGTTCCTCGCTACTTCTGCTCTTCTGGTCGCTGGAACAAAACGCTGCCCATTTTCACTGAAGCTGAATTGACTAACCTTGCTCGGGCTGTAGTGCATACTTTGGAAAAAAGAAGCAAGTCCTACCTTTTTTATGAGAAACAATTGATAGAGCTTAGCTTCTTTGCTCAGATTTTTGCTCATCGTAAACACTATTAGTGGACTTTACTGTTGCTTTTATTGTGTACTTTTTACTATCCGCGCTTCTAACTCCTTACTCCTGGATTTAGTATATGATATGGACATCGTCTGTGACGCTTAAGTCCGCCAGGTAAAGGCAATTATTCAGGCGAGTCGCAATGATGTTTCTTGTCAGAATGAAAAAAGGATTGCTCCACCTGATGACGAGTCGGATGAGGACTCTGAGGAAGCAGATGAGCAAGTTCCCAAGTATTTTCCTAAAGAGGCCGTTCAGCTGACCGTTGGGGAATCAAGTAGTCTGAGTGGCCCTACGGGACCTGATACAAACTAGCAGCTTGGGAATGAAGATGGGCGAGAGAGGCACCCTGGCTGTGTAACATCTGATGATCCTAGTTCTCCTATCAACGAGGTGTTAGCTGAGCAATTTGTTGATAGATGTAGAGAACCCCCTATCGAACAGGTTGACCTTCTCATTGATCTTTTTGAACCCTTTCAAGATATCACGGAGGATCATATGGACCCCGCAGCCGACCTCGACTTCTATCGTACTCGAGCTGAAAAAAGGAAAGTTGATTCTCCTGCTCGACCCCTTCCAACAATTCCTAGAGTGGTGTTGTTCATTGAATCGAGCGATGAGGATGCGGATGCTGGAGACTCCCCGAGTGCTCAAGTGGAGAAATCTTTAGGAGGGGAGGATCCACATGAGGGTTTAAACAAAGAAGATTTTCCGCCCTCCGAGGTTGAGGTTGAGGTTGAGGATGCAATGGGATCCTCGGAAGGCCTATGGGTCTTACCTCTCAGGACATGCTGAGAATCATGTCATCTGATCGAGCTTTTATCAGAGACGACCACTGGAGTCGCTTCAGGAGTGGTTCCCCGACAGATCGTCTTCAAAATATTTTCAACAGCGTGAGCTACGTAAGTCTTTCAAACTGTATTTTTTTGCATTATCGTACCTTGGGTATCTTTAACCCATTTCCCTACAGATGGTCGCTGAGTTTGCTGAAGCTGTTCAGACGTAACAATTCCAAACAGATCGGATAAGGCATCTGGAAGCTCAGTTAAAGGAGAGTGAGGATAACCGTGCTCGGATTGAGGCGGTCTATTAAAAGGAAGTAAGTTCTGCCCAGAAGTTTATCGATCGTTGTTCGGCAAAACAGATGGTGGCCGAGGAGAGAGCTTCTGCTATAGAAGAAAAGGCTAAATCTTTTCAAGACTTACTCTCTGTCGCCTAGGAGTCAATGCTTAAAGCTGAACAAACGAAGTTATCCTATGAGGGCAAGATTGAAGATCTTAAACGCCAAACTTTAACGAATGAATCCCTGTCGAAGGAAGCCAGGCTGGAACTTGAAATTCAAGGGGTTGATCATTTCAAAAGGTCCCTTGCTTATGATGCCCCTACTTCTTAGGGAGTTCCAACAAGAGTTAGTTTCGGCTGGCGAATTCTTCAAGGTCAAGAACCGGGCGACTAATAAGGCCGGAGTCAACTGGGTGTTGTGGATCAAAAATCATGTGGAGCGTTCCTTGGAGGCCCTTCATATTCAAATGAGGGAGTGGAGAACATATTGTCACAGCAAAGGTAAAGATCCTCATCCTATGCACCTAGAGGTCCCGTCCGAGTATTGCCTTTCGACTTTTTATGCCAGTCGAGAAATTGGGGCGGATGGGTCGGAGCTTGATGTTGGACTGGTCCCCAGAATGGATTACGATGGTTGAATGGATGACATGGTTGATACAATCATTTGGCCTTCAAACGAAAGTCTTCTCTGTGAGTATGAAATGGTTCCTGATCTGAGCATCGGGAAGAGCTCCAAGTCTTCGGCTTCGCTAGAGTGAACTTGAACTTTGTAAAAATTTAGTTAATAAGATTTTTGTTCTATTCAATATTTGCACGACGGTTTAGCCGTGAATCTTTGAATATTATTGACTACGTATTGAAAACCCAGCATCTTAAAAATACTGAAAACGCCAAGTATCTTTTTAACTGGCTAATGTCATTATCCGAGTATCTCCCTCTTTAGACGCCAAGTATCTTATTAACTGGCTAGTACTGTTATCTGATCAGTGTAATTTCAAGTGCCGAGTATCTTATTAACTAGCTAGTATTATTAACCGAGTCATCTCGAAACACACGTAAGTAGATTTGTACGTGTTTCATACTTGGTTTCTACTCAAATGTTGCATCGAGGCTCACCACATTCATACGTTCGAGTCCTTGCGCAAGTCACTGAGGACGTCTCCTAGTTTTATCTACGCAAGGGTTTACCGAATCGTTAAGTTATGAATTGCTTAACATAACTGTGCAACTCATCGGGGTTTTCCCGACGGCACCCCTAGCCATTTTCCAGAATCTGGTGCATCAGGTTTGCCTTTTGGCTAAGGTTTCTGTGGACCTTACTCGGTTGACATGCTCCTTTGATCTTCTCCGCCCATTCAGGATTTTTGCCAAATTAATGGCCCTGAGCATTTTATTTCTTCATGTTATTATGCGCTCAATCTTTTCATTTGTTCTTATTATCATATGCTTGGATTTTTTGGAATCCCATAATTGGGTTTTTTATTCATAATTCTGCAAAACTAACAATATGGAAAAAGGTTGCTATGAATAAATTACTAAAAGAAAATATCCTGACAAAAGTAATAAAGCGAGTTTCAAGGATAGAAAATCTTTAAATATTGGGCATTGCATGGTCGGGGCAAAACACCTTCGTCAGATCAGGCGATCCAATATGTTCCATGACCGGCTATCCCTTCAATCTTGTATGGGCATTCCCACTTGTCAACTAATGAGCCTGTGGCTTTATTTTTTATGTTGAACTATACTTTTATGAGCACCAGGTCTCTTATTTGGAACCTCCTAACCCAGACATGAGAATTATAGAGCCCAACTACTCTTTGCTGATATGTCGCATTTCGCCCTTGGGATTTCTCCCTTTTTTCTTCTAGATCATCTAGACCTTGTAGTAGCATATAACCTTTGTGATCTTCATCATATAGACTGACTCTGGGTGACATATATGATGTCTCTACCAGGATAACAACCTTGGTTCCAAATGCCAAGGAAAACGGTGGTTCTCCTGTAGAAATCCTTGTTGTTATTCGATAAACCCATAATACTTCAGAATTTTTTTTGACCCAACTGCCTTTTTTGGAATCTAGCTTCGCTTTGAGCGTGTGCTTGATGACTTTGTTCACTACTTCAGCTTGTCCATTTGTTTGAGGGTGGGTAGGTGTGACATAATAATTTGCAATCTGGTACTCGCTGCACAGCTGCCTAAACTTTTGATTGTCGAATTGGGTGTCATTGTCAGTGATAATAGTATTCGAGACTCCAAACCTATAGAGTATGTTTTTCTTCACAAAGTTTGTGGTGTTTGCTTCTGTGATGTGTACTAGCGCTTCAACTTCCACCCACTTCGTGAAATAATCAACAGCCACAATTGCGTGTTTAGCTTCACCTTCTGTTCTTGCTGGCATTGGACCAATTAAGTCTAATCCCTACATGGCGAATGACCATGGGATGTGAGGCTTCTAAGTTATTTAGGGGGTTACTGAATGTCATTGGCAATCCTTTGGCAAGCATTGCAACTTTCTGAACATCGTTGTGCATAAGAGAACAAAGAATGCTAATAAAAAACTTGTCTGAGTACCTTGTGTGCCAAACTTTTACCTCCTGTATGATTCCCGCATAATCCACCATGGATTTCCTATAGTATCCGGTGTGTATCATTCTCTGACACGCACATTTGGAGTGTTCGAGAGAACCCTCTACTGTATAATTCTCTTCCAATCATAGTGTATCTTGCTGACCTATACCTGACGCGTTTTGCCTCCAATGGGTCTTCTGAGAGTATATCTTCCTCCAAATACTTTTTTAGCTGAGCCATCCAACCGTCTGACGGTGTTCAGATTTTTGAGACTTCAATGTCTCTTAGATCAACTATACTTGGTCTGAGAAGATATGCGACTGGGATATTCTTTGGTCTGATTGTGGTTGTTGTTGATGCTAGTTTGGACAGAGATTCTGCTTTTTCATTTTCTTCCCGAGGGATATGGACAATCCTATATCCCTTGAACCTTTATAGGAGTTGCTTTGTTATGCCTAAATAAGCCATCATACTTTCATCCCTGACCTGATATTCTTCTAAAACTTGGTTGACAACTACCTGTGAGTCACTAAAAATTTCAACTTCATCTGTTCCGAGTGCGATATAAACTCTAAGTCCTGCCAGCAATTCCTCATACTCGGCTTGGTTATTTGTTGCTTTGAAATCGAATCTCATGGCACATTTAACATCATCATCTTCTGGAGTGCATACCACGATCTCCGCCTCGCTGCCATGAGTGAGTGTTTGAGGAGCCATCAACATATAACTTCCATGAAAGACTCCTGCCCACCATTCCTTTTACCTATAAGTTAGATTCTGTGAATTCTGCTACAAAATCCGTCACTGCTTGGCCTTTGAGTGATGTCTTGGGCTCATATTTAATATCGAACTCGCTCAGCTCAATTTCCCATTTGGTCAATCTCCCTGAAATCTTAGGTTAAAATTAGTTTAAGCAGGCAATCAGTGTAAACCCTGATCGCATGTGCCTGAAAATATGGACTTAACTTCCTTGCTGCCGAGACTAAAGCTAGAGCCATCTTTTCTGCTTGAGAATATCTGGTTTCAGTCGGAAGAAGAGCCTTACTAGTATAGTATACTGGCTTTTGTATGCCGTCCTCAGTTCTGACTAGAGCTGAACTCACTGCTACCTCTATAAGTGACAAGTACAAGTAAAGTACTTCTCCTTCCTTTGGTTTTGAAAGGATGGGTGCCTGCCTAAATACTCTTTTATCTTCTAAAACACCTATTCACATTCTGTATTCCATTCAAGTCCCTTCCCTTTTTTTATTATCTTGAAGAATGAAGCACATTTATCTGTGACTTTTGAAGTGATCCTACCAAGGGAAGCTAGACATCCCGTCAAATGTTGTACCTCCTTTAAGGTTCTTGGAGAAGTCATTTTCTGAAGTTCTTCAATCTTCTCGGGATTTATTTCGATCCTCCTTTTGGTGCACTAGGAAACCGAGGAATTTTCCTGAAGAAACCCCGAATAGGCACTTGTATGGATTCAACTTTATATGGTACATTCTTAGGACATCAAATGTTTCGCGTAAGTCTGAAGCATGTCTGTCTGCCGAGATACCTTTGGTTAACATGTCGTCTATGTAAACTTCCATGTTTCTACCTATTTGGCGGGTGAAAATTCTGTTGACCAATCTTTGACATGTGGCCCCAACATTTTTTAATCCAAAGGATATTACTGTATAACAATACAGACCTTGATCGATCGTGAATGCTGTTTTTTCTTCATCTGCTTTATTCATCCGGATCTAATTGTATCCCCAATAGGCATCCATAAAACTGAGTAATTCATGACCTGATGTAGCATTGACCAATTGGTCTATTCATGGGAGTGGAAAACTATCTTTTGGGCAGGCTTTGTTCAAATCCGTGAAATCTACACACATTCTCCATTGGCCATTCTTCTTTTAGACTAGAGCCACATTTGCCACCTACTGAGGATAGTTGATTTCTCTGATTGGTCCTACAACGAGCAACTTTTCTACCTCTTGCTTAATTGCCCGACTTCTTTCGAGGTTAAAGGACCTCATTTTCTGAATCACGGATCTTACACTCGGATCCACAACCAGGTGGTATGATATCACTCGCGTGTCTATCCTTACTATGTCTTCGTGACTCCATGCAAACACGTCTTTGTATTGTCTAAGCAAATTGATGAATTCTATCTTGACCTTCTCCTCTAAATTAATTCCGATTTTGATCTTTCTAGTTGGTTCATCTTCCTTTAAGATCACCTATTCTATTGGCTCATTCTTGGACGTTTCAGGTTTCTCCCTTGGATCGAATTTGAACATCAGTGATTCTTCTTTCTCAGCCTGATCTGGTTGAGTCAGGGTACAAACCCGGTATCCGCTGTTATCCTTGTCCTTATAAATGAAGAGATTAACTCTTCTAGCAATTTCTTGTGAACCTTTGATCGTTCTTACTCCCCATTCAGTCAGAAATTTGATCATCAGGGCGTAAGTTGATGTCACTGCTTTTGTCTTGTTTAGAAAAGGTCGGTCCAGTAAGACATTGTAATACCAGTTGTCTATAACTACCACCATAAAGTCGAGTAGCATTGTTTTCTGGCAGGGTGCTACTCCGATTTTTACAGGTAATTTCACCATCCCTAGAGATATAACCTCAACTCCTCCGAATCCTCTGAGTGGGGTATGGAATGGTTGCAAGTTCTTTCTATCCAATCTCAGTTGATCGTAAACAGTCATGCTGAGAATGTCTGATGAGCTACCATTGTCCACTAGTATCCTTCTAACTTCTCTATGGCCAATTCAGACACTTTTAACAAGTGCGTCGTTTGGCCAGACGTCGACCCCATGTGAGTCAACTTCAGTGAATATTATCGGGTTTCATCCTTTATTTATTCTAGTCGGATCAGGCTCGATGGAGTTAACGTCAATTTTTTTTGTTTCCACTGTTTCTCATATTTCTTGAGTTCGCTCTCGGTTACTTTTCCCCATTGATGGTCCGCCAAAGATAGTCTTTATCATACCACTCATATCGGGATTGGCCTTTTTATTTCGACCCGAGTTATGATCCTCCGGCTTGGTTTTCTTCCGAGTTCCTGACTTCTCATCTTTCTACAAGATTACATATTGCAGATGTCCTTCTCGGATGAGGGTTTCTATATAGTATCTGAGCTGGTAACATTTGGAACTCTCATGGTCGGTTTCTTTATGGAACCTGCAATACTTTACCGTATCTCGCTGGGTAAATTGTGACTGCCGATGCGGCTTTTTCACTATATCCTTCACTTCTAGTATTGCCAAGATATCATTCTGCTTTTTCCGAAGTGGGGTATAGTTCGTATACTTTCCTTGAAATTTTTCCCTGGTTTGGTCAGTATTACGTCCACTTCCCTCATATTTGCTTCTTTATTTGCTACTTCCTTTATGTTTGCCTTTATGGTTCTGTGACTTTGACTCAGACTCATAATTTTTTTGTTCGGGTTTTCTCCCATGCACGTAACTACCTTTTGTTGCCACTCTTCTTCTTTTACCAGCGCGTATCCACTTGCCATATCCATCATGTCTGTATATCAAGTTAGACGAGCTCTTCTTAAGTCAAAAGACAAACAACCATTCTGTAAGTTATTTATAAATGCAGCGATTATTGCCTCGTCATTCGCACTACCGATTCTTGAGACCACCTGACCAAATCTTCCCAGATACTTCTTTAGTGACTCGTCTTTTCCTTGTTTGAGTTGAGAAAGATACGCCACCGATTTTTTCCTATGTACATTCCTAAGGAATTGTCTTGAAAAACACCTACTCAATTCTCTGAAACTCTCAATACTTATCGGTGGCAATCTCCCCAACTATCTTGAGCGTGTATCCCCAAGAGTTTATGGAAAGTTAAGGCACAACAACGGATCGCTGTGGGCATACAAGGCCATGACGCTCTTATATCGTCTGACATGCTCTTTAGGATCTGTATCTTTCTTGAACTATTCCACGTGTGGCATCCTGAATCTTTCCGGGAATGGCGTTCGTAGAATATATTTAGTAAAGGGGCTGTCAGAATCATCGCCAGACAATTCATTATATACATACCGCCTAATCAACACGTCCATTTGACGGTTGTTATTCTCGACTTCTCGGATCAGACTCTGAACCACGATATCTCTATCACTCATTGGGTCTCTCAGATGGTCAAGCTGTCGAGTGACCGTTATACCTGTCTCTAGTTCTTTTTCATTCTACCTCCGAATCTCACGAGCCAATCCTTGTAAGTGTATGGTCACATGGTGGCGTTTATGATGATGACGGTCACTGTTTTTTGATGATGATGACCGATCTTTCTGTCGATCATAATTACAGTGCCTATCATGGCCTGCTTGATTGTGGTTTCATCTTTGGTGTGGTCGTTCTTCTGTGGGCATTTTATTATCCTTGTCCTGGTTGTGCGTCGTATCCCCAGTCTGGTTGATTGGATCTGAGTTCCTAACAGCTACTGGTACATCTGGTTCCTGCCCGACTATAACCGATCAGAGCCTAGAAAGTGATGGAGGATTTGGCGGAAGCGTCTCTCCTATGGCCAATAGATCTATTCCTTTTAGCACCGCATTCATCAATAACTATTGCAATGCATCACGGAAGCGACGAGCAATGTCCTCACTAGTAGGAGGGACTTGTTGAATGCCAACTAGGGATATCGGTTGGTTCCCGGTGGTTGTGATGGGATCCTGAGTGGTCCTGCCTATATGAGCATTATCTAGAGATTCTGGATGTCCCTGGAACTGTCTTTGCTTCCATTACCGTCAATCGTTTAAACATATCGGAGGTTCACCCCCTTCTTCTAGCGCCAATTGTTGACGTCGATTTCTGATTGGTTAAGAAAGTCAACAAGCTGGGTTTGATTATGACTTGTCAAAAGAGAAAGAGAAAGAGAAAGAGAATGCAATTGAGGTTATTATGACACGAGTATACGTGGTAAAACTCCGGTGATTGAAGAAACATCAACGGATGGTTGAGTGCACAACCAAGCCAAATCCACTATTGAATGACAAATTGCATCACTCGATCTCTCTTGCCTCTTTCTTACAGTGGTTTATTCTCTATTCTTTTTTATGTCTAGTGTATCTCTTTTTATCTGTCTTCTTTTCTCTAATGGGATTATGAGTCTATTTATATGTGTATAGAACCCTAATCCTTGTTACATAAGTAAGAAAATGAGATCGTATCTAACAAAAATTGATTACTTGTCAAGATCGTCTTTGTCTTCATTTCTGTTTTTGAGATCCTGTGGATCGAGTCTGAATCTTTGTGGAACTCTGATTACACAGTCCGCATAGGATCTTATTTCCTAATCGATGTGCATTCTTCTAGAAGAGTAGACTTGTTGCTTTGGTTTGAAATTGTTTTCTGTTTGATGTTTTATCCTATTATAAACTTTCTAAATTCTTTCCTCCTTTGATATGGGGAATGAAACACTGATGCTTTGCGTATCAGGATATGATTCTAGATTCCTTCTTGGGCTTATTCTCGCATGTGAATCGTGTATTGAACTCCTTTATTCGGGCCTCCTATGTTGTCCCGAGTGGAACTGAACGTGCTGAGTACCCGTATTCGTGCGTACTCTAGTTCTTATTCCTTAGTAATGTCATGGTTGATGCCTTCTAGATGCCAGCTCGGATGCTCATCTGACAATCTCTTTAAGGGATTGTCTTACTTGTCAGTGACGTGTACATTCAATAAATTTTATATATAACAAGATGTTCTTCGGTTTTATTGAACACCTTTTTTTTTTTGAAATATTATTTTACACATATTTACTTCCATATCAATTGGGATATGATACAAATATTGCATTCCTATAATTTTCTCAAACAGTAAGCGGTTCTCCAATATATATATATATATATATATATATATATATATATATATATATATATATAATTAAATTGAAATTTCAATGAAAAATGGAGTTTGATTTTGAAAAAACCAAGAAGGGAAAAGTAGTATCGAAGAGAAAGAATAGTAAAAGAATTAAAGTTAAATTTGTTTTGAAATAATAATAAAATTGATTAAATTACATAATAATTGTCATATGTTGTGTGTACTTACAAAAATATAAAAATATAAATATAGTATAATTATTATTAACAAATTAGAGATTTAAAAAAAAATGATGGTATAATTATAAAAAGGGTAGATACAATTTTTGAAGACAGTGTTATCGCCACTCTTCGTTGAAATCAAGACCCAATTCTTCAATCAAGTTGGCTTTCGAGTTTCGACTGCCTTCACTTGTACTACTAATACTAGTGTCACTTATATATAAACATCAATCATTGGGCTATAAATTATATATATTTTGATATATGTTTCATTCAAATTTTAAATTGTCAAAAATCACATCAAGATCGTGCACAATATTTGTTTATATGATAATTTTCTATTTTGGTCATCCTCGTTGCACGTAATATGCATACAGGACAACGATTATTTGATTTTTTTAAAATGATATTGGACAGAATGACATTATTATAATTTATTTTATACTGTAATTATCGAATTTTGACAAAAGACAATCTAAGGTGACCAAGTTTTTTTTTTGTTTTTTGTTTTTAATCCGTTCATGTGGCATGTTAATTCACTGTTTTATCTAGTTCTATAATTTTCCTCTGGTAGGCGCTAGGCGTGAAGAGCGCGGGATCCATTTTTTACCTTATTTTTTAACTAATATTTATAAGGGCCCTTGCACCCCTTCCGAATAAACTTATAAAACTGTCTTCTATTGAAATTCACTTTACATGTAATGTTCCCTGATGAATTAAATTACCCTGCACCCAAAAACTTAACTGTGATGACAAAAGTATCCATAAATATTTGTGTATCCTGAAACTGCCCTTCCATTCCCTACCTTTTCGACCATATTCTGACCAGTCATCTTTTCTTCAACCCCCTTTCTTTCATCTCCAACTCCAATTCTCCCCATCTTCAATACTCCTATTCCGTCTCCCTTCTCAGTACTCCGATTCCTTCACAATGTACGTGCTCTTTTCAACTGAACCGATTCCAAAAACCATGGTATATAGCCTCACAATCCCACATTACATTAAGTATATATAAATTATATTATAATAAATCATAAAATTGATCATTATAATAAAGCTAGTGGGAATACAAAATGATAGAAGTTTCTTTTATGGATTGATGGGTATTTATTCATATATAATTGCATTATATTCATAATACCCCCCCTTGAATTAATCTCCATCAATGATATAGTGAATATGTCTCATTAAAATTTTTGCTAATAAAAACCTGGTGGAAAAAAACTAACACATAAAAAAGAGTATATTATTCATTTACATCTCAAATTAACCTTTAATGGTAATGGGGGTGTAAAAACTGCCTCATTAAAACCTTACTAGGAAAAACCCGGTAGACCCAGTGGGGCATGTCAAAAATAAAAATGATCACTTTGTCGAACCCTGAGGCACACTCAAACGAACATTGACGCAGCGACCGGTAGTTACCCAAGCATGGACCGCCATGCAGGGGTCATCATTCCCTAATCTTCGTTAGAAAATGGTGCTCTCGAATCCTTAAAGAGCATGTCGAATCCACGACAGATAAATGTTCCAAATGAATGATTTAATTAAAGTCAATCAAAGGTTTAAAAGTTACAATAATTTAAAAGAATAAGACTATTTAAAATAAACTAATCCTAATACGACTCGAATACGACATTACTAAAAAGACTAAAATAAGAAAAGATCAAAACTAATCAGAATCTTCTAAGATTCATGACTCCTAACTTGACTGGAAAACAAATATCAAATCTTACCCAAAATGTAAGTTTGATTTATTTCCAAAACCTAAATTTAATTCCTAATCAAACTGAAATAAATAAACTTACTAAACAAGAAAAGACCCAAATTAACAAAATAATAAAATAAAGAAATTATTCGACATGGACCGCGATTCCTTTATCTTTGTCCTACATCACCGGTGGGATAAAAACCTAGTGAAGGAAAAAGAGTGCAGTTGCATTGTATTTCCTCCAAATCGTAAAAACCCTTGATAAATATGCTACTCCTCATCCATGGATGCTTTAATATTTTTCTAAGATATTTCTATTTATCACATCCCAACCTTTTGGAAATCTTGTATGAAGAACTTTACTAATGTTGCTTTTCAAATTGGTACAACCTGTTATATAGAACATTATGTTATTTTATAATAAAATAACACCATTTGAACATAGATTTGGTACTTCAAGACCAAAAGGTTCTTTATTATCATTTTCATTAATGAGAGAGGATTGTACATCACTTTAATTTTATGTAATAAGCATCAATGTATCCATCCAATAAGTTTTATCCATGAAAAAGTGTTTCAGGACCTTTTCTTATATATGTTGATTCATGTATTATTATGCTAACTGAAAAACACTCAACACGGCCATTAATCGAGACTAAATATCATTTTCCAAGATTTTTTCGATTTAGAAATTATTCTTTTTAAACATATAATTTGTAAACTCGTCTAGAATATTAATAAGTCTCAAACGATCAACATATACTTCTTTGGAATCAAATTTGTGGATTCTTTCAACACAATATTCATAACTGCATATGTACTACATGCATTTTGTTATATTAAATTCAATATATACAAAATGTAGTATCAAATTACTTGCTTCAGGTATTTAAATCCTTCTAGAATTTTTATTCATTATCAAACTAGATTTCTACAGTAAACCTTTGATCTTAATTCATACGAAAAATAATTATATTTAATAAATTTGATGTCATCAAACATTTGGACTGCAGGTCCAAAATTTTCAAATATAAAATAAGTATAACTCTTCCTTTTATTTTTCACCACTGTGTCGATATATATACAATTTATAGTTTAAGACCTCATCATATTTTCATAATATGCATAGCAATATATGATCTCAAATTCTATATTATCAATATAATTGATTTAAATTTCGTATTCCAGGTGTCTTTTCAGGGGTTATTGAATCCTCTTTAATATTCGGTACACATGCCTCTTTATATAAATATTTATGTCAGAGAAATATAATCTCTTTATTTCTGGTACATGTGTCTTTACTGGGACAATTGAGATCTTTCTATTGTCTACTCCAAGAGTCTCATAGGGGGGATTAACATTTCTCTATGTATCTTCATGGTTTTTTTTTTACTTATGAGAGACTAACTCTTCAGGAGTCTTTGATGGTGATGATGATGATGATTTAGTTATTGCTTGAGTATTATTTTCACTATGTTTATGATATTTCGAATTCCACTTTTAAGGAACCTTATCATTTGAACTAAATTGTCTTGAACTAAATTGTCTTTCACTAACAGATGATTTTTTTCTGCAATTTGATAAATTGTTCTACAGGAACAACCATCCGGTTTTGTTTATTTGCAAAATATAATTTTATTATTTTCTTCGAATAATCTCAAAAATTATTTGCATACTATGCAAATCACAAGATGATGCATACAATGTAATTTCACGTTATTTATCAATTTATGAAAATTCTCCCCCTAACGACGAGAAAATTAAATTTCAAGGAAATCTTCTGCATCATCATAATTTTCTATATGATCTCGTTTATTCTGTCATATTGTACTTTAAGTACTATCGTCTTATGTCCTTCGGAGACATTCAGTAGCAACAATATTTTTCATTGAGGAAAAATATTTCAACTTTTTGATTGAGGAAAAATATTTCAACTTTTTGATGCATTGTTTTCTTTAATTGAACTTCTAGTTCATAACATAATATTAATCATATGATCTTATGACATGATAAACTACAAAAATAGACATGCTTGTGGCATGTAAGATATTTTTCAATTGACTCAATATAATTTCTTAATTTATTTTTTCATCGATCTTCCAGATCTAATAAATAAAAAATATTTTCATGTAATTATTTTTCACTTTTTATCAAAATAATAGCTCTTAGAGCATTCATTTTATCTTGTTAAAAATCAACAAAATATTAAAATTTACCGTATATGCTCTTTTGTCTTTTCATTTAACACCTAAAACAAGAAGAAAGATTTTATAATTCATGAAAGGTGTATTCAAAATGCTTTCAAAATTTCTTGCTTTGTTTTGGTGTTATTCCACTTCTACTGGATTGAAATGAATTTCTCGTAGTGATCACCTTAGTTTCAATAATTATTTTAACTATCTATATTTGCAATCACAACCATGACATTTTAAAAGAAACATCATTCACTTCAGGGAATAATATTAATCCAAATATTCTTAAATTACTCATCTCAAAATTGCTTTTTTAAGAGCAAATTAAAGGCATGTAATTATCATAATATATTTGTTACTTTAGGAACAAATATTTGAGTCACGACGTGTAATATATTTCAATCATGTCTTTTCTTGGTAATCAAATCCTTCATCTTATCGAATCAAAAGGACTATTGGATCTTTACCATAAAATACTTATATTTCAATTCATTATAAATAAATAAAAATAATGATACTATATAACAAATCAACATGATTTGGAGTAACAATTTGAATGATGAAAATCTAAACACAAAATATATCTAATCTTAATAAGAATGCTAGATATCATAATCGTTATATGTTATATATTAATCAGCAAATATATTAAGTGTTCATATGTATTATGTAAATATATCAAAATGTTCATATGACAGTAAAATTTATATGATGCAAAGTTTGAAAATTCATATTTCCTATGAAAGTTTTCGTACCTTTCAGACATCACTAAGAGAAAGAATTATAAAAGAAATAACAATATTTTAATTAGAGATGAGAAATTAAAGTAAAATTTAATTCATAAAGAATCAATATCAAGTATTAAATAAATAAACCATGAAAGCAACTTCATGTTATGATAATTCAAAGCTACTAAAAAAATACAAAAACTTAATTTTAAGACCATGTGAAAGCAAATTCTTTTCATAATAAAACCACCAATTTTAAAAATCATAAAATTTAAGAATCACAAAACTAAATATCGTACAGTGAATTCATAGGCCAATAAATGAATAATAGAAACAATTTTTGACTAATAGATGTGCGAATTACCAAAATTTAGATTGTCTTGTATGTAAAAATATAATCTTGTACACTCTACATACAGTAATAAGAAGGAGCAATAATATTGTTGGAGTCTTTTCATATGAAATATAAACAATGAATATGAGGTAGGAATATCATAACTGTAAGAAACTCAAGAGGTTAGGCAAATTAATTTTGAACCTACTTATATCATAACTTTATGATTATGATATACAAATTCAAAAATTTAAGTTTGAACAAAATTCATATTCAATTAAATTTTTTGAGTTTCATTAGAACTTCAACTTCATATATAAATTTCATAGATAAAATTAAAAATATGAATTCATAACTTCAGGTTCCAAATAATAATCACATAAATTGAAATTCAAAATTTTAAGCTCTAATTTGATTTAAATTCAGAATTT
The DNA here is from genome assembly GCA_032871835.1 of Dipteronia dyeriana. NCBI lineage: Eukaryota > Viridiplantae > Streptophyta > Magnoliopsida > Sapindales > Sapindaceae > Dipteronia > Dipteronia dyeriana. The sequence goes on from CM065297.1 coordinate 19,611,579, forward strand.
CATGTTCTGATTTGATTATATTTTATAATTAGATTGAGCTTATGGCTCTTCAGAGTTAACATCAAATTGAGCTCCAGCTCTTTGATTTGGCAACCGTAAAATTGCACATTTGCTTAAGTTTTAATTTACGTAATCTTTATGTTGCAAGACGTTCAATAAATTTTTGCAATCTTGAGGTTGCAATACAATCATAAAAAAAAAATTCATTTCTTCACAACCCAAAACCAAAATAATGTGAATAAAATAAAAGAAAGAAAATAAAATCATCTTTTGAGATAGAGAAAGATATACTTTACAATTTGTTGGAACTTCAAGTCTCACAATGAGGTTGTGTTTACTATTTCAAGATGCTAGGTTCTTAATAAAATCATATTACCTATTGAAACTTGTGGTTCGTCTTCAAATTTAGAACTTCAGGTTCTCAATTTGATTCAAATTCGGAACTTTTAGTTCCTAATTGGATTTGAATACATAACTTCTGGTCCCATATACATTGATCAATTCCAATCACAATATCAAAATATGAACCGCTGAAAATAAAATAAGTTTATTTTCTGTTGTGGAAGACCCAATATAGTGGTTATCATAAAACATACTCATAAAAAATAGTTGTATAAATAAATTATATCTAAACAACAATAAAGTAAATCTTATTAAAATACTTGGATCGTGCTCAAAATTCGATAAAAATATATATACCTTTTATAGTCCATATCCTATAAAGTAACTCATAAAAGTGACTGCACAATATTTATTAACAAATAGATATTCGGTTATAATTCTATCTTCATGATTTTTTGTTTCGGAAGTTCAGGTTCTTAACAAAATTCATATTTGATAGAAGTTTAAAACTTCATTATGACTTTACATACATATATAAACATCGAGTTTATACTTTAGAATAACAGTTTTTTTTAAACTTCGGATTCCAAAAATAATTATTACTTCAATTGGAATTTATAATTTTAGGTTTTGATTCAGTGTATATTCATTATTCTTATAATTTGATTTGATTGCAATTGATAAATTCAGATAAGTTTTTTTTATTGTCATTATGTTAAGCTTCAGGCTTTTTGTTATTGCATCTTAAAACACTAAATTGGGCTTCAGCCTTATCAAGCTTCATGCTTTTTGATTTAACAATGATCAAATATATATATATCAAATCGAGCTTCAGGCTCTTTGATTTTACGATCTTTGGGTTGCAAAATAATTAATTTCATTTTTACAATCTCCCAGTTGCAATACAATCATTTAATCTTTCCTTTCTTAGCAACCCAATGAATATTAAGAACAAATTTAAGAAGTGAAATAATATAAACATTTTTTAGCCCAAAATTAGAGGAAGAAATACTTTACAATTTGTTTTGGATCTCTCGGTCTCATCAAGAATGTGTTATCTCTTATCCCGTGTTGAATTTGGATCATATGACGTCTTGTCTTCAAACAATAAACTTTCATATCAAAAACCTGAAACATATAATGGTTAGAGATTCGTGTTGATAACGTATTATAAATTGATTAAGAATAAACAAAATATAAAACATAAACTTATAGAAGAGAAGAGATAAAGAATAGTTAAAAGAGAAGTATTTTATTCCTCAATTGTTCTCATCACAAAGTGTGTAAAATACAATGGTGCGAGACCTTTTTTATAGCCTCACAATCCCACATTACATTAAATATATATAAATTACATTATAATGAATCATAAAATTGATCATTATGATAAAGCTAGTGGGATTACAAAAGATGAAAGTTTCTTCCATGGATTGATGGATATTTATTCATATATAATTGCATTATATTCATAACAAATACCATTAATTTGGTATTACAGTTTGAAAAATATTATTTATTACCATTTATAAGAATAATTAAAATTCAAAAACATTTATTTTTGAATATAATCGTTTGGTATTTAATGCATATTTAATATATTTTAAAAAACCAAAAAGAAAAGGAAACAAAAAGGTTAAAAATAGAAAAGAAAAAAAAGAGTAAAGTTCCTTTAAAAACAAAATATTTATGAGAAGAGACTTTTAGGGTTTATAAATTTAATTTAATTGTTTAACTAAAAGTCAAGTTATCAATTTTTAATTCCAATTACGGGTGCACTTATCAATTGACATATACGCACTAATTGAGAAACTATTTATTAAATAAATTTCTCTAAAATTTGAATTAAATAAAAAAATCACGTGGTATATTAATTACCACATTTAGCTCACTCTCTCATCATCTTCTCAATCTTATGCTCTTTCTTCATTCCTCATATTTTTTTAACAGATTCCTTTTCTCATTTATTTTAATTTGTTTCTCTCTTAAAACCTCCATCTCTCTCTCAAGCCTCTTCTCCTTTTATCTCTTTCTCTTTTCCTTTGTAAAATCTCTACACGTTTTTTTATGGTTGTTTGCCCTGGTGGCCAATGGTCGACCACATGAATTGGTTCACAATTGAGTGAGGTAACCGTCAGAATGGGGGCATCTCTAATTGAATTTGCTATCTACTCTTTATGCTCTTTCCAATTGTTTTTCATCTTGGCATGTCATGGCTCAAATAAACTTCCTTAAAAAAGAATTTAATTTTTTAAAAAATAGGTTGTTGAAGGGTTGTTTAATAGAATATAAATTCATAGAAAATGATGAAAATATATTAGTGCAAGATGGAGATGATTAAATAGGATTTAATAAATTTCTTACCTGTTATAATAATAGAGCAAGAGAACCAATGTAATTACTCTTCCACTTCACTACTAATTTATAATTTAGCACCTAATCGTTTCAATTTTTTTTAATTATCTACCGTTACATTTTTAATAAATGCAACAATAAAACTGGAATGTGTTATTACATTGATTAAAGACTTGATGGAGGTTCTACGAAGATTCGGGCTATTGGAAAGATTCAGGCAGGGTCCTTTCGGAGAATATCTGAATTTGAAGTAGCCGGTGATAGTTTACGAGTAGCTAACCCATAATATTTTGAAAAGAGAGATCAATCAACCCAATGGAAAAAGTCCAGATGATATGTGGTTTGGATTGGGGAAGTTGAAAGCTCGGTTTGGGCAAGAAGAGTTCTGTTTATGCAGTGGCATGAAGATGGGACAGTTGCTTGAAGGTTTTACCAACAACAATGAAGTGCCAGATAATTCAATGCTAACAAGAGTTTTCAAAGGACAAAGGCCTACAACCGAGATATTGTATGCCACATTGAAAAAAATATCGTCCGAAGAGAGCGAAGATGCATTCAAGATGTTGAATATCTATATGCTTAACCAATTCTTTGGCACAGATGACAAACACCCATATCAGGGTGGATGTTTTCCTTAGTTGTAAATGAGAATGAATTCAATACATTTCCATGAGGTTTTTACATCTTTAGTTATACACTATTTTTTTAAGAATGTACTTGAGAAATAGATCCACATATTGAGAGGTGAAGACAAGATAGATAAGAAAGAAGATAAAAAAAAAGAAGAAGATGAATAAGGATAAGAAGAAGAAAAAGAAAAAGAAGAAAAAAAAAAGAAAAAGAAGATAAGAAGAAAAATAACAAGAACAAGAGGAAGAACAAGAAGACAACAGAAGAAGAAGGATTGAAAGTGAAAAGGAAAATAAAGACTTTCGTGAAGGAAGGTCAGAAGAAAAGGAAATCCAATTATTATACCTACAATTTAACTAGGTTCCCTCTACCACTTCAATTATGTTTTATCAAAATGTAAGTATTTTGAACATTAATAAATCTTCGTCGTATAAAAACGTTGTTTGATTCCAATATGTTTAAATTGTATAGGTATGGGTCAAGGAAAAGTCATTTTTTTTGAAGAGTTGTACGGGAAAAGAATGGGTACCAGGTTTCTAAGGTTCACTAGATGGGACTTTAGTGCAAAGGTTACTGATTTTGAATCAAGATTCAATACAACGGTGTGTACTTAATTAGTCATTCTTTTTAGTTATATAACGATAATCGTTTGTAGAAAATACCCTAACAATTGTTTGTTCCCGATATGAAAATGGCTTTATATCCTTGGGACGTAAAAAGTTTTGAAAAGGGTACAACTCACTTTAAGTCATTGGACTTGAAATATGTTTGTGGCCCACTAATAAATAGGAAGAGGAAGAAGTTGGTGAAGCCAGTTGTACATCCAAGGGAAGAAAAAGTGGACGTCGAATCTGATAATAAGGATGGTGATAATGAGATATGCAATGAGAGTGATGGGATTTATAGGAGTGTTCAAAACAACCTTACAGGAGCTTCTGCTGGGAGATCGAGAAGCACAGAATATTATAAATACCCCCCCCCCCCCATCGAAGAAGAAGCTATTCACAGATAGAAATCCTAAGATAAGAATACATCTACACTAAACGTGCACAATTTATTGGTTTTAGTGTGTTATTGTTGTAAGCATTGTAAGCATTGTAATCCTAATTATGGCAAAATTTAGGTGCCTTCCTTAATCCCAGAATTGTATGTTGCTATGCTGGAAAGCGTGCAATGAATTCTTACATTTTGCAAAGGTCAATTTGCTAAGATTAGGAAGGACATGATGGTTGGAGTTAAAGATGTTGAAAAGTCTCAAGCAAGGCAGAAGGAAATTGAATCCAAGGTTGTATAAACATATTTTAAACATGATTATATGTAACAGTTTAGTCCTTCATTATTTTCACTGATTTATTACTGTTGTTGGTACAGGTTATAAATAGTGATGATGGTGTTAATTCTGGTGTCGGTGAAGATGTTTTTGGTGAAGATACAGTTGATGAAGATCCAATTGTTGAAGTTGGTAAGGCAGCCAAGGTAGATAATAAATTTTTTATTGTTAACAGTGGTGTTGATTTCAATGCAATCAGAGATGAAGGAGATAAGCAAGATGTTGCTGAAAAAGATGTTCTTAATGATCCAGTGTCGGTGGTTGAGAAGGAGGGTGATACAGATGTTCCTGATATTCGTGGCAGTAATGATAGTGTTGTGAAAAGGGTCGTGTATGGTGGGGTTATTAGGGATGTTGAAGTTAAGTCTGATACAGTGTAGGTAATTTCGGTACTTATGTATTTGTCATGTATATGAATGATTTGAGATTGACTAAATATTTAATCTTATGCAAAAATCAGTGAAAAAATCTATCCTTAACGAACAAGAGATGCTTGAGATCAACCAATCTGTGAAGCTATTCAGCAAGGATGTAATGGTTCAGCCGGCATTAGACGTGGATGATTATCCATCCCAGACTGTGTGATTTATCGTCCCTAACAAGTCTAGCAGTGCGGTCGCACTTGAATGTGCTGACCCTGATGTTCAATACAAAGACAATGATAAAAAAAGGGGCCGAAAACGGTCGAGACAGCTTGAAAATGCTTGCACATATCCCATGCCAAAGAAGAAAAGGAAACCACATGACTCGAAAGATCAGTCAAACGGGAAGCCATAAATGTGGTTGAGTTCATGTTGTTCCTAAGGAGCCAATACCAAGTTTGGTAATTTTCCATTCCTATTTTATTTTATATTGTCAATATTATAACCTTAACATTCATATATGAATTAACATTGGCCTTTCCACTAGTTTATATACCGGTCAAATGCTGCCTATGATGCGTGAACATTTTGTTGAGTTATTGGACATGGAAAAGTGGATATCAGATATGGTAACATTCTTAACTATCTATTTCTCTCTAATTATTAACGCTTTATGTTACTTATTCCTTAATGAACATCACTGTATTTACACATCATATACATAGTTACTTTGATATTCTGTGGAAAAAGAGATTGAGCAGTGAGTTGAACTACATGTAGAATATTGGATTCGTTACCTGTTTGTTTCTTCGTAAGTATCTCCCTAGTTATATGTGTTGAGCTTGGTAATGTTTGCTTGTATATACGTGTCTGATGTTGAGCCGGATAATGAATGACATGAGCTTGGGAACAATGCAAATATATGCATGTCTTATTTTAAGCATGTGAATGATTGATTGTTATAAGCCTAGACTATGTATGCTTCTGAGCCTATTAACGATTCTTATAAGCCTGGAAAATGTATGTTTCTAAGCCTATGATTGATTGTTATAGGGGCTGGAAAATGTATGCTTATGATATTATGATTGATTGTTATAAGCTTGGAAAATGTAAGCTTCTGAGACTAATAATGATTGTTAAAAGCCTGGAAAATGTATGCTTCTGAGCCTATGAATGATTGTTATAAGTCTGGAAAATGTATTCTTCTAAGCCTATGAAAGATTGTTATAAGCCTGGAAAATGTACGCTTCTGAGCCTAGGAAAGATTGTTATAAGCCTGGAAAATGTAAGCTTCTGAGCCTAAGAATAATTATTAAAAGCCTTGAGAATGTATGCTTATAAGCCTATGAATGATTGTTATAAGCCTAGAAACTGTATGCTTCTGAGTTTATGAGAGATTCTTATAAGCCTGGAAAATGTATGCTTCTGAGCCTAGGAATGATTGTTATTTCCTGGACTATGTATACTTATGAGCCTATGAATGATTGTTATACGCCTAGAAACTGTATGCTTCTGAGTTTATGAAAGATTGTTATAAGCCCAGAAAATGTATGCTTCTGAGCCTAGGAATGATTAAAAGCCTGGAAAATGTATGCTTCTGAGCCTATGAATGATTGTTATAAGCCTGAACTATGTATGCTTTTGAGCCTATGAATGATTGTTATAAGCCCAGAAAATGTATGCTTCTGAGCCTAGGAATGATTAAAAGCCTGGAAAATGTATGCTTCTGAGCCTATGAATGATTGTTATAAGCCTGAACTATGTATGCTTTTGAGCCTATGAATGATTGTTATAAGCCCAGAAAATGTATGCTTCTGAGCCTAGGAATGATTAAAAGCCTGGAAAATGTATGCTTCTGAGCCTATGAATGATTGTTATAAGCCTGAACTATGTATGCTTTTGAGCCTATGAATGATTGTTATAAGCTTGGCAAATGTTTTCTTTTAAGCCTATGAATGATTGTTATAAGCTTGTATATGTAGATTAACCTAAACATGAAGTGGCAAACTGAGATGGATACAATGGACACAATGATAAAGATAGCAAAATTCGAGAAAGAGAAGGAAATACAATAGAAGAAAAATGTTAAAGAAACCGTTCCACCTCATTCTCCTCAGCCTAAAAAAGAACTTAAAAAGAATGGCAAGAAGAACACTGATCCTGTCAACGTTTGGGAAGACTACCCGAAACTTATTCCTTTGGATTACCGGTTAAATGGGGAGTTACTCAAACATGTTACCAGGCATGAGCTTCTTTATCCTAAACCTTAATGGAAAATGGATTCGGTAAGTCTTTATAATTGACTATGCATTGTCATTTTTCTTTATTCTTAAACAATTATTATCTACTTTATTAACATATTTCTTTTGTATATACAGATGTTGATCCCATGCACTACGGGTACTATGTCACGTACTTTTGAAAGAATGAAAAGTCATCAGGTAAAGAACATACGTTGCCCATTGTACCTATTGCCCATGTTATTAAAGCATGATGGCTATTACAATGAACTGAAAATGGAACCTCACATGAACTCATTCACGGATGAAAGCATGACCTCTGACTTGATTCCACAAGAGAACGACGGGTATTTTTTTCCTATTGTTAATAGTAAAATTTGGTTAGGGACCAAAGAAAAATTTTCTAATCTTTTAGAACGAATTAAAGCCAGAAATCGCCATTCATGAGACCTCGGGCAAGCCCTAGAGCTACCCCATAGAATCGAGGAAAGATCATCGGGCATCAGAACTATCAAGAGTGAAGCTAGGCAAGTCCAGGTCGAGCCCACATGTGAACACTAGAATCCAGGATTCTCGAGATCACCTATCCTGGAACCTCGGTTCCTGAGGTCGGGCTCCAAAACCACCCCGTGAAAGCGAGAAAAGATTGCCCGAGCTCAGGAAGCACTCGAAGCGAAGCCCGACACAAATAAAAGTGAGCTCTTTCCAGACCAAGGCTTCTTGAGGTCAGGTCTGACTCGTAGCCTAAGCCAAAAGCCTACCAACCTCTCCAGAAGCCCGTTGTCCTCGCTAGGCATGAAAGAAGAATCTCGCCTAATCTACACTACCCCTAGTAAATGCCCACGAGTCCATCCCCAAGCTCTTGAGAACAGAATCAAAGCATGGGTTTACCTCGCTCTACAGGACAACGTGCAGCTAACTCGATAACCTCCATGAAGAATCATGCAGTGAGTACACACACGATCATATTTATGTTACAACCAACATTAATTCCGCGTACGTGTAAGTCAAGAGTTTGATTCCAAAAAGAAAAAAAACTTATCTTCGTCAAAGATATCATCGAATCCGTTATTAATTCGAAGTCAGCAACTTTTAAATAACGAATCCAGCCCGATAAGGAGGGAACGGATTCATGGGATTGTGGCGGGATATTTATGAGTTAAAACCTACTTGGACCGGGTATAAATAAGACCAATGGAAAAGAGATAGAGAAAGAAAGAAAGAAGATTATGTCAGGCCTAAATTCTGTGATCAGAACACGGCCATTATTGTATCTAATATTCGATAAGCATAAAATTGCCACATTCCTATGTCCTAGAGAGATTGTGAATGTTTGCGAGAGGTTTCTGTATAACACGAGTATTCAATAATAAAGCTCTCATTTACCACATTGTCATTCATACATTTATTTTTTCAGGTTAGGTATCAAAGGTACCAACCCCGGCCACCACTTCCTTGGTAATGCTCTTGAGGGTGTTAATTGGAGTTTTACATCCTGAGAAAATTTCCCGTTAAACCCTATATTCGCATTTACAAGCATTATTCCCTTTCTTATAGATAGTTATGTGTGTCATTCCCTTTCATTTTATAGTTCATGATGAAGCATGCGGAGTTAATTCTTGCTGGAGTCTAAACACCTTGGCTAAAAATGTTTGGGCAGAAGGACATTAAAGCCTTTCATAAGGGAATTGCAGTAGACATTAACACCAACTGCCAACTCTGCAATTCCCCTTAGGATATTGCATTGACATAATTGTAATCTGTACATATATCATCTTATGACCCTAGGCATTTCTATGTAGGAGATGAGAAAATCAAATAGCTTAGAAGTAAATTTTGTATATTATATACTGTACTTGGGAATTATCTTCTAAGCTTTGGAATTTTCCTGCAATCCTGGGAATTATCCTGTAAGCCTAGGAATGATCTTTTTTCTAGGAAATTGATGGTTCGAGCCTATGAAATATTTTGTAAGCCCAGGAATATTGAAAAGCACGGGAATAGTATATCTTATATGTTATATGAAAATGCAACCAGTCCATAAATTCGGACTGCAATAGCCCAAAAATAGTATAATTATTATAATTATTCGGACTGCATTATTATCATTATTAAAGGCCATAAATTATTGTAAAGGCTTGGCCTAGGTACAATTCTCCTAGGCCCGGGATTGGTACAAACTGTAAAAGCCCAGAAATTATTATCAAGGCATGCCTTGGGTACAATTCTCTTAGGCTCGGGTTTGGTATAAACTGCAACCAACTCAGAATTTATAGTGTTTCATTTGTGACTTATCTAATTTTCAATGCAAATGAATGTTCATTTTGAGTTACAATGGATAACTTTTTTCCTTTGCATTTTTCAATGTGAAAGGTGAGTTTAAAGTTTACAATGGTTCAATTCAAAGGTGCCTTTATTATTGAACCATTGTAACCTTGACCCTCTATAAATACCCCATCCGTGTTTCATAATTTTATCACATCAATTTTTTTTGTTATTCAGTTTCAGAACAATAAATGGCATGAAACGGTAGGAGCATTGACGACCACAGGTTCAATGCCATTTTTGATTGTATGTAGGAACATATTGCACATGCTGAGGAAACCGTCTGTCAGAGGCATGCAACTGTTGGACGCCTAAGTGTTGATTATTCTGTTTTGATAGTGAAATTCCAGAATTCGGAAGCTGAAATTTTAAATTTACACCTTCAGATCGAAGCAAGGGACAATGAACTCAATGGACTGTACCAACTTATTGAAAATATGCAGCAAAAGTTAACGGCATCAATATACCACTATCAACCTGATGACAAACACACCAAACCTTCCTTCCAAAGAAGAGCATATTTCAATTTCATTTTTTTTACCACATACACAGGCTGTATCATTTTATTTATTAAATAATATGAATAATTATTATGAAACAAATGAATTGCGTTGTGTTTTCTTTGTTCGTTTTCATGTCATATTTATTCATTAATGTCAAGAGTACCAGAGTAGAACAAGATGCATATGTTAAACAACATAACCGAACAAGTTTTTATTATTCGATACTGATATGATATTACACAACACCAACTTAAACATAAACAAAAAATCTTTCAAACCATCTTGCCTACTATCACTCCAAAGATAAAAACGAATCAAGAAACACAACATCACTCAAGTGGTTTGACTCTTTTCAAATACCTTCTCTTTAACATTCACAGAATCTTTAGCCTAAGAATGACTTGAATGTACAGAACGGGCACTTATTGCTTTATATGCTTCATCAGTTGAGTTAAACTTCTAGTAAGAAGCGTCAGGAAAACCATCCACTTGTTCCTAACATTCAGACCAAGAATTAAACACACCAATTTTCCTTCATTTGAAAACAACATACACAAAATTCTTTCTCATTTCATACAACTCACTTCATGATATTTGTAAATCGAAAAAAAAATACAATTTAATCCTCACATACATGTCAAACAAAGGGATTTTTTTAACTTACAATTTTAAGTAAATTGATTTTGTAAACAACATAAATCAAAGATCTGAGAACTTCTATACGAAGCAAATAAATGGCACAACACTCTCAGACTTCGACTAATACAGATTGTAAGTGTATATATGAGAACCTGTATAGAAAGTAAAAAAATGGCGACCGGATGTACAAATGATGGAGATTTATTACCTACAACTATGTCCGTGAGGAAAAGTTGATGGAAGCAGCAAATATTGAGAACCAAATAACACAAGTTTTTTTAGGTTTAGGGTCGGTTATATCATACGTGAATAAGAAGGAGGTTTTAGGTATAAGAGTTAAATATGCAATTTGGTCCGACTCAAAAGGAAGAAGATGATGTTGTGGGATCCAGGCTATTATAAGATGAAGAGATTTGGGTAGTGGGATCCATCTGTAACCCATTACAAGCCTATCAAGTTCCAACACATGGTGGCACAAATTCTAATTGATGACGTGGCATGCAAAAATTCTTGAACCTAGAAAATATTTTACTAGCCTACATACAAATCTCTTAGGCGTAGGTATGGTTCCCAGTTTTTTTAATTATTCCTTCCGTTCTTAAATTAGCCGGGCCAAGCTATAATCTCAGCGATCGGTTATGTCCATCTATGACACGGTATCAAATGACATATATAAGTTAAATTTTGAGATCATCGAATGGTCACATTTGTTTATAGCTACCCATTACCAAGGAGAAAGCAACCAAACCTTTAAATTATGAACCGCGAAATGCCTAAGGGTTCTTTGACACACTTCAAACGTATTGGAGTTCTTCAGTTGGACTCCCGTATTTTGTTTACAGTTGCCAAAAAATGTCTGGTGGGTGCATACCACTATTGTCAAAACATCCCCTGCAGTCGGAAAAAAAAAAGAAAATTTTAAAGAAATTAAATTAAATAGAAATTAATTCTACAAAAGGCTTGGGGTTTGTTCTAGGGCTTCATGCACCACTTCCTACACCTACAATAGCCTAGGCTTTAGTGTTGGCAAAACGGGATTCGCTCGACATCAGATCAAGCATGGCAGGCCAAGTCCAAGCCTGTATAAGGCATCAGGGCGACCTGGCCCAACCTATTAGGCCTGCCATTTTTTTTGAGGCTTAGGTAATTATACAATAACAAAACAACATATATACATATATTAATATAAATATATATATTTAATTGATAACGTGGCGTGCATAAAATTTCTTTTTTAGTGTAACCCTTTATGCCTGGGAATAATTATTTTAGGCCTGAGAATTAATCTCATCCGTGTGATATACCTATCAATTGAACATTGTTTAACATCATAATCCTGGGAATTGTCTTACTACCTAGGCCACCTACCACACATCCTGAGGTAAGACAGTCAAACAACATATAAGCACCTATTTTGAAACAACACATATACACTTGTAACACCACAACACATCCCCTGTACATCTATTTTCATTCAACCAATTACTATATACCAACACAAATGTTTGCACAACATATACAATTTCCCTAAGCATGTTTCCCACCAAACCATATAACACCACTACAACACATACACCTGTAAAACCACAACACATAAACACCTCTTTTAATTCAACCAACCAACATAATCAACACGTACAAATACAAATGTTTGCAAACAATAACACATACAAATTTCCTAAACTTGATTCCTACCAAACCATACAACACCACAAATGTGCAGACAAACTAAACTTCACCATACATGAAATATGGATTTAGCCACCCTCGTCATCTAGCGGTATTATCTTCTGCTTCGTCTATGTTAATCAAGGTAGGATCAGTTGGCTTGTTTGGGCACTTCAGTCTGTTGTGACCTTCTTTCTTACAAATGCTACATGTTCAAGCATTTTTAGCTGGTTTACATGGTGTGCTACAAGATGCTTCAAGGCAAGTTTTTTTATTGTGTCCTTCTGTCCACACTTTAAACATGATTATACATTTCTTTTATCCCCAGCAGATGGTATTCTCAACTTCTTTGGTCTTCCTAACAAATTCTTTTTCTTCCGTGGCAATACAATATGATTCCGAATTGCATCAGGAATGTCCCAAAATTTAGGATCTGAAATAGGGTTGACACTCATTTCATAAGCATGTTTAAGAAGTCCTGTTGTGTAAAGTTTAGAAGTAAGTGTGTTGATTAACATACCTTTGAACCTAGGCCATAACACACCAACAAACAGAAATGAAAGTTTACAAAACCAACCACAACAGATAAATGTATGAAGTTAAGAGACCGGGAAGCATACCTAGCAACCGTCATTGTATGAGAACATGGTAACTTATCTAAACCCCATTCAAGGTATAAGGAAGAACGTTCATCAAGGTCAACGGTAGTTTCCTTCCATTTGTTGTGTACCTTAAATTTATTGAAGTGAATGGGATGAATCTCAAACTATTGTGCTGTATCTGTCCTATCTTTGATATGTTGGTCTGCAAACATTGTCAAGTATGTAGACATTTCACGTGCTTTTGTTCACCGATAATGGAACCACCTTTGCAATAAATCTCTAATAAATTCCGCCATTGCCGTAATAGGTAATTTTCGAATTGTAAGTAGACAAGAATTCATGGACTCAGCAATATTGGTGGTCATAAAAAAGTATCACTTTCTAGGAATATGTACACATAAAAACTTCTTTGTCCTAACACCCTGAAACTCAAAGTAAACCTTACGGTATGTTTCTTTCAAATAATCCATTATACGGTTAAAATCCTTGATACGGTATGCATACGTAGCACGGTAGTAAAGGCTAATCACATCATCCCTCTACTTGTAAAATCTTTTCATATTTTGTACAAAGTGGTATGCACAGATCCCATGTGTTGCATCTGGGAATATGGCTTCCATTGTATTAAATATACCATTGTACCGATCCGAAACTAACATCACACGGTCGAAATATTGAATCAATTTACAGAGTTTCTTAAAAAACCAAGTCCACGACTCTATGCATTCAGAGTTTTCAAACCTATATGCCAAAGGGTATATCATCTTGTTTCTGTCTTTGCACACTATAACTAACAAAACACCCCTGGTCCTACCCTTTAAGTGGGTAGCATCGATGCAGATAACAGCCCTAATAATAGAATTAAACTCTTCAGTAGAGGTTCTAATTGCCATGAATCCATGTTAAACTGGTTTTTCGATTCGGTCTTGATCTTTTTCACAGTCTCAGGGTTCGATTGTTCCAAAACATAAAAATAGATGGAAACTATAAGTTCCATATTTGTTGAGCGGTTTATTTTGTTAACAAACCATAATTTGGGGTATAATTATGTAAGGGTAGATTAGGTCAACCTTGCTCGTGATCAAGCTCAAGGGCTCTTCAAAGGTATATCCTTTAGCACTCTGTTTGACCTTTTTTTAAGAGATTTAGTGCACACACACACTTTATGCATGATTTGATTCATATATGCACTGTTTGGACATGCACTTATTGTTGCATACACACACGAACACCTACATGCACTTGTATGGTTATGAATTTGTAGTCATACACTTCATGTGATTACATGTCTTTCTTGTTAAGTATGTTTACTTGTTGTGTTTGCATTACACTTCACACAAGCATATAGACTAAGTGTGGTTGTTAGTTAGAGAAGGCCTCTTCTTCTCTAGATTAGTCTTTTCTCTTTGTGTAGGCCTTAAGAGAGCTCTCTACCCTTTACTGCGGCCTGGACCCTGGATATGCTCTTGCCTGTACCGCGACACATGGAGCGGTGTTCTCCAGCCATGCTCTGCTTCATTCACCTCGGTCTGGACCGTTGTTTGTGCACATGTCTCTAAAGCGGTCCTGTCAGTGTTCTTTCCCAACCGTGCCATGCTGCATGCACATCGGTCTGGACCCTTACCTAGACCGTGGTATGTACAACAATTTTGACAGGATTCTGTTTTCCAAGTTCAAAATGACACCCTTTTGGTTAGAGCATCATATATATATATATATATATATATATATATATATATATATATATATGTCATATTTTTCCTCACTCGTTGTTTAGAGCTTCCAAACCATATTTTTAGTGAGAGAAAGTATTTCCTTTAAGAGAAATTCCAAGAAACTATTTTGACTCAACCAAACTTCAATCCATGAGCATCTAGCGTCATCTTTGCATCTCCCAAGAATGTGTCTTCCTGCTTGTCTATGATTAGGTAATTTATACATGCCCTAAAATTTCAAGTTAGATTCTTATGCCATGTTTACCTTGGAATAACATTGATTGTTGATTGAACGCATGCTTTTATGTTTAATTGCATTTATAACATGCTTGGGTTATTGTTTGTTGGTTAAGATTAGAGTTTTGTGATAGCTTGGATTTATGACCATTTGCCCTTCTAGCTAAATCTATTTGCATTTGTATTTAGATAATTGATATCTAGGATTTTGCATTCATTTCCATCCTTAAATCCTTAAATAAGCTTAAATGTGTTAACCTAGCATTTTTACATATTGAATATTTCTATATATTCATATAGGTTGCATATTCTCTTCATGGTTGTTATTAAGCTTTGTTACTAAGTGTTACATGCACAAGCTTGTTGGTCCAAGATCACTATTATAGGCCCATTGGGTAGAGTGAAAGAGTTAGTAACTAGATGGTGTGATGGGAGGTTAACCTAGGTTGCAAACTTTCATTCAAATAGTATATTTTATGGACCGTGTGTGGCTAAATGAATTAGGCCGTGAGTTCTGCACAGTTGTATGGTTTCTCACGTAAATCAAATTCTTGTGTTTGTATTGTTTTATGCTAACTTGTGTTTAAGTGAATGCCTGATAGTATGGGGTAGTTTCATTTACATTGATTAATTGAAAAATTAGTAATTGATTCGATTAAAACCTATTCACCCCCCTCTAGGTTAAATAGACACACTCTTTTAAGGAATTTTAGTTGGTATCGAAGCCGGTGCCTAGACATACTTAGGTGATCTGTGCTTTGTGTGTTGCATTACATTTGTATCTCATTCATAAACCTCAAACAAAATGAGTGGAAAATGGTGGAGGAACCGTAAGAGCTTCAAGCATAAGACCTTTCTTACTCACATGAGTGAACTATGCCTAAGGCAAAATAGAGTCATATCCCTGCCAGATCGATAATCGTACTTGGATTGTTATTGAAGATGGGTACACTCCAACAATGATGGCTGAAGAGGATGATGAAGTTCACAAGCCCAAATCTTAATGGAGTATACAAGAATTCCATGCATCCGAGTAGAACAACAAGGTCATGCACACCATCCTTTGTGTCATGGACGATAATCAATATAAGTTGATCCAAATCACTAGGAATGCAAAAGTAGCTTGGAAGATTCTACAAATGGCTCATGAAGGCACTGAAGTAGTCAAGGATTCCAAGCTTCAAGTCCATCAAATGCAATTTGAATCTATTAAGATGGAGGAGCATGAATGCTTCAACGACTTTCAAGTGAAGTTGATGGACACAGTCAATCAAAGCCATCAACTTGGTGACCCTTATTCGGATAGAAGAATCAAGCAGCAGATTATGAGATCGCTTCCATTAAGATTCAAGTCAAAGGTGATGACACTTGAGAAGAATAGTGACCACAAGAATATGAAGCCTAGTGAGGTCATTGGAAGACTTCTAGCTTATGAGTCTAAGTGGACTTCTACACTAACACCTCCAAAGAAGCAAAAAAGCATTGCATTGAAAACCTCTAAAGTTAAAGAGAATGCCAAGGATGACTCGAATGAGGAGATGACCCTCTTGGTAAAAAGGTTTAAGAAGTTCATAAAATTTGAGAAGAAAGGGTTTTGGTCCAAGGGAAAGGAAATGAAGAAGAAGACTCCATTCAAGAAGGTGGAGAAATCAAAGAGAATGACACCAAGAAGGGCATTCAATGCTATGAATGTAATGGCTTTGGACACATTGCTCCAAAATGTGCCAATTTAAAGAATAAGAAATAGAAAGGAAATGTCTTGGCTGCCACCTGGAGTGACAGTGAAGACCTAGAAGAGGAAAACAAGTCTTCGGATAATGAAGATCGAGTTGCAAACTTCATTGCCTTCACATCATCTCATAATGGGAAGAAAGTTGAGCGTGAAAAGGAGGAAAAAAGTTACTCAAGTGATGAAATCACTTCATCTAAGTCCAAGTTCAAATTGATGAGGAGATGGACTATGTAGACTTCATGAAGTTCTTTGAGAGTTCTAGATTGAAGAAGAAGAAGGAGATTCAAATGTTGGAAAAGAAGAATCGTGAGTTGACTTCCAATGTGACTTATTTGAGTGAGAACATGAAGAGTGGAAGAGAGTTGGAGAAAAGTTTGAATTTAGAGCTCGTTATTGTCTATAAAAGTGAAGAAAACTTGAATGAGGAACTTATAGAGGCTAAAGAATTAATTGCACAGATGACCTCCGGAACCGAGAAGCTTGACAAGATGCTATCGAGTGGGAAGAGCCCTAGTGATAAGAGGGGCTTAGGTTATGTGGAATACTTGGAGACCATATCATTGAAGAATACTACTTTTGTAAATAGTGAAGAGTTAAAGAAAATCTAACGCCCATAACAACCATTAAAATGGGTTGAAGTTGGAAAATCTTCAAAACAAGCTTAAGTCAAGGCTCCAACAAAAATTCAAGCCAAAGTTCAACCACAACAAACTAGAGTACATCACATAAAGCCTCAACCTCCAAGGATCCCCTAAACTCAACAAAGAACGTTTTATACTTAATCAAGAAAGGATGTAATCTTGGCTCAACCACAAAGGTGAGACTTAGGTCAACATCAAGGGACAACTTAAAGAAGGAGGAAGCCTTCCATGTTGGCACAAGACTATGGTATGAATCCTTACTTTACTCCTATATGTCATTATTGTGGTGTTAAAGGTCACATAAGGTCGAATTGTTTTAAGTATATTAAATTGTGTATAATATAAAGTATGATTGAGAAAAATATACTTAGAAGAGCCAAAAAGCATGCACCTAGGAATTTTAGAGCCAATGAACCCAAGGCTCCTAGGAATGAAAATGTTGCTATTAGGTAGACTAAGAAAGATGAGTATTTTTTCTATGTGGCTCAAGTAACTTTGAAATCCAAAGCCTCTAACACTTGATATTTTGATAGTGGGTGTTCTAGGCACATGACCAGAAATAAGAGTTTTTTTAGACTCTTATAATGGAGGATGATGGATTTGTCACCTTTGGTGATGGTTCACGGAAGAAGGTTATAGGGAAAGAAAATGTATCCATTCCTGGTGTGCCCTCCTTACCTAATGCTTTTTATATGGATGACTTGTAAACCAATCTCATTAGTATATCACATTTAAGTGATGAAAGTCTTTCGGTTATGTTTGGTAAGGTTGATTACTCTATTCTAAAAGAAGATGGGCAAGTCTTATTGAAAGGTAAGAGATCAAGTGACAATTGTTATTGTCTTGATTCTAATGATATCTCTTGAAACTTGTCTAGTTGTGATCAAGCCGAATTGTGGCATCAAAGGCTTAACCACATGAATTTTAAAGACTTGAGAGTTCTTGAGAGGTTAAATGTTATGAGAGGGTTTCCCAAGTTTGGGAAGATGATGGAATGAGTTTGTGGACCTTGCCAAACAAGGAAGCAAACTAAAATTATGCATAAAAAGGGTAAGTATCTCACCACTAAGGAGTCATTAGAGCTTCGTCATATGGACCTTATGGGTCCCATGCAAACTGAGAGTCTTGGTGGCAAGAGATACATTTTTGTTTATGTTGACGATTTCTCTAGATTTACATGGACTTATTTTCTTAGAGAAAAATCTGAAACTTTTGAAAAGTTTAAAATGCTTTGCACTAATTGGTTATTTGTTATATATATATATGACAATATTTATTTATCTACTATGTATTTTTTTTTGAAGTTTTTACTATTTGTAGGATTCGAGCCGTTGATTTTGTTAGGATTATGCTCAATAGCAAGAGTGTAATAATGTTTTTAACAATCGCTTCATATTAATAAAGTGATTTTTAGTTTAACAAATCTTATAACATTTTTAGTTTAATTATTATAATTGTCAAAAGTAAATAATCATAAAGTAAAAAGACTATGAGAAAAGAAGGATTGTTCATGCTTCTGGATATGTATGAGGTAGGCACAATTCATTAGTTAGTCTTGAATAATGTTCACAACTTAAGATAAAGGTTGTGCGCCTTCATTTTGTCAAACTTGTAGATTCTTTTGCTAGCATTTGAGTGAGATCAAATGTGTTATGATGAGTCTAAAATCATTAAAGTGTGGTGTCTTTGGGCAAAAGAATCTGGTGCACTGGGTGCATTAAATAGGATCACAGTGAAATAATTCATCCACAACCGTCAGTGGATAAAAGTTTTCACTTGAGGACAATCAGAGAGTCTATCTCAATCCTGAGATAAATGATGGACTTATGGTTGCAAGTGTTATCATTTGAGCTATTAATGAGTACGATTATATATCATAATCTATCATCGATAGTTTGGTGGTATTCATTTGTTAATCGATAGAGGACTTCATTTATAGTTATGGACATCGTGGCTCCATTTATTATATGTGAGTAGAATATCATCATATGGATGTTTTGAGGTTTTGAATATTAAATCTTAACGTTAAGTTTTCAATAATGTCTATTGAAATATGGCTTCTGGACAAGTCAAAATATCCAAGTTCAAAATGTGGTCATATAAGTAAATATGAGTAAATATGAGTAAATATGAGTAAATATGGTCACTTGGATATCTATAGGCCGTCTATGAGCTCTTGGCGATTATTGATATTCTTCACGAGGATACACTTTCTCCATGAAAATTGTCTAGGGTATGAGTAAGCAATATTAACTTATTCTATCTTTATTTAAGAGTTCAATTTTAGTTCCTTAGTGGAATGAACTAAAATTAATAGATCGGACATAAGTGAATCATTTGTTGATTGTGATTGGGTTGTGTTTATTGAAGCTTAAATTTAGATAGCCCGTCAAGATCCTCAATCTACACGAACTTGCATGGATCACTTGATATATTCTACCGGACCAATTTATGAGTCCACTTAGAATTGTATTGAGGCATGTAAACTTGTTTCTTTTTGTAAGAATGAGTCTAGTTCACATGTGGACTTTTTATTAAGGTCCAATGGATTTAATAAAATAAGAAAAATATTATATATGCCCACATATAGGTGTTGGGCGGAAAGGCTATATAAAGTAGCTTAGTATATTGTTTTTTATTTTATTATTTAATTGAATAGAAATTAATTAATTTGGTAATTAATTAATTATTTAATTGAAAATCAAAAAAAAATTCTTAATAGGAGAATGTCTCCTAATATTATACTATTGTTGACAGTATAATTAATATTAAAGACTATATTTAATAAGTAGATAAATAAAAAGAATTATTTATCTAGTCAAATTAGGAAATCTTTAATATGGTCACAAATACACTATTTGAGTTGGATTAAGAGTCTTGGTGAGGAAATAATTTATTTTTGGAAAAAGGATTCTTGGTCACTAAGTAAATCCATCTAATGATAGGATTCTTGCCTACCAAGTAAATCCTTCTTAGGAGAGGATTTATAATCATATATATACTACCTCTAAATTTCGGCCAAGACTAGAATTGAAGCTCTAAAATTCGTGCAAGCCAGAGCAAATCTAGAAAGAGAAAAAAATCGGCCATCACTTTATTCTAAGAAGAGAATTCCGGCCAAAGGGGAATTTTGAGTGTAGAGAATTTGGTTCTTACTCTAGATAAATTCTTCAAACTCTAAAGTTTGGTGTGTGAAAATTCGGTAAAGAGGAAAATGAAGAAAGAACGTTTTGTATTCGATAGTGCACTAGTAGCCTTTATATTGAAAGATTTTGCTTACAACATTAAATCTAGGTTCACGCGAGTTTCAATCAAATCTATTGATAATTTACAAGTGACCAAACGTTCTTCGTTTTTCTTCTTGGAGGATTATTGTGACTAACAAAGGAAGAGATTTTGTTTGTTTCTATTATCAGTTATACAATTTAGAGAAAGAGAGCCCACACTCCTAGGTGATTCACGTTCGTGTTTGGATTGGAAGATCTTGCGGATTCAATTCGGCACTAGTTCAATCGTCACGAGAAAAAAGGTACGATACTTTTAATATACATCAATTAATCTAGGGTTAAGGTTATTTCTATTAAAAAGGAACATTTTAAAAATATTTCAAATCCTAATTTCACGCTTCCACCGCACTTTGAACTGATTTTTCCCTACAGATTTAGGAGTCATTCGTCCAAGCCCTCAAATCGTCCATTAGCCAGTTAAACTATACTACTTTTGGCTGTTATATTTATTTTAAGGGTGTCGATAATTGACACCTATAAAACTTATTAGTACACCCATATTTCATTAAAAAAATTAATTATAAAAATATCTCAATAGAAATTTATCAATAAGAACGAATTACTTTAATTAAAAAAAAACCAAATAAATATATACACCCATTAATTACGCTCATATCTAAAACTATATTTCTTTATTAAAAAAACTTACCTTTTTTTTTCATTAAAAAAACTTAGGATAAACCCTAACATATGATAATCCATAATTTTTATGATAAACCCTAACTAAACTATAATTTTATTTCAAGTTTCAAACTTTCTCATCATCATATAATTATCATATTGTTTTATTTTCATTCTTTTATCTATAATTATGAACTCTAACGATAAATAATATATATATATATATATATATATATATATATATATATATATATATATATATATATATATATATATATATGTTGACGTCGTTTTCTGGATTATGCCAGAAAAGCCAACAAGGACTGGATTTTGGCTATTGATTCAAAGAGAAAGAGATGCAGAGAGAGTAAAAAAGACAAGGTTTACGTGGTAAAACTCCGATGGTCGGAGAAACATCCGCGGGTGGTTGAAAGATCAACCAAGCCAAAATCCACTAAGAGAATAAGATGTTTTTACAAGCTCTCGATCTCACTTTTTCTCTCTGTAATACTTGTGATTACTGTATGCTATATTGTCTCTCTCTTTTCGAGCCAGATTATGGGTCTATTTATATGCTTATAGAACCCTAATCTGCTTTGTACAAGTAATACAAGATATTTGTATTTAATTATGATTTGGTTACTTGTTTGAGGTTGATTTGCCTTCTTTCCGGTTTCGGAGTCTCTTTATGGAAATTGAGTGGGATTCTTGTAGCGTAGTTCAATTTGACTTGTTTCCTTATAAGAATGTAGTCTTCGAAAAGGAATCAAGTTGTTTCCTGATTGGGGGACTCTTCTAACTCAAAGGTCCATTATTTGGGATTCCTTCATGAAGAATATCTTCGTGTATTTAATGACTTAACCCGTACGATAAGTTCTTATTCGGGTTGTATTTACTCCCGAGTAAGACTGTTACCTGATGGTCCCGAGTAGTGCAATTTGAGCCCGAGTGAATGCGTTGTTTTAGCGAGTCCCGAGTAGGTCTTTATTCGGTATATGCTTACTCGGGCTTGCTCCTCTTTAATGATGTTTTGTAGGATATTTCCCGGATGTCCATCTAAGCATACACCTGACTATTTTTTCCTTCCTGTCAATGACGCGTATGCTTGGTAAAATTTACATACAACAATACCCTATTAAAATATTTTTACCGAGAAGACTTTATTTTGGGCAAGAATATTTTAATCGTTTTGAATTCCTTTTGTCAGAAATACCATCTTGCCATAATGATGTATTTTAATAGTGATTCTGTAATTTCGA
The DNA here is from genome assembly GCA_032871835.1 of Dipteronia dyeriana. Classification (NCBI taxonomy): domain Eukaryota; kingdom Viridiplantae; phylum Streptophyta; class Magnoliopsida; order Sapindales; family Sapindaceae; genus Dipteronia; species Dipteronia dyeriana. Next base: position 19,634,064 of record CM065297.1, read on the forward strand.
TTTGCTTTGTCTCGCAAGATCTTAAATGATAGCGACGTTTCAAAGTTTAGACGGTTGAGGGCTACTTCTTGTCTTGACACGTGTCCCTTGTCTCTTCGTTTTTCAATATCGTTTATGAGAAGTGACTTTTGCGTTTATCCAAACGCTGTCAACGTCATCTGGTTTCGTCATAACTTTTTCCAGCTTTGAAGCCCTAGGGTTTCGTGCCATCTCGCCTTTAAATCCTTCGTTGAGCGATTGTTGGTTTATTCTAAAAAATCCAGCAGAAATTTCTTTAAACTCAAATTTCTTCATTCAGAAGTTCGCGACTCTCCGCTTTGAAAATCTTACGTCAGTCTCAATTCAAGGTTAGTTTCAATGGGGCCATCTTCCCGTCATCGTCTCTTTAAAATTGCTTTTGATGCATTAGAGCGTAGGGATTTCCAGTTAGTATCTTGCATTAGACGATTACTGGGGGATATCCCAATAGATGAACCTCCATTTTTAGAGGTCGATGTTTCTGGGCTTTACCCTGACGTCACTTTCAGCCCCGTATCGAGTTCTTCCTCTAATTCTGATTCTGATATTTCTGATCACAGAGTATCTTCTCGAAGGATGGGTAAACATCAAAGCACAAGCAAGGTATACAAGCACGGCTCGAGCAGTGTTCAGACTGGGGAACAAACTGTTAATGAGGGGGACGCTGATGTACACGGGGCGTCTCGCCTTTCGTTTTCTGACACTCACCCGAGTGGTTTTGATATTGAACCGAATGTGGTCGGGCCAGCTGAGATAGAGAAATACCGATCCCGATTTGATTTGCCCGACTCAGTCATCTTGGTTGTTGCGGGGAGTAGAGCCGTATGGAATCCTCCTGAGGGGATGATCGCGATTTACGGATCGATGCTTTGCTGCGGCGTCACACTTTCCTTTCAGCCTTTTATTGCCCGGTTTTTAGCTGAAGCAGGGACAACCCCAGCTCAGTTGGCCCCGAATAGTTATAAAGTCTTGATGTGCATGTGGCACATGTTCAGCCGAATGAACCTTTCACCGCCTTCCCCGAATGAAATCAGACATTTCTTTACGCTGAGGCAGGTTAGTAAAACGGGGACCTACTTTCTTGCATCTACTCCTTCGGAAAGTTGGATCCCTAAAGAAGTGAAGGCGAATCGGGGGGTCGAGGCTTCTGATGACCCAAAAAAGAAGGGCTTTATATGGGGATTCCCCACATCCAACAAGTTTTGGAAGAACAGTTTGTTTTTTGCTGGAGGGGCTCTCGGGCTGGACGTCACTGTTCAATTTGGGGATTCCCGAATGGTGCTGAATGTTCCCCGCTTCTTCTATTCCCCTGAGGCGTGGAAAAAGAAAACAATTGATTATAACGATTCAGAGTTAAAGAGGCTGGTCCGGGCTGCTATCCGTACTCTAGAAAAGAGAAGCAAGAACTATCTTTTCAAAGAGGACGACTTGATCAAACTCGGTTTCTTCGAACAGGTTTCAAGCCATCGCAGGCGTTGTAAGTAACCCATCGCCCTTTCTACTTTGTTTTTCCGTTTTTCCATTTCCTTTTCTAACCCTCTTATTACTTTTTTTTAGTGTTCGATACGGACGTTGTCTGCGATTTTCAGGCTCGTCAGGTGAAGGCAATTCTTCAAGCGAGCAGGAAGGAGGCTTCCCGTCAGGGCGATGAGGGTATTGCTCCACCCTAGCCTGATGAGGAAATTGATACTGCTGAGCAAATTCCCGACTGCGTTGATCGGGGTGCTCAGTCTTCTGCTCAGGATCTCGCTGGTTCAAGTGGCCAAGGCGAGCCGACCGTGACACAACTGCCTAAAAATAGGGAGAGGCAGTGTGAGAGTCCAAGTGGAGAGCCTGTTGGACTGTCTGAAGCTGGCGATGGTGGTGGCGTCTTGTTGGATCACATGCCTGTCATTGCCGAGCTTTTTGAGTCTTTTTAGGATGATTTGCTGGAAGATCCTGTAGGTGATCTCTTCCATCGTTCTCGGGGTGAGAAGCGAAAGGCAGTTAGTTCGCCTCCTCGTCTTCTCAAAGTTCCTCGGGTAGTCACTTTCATTGACTCCAGCGACGAAGATGTTGTGGATGAGACTGCCTCGAGTGTAGGTGCCGGAGTATCGGTAGATGTCACTTTAGGTCCAAGTAGGACTTCCTTTACCCCCGGGGTTGGAGATATGGGGGCTGAACATTCGAGGGTTTCCTCTCCATCCCTAGAGCCAAATAGAGCTTCTCTTGTCCCCGAGTCTGGAAATCTAGGAACTCAAACCTCGGGGGTTCCCTTATCCCTTTCTCCAAAAGATATGCTCCAAGAGATGTCCTCTGGTCGGGCATATATCGGGGAAGACCGCTGGAGCGGTTTTAGAGATGGTTCATTGCCCGAACGTCTCCAAAACGTTTTCAACGGCGCATCTTATTTAAGTAGCTAATTCTGACTCCTTTACTGTTTTGCCTTCGTTGGATTTCTAAGTATATATATATATTTTTTTTACAGATGGTGGCCGAATTTGATGAGCTTGTTCAGGCGCAGCAATGTCAGGCTGATCGGATAAAGCGTCTGGAGGCTCAGTTAAAGGCGAGTGAGGAGGGTCGTGCTCCAGCTGAGTAGGCTTACCAGCAAGAGGTTGGTTCGGTGCAGATATTTACCGATAATTGCCTGGCAAAGCAGGTTGAAGCTGAAGACAAGGCATCTTTGGCAGAGGAGAAGGTTGCTTCGCTTCAAAATCTTCTTTCTTCTGCTGAAGAGTCTATGCTCAAGGCGGAGAAGGAGGCGGAGCAGGCGAAGTCGGCGTATGTCCAAAAAATTGAAGATTTGGAGTGCCAAGTGCTGACAGTTGAATCCCTTTCCCAAGAGGCCAGGTTAGAGCTGGAAGTTCAAGGGGTGGATCATTTTAAAAGATCCCCTGCTTACGATGCCCTACTTCTTCAGGAATTTCAACGAGGGCTAGTTTCGGCCAACGAATTCTTCAAAGTAAAGAGTAGGGCAACCGAGAAAGCCCGTGCTAACTGGGAGCTGTCAATCAAACACCATGTGGATCGGTCATTGGAATCTCTTCGGATTCAGATGAAGGAATGGAGAGCCTATTGCCATCGTCAAGGCAAGGAGCCCCATCCTATGCATTTAGAGATTCCGTCCGAGCACTCTCTCTCGACCTTTTACGCAAGTTGAGAGTCTGTCGAGGGTGTAATCCCGGATGTCGGGCCAATCCCGGGTAATGATTACAGCCAGTGGAGGGACGACATTGTTGATGACTTCACTTGGCCATCTAATGAGAGCCTGCTTCGTGAATACAAGATGGTGCCAGACCCGAGTATTGGCAAAGGCTCGAAATCCTCGCAACCTTGATTTTGTAAATTTGTAGGAGATTCTGATAGATTCTTTATTTTTTGCTTGTGTAAAGAATCATTTCTCTGATCTGTAACCATCCTTTTTAAGAGCAATAGAATACTATTTTCTGAGTTTGAATGGTTTCTTTATTTTTATTGCTGGAGGTTGTATTAAACGGGCTGATGGTCGAAATCATAACCGAGTATCTTATTTAACCGGTTATCCAAATAACTTCAATTGCCAAATGTCTTATTAAACTGGCTGGTGGTCGGGTAACTTAACCGAGTATCTTATTAAACCGGTTGTTACCCGAATGACTTCAATTGCCAAGTATCTCATTAAACTGGCTGGTGGCCGGGTAACTTAACCGAGTATCTTATTAAACCGGTTGTTACCCGAATGACTTCAATTGCCAAGTATCTCATTAAACTGGTTGGTGGTCGGGTAACTTAACTGAGTATCTTATTAAACCGGTTGTTACCCGAATGACTTCAATTGCCAAGTATCTCATTAAACTGGCTCGTGGTCGGGTAACTTAACCGAGTATCTTATTAAACCGGTTGTTACCCGAATGACTTCAATTGCCAAGTATCTCATTAAACTGGCTCGTGGTCAGGTAACTTAACCGAGTATCTTATTAAACCGGTTGTTACCCGAATGACTTCAATTGCCAAGTATCTCATTAAACTGGCTTCTTTATTATTAACAGAGTCATCTTGAAACAGGAAAGTTTGCACTTATGTTTCATACCCGATTGCTACCCGAACGTTATATCAAGGCTCACCATGATTATGCGTTCGAGTCCTTACGCAATACCAATGACGTCTCCCTAGTTTTTATGCGCAAGGGTTTGCCGAATCGTTGAGCTCTTTTTAAAAATTGCTTCAACACAGCTACGCATTTCACCAGAATTTCTCCTGATTGCGTCCCGAGCATTTTTCCAGTTTGGTGCACCGGGTTTGCCTTTTTACGAAGATCATTTTGACCCTGCTCGGCTGGCATGCTCCTACGAGCTTCTCCGCCTTTTCGGGATTTGATGGTCCCAAGAATTCTATTTGCATATTCTTATTATCATGCTCTTCTGTTTCATACTGTCGTATGCTTTTAGGAGATCTCGAGCTAGGTGCTTTCCTTTTGGAAATTCTTAGTTTTATTTATTACTGTGAAAAATCAACAGAGATTAATATTATAGTTTTAGTATTTATTCTGACTAATATTGTCCTGACTAGAAAAAGAATAGAATGTTTAATATAAATTTATATTTTAAGGATAGAAAATCTTTAGATATTGGGCATTGCACGGTCGGGGTAACACCCCTCCATTGGGTCGAGCAATCCAATAAGCTCCATAGCCAGCTATCCCCTCGATCTTGTATGGACCTTCCCATTTGTCAGCCAGGGATCCCGTGGCTCTATTCTTTGTGTTTAGTGACAGGTCTCCTAACTGAAATTTCCTGTTCCGGACACGAGAGTTGTAGTGGCGTGCCACTCTTTGTTGATAAGCTGCATTTCTTATTCGGGAATTTTCCCTTTTTTCTTCTAGCTCATCCAAACTTTGTAGCAGTGTATCAATGTTTTTCCCTTCATCGTATAGCCTGACCCGGGGGGACGCATACGATGTTTCTATGGGGATGACAGCTTCTGTTTCGAATGCTAGACTGAACGGAGTTTCTCCTGTTGAAGTCCTTGCTGTCGTCCGATATGCCCACAATACTTCAGGAAGCATTTCAACCTTGTTTCCTTTTTTGTCATCTAATTTTGCTTTGAATGTGTGCTTGATAATTTTATTTACTGCTTCTACTTGCCAGTTTGTTTGTGGATGAGCTGGTGTTGCATAGTAGTTGGGAATATGATACTTCTCGCACAATTGTCTGAACCTTTGGTTATCGAACTGAGTGCCATTGTCGGTGATTATAGTGTCCGGAATTCCAAACCTGTAAAGTATGTTTTTCTTTACAAAATTCGTGGTGTTGGCTTCCGTGATATGTACCAACGCTTCAGCTTCGACCCATTTTGTGAAATAATTGACAGCTACTATGGCGTGCTTCGCTCCACCCCCTGTTCCAGCTGGCATTGGCCCGATCAGGTCTAGGCCCCACATGGCGAATGGCCACGGGGAAACGAGATTTTTGAGCTTTTTTGGGGGTTATCGGATATCGTTGGCAATTCTTTGACATGTATTGCAACTTTCCGACCATTGCTGTGCATCTGAGAAAAGTGTAGGCCAATAATAGCCTTGCCTGAGTACCTTATGCGCCAGACTCCTACCCCCAGTGTGGTTCCTGCAAACTCCTCCGTGGATCTCTTGAAGTACTCGATGTGCATCTTCTTCTGTTATACATCTCTGGAGAGCTCGAGAAAACCCCCTTCTGTATAATTCTCTTCCGATCATGGTGTACCTAGCCGATCGATACCTGATGCGCTTTGCTAATATTGGATCTTTCGGGAGTATGCCTTCTTCCAGGAACCTTCTCAGCTGGACCATCCAACCTTCTTGCGGTGTTCGGATTTCTAAAATTTCCAAATGCTTAAGTTCAGCCGTACTCGGTTTAAGGAGTTATGCAACTGGAAGGTTTTTGGTCTGATCGAGGTTGTTGCTGACGCTAATTTAGATAAAGCGTCTGCCTTTTCATTTTCTACTCTGGGGATCTGAACGATCTTGTATTCTTTAAATTTTTGGAGGAGCTGTTTTGCGATGTCACGGTAGGCAACCATTCCTTCATCTTTAGCCTGGTATAGCCTGGTTGACAACTACCTGTGAATCGCTAAATATCTCCACTTCGTCTGCCCCAAGAGCTATACAGACTCTGAGTCCAGCTAACAATGCCTCGTATTCAGCCTGATTATTGGTTTCTTTGAAATCAAATCTCATGGCACATTCAACATCATCTCCTTCTGGGGTGCGAACTACGATCCCTGCCCCACTGCCATGAGTATTCGAAGAACCATCAACATATAATTTCCATTGGAAACTTTTATCCAACAATTTTTTTGCTTCCAGGTTCGGTTCTGTGAACTCGGCTATGAAGTCTGCCACTACTTGTCCTTTGAGGGAAGTTCTGGGGACAGAATATATATCGAATTCACTCAACTCGATTGCCCATTTAGTAAGTCTTCCTGATATCTCTGGTTTTTGTAAGATTTGTCTTAATGGGCAATTGGTGAGAACCTGGATCGTATGAGCCTGAAAGTATGGTTTCAGCTTTTTTGCAGCTGAAACCAATGCTAAGGCCATTTTTTCTGCCTGTGAGTATCTGGTCTCGGCCTGTAGGAGTGCCTTGCTTGTATAATACACTGGTTTTTGTACTCCATCTTCTGTCCTAACTAGGACCGAACTTGCTGCAAGCTCGGTTATTGATAGATACAGCTGAAGTATTTCCCTTTTTTGTGGTTTTGAGAGGATGAGAGCTTGCCCCAAGTATTCTTTTATCTTTAAAAATGCCTGCTCGCACTCTTTATTCCACTCCAGGCCTTTTCCTTTTTTGATCACTTTGAAGAAAGGCGCCCACCTGTCTGTAGCCTTTGAGATGAATCTTCCCAAGGAGGCTAAACACCCTATTAAGTGCTGTACCTCTTTCAATGTTTTAGGTGAAGTCATTTGCTGCAAAGCCTGGATCTTCTCTGGATTAACTTCGATTCCTCTTTGATGGACTTGAAAACCCAAAAATCTTCCCGAGTGGACTCCGAATAAACATTTGTTTGGGTTTAATTTCATCTGATATCTTCTTAATACATCAAATGTCTCTCGGAGGTCGCGGGCATAGTCATCTGCTGAGACGCTTTTAGTCAACATGTCGTCAATGTAGACCTCCATGTTCCTTCCTATTTGCCGAGTGAAGATCTTGTTGACCAACCTTTGGTACGTGGCTCCTGCATTTTTTAAACCGAAGGGCATCACTGTGTAGCAATATAAACCCTGATCCGTTGTGAAAGCTGTTTTTTCTTCGTCAGCTTTGTTCATCCGGATCTGATTGTATCCCGAGTAAGCATCCATGAAGCTGAGCAGTTCATGACCAGCTGTGGCATCCACCAGCTGATCTATTCTTGGGAGTGGGAAGCTGTCCTTCGGACATGTCTTGTTTAGATCCTTGAAATCTACGCACATCCTCCACTGTCCATTTTTCTTCTGGACGAGGACTACGTTAGCGACCCACTGGGGGTAGCTGACTTTTCTGATTGATCCTGTTGCTAGTAGCTTTTCCACCTCTTGTTTGATTGCTTGACTTCTTTCAGGATTGAACGATCTTCTCTTTTGTACTACTGGTTTTGCATTCGGGCTTACTGCGAGGTGATGGGATATTATTCGGGCATCTATTCCGATCATATCTTCATGACTCCAGGCGAATACATCTTTGTATTCTCTAAGCAAATTGGTCAATTCTCGCTTGATTTTTTCTTCCAAGTTGGCCCCGATCTTGACTTTCCTGTCCGGTTTGTCTTCTTCGAGTAGTATTTCGGCCACTTTTGTCTTGTATTCATTTGAGCCCTCCCTTGGATCTAGTTCGAATGACAAGGATTCTTCACTCTCATTTGGCTGCATTATGGTGCACACTTGTTCGGCATCATGCTTGTCTTTGTATACCGACAGGTTTGCTCTTCAGGCCATCTCTTGGGATCCCTTGACTATCCCAACCCCTTGTTCTGTTGGGAACTTGATCATTAATGCGTAAGTGGCCGTCACGACTCTTGTTTTATTTAGGAATGGCCGACCCAATAACACATTATACGGCCAATTATCCAAATCAACTACCACGAAGTCGAGCAGGACAGTCCTCTGGCATGGTGCCGTTCCGATCTTCACAGGTAATTTGACTGTCCCGAGTGACCTGACCTCTATTCCCCCAAATCCTCTTAACAGAGTATGGAAATGCTGTAAATCTTTTCGGTCCAATCTTAGCCGGTCATATACAGCCACGCTTAAGATGTCTGCTGAACTCCCAATTTCTATTAAAATTCTCAGGACTTTCCTATGGCCAATCCGGGCACTTATAACCAAAGCGTCATTAGGTCGAACATTGACGCCGTGGGAATCTGCCTCTGTGAAGACTATCGGGTCCCATCCTTCCTTTATCCTCTTCGGGTCTGGTTCAACCGAATTCACGTCGAAGTTATTCCTGGCTTCTACTGCTTCTCGGACTTTCTGAGTTCGTTCTCGGTTGCTCCTCCCAGTAGAAGGTCCTCCGAATATTATATGTATTACTTCATTGGCTTCGGGGCTAGCTCTTTGGTTTTGACCAGGGTTGTGATCAGCCTTGGCTTTCTTGACTTCTGATCTTTCGTCTTTTTTTAAGATTACATCCAGTAGGTGCCCTTCCCGAATAAGGGTTTCTATGTAATCTCTGAGCTGAAAACACTTCGAAGTCTCATGCCCGGTCTCTTTATGAAACCTACAATACTTGGTTGTATCTCTCCGTGCGAACTGTGATTGTCGCCGCGGTTCTTGCACCATATTCTTTTCTTCCAGGATGGCTAGAATTTCTTCTTGTTTCTTCCGAAAAGGGGTGTAATTGGTATATCTACCACGGTATCTCTCTGTGGACCGTTCGGCGTTGCGCCCATTACCCCCATCCTTATTTTTCTCCTTGATGTTCCCTTTCTGTTTTTCTTTTTTATTCTGCCCCTTGGATTCGGTATTTCTCTGTTCGGGCTTTCCTCCATGCATATAGCTTTCTCCTGTAGCTAACTCTTCTTCCTCAGCCAGAGCGTATCCTCCCGCCATATCCATCATGTCGGCATACCTTGTCAGCCGCGCTCTTCTCAAATCGAAGGATAATCGTCCATTCTGCAAGTTATTGGTGAAGGCAGCAATAATGGCTTTATCATTAGCGTTGCCAATCTCTGATACTGCGTGGCCAAACCGGCCCAAGAATTTTTTTAATGACTCGTCCTTCCCCTGTTTTATTTGAGAGAGGTAGGCCACCGACTTCTTTCTGTGAACGTTGCTCAAGAATTGCCTTGAGAAGCTCCTGCTCAACTCGTTGAAATTTTCGATGCTTGCTGGAGATAGTCTTCCGAACCATCTTGAGCCCGTGTCCCCCAGTGTTTGTGGAAAATTGAGACACAATAGGGGGTCACTGCGGGCATATTGAGCCATGGCATTTTTATAGCGTCTAACGTGCTCCTTTGGATCTGTATCTTTTTTGAATTGCTCCACATACGGCATCCTGAACCTTTATGGGAAAGGGGTCCGTAAAATTTCCCTGGAAAATGGACTGTCAGAGTCATCGTCGGATAGATCGTTGTAACCGTAACGTCTGACGAGTGCCTCCATTTGTCGCCTATTATTTTCTACTTCTCGAGTTAGGCTCTGGATTGTAATATCTCTGTCCCCTACCGGGCTTCTTTGACGGTTGAACCGTTGGGTGACTGTCATTCTTTCCTCAGATTCTTCACTCTGATGCCGGAACCCTCGTGTGACTCCGTGATGACGTTTACGATAGTGTTGATCACTGTCTTCTGATGATGATCGTCCTCTGCGCCGATCGTATTTACGATGTCTGGCACGTACTGTTTGATTGCGATCCAGCTATTGGTGATTCTCTTCCTCTAGTGTTTTTTGTCCTACTGGATTGATTGGGGAAGAGTTCCTTCTGGTTTCTGGCATAGTTATTCCTGGTCCTACCACCATTGAATGGAGCCTTACGGGTGGAGGATTGGGAGTATAAGCTTCTGCGGCCAATAAGTCAATCCCTTCTTTTGTTGCGTCCGTCACTAATTGCTGCAGGGCCTCTTGGAAACACAGCGTAAGATCGCTGCTGGTTGGAGGAACTTACTAGATCCCTGCCAGGTGCGCAGGTTGGTTTTCTGTGTTTGCTGCAGGATTTTGTGACGTATTGCCAGTATGGAAATCGCCTGGTGATCTTCGGTCATTCCCTAAACTACTTCTGCTTCCAGCCATTGCTTTCTAACAAGTTCGAAGGTTCAACCCCTTCCTCTAGCGCCAATTGTTGACGTCGTTTTCTGGATTATGCCAGAAAAGCCAACAAGGACTGGATTTTGGCTATTGATTCAAAGAGAAAGAGATACAGAGAGAGTAAAAAAGACAAGGTTTACGTGGTAAAACTCCGATGGTCGGAGAAACATCCGCGGGTGGTTGAAAGATCAACCAAGCCAAAATCCACTAAGAGAATAAGATGTTTTTACAAGCTCTCGATCTCACTTTTTCTCTCTGTAATACTTGTGATTACTGTATGCTATATTGTCTCTCTCTTTTCGAGCCAGATTATGGGTCTATTTATATGCTTATAGAATCCTAATCTGCTTTGTACAAGTAATACAAGATATTTGTATTTAATTATGATTTGGTTACTTGTTTGAGGTTGATTTGTCTTCTTTCCGGTTTCAGAGTCTCTTTATGGAAATTGAGTGGGATTCTAGTAGCGTAGTTCAATTTGACTTGTTTCCTTATAAGAATGTAGTCTTCGAAAAGGAATCAAGTTGTTTCCTGATTGGGGGACTCTTCTAACTCAAAGGTCCATTATTTGGGATTCCTTCATGAAGAATATCTTCGCGTATTTAATGACTTAACCCGTACGATAAGTTCTTATTCGGGTTGTATTTACTCCTGTGTAAGACTGTTACCTGATGGTCCCGAGTAGTGCCGTTTGAGCCCGAGTGAATGCGTTGTTTTAGCCAGTCCCGAGTAGGTCTTTATTCGGTATATGCTTACTCGGGCTTGCTCCTCTTTAATGATGTTTTGTAGGATATTTCCCGGATGTCCATCTAAGCATACACCTGACTATTTTTTCCTTCCTGTCAATGACGCGTATGCTTGGTAAAATTTACATACAACAATATATATATTTAACGTTAATTATAGATATCAATAATTTCTTTTTTAAGATATCTATTTAAATAAAAAAAAATTACAGATTGAAAATATCTTGATCTCATATACGGTTCCACTTATTTTCTTTTATAAGGCTCTTACATTGGAGATATTTCTAAAAGTAAATTGAACCATCATTAAAAAATTATTTGATTTAAAAAATAATATGATTTATTTTTTATAAATTGGACGTGATAATAATTTAAGAGTGTTTATAATTAATATGTATTAAAATAAATATATTTATTTCAATGAGGATACTATTGACATTATGATGAGTGTTTATAGTAATATTTATTTTATTTAATTTTATTTTTTTGAAATAAAGACCTTTTCATAGAAAAAGAATGAAAATTACATAGAGCTTGGACAATCCCCTAAGACTAAACTCTCCATAGCTAACGAATAGTCACCTAACCATAAAGACTCACCCACATGATCGTAGCAAGTTTTGCTAAACAATGAGCAACCATATTAGCGGGATGAGGGACAAATATTTTTAATTTTTTTTAAACTTGATATATTTATATAAATGGATATACTAAAAAGTTTTATAGACATATTTCAGAATCTTATGCATAAAGTAGTGGCATGTCGGACCAGTTTGATTTCTCCCTGGAAAATAAAATATGAGAAAGTATAAAACGACTTGTAGTTTCGGCAACGTACTCTTGTCACCTAATCCCTTCATGTTACACGATAGCCACATGTACTTCTTTTTATAGGTGACATTTAAAAAAGGGTATAATCATTTTCTCCTATATAGTTTGCTATATCAGACTATTTACCCCTTTTAGTTTCAGTTATGACAATTCTTCCCCTAAAAAGAAAAATATTAAATACTTTACCCCTTCTAGTTTCAACAATAATCATTTGTCCTCTAAAAATAAAAATATTAGACATTTTCCCCCTAACTGTTAGAAATTCCGTTTGTCAAGTACTTTGACCGTCAAAAAATCATTTAAATGACCTTATTATCCTTGAACACATAAGTTGTGTCCCCTAATGAAAAATTAATTGTTTTTAAAGAAAAAAAATCAGAAATAAAAAAAGTAAAAACTAATAAAAGTATTAAAAAAATAATTGAAAATTAAAAATTAAAAAAATTATTTAAACAAAAATTTATATAAAGAATTAAATGTAAAAATAAAAAATTTATTTTAAAAACATTAATTTAAAGAATGGAATGTACAAATAAATAATTCATTTAAACAACATTAATTTAAAGAATAATAAAATAATAAAATAATATAACTGTAAAAAACTAAAACAATATTACAATTTATTTTGAAATATTTAGTTGTTTTTTATTTTTGAAATATTGAATTTTTTTTGTTGCTAATTTTTTAATTTTTTATTTTCAATTCCATTTTTAAAAGTATTTTTATTAGTTTTATTTTTTTTTATTTTGATTTTTTTTTCTTTAAAAACAATTAGTGGTATCATTAGAGGGTATAACTCATATGTTCAAGGGTAATAAAGTCATTTAATTGATTTTTTGACGGTTAAAGTTATCTGACTAGCTGAATTCCTAACGGTCAAATGGTAAAATGTCTAATATCTAGGTTTTCATGTGGGAGAATGACTATTACTAACACTAGAGGTGACTAAATGTTTAATATTTTATTTTTTCAGGAGAGAATGATTATTATTGAAACTTGAAGAGGTAAAATGTCTAATATAATAAACTTTAGGAGGTAAAACGATTATTTCCCTTACAAAAATAATAATAAAACAACCATGAGGTTGATGAATGATGAGATATAAATAAACCCCGAGAGAGCGTTTAAAGAGTCTCGCTCTCCCACTCTTTCTTTGAAATTGCAGCAGCAGCCGTAACCACACAGGACCGACCTCAATGGAGTCTCTCCACCTGAGGCCGTCTCACTCTCGTCTCCTCCGCCAGACCCGACACGAACTGACCGCTCCATTCCCCACCCGAACGACAACCTACAAGATCAAAATGCCATCCATCAAGGCCACGCTGTCAAAACCGACGGCCGAGATCTCACCTGTCGTTACTTCCAGCGATAACCCCTTGCACTCTCATTCTCCACCTGCTGTCAAGAAAGTGTCGCCAAATTCTCTGCAGTACCCCTCCGGTTATCTCGGGGCCATTCCAGACCGTACAGTTGGCGGCGATGGCGGCGAAGACGGCGACAATATTACCGATGCCATGAGCTATTTGACCAACATACTCGCGGCGAAAGTATATGACGTGGCAATCGAAACGCCATTGCAATTGGCGCCAAAGTTGTCGGAGAGATTAGGCGTCAACCTTTGGCTCAAGAGAGAAGATTTGCAGCCTGTAAGTTTTCCTTTTCCATTTCTCTCTTTTTGTGAGTTTTAATTGATTCAAGCGATGAATTATTGCTTTAATTGTTCATTTCCAGCTCATTTTATCCTTACTTTATTAGAGAATCAAGTGCGTGATTTTCCATTTATGGAAAATTTTCCACCTGCTATGGATCGGTTGTTAAAATTTTTTAAGTTCTTAATTCTCATCAAGTGTAAGGTTGTAGTAATATCTTAATGTTGTAGTTTGTAGATGAATTAACTAGACTTTGTTTGAATTCAAAAATGAGAGTGTTAGATTTACTTCTAATGCGTTTTTGCATCTAATTATTCATTTTTAATTCATTAGTGTCAGTTGTTTCCAGTTTTCGTTAATTAAACCAGTGCCATTATTCTCCAAACTTTTAACGGTTCAGTTTGAATAATTTAGTATTTTTCATTCCTCATAAAAGTATATTTATTGTATAGTGGTTTGCTGCTTCAATTATTAATCAATTAAGACTAAAATTTCTTTATGTTTTGTTGGTGTGAATGAATATAAATTCTCAAATAGGTTTGGTCGATTTGGTATGGAATTTCAGGATACTTCCTTGTTCTTCATTCAAGAGATAACTGCTTTATACATATCGGGGGGTTTTGTATAGTGTTAACTTTGTGTTTTTATGTAATGTTATTGTACATTGTTGAGTTTTCTATTATTTTCTTTGAAGGCTCTTGCTCTAAATATTAAACAAAGATCATGAGTTCAAATAGGTTCGACCATATCCACTCTTATATCATTCCATTTGGATCTTATATTTGATGTTGCCGATGGTAACAACAAGTCCTCAAAGAATCGTAGTTTCTAACTATATCATTATCTTATATTTCATATTCAACTTTTTAGATTGAAAACATTAAAATCTTTTTATTGTTTTCAATGTGGATGTGTGTAATTTATTTACTATCTAGTAAATTTCAAACACCTAAAATTCCAAAAATAACAAACTATTAAAGAAGGAAAGTAAAGGTAAAACCTCATCATCACCTTCAACCTTCCATTAAAAGTTCAATTTAGTGTTTCAACTTTCAAATAGTTAAAAAAAAGAAAGAAAAGAAGAAGAAGAAAGGACTGATACTAAACGACTTCCAAAAATTAGAATTCAAACTTTTAGAATTTCTGGTACTTCATGTTTTGATTCTATAGACTTCCATAAAAGCAGAATCCTACTTTTTTTTTTATAGGATAATATTAATTCCGATTTATTTCCAATTCAATTCTGACTTTGTGCAACTAGATTTAACTTGAATTTAAGTGTGAGAAAGTGGTCTCCTCTTGGAGTAATCAATTCTCAGGCTTTGTATGCTTGAATTGGAATTTTTTTTTTCTTGTTAATCAAAATTATGGATACAATGATTTTCTCTCTTTCAGGTTTTCTCATTCAAGATCCGTGGAGCATATAACATGATGGCAAAACTAACTAAGGACCAGTTGAAAAAAGGGGTTATTTGCTCATCGGCTGGAAATCATGCCCAAGGGGTTGCCTTCTCTGCCAAGACACTAGGCTGTGATGCTGTGATTGCTATGCCAGTTACTACGCCGGAAATCAAGGCATGTCTTGTTTGATATTGTTGGTATTGTGTGCCAAATTATGGTTTGTGAATTGAATTGTCCATCTCTTTTCCACAGTGGCAATCTGTCAAGAGGTTGGGTGCAACAGTTGTTCTTGTGGGGGATTCTTATGATGAGGCACAGACATACGCTAAAAAACGGGCCAACGAGGAGGCCCGTACATTCATACCTCCTTTTGATCACCCAGATGTCATAATGGGACAGGGAACAGTTGGGATGGAAATTATACGTCAGATGCAAGGACCATTGTATGCGATCTTTGTGCCTGTTGGGGGTGGTGGCTTAATTGCTGGCATTGCTGCTTATGTAAAGAGGGTTTCTCCTCAGGTCTGTTGCTTGTTGTGCAAGAATTTATTGGCAATCTTCATTCTTTTAGATGGCCAATAAGATTCCTTTTTGAAAACATACAGTTTTTTTAATTATTATTTGTGAAATTCAGGTGAGTGCTAATTCTATCAAACTAATTAAATGTCATTTTGGTTTTATGTGGGGAGATCAGATTCAAGGAAGTTACCAGAATAAATTAAAAAAAGTTTTTATGTCATTTCCAATGTTATTCATATCAAAATTCAAAATTATGCGATGTTAAACATTCTTGTGCCGCTTACAAATCCTCTTATTAACCTTAGGAGATGCTATAAATTGACATGTATTCCCCTGGGTTGTCTGCTGAAACAATTTTCTTGTCATGTCCTGAATCAAGAAGTGAAATGGCCAGTGAGGTTCATTGGGATGTGTTACTTTTGCAAGTTTTAATGCAGACCATGATGGATTTTGGCTTGTTAGACATATATATATATATTGAAGCATTGTTAGACATGTTTCTACTTAGTGTGAAATGTAGGCTCATCTGGTTCGAAAACTGCATCCCTGCTAATCTTCATCTTTACAATTGAAACATTAGCTCAAATATGTGCAGAATTTATAGGTTGGCAACCCCCTTTGGTTTCATTTGGAAGAGAAATAGAACTATTGGCTTCAGTTGCTAACGTGCTTTACACTTGCAAGCTGCAACTACCATGCTATGATATTTTTTAGTATTGGATGTTTTATGTAATGTTGGTTTCTCATTCTTAACTATTATTTTGCTGGCTAAAGTGCTGGAGTCAGTGGGATTCAGATAGCTCCAAATCCTTTGGCCATTGAAGAGATTCATCTTCTAGAACTCAATATTAAAACTGAATCCACTGCACTCATGCTTCCAGTTCTCTTCTCTCCTCTTCATAAACTTTGCCGTTATACTGAATCAATCCTTATATTGATTTCGATAAAGTTACAAATCACTTCAATCATATATAATGTTTTAATTTTCTTTTGTACCCTTCAAACAACACAAGTTTTACTATTTTATATTTTATATTATGAACTACTTTAGAACTACTGTTTTTTATTCAACATAAAACGTTTTTTTGGGAAATTTTTAAGGGTTATGGTTTTAGAGTATGTAACAAATTGATATATTTCTAAATAACACCATCTATCAAGACTCTTACTATGATATTACTAATTCAGGTGAAGATTATTGGAGTAGAACCCACTGATGCAAATGCAATGGCATTGTCACTACAGTATGGTGAGAGAGTAATGTTGGACCAAGTTGGAGGTTTTGCTGATGGTGTGGCTGTTAAAGAGGTTGGGGAAGAAACCTTCCGCATATGCAAGGAATTGGTAGATGGTGTAGTTCTTGTAAGCCGTGATGCAATTTGTGCCTCAATAAAGGTGAGCCGTCTTTCAATTTTGGTAGCTTGCATGTAATTGATGTCAATTTTACTTTTATCTCTTTATGCGTTGAGAAATTGCGATAAGTTGGTATTTTTACATTTTAGGGGGAAATAAGTAAGACTTGCTCCATGCAGTTGTCTTATTTATAGAGGTCAACATGCTGTATGGCATATCTCATCCTTCTCTCTGCTTCCTGCCCTCCCCTCCCCCCCCTCCTCATTGTGCCTGTGTTTATTTTTGCTTGTTCAGATGATACATCTTCAGGTTTATGCAGCACTTTGCATGCTAGAATGTAGTGTATTTGGTGCAATTGCATCTCTATGGAGAAACGATGGCCATCACTGCAAACTGGAATATAATAGATATAATAGTGTGAACCCTGATTGAGAATGTTAATTCTGGTGTTCAGGACATGTTTGAAGAGAAAAGGAGCATTTTAGAACCTGCAGGTGCTCTTGCCCTTGCTGGAGCCGAAGCATATTGCAAATATTATGGCCTTAGAGGAGAAAATGTTGTGGCGATAACCAGTGGGGCAAACATGAACTTTGATAAATTGAGGGTGGTGACTGAACTTGCTAATGTTGGTAGGCAACAAGAGGCTGTGCTTGCAACTGTTATGCCAGAGGAGCAAGGGAGTTTCAAACACTTTTGTGAACTTGTAAGTTGTGACGGCTTAATAGATTTCTGAACTTATTTATAAGGTTTCCTTGGTGTGAAATTGAAAATCATTTGGGTTGGCAGGTGGGGCCTATGAATATTACTGAGTTCAAATACCGATGTAGTTCTGATAAAGAGGCTGTGGTTCTGTACAGGTAAGTTATTTTCAATTTGGATTATCAATAATAAAATGCTAAATTCCTTCTATTGAAATTTTAGTGTTTTTTCTTGATTATTTGGTTACTGATTGTCATATAATTGCATTTTGGTAGTTTATAATGGTGCATCTCTTGATAAGTAATATGTTAAAAAACAAGAACATATTATATCCTTTTAATATTTGTATGCAGCGTTGGGGTTCACACGGTTGCTGAACTTGAAGAATTGCGAGCGCGTATGGAATCTTCTCAACTTAGAACTTACAATCTCACCAAAAGTGACCTGGTTAAAGATCATTTGCGGTATTTGGTAATTATACTCATTTACTAATGATCTATTTAAGTTTGATCTGCATGCTGATTTCATTTATGATGCATGGTTATTAGGCAACTATTTTGGACGTGTCAATTGTCAACGTGTTTCTTATTGGTCTAAACTAATGTTTGTTTACTCAAGGCTCATCTTTCATAAGAAATGTTTTGCACTGTTTATTGAATTGACCTATTCATTTTTTTCCCCATAAGAAATGAAATTCTTTTGATGGAAAAAGATTGTACAAAGTGGAAATATAAAGAACCCCCATCTCTGTTAAGAAAAATATATTCTATACAACACAAATCCTTTCAAATAGAAGAAAAATCCAAAAAAGACTTCCCAATTATTCTGGTTAATAAAGAAAGAAATTTGTCTGAATTCAGAGGCTACTAAAGTCCAAAGAGAGCCAACAAGCCTACTCAATTGTAATCTGCATCACTGGAACGGTCTTGAGAGTACTTCTGTTTCTTTCCAACTAAATAACCCAAAACACTTTCATAACCGTACAATTTCAAAAGGTAGCAGCTCTTCTCCCACGAAAACATACAGTTGCTTGTTTGCCCTCTCCCAATAACTTAATTTTAAATTGTGCACTCTCAATCCCTCGGAAAAACTGCTCCAAAGTTGGAAGAGGTTTTTTTTTTTTTTTACTGTGGAAACTTAAAAGGACTCTGCAAGGTTTTAGAATGAAATCCTCCTATTTTGAATAAGAATTGTATTATGTACTTCTATTTACAGCCTTATTTTCTTGGAGAAATTAATAACTGAACATGTCAAAATTGCATTGCAGGAGATATTAAAGTTTTGAAGAGTTTTAATAATTTTAAAGAAAAATATGCTTGTTTTTGGGATTTAAATGCTGGTAGAAGTGGATTCTTTATTTGAGTTTTAAAGTTGAAAAATCAAAATCAAAATCTTCTGTTTTTCTTGACATTTAGGGGGGGTGTATTCGATTAGGATTTTAAATGATTTTTAAAGACTTTTTTTAAACGGATGACTTTTGCAGATTTCGTAGACTTTTATTGACTTTAAAGGATTATGAAAAACTTTCATAGAATTTCATTTTAAAAGACTTTCATAGACTTTTATTTTAAAAGACTTTCGTAGGCTTACATTTTAAAAGACTTTTATAGACTTTCATTGACTTTTAAATATAATGTATATTTTTTTAGCTAAATTATATACATTTATCATGTCAATAAAAATATTTTATTCAAGTTAATAAAAAATAATCATCATTAATTAAACTTGACAAAAGCATTCATATATATATATATATATATATATATATATATATATATGTGTGTGTGTGTGTGTGTATGTAATTTTAAATTTTTTATTTTTATTTTAATTATATTTTGCATCACAAAGACATCGTGCTCTTTTTATTTTAATAATTAGTTTTTGTTTTTTGTTTTTTATAATTAGTTAAAATATTATAAATTTTCTTTTAGAATAAATAAGTAAACCGACAATAATATTAATGTTTACATGTCTCTATTAAAGTATGACATTGAGTATAAAAAATCATTCAAGTTATTAAGATAAAACATAAAAACCGTACCTAGTTGTTGAATACGACTTATGTATAAAAGTGAGTAGTTTGATATTAATCATAATTACATAAAGTCACGTTCATACGTGACTTTGATTATGACATATTAGCATGGGTAAATAGTAGTTATGTCTTTTATTATTTTTATTTTATTAAATGAAGATCATTTGATTTGTTTCGGTTTTGCTTAGTTGCTTTGAAAATATAGGTAAAAATATGAAATCTCTCGTCCTTAATTGCGCAGTTGATGGAGAGTTGTTTATATTATTTTAAGTTAATTTTGTTGTGTTATAGATCGTTAATGTTTGTATGTTTTTTTTTAATAATGTTTATTCATTTTAAAAGTTATTTGTTTTATTTTATTTGTGAAATTTATTAAAATGAGTGTTTTTATTTGAAAATAGAACATATGTTTGGTGGTTGATGTTTTTCAAAAAGTTTTATGTTTTTATTCTAAAGTGAAATTCTTTCCATTTTTTTAAAATTCATTCAAAGTCTTTGGTAGGAATGGAAGACAAATTGTGAGATTTGTTATAACTAAAATTTAAAGTCATTGAGATTTTGAATACCTCATAACTTTCATAGACTGTTAAAAAGTCTTGATTGAATACCATACGACTTTTAAAGACTTTTTTAAAGCCTATAAAAGTCTGTATTGAATACCCCATGACTTTTATTAGTCGTTAAAAGTTTACATTGAATACATATAAACTTTTTAATTCCATAAAAGTCTTTTACAATCCTAATTAAATACGCCCTACTTAGTTATGTAATTCTTATTTCTTATTATGTGTATAGGTAAATCATATTTTAGTCCCTTTAGTTTGTCTTTATCTGCGTTTAGTCCACGGTTTTTTGGAATTGTAACTTTTAATCCTTCTGTGACAGAATCCGTTAATAGGATGGATTTTGACACGTCAGGTGTGTTAAATGACCCGAATACCCCTGATGTGTGATAATTCCATTGGAAAGAGTGTTTTACCCTTTTGTTTTTTGTGTGATTAAATTGTTGAAATTACAATTTTACCCTCTAAGATATTCATTAAATAAAAAGTATATTAAAAAAACTTAAAAAAATATATATTTTTTTAAATAGATGACGGTGGAGATCTTTTTTTTTTTATTATTTAATTTTAAAAGCAGAAATAAAAAATTAAAAATAATTTTAAAACAATTTTTTTTTATAAAAAAATCCGTTTATCTGGTTTATAAGAAAAACAAAAAAACAAATTAAAAATAAAGATTTTGTGGATCTGGTGATCTCCACCTGATCTCTTTATAAAAAAAACAATAACAAAAATATTCTAGACCTAGATAGAAACCAACATCATCAAACCAAATTTTGCATCAACATCACCAAAGCTATCAAAATACCAATCGGTCCCTATCCACCATCCCCATCCCTATCCCTATCATCACCAAATTAAATTTCACAAACAAGAAAAAACAAATTGAATCAACATATTTTTCAATCAAAACCCCAGAAAAATAAATCTGGAAAACACAATTGATTTTTTTTTCTCATTTGTAAATCTGGTAGAGATCATTGGATCAGTTCCATAAAAAAAAAAAAAGATGTGGTGGAGAATAGATCTCCACCAAATTAAAATAAAAATAAAAAATCACCACACAACCCTAATCGAACCCAGAACCACCAAACCCCAATCACCATCCCAACCAAACCCGAATTCTGACCATCATCACCACCTCCACAAGACCAATCAAACGGACCACCATTATCACATAACCCATAACCGATTCACATAACCACCACCGAATCGAACCTAGAATCACTACCGATTCGAACCCAGAATCACTACCGAATCGAACAAATCGAACCCAAAACTACCACACCTAGAACACCGTCAAATCGAACCACCTGAACCTAGACACCACCGAATCCAAAAACAAACCCACCGTTGAAACCAAACGGGGAAGAAGAGAGAGGTGGCTGCTGTAGATCATCAAACAGGGAAGAAAGGATTCGATTTTGTGGGACAAATCAGGATCTTATTTGAAGAGAAAACTGAGAGACCTTTGATCTTTGATGAGAGGGAGAGAGAGAGTTTCGTTTGGTGAGAGAGTGTCTTAAAGAAAGAAAGAATATATTTTTTTAGTTTTTAATTATTATTTTGTTTAATTATATATTTTTTAAGATTGTTTAATTATTAATTTGAAACTGGACGTTTTGGAGAGAGTAAAGAGGTTTTTTGTTTTTAATTTTTTTAATTACTTGCTTTTACATATTTATTTGTTTTTTAAAATTAATTTATATATTTTACCATTTTATTCATGTTGACCCTCGTTGACTGAACCCTAACAGAATTGGACGGTAGAGACTAAAATACGTATTGTCAGAGAAAGGATGGATTAAAAATTACAATACTTCAGAGACTAAAATCCGATTTACCCTATGTTTATTGATTGACCTTTCTGTTACTTGATAAAAAGCTGCATGTAAGTAAATTAACATCATAGTCTTCTTTCCTTGCCGGTGAAAATTTTAAAATAGATATATGTACAAGAACAAAATATTTGATTATTACTTTGCCCTTTCATAAAAAGAAAAAAAATGAAACACCTAGGGATGGGCTTGAGCGGTAAAAGGCTTTTGGTTTGGACCAAGAGGTTATTGGTTCAAATAAATAACTATATTGTTTACTTGGTCTTCTGCCCTTTCATTGTTTACGCTACAAATAATAAATGGAAAAAAAACAAGTAACTTTCTCCACCATATTGTTTTACCTATTTAAATTGTCTTGTTTTGTACATTGTGGCACTAAGTTTTTACTTTTGTCTGGATTCTCTTTCAGATGGGTGGCAGATTAGATATTGAAAACGAGGTCCTTTGTCGTTTTGTGTTTCCAGAGAGGCCTGGTGCTTTGGTGAAGTTCTTGGACGCTTTTAGTCCTCGTTGGAACATTAGCTTATTCCATTACCGTGGTCAGGTAGGCATCTGAAACCTTGTGTTCAATAAATGTTAGTATTTCAAACTGGTGAACCATGTCAAGGAATCTTTCCAACGACCCTTACATTTATATCCTCCAATAGGGTGAAACTGGTGCCAATGTGTTGGTCGGAATCCAGGTTTCAAAGAATGACATGGAAGAGTTCCGCAATCGTGCCAACAGTCTTGGATATGATTATGTAGTTGTAACTGATGACAATAACTTCCAACTTCTGATGCATTGATTGGAGCCAGCGCTGTGATCTTTGCTCAGTTGGGTGATAAGTAGACTCGGCACTGTGCTTAGAGAAAGAGAGAGGAAGGGGAAAGGGGAAGGACCTCGAGATCTTTGTAATCAAAAGAGAAGATGGAGGTGCCTGTTGTGCAAGCTGCGAAGCAGAGATGTTGCCTGTATGTTGGAGGGAGCAACTCTGTCAAGAAGCACTACATTGTGTATTTGTGTTACCGGCATAAAATATAGTTTCTTAAACTCAGCTATCACCCGCATCATCTTTGTATTTTTGGGCATAAAATATAGTTCCTTTCAACAATTTCCCACAATGTACGGACATGAAACTTTGTGTTCATGATATTTAGTTAATTTCAATTCACAACTCATCTATAAATGCAGCTTTTCAATTGACAACTTCAATCAAATTATTTAGTTTTCTCACAAAATCAACAATCAAGCAAAATATTATTCAATTTGCCAATTAAGATATTGGCTCGTGGTCTAGTTCATGTTGCTCGCCATTTTCGGGTCTGTAATGGGTTTGCAACACTGTGCAGGTCAGTGATAGATCAACTGAGCCCTTGTGTTCCGGGTCTGTAATGGAGTGTCCCCGATGCTTCCTAATATTCTTATCCTCTTTGTTTACTTTTGTTTCTCTAAGTACTTCTTGTGTCGAAATATGATTAGATTGATGGTATAAGAATCTGTATGCTTAATATTGTAGCTGGTCGAACTACGGTTAATGTGGATCGGGTCGGGTTATGTTAGGCTCAAGGCAACTTTAGTCAAACTGGACGAAATTAGGATGTCGCCTCCTCAGTGAACCTGCCAATGTAGTTAGTTTGTCGATTCGGACTGTTTGTCTTCTCCGTCGAGCCTACGAAAGAACAAGAACAAAGCAATATATACATATATGAACGATGAAGGTGGGGTTAGATTCTTAGCCTTAGGTATGCTTGGGCTGAGCAATTGTCTCTGCAGATCGGAGGTATAAATCGAATTCTGAATTCTGTTGGCCGGAATTCTTATGACCAGAGTTTCAGTACACAATTTAAGCTTTAGATTCTCTCTAGAACTTATTTTTTCCCCCTTTTCGATGAATGATCTTGGTTATTTATAAGCTCATTCTCCAACGTCCCTCTGTCGGTTACAAATAATGGGAATCAATGGAGGAGTGATTTCCTCTCTTTTGAATCAGCGGTTACCTTTATTTTGGTAACGGATGAAATTGGCTATCTTATTAAGCACATGAACTGGGACGACCCAATATGATGAGCTTGAGTAAGATTCAAAGTTCACGAATCCGATACTTCTTGGGTTGGGCCTATGGGTAATTTTTGGCTTCCACAGTTTGCCCCCCATTCTCTAAAGATGAGATTTCCAAATTTAGAGAATTTGTAGTCGATACCTCACGTCGTTATTTGGTTAGTTGACCACTGAGGTGACCTAAAATTTTGAATTGGTTTATTTTGCTGAAACGAATAGAGATTTTTAAACGACTGACATTTGTCGAAGGAGTCGGTCGTTCGAATGATACTTATAACATAAGTCTTGGATGTCAAATCGATGGGACAACCATGTTTCGGTTTTCTAGGCTGACGTCAAGTTATATCTTAGGGCGCAACTTTTGAAGTATTTCAAATTCTCAACCTGTGGATAATTTGGTGGGTTGGCAACCGAAAAGGTATTGTCGCGTGGAAACTAGGCTTAATTGCCTGGGGTTAAATCTTTGGTATTTAAAAACCAACTATTTGAGAAATTCCTATTCACATTTTACTTCAATTTTTTAGAGAGAAGAAATACTTTATCAGACGAATTCTTACTAAGAATATTTGCAGAAATACTTCGCCTATCGATTGTTTTTCGAGGTTAGTGATGTACAAAAACTCTTCCCTTCTTCTTCTTCAAGATTGTTTTCATGAACTGATAGAATACATGTAAACTATGTTTGATTTTTTCTGAAAATACGCGTGTTTTTCAATGCTTTTTGATTTTTGTTTGGTGATTTCTGAAATTCTTGCCATGTTGAATCTTCCTGTGTGGTGTACTTGTAAGTTATATTTTGTTTGTGTCATTATACCGTGAATAAGTATCTGGTTTTCTTAGTAGTCGCTCGATTTAGGTCAGTAGAGAGTTTTGGTCAATTTTTCTTTGGGAGAACCCTAGGTTTAAGTCTAGAAAACCCTAGGTTATGATTGTAATGTTTCAATTTATCTGACTTCTGTATTTTTTACATGTCAGCTTTATTCTTTTAGAGATATTATGTCGAGCGATCATACGATTTCAGATCCTCATTTTGATTGGACCCCGAGTGATAAAGAGGAAATCAATTCTAGTGCCATAAATGTGGAGCGATGTGTTAGTATTGTCGATCCTTCCAATGTCAATATTAATAGGGCTGGCATGTTGGAACAAGGCGTCACTCGTGTTATTGCCTAGTTGGTGAACTCTCGAGAAATTCAATTGTCGAGCTGTCCACATCATGTTGATCGCTGGGAATCTCATCTGATAGTCCAGCAAGTGTACTCACAGATGTTGATTTGGCTAGTATTCGAGCGATTAATGGGATTCCAAATGCTGTCGAACTTCGTATGCCAAAAACGAATGAGCGGGCGGACTGAGATATACCTAGGTGGACGTGTTTTTACGAATATTTCCTTCGTTTAGGTTTTAGATTTCCAATTCCATCATTGTCCCAGTGCATGCTTGTATACTACGACATTGCACCGGGCCAGTTGAATAGTTAGAGGATACTCTTGAGTATAACGGTTTTACGGGAGAGACATGGAATTAAGTTTGGATTGGGGTGCCTCCTGCATAAATATTGCTTGAAGGAGCACATTTCCGACAAAGGTCGTTATATGCTAGTTCCAAGGTCGAAAGACCATCAACTTATACCAGATACCACAACAAACGACCGCCATTGGAAGGATACCTTTTTCTTTGCTCGAGGTCCTCCAATTGATGGTCCCTGGGGAATTCACACTACACTTGTCATCGTATTTGGAACCGATGTGGTGAGTGTCTACTGACAATGTTGAGTTGATTTTATTCGTTTCTTTTTGTATTAACTAGTTCGCTTGTTTATGTAGAAATCACGAGTCAAGAGAATAAATTCTCGTGCGCTGATGCACCTGAGAGAACTTGGAATGTTCTAGAGATTACTGTAGAAGATAGACGTTGGTGAGTGCTCCTTATAGAAGGTAAACTTAGGCCTAGTAATATATGGCGATGGTCAACGTTGAATAGATCACAGGAACCATATCCTTATGTGAAAGATTTTGTTTCATACGTTTGAGCTTGAATGTGATATGAAATTTTTATCGCCAATTACTGACGTTGAACGTTGTTTCGCAGTGCTTTCGATAGCGAGTGCGAAAATTAACATTCCTGACGTAGTTGACGCCTTGAGGCAATACAAGGAGTGTATTAGCAAGAAAAGGGAAAAAGAAGTGAAGAAGGCCAAAGGGAAGTCGACAGAGGTTTTACCTGAGGTAGAAGAACATGTGTGTCTCTCTTCGCCAGAAGCGAGTCCATTGAAGAAAAGGAAGAAGGATTCTACTGATGGTGGGTAAGGTGTCGACCCAGGCCCCAAGGGGAAGTCGATTGCTGCTACCTCGACGGTTGACCCGTCAATCAATCATATTCCAACTAAATTATCATCTTTCGAGGACTTGATAAATTTTCTTCAAAAATCGAACAACTTTTGATCCTTTGCTGATGAAGAGTTCTTGAAGGGCAAGAAGACGAAAGATGCGTTTGAAACGGGGATTCTATCGACATTCTAGGTAAACTTAATTTTTCTCTTCTTTAGTGGTTTTCATAACTTATTCAAGTGCTTTTATTTTGTAGTCATTGCAAGCATAACTTCATCTATGCGACCGATACAAGATTGTAAATGACAGATGCTCAAAACTCCGGACGCTTAATGACACCAGCAAATCACAAAATGCTAATCTTGAAAAATCAGTCAAGGAGTTGACTGAGAAGAACTCAGCTTTGGAGAATGAAGTGAAGGGTTTGTAGGAGGAAATCAGTCGACAATGCGACAAATCGACGAAATCCAGGGAAGTTATAGCAAACCAGGAGTGGGATATTGCTAAGTTGAAGGACCATGTTCTGTTGATCGCTATTGAGACTATATGTATAGCCAGAGCGGAGCTTTTTAAGCAATAATTATCTAGTGATCATACCCAGTGGGACTCCAATGAAATGCATGCTGAGATCGATAATTATGAAGAGATGGAGTGTCTGAAGAAGGAAGGGTCTCTTGCTGCGGAAGAGACTATTGACGAAGATTCAGTCGACAAGGACCCATTTGATGGCGACAATGCTACTGTTTAACCTTTAGTTATTTTTTATCAATCAAATATGATGGTAATTTTTTGTCTTAACTTTTGGATGATTTGGTCGAATGACCTTTATTTTTCTTTGATATTTTTGATAATCTATTATAACTCTTTTATCTTTTATTCGATAATTTTTTCACATATTTGCTATACCTGGAACAAGTCAGTAAACTTGTGTGCAAACATTTGTTCGATCGACAATATTGTCCCTCATATGCGTATTTACATAAATTGGCACGGCATTTGTTACATTTGCACATACACAAGTTGTGCACCTTAGGTCGACACGACCCTCATTTAAAAACAAACTGCGTACATGCATTTTTGGTCGACATGACCTTCATCGAAAAATCACGTATATTGGGTTGACACAACCTTCATCAAGAAATCGCGTACATGCGTATTTGGACGACATGACCTTCATAAAAAATCACGTACATGAGTTGACAATGTCCCGAGTACTACTCCCCACTTCCTATGTGTGAACTTGAGTACATTTGGAAGTTGACTCCGTTATCAATTGAAGAAGTCGGTTCATTCCTGAAATGTCAAATTATTGCTTATCGTTGTAGACAACTTTTAACAAGTAGTGAAGATTGTGTTATTGGTGAGCTCAGTTTTGCACTTAGTTGCACTAAGTTTTTCATCATTGCTCCTGTTGGGCTGTCTTGTTAGTATCAAATATCTGATGAAAGAAATAAATAAGAAAAACGGAAATACTTGAAAGAATAGACAAATTTAGAAATGATACTGTTTTAGATGTAGAGAGTTCCAGCTGTTATGTATTTCTCGACCGTCGACTACTCGTAGTTTATATGCCCCTCGACCCATTATATCAGTTATCTGATTAGGACCTTCCCGTGTAGGGCCCAATTTTCCTGCTCTTTCTTCCCTGGTAGTTTGGAAGACTCGTCTGAGAACCCAGTCATTAATTTTAAATACTTGGGGTCTTCACTTTCTTGTTGTAATGTCGTGCGAATTGTTGCTGATAAGATTGCGTTCAAATGGCAGCTCGATCTCGGCGTTAGTCGAGATGATCTAATTCAATGGCGAGTTCCAAATTGTTTCGTTACTCATTCGGGTTTTTGCTTCTTGTTATGGCAAGTCGCGTTTCGATTGGAATCACAGCCTCAGAGAAATAGACAAGTGAGAAATGGATTTCACCTGTCGACTGAAGAGGTGTCGTTCTGTATAACCAGAGTATTTTCGGAAGTTTCTCAGCCCATTCAACTTTTTCTGCCTGTAGACATTTTTTCAACGTGTTGAAGACAGTTTTATTTGTCGATTTGGCCTATCCATTGTCTTGAGGGTAACGGGGTGTTGAGAAACTCAATTTGATTCCATACTTGTAGAAATTTTTGAATCCGTAAGAGATGAATAGGAATCCGTTATCTATTATTATCTCCCAAGGCACTCCGAACCTGTAAATAATGTTTTTCTTAATGAAGTTACGTACATCGGTGTCACGTACTTGTTGGAATATCTCAAATTCGACCCATTTAGTGAAGTAATTTGTCAATATTAGTATGTAGACAACACGTTCGGGTGCTACAGGGAGTTTACCTACGATATCCATTCCCCATTTCATAAAAGGCCAAGGAGTCCAAATTGGGTTCAGCATACCTGGATGGAGGTGTGATACTGGTGCAAACCTTTCGCATTTGTAACAAGTCTTTACGTGTTTCTCAGAGTCAGTCCTCATTGTCGGCCAATAATATCCGGCCTTAATAGATCGGTTGGACAAACTTTGAATGCCTATATGATTTTCGCATTCTTCTTCATGAAGGCTCTTAAGAACCTCATGCGCTTCTTGTGGGGTGACACACCTTAAGGACCTGTAAAACATTTCTTTTAAAGCTTACCATAGATAATACAAAATTTCACAGCCTTTGCTTTGACCATTTTTGCTTCAGATCTATCTTCGGCCAGAATGTCGGCCTGGAGATAGTTAAGCAAGGGATCCATCCAGCTAGTTCTATAGTCGACTGGTGTGACTGCTTCAACATCTTGAATAGCTGGTGTCATGAGATGTACGATAGGGATCAACTTCAAACCACTGGTTGATGTTGATCTGAGGTTAGCCAACACGTTTGCCAGAGAGTTCTCTGACCTTGGTATTTATTGAATAGCAAACTCATCGAAAGTTGATCGTAGTTATTTTGCCTTTGCCAAGTATGCCGTCATCCTTTGGGTTCTTGTTTCGTATAACCCATTCATCTATCAGACGACTAGTTATGAGTCACTGTGTACTAGAATATTCTTGATGTTCAAGCTGTTTGCGAGGTCGAGTCCAACCATCAATGCTTCATATTCGGCTTCATTATTCATCGCACGGAATTCGTAATATATCGATTGCTCCAGAGTCTCTCCCTGTGGGGATGTGAGTACTAATCCAAGTCCGTAACCTTTAATATTGCTAGAACCATTGATCGACAAGGTCAATTTTCCGATCGTAGGACTCTCCGTGAGGGCTATTAGTTCTTGTTCAGCCTGCACATTCTCACAAGAGGTAAAATCTGAGATAAAATAAGCTAATACTTATGATTTATTAGCCGTCTGAGGATGGAAATTGATATCGAATTCACTTAACTCCACCACCGACTTTGTTAGTCGACCTGAAAGTTCACGTTTACGTAAAATATTTTTAAGTGGATAAACATTTAATACCTTAACAGAATGGCATTGAAAGTATGGTCTTAGTTTGCATGCTACAACAACAAGGGCTAGCGCAAGTTTCTCCAGTCGCCTTTATCTGGTTTCCGCCTCAAGTAGTGACTTACTTACATAGTATACTAGATGTTGCTTGCCATCTTCTTCTTTGATTAGTACGACACTTACGGCTGTGTCAGATACCGCCAGATATAACAACAACACCTTGCCGTCCTTTGGTTTCTACAATAGTAGGGGTGACATTAAGTATGTTTTTAAATCCTGTAACGCTTTCTCGCAATCGTCTTTCCATTCGAATGCCTTGTTCTTTCTCAAGGTGTTGAAGAAATAGTGACATCAATCGGACGATTTTGAGATGAATCGGTTTAGGGCTGCTATCTGACTTGTGAGCTTTTGCATGTCCTTGATGCATCTAGGTGATTCGATTCTTTGTATCAACCAGATATGATTCAGATTGGCCTCGACGCCTCTCTGGGTAACCAAGTAACCTAAAAACTTTCCTGAAGAGACTAAAATAACACTTAATGGGGTTCAATAGCATACCGTATTTGTCGAGAATCTCGAATGATTGTCTCAAGTGCTCGATGCATTGTTGTACGACTAAGGATTTAACTAGCATGTCGTTGATGTAAACCTCCATTGTCGAACCAAGCATTTCGGCAAACATTTTGGTTTCAAGCCTTTGGTAGGTCACCCCTGCATTTTTCAAACCAAAAGACATTACTTTATAGCAAAAAGTACCTCGCTCTGTGACGAAAGCTGTTTTTTCCTAGTCGTCAGGATGCATCAAGATCTGGTTGTAGCCTAAGTATGCATCCGTGAAGCTGAGTAGTTTGTGTCCTGCTGTTGCATCGACCATCATATCGATATGAGGAAACGAGAATGAATCTTCAGAACATGCCTTATTGAGATCAGTGAAGTTGATGCAAACGCGTAATTTCCTATTACGACCACGACGTTTGCCAGCCAATCAGGATATTTCACTTCTTTGACCGATCCAATATCGAGTAACTTATGGATCTCTTCATTGATTACTTTGTTTCTCTTTGGGGCAAATTTACTTCACTTTTGCTTCACGGGTCGGTTATCAGGGTCCACCTGTAACCGATAAACTATTACCTTTGGGTCGATGCCGACCATGTATGAATGTGACCAGGCAAAGATGCGCCGTCATTCACTCAGGAATTCAATTAGTCGTTTACAGACTTCGGTTGGTAGTTGTGACCCAATGAACACCTTTCGGTCTGGCTACTCAGAGTTGATTGACACCTCATCGAGTTCCTCCACCTTCGGCTCGTTTAGGGTCGACTCAACTTTAGAATCCTGTAATTGCTATAACTCCTCTTTCTTTTTCTTCATGGCGTTTTGGTAGCATTCTCTTGCTTCCCATTGTTCTTCTTTTATTTCTCGTACTCCTCATTTGGTTGGGAATTTTATCATTTGATTGTAGGTCGATGAGATTGCTCTCATCTCGTGTATCCAAGGCCTTCCCATGATTGCGTTGTACGATGATTAATAGTCGAGCACCAGGAAATTGATGCAGAGATTCACTCATTCGGTATAGACTTGTAGTACCTGTTTTAAAACAAAAATTCGCACGAGATACGGTACGAAGTGTGGTTCACTTCGACACTTCGTACCTCCCTTACCTGTATGTTTCCCTTTTGAAGCATTTTATTTTATGACCCAGATGTGGTACGTGTACCGCATCTAGGATCGTACTTCTGTCCAAGAAAACACATTTTCTGCCAATTCGATACGGGATGCAGTTCGCATCAACATGGCGTACCGCATCCTGTACATTTGATTTCCATTGCCCGTCAATACGGTTCGTATTTCTTCAAGTGCAGTACATGTACTGCACTCCTCAACAGTACTGGTCTGATGCAGGCATTCCATTTGCATGATTCTGTTCCCTGAATTCAATCCCTCATGTTCACACTCCTATATTCTTTCAAAAATCACAAAATCACATCAAATGCAATGGTGAAAATTGGTGAATCAACATGCGTTGGTACCAAAAATTATCATGAAATTCCAAAAAACTTTAATTAAACTAAATGCTAGACTACTATTTACAACACATAATGCCTGGCTACTCAGAGTTGATTGACACCTCATCGAGTTCCTCCACCTTCGGCTCGTTTAGGGTCGACTCAACATTAGAATCCTGTAATTGCTATAACTCCTCTTTCTTTTTCTTCATGGCGTTTTGGTAGCATTCTCTTGCTTCCCATTGTTCTTCTTTTATTTCTCGTACTCCTCATTTGGTTGGGAATTTTATCATTTGATTGTAGGTCGATGAGATTGCTCTCATCTCGTGTATCCAAGGCCTTCCCATGATTGCGTTGTACGATGATTGATAGTCGAGCACCAGGAAATTGATGCAGAGATTCACTCATTCGGTATAGACTTGTAGTACGACCTCTCATAGGGTGCTTTTCTGTTCCCCACCGAACCATGTCAACATGGTTCTTCGTCGGCTAAGTTTAGACTCGTCGACCTGCATTTCTCTAGTAGCACTATTAAACAAAATGTTACATGAGCTACCGTTATCAATTAAAATGCATTTTGTTATACAATTCGTGTTATGTAAAGAAATAACAAGTGCATCATGACGAGGATAAAACAAATCTGATTTATCCATAGTTTTAAGGTGACAGTCTCGTCGACACTGGAGGGGTGCTCCTGATTAGGTCAGATTTCCATGTTTAACATCTATCGTGTGTGCGTCTTTGCTATAGAATAACTCACTCCACTAACTTCTGTACCTCCCGCGAGGTAGTTGATTACTCTATCTTGTTGAGGGGGCTCCGGAGGACTACTCGCTTTAATTTTCCGTTTGTCGTCGTGTTGAGCGAATGTTTGCTTCCCCTTGTCTGTTAGGAATTCTTACAGATGTCCCTGATTGAGGAGCTCTGCAACTTCAAGTTTGAGGGTGACATAATCCTATGTTTGATGGCCATGATACCCGTGAAACTCACATTGTAAATGAAAAAAATTATGGTGGGTTTAATAACAATCTAGTTGGGGGGTGGGGTGGGGGGGGGGGGGGTGAATATATTTTAGTCAATTTTACCCACTTTTCGTTAATGGCCAATTAGGCAAAAATACCCCTAACTAGTCACAATAATAAAACAAGTGTAAAAAATGCAGAATTAAAATGAAAACTTGATCTTTACTTGGAAACCTTCCAAATGGGAAAAACCAGAGGCTGTTAAGTGCGTTACACTCGAACAACGAATCCACTGATGATAGAGGCATTACAACCTACTCCAGGTATATAACCCACTACCACTACCTAATCCCGGTATTAAGTGAACCTAATCCAATTTGCTTGTGATTTAAGTTACCTAATCTCGGAAGTAACACAAGTGTTACTTCTCAATGAAGAGATAAAATGGCCTATGTGAATTTATGATGATATTCAAAGAACAAACATGGATATATGCTTATCTAGAATAATGAGATAATATTTAAAGCAATCCTATATATCAAGAGCTAAATAACATGTTCATAAAGCTTAGCTAAACATAGATCAAATAATCATATGAAGCTATCACAATACAACACTCAATCATTTCATCACAAACAATCTCTATTTGCTTGTAGAATATATTCTAAGAGCATACGAATGATAAAAGAGATGGCTTGGTAAGAAAACCACTTAACTTATATGAAGATAGTGAGAAACTTACCAAACAAGATATGATGACGCAAAACCATACACGGATGCACTTTATATGACCATAGATGATGCAAGATGATGCTTTTATGCATAAAGAGATGCTATGAGTGTAAAAAGGTGAGTTCTTGTGAGATTTTTCCTTTTGAAATATGTTCTAAGGAAAAGAAGTGATATTTCGAACTCTTTAAATGGCCTAAATATGAAGAGACATATTTATATGGGTAAAAAATGAAGAGCTGTCATTTTGAAATAACTTGCCAGATCAGCGTATTGCGTGGGTCTGGACCCGTACGGTGACCCGCGTACACCCTTACTAGGCCACGTAAGTATCTGTGCAAGGGCCTCAACCAGATAGATGCAAAATCTCAACCAGTGAAATATGCAGGACTGTGCGGTTTCTAACCTGCTATAGTGCCCGCGCATTGACCTGACACCCGAAAGATTGAAAAACCTTAATCTTCTCATTACCCGGGTAGTACGTGGGTAAGCACCCATGCATAGACCCGCACACTGCCCTGTTATGGATTTTTTAAAGTGAAAAATCCACCACACCAAAACACACAATGAATGCAAGGTAAAACAATGAAGCACACATGCATAACAATTCAAGTGAAAGTGAGTGTGTGTGTGTGAGAGCAACACATAATGCATGTCTATTCAAAAGCAAAAATACGATCAAAATAAACATGCAAGAAGAGTTATCAAATCATGAAAGCACACATATAAACATATAACATATACTCACAAGAATTATGCATGAGTTGTGAGTGTGTGCAACTATCTCTTCAAAGCAATCAAGCACTATGAATATTACCTTTGATGCTTCTTATTTTGAGGCCTTGAGAGCATAAGCTACACTTACATAAAAACCCCAACATGTGATTTGTTTAAGAAATAAGCCAATCAATAAATGAGGACTTTACAGTAATTTTACATCCCGATGTTCCGGTGGGCACCCATTTTTCTGCCCACTTTATCATCCTACCTATCTCCCTCATTACTGCTACGAGGTCAATTGGTTCAATACTAAGGTTAAATTCTGGAATGCGGACTTATGGTCGACAAATTCTTGAGTAATCTCGACCGTATGGTCGTCTATCGTTCGAACTTTCTTATCAATGCTGTGAGTTGCATCTACTATTTGTCGGGTAAGGTTCTGACCTTACGTTGTTCGACCTTCTGTCCAACCTATTGTTTCTTTTGTTTGCATGGTTGTTGACCTTCCCTACAAAATTAGCCTAATCTTCCTCTCATTTGATTTAAGCCCACGCATTGGCCAATACGTCTTCCATTGTTCTGCATGGTTACTTAGTGAGTTCTTTATATAAGTCGAAATCAAACCCGAGGCCTTCTCTAAAGGCATAGATGGCGGTCTTTTTGTTGTAATATAGTATCTGTACTTTTTCTCTGTTGAAGCGACCGACGTACATCCTTAAGTTTTCACCGTGCATTTACGTTATTGTATATAGGTCGTCCGACTAATTTTCCAATTTGTGACTGCTCATAAATTGCTCCATGAATGTATCTGTAAGCTATGCAAAAGATGCAATCGAACTGTTAGGTAAATTTGTATACCATTGTAAAGCTGGGCCGTTAAGACTGGACCCAAACGCTTAGCACATGTAAACTTCTGTTAGGTCATGTGGGATCGCCGTTGTGAAAATTCTTTGCTTATACTAGGTGATGTGGTCGTCCGGATCTGTCGTTCCTTCGTACTGCTTCATATTCAGGAAGCTAAATTTCTTGGGCATTTCGATGAGAGCGATTACATCAACAAAAGGTGAATCGGTGAAACCGTTCGCCGTGCTTTTCTTTATTGGAGTTGGGACTCCTAAAATCCTTTGAATAAGGGCCTCCATTTCTACAAACCTATGAGATAGTTCCAAGTTAATAGATATAGATAGGGAAGATTCGGGTTTTACCAAGCCCGATGTTGACCGAAATGTTATTGGTGTCTACAGATCATTATCTGGTTGTATATTCATGGTCGAGTCCTGCGACATTTCATTCTAGACCGGCAAGTTGTTAAGATTGATTTTTGTGCGAGCTATCTGAGGTGTCAGCTGGTTCTATTGATCGTCTAGGTACGTGTCTGCCCTTATAACGTTTCCTGGTATTATCAGAGTCGTTCGATCGACTACTGGTTTGGCGTTTGGCGTTTGGCGTCGGGGTTGTACACTCCGAAGCTATGCTGTTTGGTGCTGCACCATCGATCAGTGCTTTCAGCTTGACATTTGTCACTCAGATTGTTACATTTTCTGCCTCAAGTGCTCGTAACTTTTCTACGTTTGCTATCCTCTGGGTGGTCAACGCGGTGATCTGCTCTTCGACGGTTGGTGTGTTTCCATCCCAAACATATTGATAGATCAACTGACTGGTTTGACTAGTTCATTTGTAAAGTTACTATAGGCCCCACGGTGGGTGCCAAACTGTAGCTGGTTGAACAATGGTTAGTATGGATCGGGTCGGGTTATGTTAGGCCCAAGGCAACCTTAGTTAAACTGGACGAAATTAGGATGTCACTTCCTCACTGAACCTTCCAATATAGTTAGTCTATCGATTCGGACTGTTCGCTTTCTCCGTCGAGCCTGCAAAAAACAAGAACAGAGCAATATATACATATATGAAAGATGTAGGTGGGATTAGATTCTTAGCCTTAGGTATGCTTGGGCTGAGCAATTATCTCCACATATCGGAGGTATAAGTTGAATTCTGAATTCTGTCAGTCGAAATTCTTATGACCAGAGTTTTAGTACACTCTAGAACTTTTTTTTCTCCCTTTTCGATGAATGATCTTTGTTATTTATAAGATCCTTCTCCACCGTCCCTCTATCGGTTACAAATAATTGAAATCAGTGGAGAAGAGATTTCCTCTCTTTTGAATCAGCGGTTACCTTTATTTTGGTAACTGATAAAAATGGCTATCTTATTATGCACGTGAACTAGGACGATCCAATATGATGGGCTTGAGTAAGATTGAAAGTTCACGAATCCGGTACTTCTTGGATTGGGCCTATAGGCCATTTTTGGCTACCACAAATATAATGATATTTGTTTTACTAATCGCGGGGATGATTGCAGGGGTTTAGTTCAAACAAACAAGCTATATTTTTCTCATAAATTGTGCAAAAAGTAACCCCGAATTTTCAATATGGATCGGCTTGCCTTTCTCTCGGTCATTTTCTTGTTCATTTCTTGGTCCATGATGAGGACTACAACTACACAATGGTCATGTTCGACCGATGTATTACCTGCGCTATTCGAGCTTTGTATTTTTATGATCGGAGATACGAGATACCTATAAGCCAAGTAGTGGTTATGTGATGCAGCTGGGAACTTGAAAAAGTACGCAGCAGAAGACGATGATGATCGAGACAAGGATCAAGCAAATTAGGAAGTTTAGATCAATCCAAAACTTCCAAGTAAGGTTAGGGACCCGAGAATTAGACCATCCAAATGAGGAAGAACTAATACTAACGCAATTATGAAGAGAGACTTCATCATCGTCACATTTTATCAGGTTCCCGGCTACATCACAACAACCACTACTAGGCTTACGACCAACATCAATGATCAATAAAAGATGTAAAAGAGATAGTCCAGGTAATATGTCGGTCGAGCATGACTATGATGGTATAATAGTAGGCATATTGTGTGCCAAATTATGGTTTGCTAAGTGATTTTTTTTAATTTTTTTTTTACTTTTAAAGCGGGGTTTGTCAATTGATTGTGGATGTCTTTTTCAACAGTGGCAATATGTTAGAATGTAGTGTACTTGGTGCTATTGCATCTCAATGGAGAAACGATGGCCATCACAACAAACTGGAATATTGTTACAGAAAATGCTAGAAGAAAGGAAAATATGCAGTAAAAGAGTCATACATTGGTTTATAGTACAAAGTTTAAGTACATAGTTGTTGGTCAAAACCAAACACACACTAACTTTCTAACTTTAACATGACTAATTTCCCTAAATCAAGTACCATCAGACATATGCCAACAACTCTTATATCAACTAAATTTATAAACAAACATTACAAAATATCTTATTTGCTTCTTTTAGATATCTAGGAAAATCTCAAAAAAATCTCAAAAAAAATCTCAAAGTCTAACACTTCTCCTTGAGATTTTTTCTTGGAGACACCAAGCTTTGCTCTCCTTAACTCAAACTTTGCTTTAGGAAGAGCCTTAGTTAGAATGTCTGTAATTTGATTTTCTGAACTACAATACATCAAATTCACTTCCCCAAGTTTCTCCGCTTCTCTAATGGCATGAAACTTCACTTTAATATGTTTTATTTTACCATGCTGGACTGGTTTTTTAGTGATAGCAATGGCTAACTTATTATTAACCCAAATAACAATAGCTTCTTCTTGTATTTGCCCCACATTTGATAGAATTTTTCTTAGCCATATGGCTTGGTTTGTTGCAGCTGCTGCAACGATATACTTAGCCTTTAGTTGAGGATTGAGCAACTACATCTTGTTTTTTAGAGTTCCAAGAGAAAACACCACTCCCAAATGAAAATACATAGCCAGATGTGCTCTTTGAATCATGAAAGCTTATTGCCCAGTCACTATCTACAAAGCCTTGTAGCCTCCTATCTTCAATTTTTTATACCAAATGCCATAATCAATAGTTCATTTTATGTACCTTAGGACCCTTTTAGCTGCACTAAAGTGAGTTTGGCTAGGAGATTGCATGAATCTGGAAAGCAAGCTTGTTGTATACATCAAATCTGGTCTAGTGGCTGATAAATACAGTGGACTACCAATTAAGCTTCTATAAATTGAAGCATTGCCCTTGCTTTCTTCATCATTCTTGATCAATTTTTCATGAATAACCAATGGAGTAGCTATTGGTTTACAATTCTCCATTTGAAATTTCTTCATACTTCATTTGTGAGATAAAAATACCAGTATCTGTTTGGAAAATTTTCATCCCAAGAAAATAATTTATCTCGCCCAAGTTTGACATTTCAAACTCACTTTTCGTGCTAGACTTGAATTCTTTCAACCACTTTGCATCTTCACCTGTAACAAGAAGATCATCCACATATAGTGATATAATAAGTTGCAATCCATCTCCATTTTGCTTCACATACAAAGTAGCTTCATTATCACTCCTTTTAAATCTCTGCTGTATCAAATAAGTATCAATCCGGTTATACCAAGTCCTTGGTGCCTGTTTTAAACCATAAGGAGCCTTGTTAAGCTTGTATACTTTGTTTTTACATCCATGAATCAGAAAACCATCTGGTTGCTCTACATACATGTTTTCCTTAAGGAATCCATATAAGAAAGGTGACTTTACATCTAAGTGGTATATTTTCCATCTTATTTTTGCTGCTAAGGCTATATTAAAAGCCTTATTGTATCATGTCTTGCCATAGGTGTGAAAGTGTCTGAAAAATCAATACCCTCCTGTTGAAAATAGCCTTTAACTACCAGCCTAGCTTTCAGTTTGTTTATAGAACCATTAGGATTCAATTTAGTTCTAAAAACCCATTTTACACGGATAACTCTCTCATTTTCAGGCCTGTCCACAAGCAGCCATGTTCCAATTTTCTCTATCATGTTGATCTCCTCCTTCATTGCACCCTCCAATCATGTAACTTTGCAGCTTCATCATATGTAGCAGGTTCTAAAACTGCAACATTACATTTTGTATGAATTTCATCTAAATGTCCGGCCCCCCTGACTGCTATTTCGGTATCACTAACTGAATTAATTTTTGACTGAGATGCTTCTTGCTGTTGGGATACAACTCCCTTGTTATGATTCTTGAGAGCAACTTCAACTTCATTCTTCTCCCAATTCCATTTAGCAGCCTCATTGAAATTAACATTTATGCTAACTAGGATCTCATCAGTCTTCAAACTATAAATTCTATAGCCTTTTGTATTGCTAGTATAACCTAAGAAAATCCCAGCTTCTGGCTTTTGATCCAATTTTCTCTTTTGACATATGGAACAAGAGCATAACACCCACATCCAAGCTCAACTGAAGGCTTTTACACCATGCCAAGCCTCAAATGGTGGTTTTCCTTCCAAAGCCTTTATTGGTAGCCAGTTTGAAAGATATACAGAGGTATTGACTGCCTCGGCCTAGAATATTTTTGGAAGATCTTTTTAAAACAGCATGCATCTTGACATCTCCATCACAGTTATGTTCTTCCTTTCACTCACTCCATTTTGTTGAGAAGTGTAGGGAACAATTAACTAGTGTTGAATTCCACTTTTATCATAAAAATTTACTAAATTCCTTTTATGAATATTCTAATCCATTATTAGCTCTTAACATCTTTACTTTACATCCAGACTGGTTTTCTACAAAAGCGTTAAACTTTTGAAATGAATCAAATACTTCTGGCTTCTACTTCAAAAAGAATACCCAACTCATCTTGGTGTAGTCATCAATGAACAATAGAAAATATTTGCTTATATTAAGAGGAGTATTCATATATTCACACACATTAGGGATGGCGAAAGGAACGGGTCTAGATGGTTTGGCCTTTACCCGCTTGTTGTGGTCCGTGTTTAAACCTGTACCACATTATTAAAAAGTCTAGAATTTATGGACTTTTAAAAACCCTCAGCAGTTGCGGCCCGGTTATGGGTTTAGACCAGGGTTTATTTAAAGCCTACAAATGATCCATATAAAAAAGGAAAATTATGATTTTTTTTTTCAAAATCCTTCTCAACATCTCTCAATCTCTCATCTCTACTCACCACTCACCGGTCACCACCTCTTTTCTCATCTCCATCAGCCATCACATATATCTTCCGCCGCCGTCGACACGACCCATATTTGGCCGCCATCAACACGTTAGCATCATCGACGATCTCTCTCTCTCCTTTCTTTCTCGATCTCGATCTCAATCCATCTCTCTCTCTCTCCCTTATTTCTCGATCTCGATCCATCTTTCTAATCCATCTCGATCTCCAGCCGGCCGTCGTGAAATCCAGGATTCATGGTGGCTTGTGGTGGTGGGAGAGTTTTTTGGTGGGAGAGGTTTTTGGGTTGCGTTTTGGTGGTGGGAGAGGGATTCGTGGTAGGTGGTCGTTGGGGATGTTCGGCT
The DNA here is from genome assembly GCA_032871835.1 of Dipteronia dyeriana. Taxonomy (NCBI): domain Eukaryota; kingdom Viridiplantae; phylum Streptophyta; class Magnoliopsida; order Sapindales; family Sapindaceae; genus Dipteronia; species Dipteronia dyeriana. The sequence goes on from CM065297.1 coordinate 19,674,491, forward strand.
TCAGCTTTGGCGGCGACGATGGTTACTGGTTCGCCGACGGGTGGCAGTCTTGGAAAGGAGATCTGAGAAGATAATGGGAGTGAGAAAGAGGAGAGAAAAAGTTAGGGTTTGTAATATTAAAATTTTGTTTTATGTTAATATTAATTAATTTAAATGTTTATCTTTTTATTATTATTTTGAGATATTAATTTTTTAATTTCTATTAATATTTACTAATTAAAATATTTTTTTAAAATATTGGATCCAAATTCGGTTCAATTTTGTTGAAATTTAAAAATTGTTCCATTTGGATTGAGTTGGAAAAATTGTTCTATTTGGATTAATTGTATTAATAGAATTTTTAATTAATTTGGTTTGTAGAAATTGAGACCCAATGAATTAAAAAATGTGTAACAAAAATTAGATTCAAATCCAGTAAAAAAATATGTGTTAATAATATTTGGGTAATAAAAATATGGGTCAAAAAACGGATCTAAATTCGGATCCAAATCCGAGTCGAAATATGTTAAAAATCTGGGTAAAAAAATGTGAGATCGAATTTGGGTCTAAATCCGTGTCAATATTCGGATCTAATTCGGATTACAAATTTACACTATGATAATAATGTGGATAAAAGGGCGGGCTTGGGTTTTACCCTTTTTTTCTATGGGCCTGGTTAAAACCCAGTCCACATAAGAATATCATGTATGTGGGTAGGGTTTAAACCCTTTTAATTTATTAGGGATTTTTAAGGGCATGGGTCTTGTGTGAGCTTGGGCCCTCAAATTGCTAGCCCTAACATAAATCAATATGGATTAGTTGCAACTTTACAGAAGCTCTCCAAGTTTGATTTGAGGAAAATGACAATTTTCTTTGTTTCCCATATTGACAAACATCACACGCTCCTTGATTAACATGAATAGTGTTGGGTTGGGTTTCCTCCATATGTGAAGATGGCCCGAATAGAGTTTACCATGCATTAATGGTAAAGCCCACATAATATATGTAGATGACCTAAGGACTTTTTAGTCACTTTACATGTAGTATAAAATAAACCCTTCTTGAATTAGGGGTTAGAGTGAAAAGAGAAGAGAGAATCGGCGTGCAAGAGAGAAAGAAGAGAGAGAGAAAAAATGCAAAATTCTAGGCTTTGAGGCTGTTGTCCAGACTTTTTCAGAGGGCTTTTTCGAGGTCGATTCGTTCTCCACACACAGCACTGCATTCTGGTTTGAGGAATTGTCAATCGAAGTTCACTGTTGTGAGTTTTGTGGTTCCAAATAAGGCTGGACAGAAAAGAGAGGAGTTGTTGCGCATGTTTATTCAAAGGGAGATTTCTCTTTGGTTTATGGTCCGATTGAGCTGAAATTTGGATAGATTCTTCTTCTCTCGTGGTTCTACAATCTAACGGTTAGATCGTTGATCAAAATTTATGTAGAGAGTTACACACCCAGAACATAGGATTCGAGTTTGTGAAATCCCATCTCTCTTGTTTTACTTGCTAATATTTCATGTGTTGCCAAGAATAGTTAATCTTGAGATTATCATGTTATATGCCTCTAGTTCAGCTAGAGAGAATTATATGTATGCCCATTATATTTTGATAGTGAAGGTATCAGAGGACCCGTGGTTTTTACTCCTCAATTTGGGGAGGTTTTCCAAGTAAAATTCTTGGTGTTCTTGTGTTTGTGATTGAGCTTGTGGTTATGTTATTTGCTGCTCTATTTTAATTGCTTCCTATCAGGTTCACACAAGAGAGGATAAATATTGTTTGTGATTGTTATTGGTGCGTTTAATCCTATCAAAATGGTATCAAAACCTGGTTCTAGTAATCTTGTGCCTTGTGTTGAACAATGGAGACTAATAGAAGTAAAATGATTAATTTGAATGTTTCTAATTATCATGTATGGAAGGGAAAAATGGAAGGCCTTCTGTATGTTAAAGATTGTTACTTGCATGTGTTTGCTGGACAGAAACCCGAAGATAAAAGTGATACTGAATGAACTTTACTTCATCGTTAGGTGTATGGGTATATCAGGCAGTGGGTAGATGATAATGTTTTGAACCATGTCAGTGAGGTAAAACATGCACGTTCTTTATGGAACAAGCTTGAACAATAGTATGCTCGGAAGTCTGGGAACAATAAGTTATTTCTAATAAAGAAGTTGATAGGTTTGAAATACAAGGATGGTACTCCTTTATCAGATCACTAGAATGCTTATGAGGGAATTCTTAATCAGTTGGCTGGGATGAATATCAAGTTTGAAGATGAGGTATAGGGGTTATTGCTTCTAGGCACATTAGCGGACTCATGGGAGACTTTTAGAATGTAGGTATCTAACTGAGCTCCAAATGGTGTTGTTACTATGGATTTGGCTAGGAGCAGTGTTCTTAATGAAGAGATGAGAAGAAAGTCACAGGGTCCTTCACAGTCAGAGGTCTTAGTAATTAGAAAAGAGGGGGAAGAGTAAGAGAAAAGGTCTGAAGAACAGACACAGAAGCAAAGCAAGTCCAATAGGTTTACTAATGTTGAGTGTTATCAGCGTTGTCAAAAGGGACATATAAAGAAGTATTGTCGACAACTCAAAAGAGACAACAAAAATGATGAAGGAAAAGAAAAGAAAACCGATGATAACAATAATGTTGATAGAGTTTCTATCGTCACAGATGAGTTCCTTGTTGTGTATGATGATGATGTTGTCAACCTTGCATGCCATGAGACTAGTTGGGTGATTGATAGTGGTGCCTCACTAAAGGTCATTGGAAACTCACCTTCAGTAATGGTCATTGGAAACTCACTAAAGGTTCTATGATTGTGGTTAGGGGCAAGAAGTACTCCTTATTGTACTTTATGCAGGCAAAATTTTATGGGCTAAATTTTATGGGCAAAAGTTTCTGATTGTATTATCAATACAATGGAGAATGAAAGTACAAAAGTGTTACGACACACAAGTTTGGGTCACATAAGTGAGAAAGGTTTGATGGTTTTGGCCAAGAAAAATCTTCTTTCTGGAATAAAGAATTCTCTATTAAAGAAATGTGATCATTGCTTGGCAGAGAAGCAAACCAGGGTTGCCTTTAAAAAGTCCCCTCCTTCAAGAAAGTCAAATATACTTGATTTAGTATATTCAGATGTTTGTGTTCCTATGAAACTAAAAAACACTTGGTGGTGCACTCTATTTTGTGACTTTTATAGATGATCATTCAAGGAAGTTGTGGGTTTGTACCTTGAAGACAAAAGACCAAGTGTTAGTTGTGTTCAAACAGTTTCAGGCTTCAGTTGAGAAATAGATTGGGAAGAAGTTAAAGTATATTAGAACTGATAATGGGGGTGAGTATTGTGGTCCTTTTGATGAATATTGTAAACAGTTGGGTATTAGGCATTAAAAGACATCTCCGAAGACTCCTCGGTTGAATGGGCTAGCTGAGAGAATGAACAAGACACTAGTTGAAAGGGTGAGATGTTTCCTTCCACAAGCATAATTGCCAGGATCCTTTTGGGGTGATACCGTTGTACACGTGTTAAATCTCACACCATATGTTCCTTTGAATTTTGATGTTCCAGACAAAATTTGGTCGGGAAAGGGTGTTTCCTATAGTCACTTACGTGTCTTTGGATGTAAGGCTTTTTGTGCATATTCCCAAAGATGAGAGGTCCAAGCTTGATGTCAAGACAAGGCAGTGTGTATTTATTGGCTATGGCAGAGATGAGTTCGGCTACAGGTTTTTTGATCTGATGTAGAAAAAGCTTGTAAGAAGCCGAGATGTTGTGTTTATGGAAGACCAAACCATACATGATATTGAGAAGACAAATAAAGCAGTTTCTCAATGTGATGATGATTTGATAGACTTGGATCTAGTTCCTCTGATACATGTGCCAGTACAGGTTAGAGATGAACTTCAGGATGACCAGAATGGTACAGTTGATGCTGATACTTAGACACATGTTGAGATTGATGATGACATTTATGAGCAGTCACCAGTACCAGAAGTTCCACCAGATGTTCCACTCAGGACGTCTACCAAAGACTGCCATCCTTCCACACGGTATTCTGTTAATGAGTATGTGTTACTGACTGATGAGGGAGAGCTCGAATGTTATGTAGAAGCCATGGAAGATGAACACAAAAAAAAGTGGGTTGATGCCATACAAGATGAGATGAAGTCACTGTATGAAAATCATACTTTTATCATACTTTTGAGTTGGTAAAGTTTCCTAAAGGTAAAAGAGCTTTGAAGAAGAAGTGGATTTACAGGGTGAAGCAAGAACAACATACCATACAACCAGGATACAAAGCTAGATTGGTCGTCAAGGGATTTAGTCAGAATAAAGGTATTGATTTTGATGAGATTTTTTCTCCAGTTGTTAAAATGTCATCTATTCGTGTGGTTTTGGGTATAACAGCTAGTCTTGATTTGGAGGTTGAGCAGATGGATGTGAAGACTGCTTTTCTCCAAGGTGACTAGACAAGGAAATTTATATGGAGTAGTCAGAGGGTTTCGAGGTAAAAGGAAAAGAGGATTATGTGTGCAAGCTGAGGAAAAGCCTTTATGGTTTGAAGCAAGCACCAAGACAATGGTATAAGAAGTTTGAGTCAGTTATGGGAGAGCAAGGCTACTGGAAAACAACTTCTGATCATTGTGTTTTTGTATAGAAATTCTCTAATGATGATTATAGTATACTATTGCTTTATGTTGATGACATGTTGATTATTGGCAGAAATTTTTCAAGGATTGATAGGTTGAAGAAGCAGTTGAGTAAAGCTTTTGCTATGAAGGATTTAGGGTTAGCAAAGCAAATTCTTGGCATAAGAATTCATCGTGAGAGGAATGCCAAGAAGTTATATCTTTCACAGGAGAATTACATTGAAAATGTACTTTAGAGGTTCAACATGGACAAAGCTAAAGCGGTTAGCTCTACTCTTGCTACCCACTTTAAGCTAAACACCGAGCAATGTCCCTCTATAGATGTAGGGAAGAAAGACATGGAAAGGATTCCATACGCTTCAATAATGGGAAGTTTGATGTATGGAATGGTATGTACAAGGCCAAACATAGGCTATGTTATTGGTGTTATTAGCCGGTTCTTGTCCAATCCTGGGAGAGAGCATTGGAATGTAGTGAAGTGGATTATGAGATATCTACGGGGTACTTCCAGCTTGAGAATTGGTTTTGGAAATGATAAGCCATTACTAGTTGGCTATACAGATGCAGATATGGTAGGAGATGTGGATGCTTGTAAGTCTACTTCTGGTTTCTTAATTACCTTTGCAGGGGGAGCTGTTGCTTGGCAATCAAGGCTACAAAAATGTGTTGCACTTTCTGCAATCGAAGCGGAATTCATTGCATCAACCGAAGCATGTAAAGAGTTGTTGTGGATGAAGAGGTTTCTATAAGAGCTTGGTTTCAAGCAATAGAGATATATAGTATTTTTTGATAGTCAAAGTGCAATTTGCCTTGGTACTTTTCAAGCAAGATCAAAGCACATTGATGTGAGGTATCATTAGATAATAGATGCTATCAATGACAAGTTGTTTGAACTTGAGGAAATCCATACCGATCATAATGGCTCTGATATGTTGACAAAGGCACAACCGAGGGAAAAGCTCGAAGCTTGTTGTTTGATCGCCGGGATGGCGAATCCCTCCACATAGTAGGAAAATGGGGATATTTATTAGGTTGGGTTTCCTCAATATGTGGAGATGGCCCAAAGAGAGTTTACCGTGCATTCATGGTAAACCCCATATAATATATGTGGATGGCCCAAGGAATTTTTTGTCACTTTACATGTAGTACAAAATAAACCCTTCTTGAATTACGGGTTAGAGTGAAAAGAGAAGAGAGAATAGGTGTGCAAGAGAGAAAGAAGAGAGAGAAAAAGTGCAGAATTCTGGGCTCGGAGGCTGCTGTCTAGACTTTTTTAGAGGGCTGTTTGGAGGTTGATTTGTTCTCCGATCGAGCTCAAGATTTGCAGCCGTGTTTATCATGCATGGTACTAAATTTTGGTCTGAGGAATTTTCAATTGGAGTTCCCTGTTGTGATTTTATGGTTCCAAATAGGGCTTGATAGAAAACAAGAGAGCTACTGCACAGGTTTATTCAAATGGAGATTTCTCTTTGGTTGTGGTCTGATTGAGCTAAAATTTGGATAGATTCTTCTTCTCTCATGGTTCTACAATCTAGATGGTTGGATTATTGATCAAAAATTTATGTATAGAGTTACACACCCAGAACATAGGATTCGAGTTTGTGAAATCCTATCTCTCTTGTTTTACTTGCTAATATTGCATGTGTTTCCAAGATTAGTTAATCTTGAGATTATTATTTTATATGCCTCTAGTTGAGCTAGAGAGAATTATGTGTATGCCCATTATATTTTGATAGTGGGGATTTCAGAGGACCCGTGGTTTTTACTCCTCAATTTGGGGAGGTTTTCCATATAAAATTCTTGGTGTTCTTGTGTTTGTGATTGAGCTTGTGGTTGTTTATTTGCTACACTATTTTAACTGTTTCCTATTATGTTCACACAAGAGAGGATAAATATTGTTTGTGATTGTTATTGGTGTGTTTTATCATATCAAATAGTAGGTATATTCTAAGCTAATTCATGTGCATGCATATAATCAAGAGAAGAATAATTGCAGTGTCCAAGTCTTTTATGCCATATGACAAAATTATCAACAACACTAGAATAAACATGCAAGGCTATTTGTTTCCATTCAACTGGGAAACTTTTATCTTTCATTTTAACAGACATTAATTCACAACCAGAGAGATCAAGTATGATGCATGACATATCTTGGAAAAAACAAATGTAATGTTTTTCAAGAATGTAATGTTTTTCAAGCATTTTCCCAACACTCAATAAACTTTGGCTTATCTCAGACACAAGTTAAACATCAGAAATACATTTGTACTTGAGGAAGTCTCAACTGCAACAACTGCTTTCCCTATCACTTCGACACAATCACTATTGCCGATTCTGCTCTTCACACTAGGCTTCTACCAACAAAATTTTTCAATATGACTAGTCTTTTTGTAATGGGGGCAGGGTGGATACCTTCATCTTTTGCCTCCGCTTTTATTGCTATAACCCTCTTTCTTCTCTTTTTATTTTTTCTCTCCAGGTTGCTTCCTTCCTCCATTGCTATTTGGTTGTTTTCCTTTCAGCTTTGCTTAAAAGGCTCCTTCTGTTCTTTTTGTTTCTTCAAGTCCAATTGCTCTCATTTTTGTTGGAAAATTACGCCCAAGTGGTAAAAGAGTCTGGTAATTAATTGAATTAATTGACCAGATAAGATACCACATGATAGGTTTGTTTTTGAATTAAAGATATAATTTAAATTATATTCAAACTCATCAGTTAAATGAATGATAGAGATAAAAAGAGATATTAAATTTAAATAGCAATTTAAATTTAAAGTATACGTATCTTATCCAGATAGAGTTCTGGACTCTATAAATAGCAAAGTGTGCTATTCATTTGACTCATTCCATTATAAGCGTACTTTCATAGAGAAAAAAAAAATACTGAGTGTTTTGTTTATCTGTTTCTCCTTTTGCTTATCTTCTCCGAGTTACAGCTAATAACACGGTGAGTCAAATGTATTTTCTTGTAATTATACACCGATCGTATGTAACAATCTCGGCATCCATTCTGCTGTGATGATCTTTGATATCCAACATTGGTATCAGATCCTGGTTTTTGGATAGTTCATATGTTTAATTTTATGTATATTATTTATGTTATGTATATTTAATATACATGTATTATCTGACTTATACTCTGCAATTGTTATTGGGTTCATATGTGGACTGATCTTCTAAAAATATTTTAAAAATATTTTTGGCCATCTGTTTTTCTTTTGGTAATCTGGGTTATTTTGATAAAGCACCAATTCAGTTTCTTTGACAGACACTTGATTATGTTTTGTCGAAAAAATTGGGTGATTTTTGGATTGAGCCAATTATTACTTGTCATCGTACTGTATTGATATTTTTGAGAAGTGTTATGCGCAATGTCTCGGTTTAAAAAAAAATTGTCACAATTTTTTTTTTAAAAAAGAGCATTAATTGTTTCTTTGTTTTTGTAAACTGTGCAACATTTATATGCTATTTAATAATAAAAAAAAGACTGCTGCAAGATTCACCTTGCCAAATATGCATGACAATTAATGAGAATTGTGTATATATGTTATATGTTTGCAAACTGTGTGCAGCGTATATATGTTATATTTGTCCAAAATATGCACGATTAGAAATGTGCATATAATTTTTATTTGGGATATGTGCCCAATTTCTTTTTAAAAAAAATCTACGAGTAAAATTGTTTTTCTTGCCAGAATCATTTTTTAAAAAATTATCAATTGTACGTAAGATTTTTTTTTTTGAATAGCTGTAATTTTTTTTAAAGAAGGGAATTGTGCACACAGTTATCAGATGCAATTACAGTTTTTTTTTTATAAATATTTTGCAGTCTGCTTTTGTGAGACGTGTATAAGGCACACGTTCGGGTTTTTTTTATAAAAAATATATTAATATACTTACGCACACAGTCATGAAGATGACACGACCAGAATACCAGATTATAATAATAAAAAATATATACATGTATATATATATATATATATATATATATATATCTTTTTCCATTAATAATTTTCATTACAAAAATATTATGATAATATATATATATTCGTGTAGATGGAAAATGATCAGTTTTTGCTAAGGAAAATTAAGAAAAAACTGATTTTTTTAGAGAAGTTAGGAGAGTTCAAAATGAATTCTGAAATTTCTCTTCATGAAAATATTATGGTTTTTATGAGAAGAGCGGATAAGTTATGGTCATTTAGAAGTCTTACTTCGTTTGAATATTGGATCCCAATTGTGAAGATATTGCTGAGAGCTCTCCCATAAGAGCTGCAATATATAGAACCTATTATTCTTGATAACATTAATAAAAACAATAATGTTTTGCTTAATGATGTTATTGATGAGATAGAAATAACAGAGGAATGCCGTGTTATGAAGAACATGAGGCGTACTGCAGCTTTGAGCATGTTTCTAAACCTTTGTAGCGCAAAACACATGGGTCATTACACACGCGAAAATGGTCCATTGTTTGAAAAAGTGGCAGCTGCAAGGGTTAAGAAGTCAGAGAAATTATGCAATCGGAGTGATAGAAATTACTACAATATGCATGATAGAACTAAGTTCAAAGTTTCTTATTTGAAAAATAGTTATTAGATTTACATTATAAATTTTTTTATTGTTTATTTATGTTTATTTAAAATTTTCCTTTGAACTTATTGAATCATGCTTGATTGTTATTGATTATTAATAATAATATTTGTTGATTATTAATAATAATATTTGCTTTGTGAGAGTTCTATGAATTGTTAGAACTGTTATAATTGCATAAAATACACTAAAACTATATGCCAGTTTTAATATTGGAATTAGATGACGATTAAAAGCCTCGACTGATTTCGAATCTATTCCTATATATTTCTATTATATTTTTTAGTGTAAACGTTTGATGCAATAATAAGTGTTAACTTGAAAATATGCTAGCACTAAAGAAAATACATCTCTTTGTTTAAATTACAGAAAATATCTTCTTCTACAAAAAATATTGTGGCCATATTGAACAAAAAAGAGAAACTGAATGGTGAAAATTATGATATTTGGCACCGTAAGGTTCAGTACATCCTTATTAAGCAAGAGGCACTTGAAACCATAACCAACACCATGGTTGAACCTCCAGCAGGAACTACTGCTCAACACAGAAGGGATATGGAGGCTTACCAAGACTGGCAGAGGAAAAACAACATAGCTCGCATAACTTTGCTGAGCAGTATGGCTGATGACCTTATGTGTGAGTTTGAGGAGTATGAAACTGCTCAAGCATTATGGATTTCTCAGAAGGACAAGTTTGGTAGTACATCAACCACTAAGCTTAGGAGGCTCACAATCAAGTTCGACACATATAGGAAGCGCCAAAATCATACTATGAGGTACCGCCTAAGAGAGATGTCAAACATGATGCGCGAATTGAAAAACGACGAGCATGTCCTGACTGACGAGCAACATATTCAAGCTATTATCAGATCTCTCCCTGATAGCTAGGAGCATATAAAGATCAATATGATTCACAATGATAGCATCAAAACTTTTGATGATATCTGGTGCCATCTGGACTAGAAGCTAAGCGTATCAAAGCCGCTAAGGCTTCTGGACATCTTTATATGGCAACACTAGACTCAAGTAAGGCTTCGGGCCCAAAGCGCAATGGAGGAAAGAAACCTTTTTGTAAAGTCCTCATTTGTTGATTGGCTTATTTCGTGAACAAATCACATTTTTGGGTGTAATGTAAGGGTAGCTTAGGCTCTCAAGACCTCAAGAGGAGAAGCACCGAAGGTAAAATTCTTGTGCTTACTTGCTTTGAAGAGATAGTTGCACACACTCACAAATTCATGCATAACTTTATTTCTTATATGTTACGTGTTTTCTTACGTGCATTTTAATGACTCTTATAGATTTATATGCATCTTGTAATTAAATGTTTTATGTCAAGTTTGGCATTATAATAGGATGCATGTTTCAACACTCTTGAACTTTTTGAAATTGTATGTTTGAGTGTTGAAATCAGGTTGTGCGCTAGTGGTGCGTTACTCGACCAGCGTACCTCACCAGCTTAACATTCCAGTGGAACGCCGCTAGTCAGACGCCACTGAGCTGCGCCATTGCACCCGTACACAGTTGAAAAAAGTGGGCATGCGTTGGTGGTGCACTACTCGTCCAACACACCTTACCAGCGCAAACATCCTAGAGGATTTGAGCTTGTGTTGCGCCTCTGGGATGCGCCACTCGTCCAACGCCTATTGTAAAATTAGGCTGTGCGCTGGTGGTGCGCTACTCGACCAACGTACGTCACCAGCGCAAATAGAGGAAGCTGGAACATATTTTTTCAAAACGACCTCACTTTATTTGGATCTTATATATATATATATATAACTCGGTGCTTTAAGGTCGTGTAAGAGTTTAGAATATCATATATTTTCCTTAGAACATATTTCAAAGGAAAAACTTTTCCAAGAACTCATTTTTAATCACTCAAAGCATTCCCATGTGCAACAAAACTTCATCTTGCATCATCTAAGTTCATTTAGTGTGCATCAATGGATAGGGTTGCTTCATCACATCTTGTTTGGTAAGTTCTTCACTATCTTCTTACAAGTTAAGTGTTTTACTTGCTAAACCTTCTCTTTGATTATTTGTATGCTCTTAGAAGATTTTCTAGATACAAATTAGAGATTTTCGTGATGCCATGATTGAGTGTGGTATTGTGATAGCTTCATAGGATTGCTTGATCTATGTTTAACTAAGCTTCTTGAACATGTCATTTAGCTCTTGATATCTAGGATTGCATTAATTGTCATCTCATTATCCTAGATAAGCATATAGGGTTTCCTAACCTTGTTTGTTCATTGAATATCATCATATATTCACTTAGGACATTTTATCTCTTTATTGAGAAGTAAGACTTGTGTTGCTTCCAGGAGTAGGTAGCTTAAATCGCAAGCAAGATGGACTAGGTTCACTTATACCGGGATTAGGTAGTGGTAGTGGATTAAACTGGGATTAGGTTGTAATTCCTTTACCATTAGTGGATTCGAGGTTCTAGTGTGGCGCACCCATCAGCCCGTGGTTTTTCCCATTTGGAGGGTTTCTACGTATATCTCAAGTGTCTTTACTATTTTCATATTTATTATATTTATGGTATTTTCATAACTAGATTGGGGCATATTCGTAATTTGACCTTTAACAAAAATTGGGTAAATTTGTTTAAAATCTATTCACCCCCCTCTATATTTATATATTACACACCATAGTAATTGTTTTAATTGGTATCAGAGCAAGTTCCTAGACATACATAGGTGATCCTTGCTCAGTTTGGTGTGTGTTTCATTTTGTGTGTGTATTGATCATTCTAACATTTTCATTCATATCATTCATTCATTAAACACAATGAGTGGAAACGATGGCAACGACAGAGCTTCTAGCACTAGACCTCGACTTTTCACTGGGTTGAACTATGTCTCTTGGAAAGGCAAGATGGAGTCGTACATTTGCCAAATTCATAACAGGGAATAGATGGCGGTTGAAGATGGATACACTCCACCCATGATCACTCCTGTAGATGGAGGAGATGATGTACTCAAACCAAAGGCACAGTGGAATGCATAAGAGTTTGAGGCTTCAAAGTGGAATAGGAAGGCAATGTATGCCATCCTATGTGCAATGGATGATAACCAATACAAGTTGGTTCAAAACACTAGGATAGCTAAGGAGGCATGGGATATTCTAGAAGTTGCACATAAAGAAACCAATGTGGTTAAGGAGTCAAAGCTTCAAGTTCTCCAAACGCAATTTGAATTGCTCAAGATGGATGAGAACGAGTGCTTCAATGACTTTGAAGTAAAGTTGATGGACATTGTGAACCAAAGTCATCAACTTGGTGATCCTTATTCGGATAGGAAGATCAAGCAGAAGATTATGAGATCTCTACCCGATAGATTTGAGTCTAAGGTGACGGCTTTGGAAGAGAATAGTGGTTACAAGGACATGAAGCCAAGTGAAGTGATTGGGAGGCTTCTAGCTTATGAATCAAGGAAATGTCCTAACCCCATACCATTTAAAAAGCAAAAAGACATTGCTTTGAAAGCCTCCAAAGTTGAGAGGGAGGAGAGTGATGACTCAGATGAAGAAATGGCCCTGCTAATGAGGAAGTTTAAGAAATTCTACAAGTCCGAGAAGAAAGGTTTTGGATCTAAGGGTCAAGACTTGAAGAAAAAGGCTCTCTTCAAAAGGTTTGAGCCTAGGCAAGAAAAGACCAAGAATAAAAGAGTCCTATGCTATGATTGTTGTGGAATAGGTCACTTTGCCCCGGAATGTGTAAATCACAAGGTCAAGAAGAAGGGAAAAGTGATGGATGCCACATGGAGTGAAAATGATAACTCTAATGAAGGAGATGAGTCTTCGGATGATGAAGAACTCATGACTAACTTCATAGCATTTACATCCTCTCTTAGGAGCAAAGACGCTAGTGAAGAAGAGAGTGAAAGTTAAAAGGAAGACTACTCAAGTGATGATGGATCTTCATCACAATCCATAAATGGAAGTGTGGAAAAGATGGATCTTAAGGACTACATGGCTAAGTTTGAGAACTCAAGGTTAAAGAACAAGAATGAGATCAAGAGATTGAAAGAAGAAAACCTAGACCTCTGAACTCAAGTTGACCAACTAAATGAAGAGTTGGTGAGATCTAAGATGAGTGAAGAAGGGTTGAAGAAAGAGCTTGAAGATGCTAGAGAGTTGTTGGCCAAGATGAACTCTAGCACCAAAAAACTTGACCATATGCTAGATGTTGGAAAGAGGCCAAGTGATAAGAAGGGGCTTGGGTTTGAAGATGACAAGGTGTCCTCCACTCCAAGCAAGACCATCTTTGTAAGAAGCATGAACTTTAAGGGGTCCTCTTCTCATTAATCACCTAGGAAGAAACTTGACCTAGGAGAGTGCTCAAGTGAAGGTGGCACCAAGAAGCCTACCTCAATCCCATCTTACAAGGGTTTCTCAAGCTAACTTCCCTCAAGCGAAAGCTCACAAAGGGAAGATACCTATCATGCAAGCTCAACCAAGGAAGCAATCAAGTCTTGCTTAGCAACAAAGAAGAAAAGCTCCTCAACAATAATCAAAACAACCACATAGACATGGGAAGGCTCCAATGCATCCTCAAGGTTATGGTATGATTCCTAACTTCATTCCTACATGTCATTTTTGTGGTATTGATAGTCACATTAGACCAAATTGCTTTAGATATATTAAATTGTGTAGGATTGAAAGCATGATAGAAAAGAAAAAGACTAAAGCCATGATGCATGTCACTAGGAAAAATGGAACAACTTTGCATGATCCTAGGACACTTAGAGCCCATGTGCCGTTGACCACTAGAAAGAAAGATATTACACCTAGGTGGATTAGAAAGGATGAACACCTTTGCCATGTTGCACAAATTGCCTTGAATGCTCATTCTTATGATTTTTGGTATTTGGATCTAGGCTCATGACTGGAAATAAGAGTTTATTTAAGACTCTTGTGATTGAGGAGGGAGGAAATGTCACATTTGGTGATAGATCCAAAAAGAAGGTTAAAGGAAAGGGAACCATTTCCATTCCCGAATTACCCTCCTTGTCCAATGCTTTGTATGTTGATGGTTTAAAAGCCAATTTGATAAGTATTTCACATCTTAGTGATGAAAGACTTTCCGTCTTGTTTAGGAAAAATGATTGTTCTATCCTATTGCCAAATGGACAAACCTTGTTAAAAAGTATGAGATCTAGTGACAATTGCTATTGTCTTGAGGCTAGAGGTATCTCTTACAATGTGTCCAAGGATGAACAAATTGAGTTGTGGCACGAAAGACTTAGTCACATGAACTTTAGGGATTTAAGAATCTTAGATAAGTTCAATGTTGTGTTAGGCCTTCCCAAGCTTGAGAAAAAGGTTAATGGTGTTTGTGGACCTTGCCAACAAGGGAAGCAAACCAAAAGTATTCACAAAAAGGGCAAGTATGTAACCACCAAGGAACCTCTAGAGCTTCTCCACATGGATCTTATAGGTCCTATGCAAAACGAAAGTTTAGGTGGAAGAGATACATTTTTATGTGTGTAGATGACTTCTCTAGGTACACATGGACTTATTTCCTTAGAGAAAAATCTAAAACTTTTGACAAGTTTAAAATGCTTTGTTCTAAAATTCAAAATGAAATGAACTCCAAGATTAAAAATATTAAGAGAATTAGAAGTGACCATGGGAAGGAATTTGAGAATGCCCATTTTGAAAAATTTTGCAATAGTCTAGGCATTTCTCATGAGTTTTCGGCTCCTAGGACACCTCAACAAAATGGAGTTGTTGAGAGGAAAAATAGGGTTCTTCAAGAAATGGCCCTTGTGATGTTGCTTAGCAATAATGTCCCTAGAAATCCTTGGGCCGAGGCTATCAATACGGCTTGCTACACAGGAAATAGAGTTTTCCTTAGGCCCCACACTAGGCAAACCTCCTATGAGTTATGGAAAGGTAGAAAGCCAAATGTTAGCTACTTCCACACCTTTGGAAGAAAATGCTACATTTTGAATGACCGTGATCAACTTGGCAAATTTGATGCTAAGAGTGATGAGGGTATCTTCATTGGCTATGCCTTTAATAGTAGAGCCTATAAAGTTTATAATATAAGAACTAGGACCGTAATGGAATCATCTAATGTTGTCACTGATGATACAAGACTCAAAACTAATGACCATGAGAAGGAGGTAGATTTAGTTGATGACTCCCTTTTGGAGAAGGTTGTTGATGTCTCTAATATTGAAAAGACTGACCTTGATGATGACATAACTCAACCTATTGATAGGATTCCTCCCTTGAACTCAAAAGAACCTGCTCCATGGGTTAGAAAACTCCAAGATAAAGATGACATTATTGGAGAGGTTAGTGAGGGTGTTAGGACTAGGCATCAAATGACTAATCTAATTAGCTACACTTGTTACACCTCTCAAATAGAACCTAAGAAAATTGATGAAGCTTTAAAAGATGAATTTTGGTTTCTTGCCATGCAAGAAGAACTTAACCAATTTGAAAGGAATGAGGTTTGGACTCTAGTTACTAGGCCCAAGAACACCAATGTGATAGGCACCAAGTGGGTATATAGAAACAAATCCGATGAGGATGACAACATTGTATGAAATAAGGCTAGGCTTGTAGAACAGGGGTACTCTCAAATTGAGGGTATTGACTTTGAGGAGACATTTGCTCCCTTTGCTAGGATTGAGTCTATTAGGCTTCTTTTATCCATTTCTTGTTTGTACAAGTTCAAATTATATCAAATGGATGTTAAGAGTGCCTTTCTCAATGGTTTCTTGCAAGAGGAAGTGTTTGTTGAGCAACTCAAGGGGTTTATGGATCCTTACCACCCTAATCATGTCTATCACCTCAACAAAGCTTTATATGGGTTGAAACAAGCACCAAGGGCTTGGTATGAGCATCTCACCCAATATCTCATAGACAATGGCTACACTAGAGGTAGTGTTGACAAGACTCTATTCATCAAGAAAAACAAAGATGAGCTCTTTATAGCTCAAATGATATAGTCTTTGCTCCACCAATGACACCAAAGTCCAACAATTTATTGATGTCATGTCTCATGAATTTGAGATGAGTCTTGTTGGTGAGCTAAGTTACTTTCTAGGTTTACAAATTAAGCAAATGGATGATGGGATTTTCATATCCCAATCTAAGTATGCCAAAAACCTAGTGAAGAAATTTGGCCTTGAAAGTGCCAAACATTTTGATACACCCATGAGTACCACTTTAAAGCTAAGCAAGGATGCTAGTGGTAAAAGTGTGGACCAAACTTTATATCGTGGCATGATTGGTAGCTTGCTCTATTTGACCGCAAGTAGGCCCGATATCTCCTTTAGTATGGGTGTCTGTGCTAGGTACCAAGCGGATCCTAAGGAGTCCCATCTCTCTTCTGTTAAGAGAATCATTCAATATGTGAATGGGACATCCAACTATGGGATTTGGTACTCTTTTGACACTAATGCTAGTCTTGTAGGCTTTGGTGATGCAGATTGGTCAGGAAATTGTGATGATAGGAAAAGTACATCAGGTGTTGCTTTTTCCTTGGGAACAACCTTGTCTCTTGGTTTTGCAAGAAGCAAAATTCAATTTCCTTGTCCATGGCTGAGGCCGAATACATCGCTGCTGGGAGTTGATGCAAACAACTCCTATGGATGAAGCAAATGCTAGTCGACTATGGATTCAATCAAGGTACTCTTACTCTCTTTTGTAATAACATGAGTGCAATTAATATTTCAAAGAATCCGGTTCAGCATTCTAAGACTAAGCATATTGACATCCGTCATCATTTCATTAGAGAACTAGTTGATAGCAAATGCATTGCACTTGAGCATGTAGGTATAAATGATCAACTAGCGGATCTATTTACTAAACCCGTAGATGCTACTCGATTCAATGCTACTCGATTCAAGACTCTTAGTAGATCTATTGGGATTTGTTTAATGGAGTGATGTGTTGTGGTCTTTGACCTCATAAGGGGAACTCAAGCAAAGAGAGCTACTGTATACTTGTTGCATCCCATTTTTCTTAAAAATGTTTATGCTCCTTTATTGATTACTTGAGTACCTTGGTTGCACTTATTATAGTATATTGTATTTTCTTCAATAAGTGTGAACTTTGCTTTGATTACAATCCATGTCATATTTTTGTTCAAACATGCATTTTTGGACTAGGAGATCTACATAGGAAGTACATATTGAATGACCTATAATTATATCCATGACATGATGATTCTTTAATGACATGCTAATAAAAAATGATAAAGCATGAATTGATGAATGCAATTGTTAAATGCAAAACATTGTGTGAAAATGCTAGTGAGACTAAAATGTTTAATCAATGTCTCTATTTATTTATTAGTTGAGCATGACTATTATCATACGGGTATCCTCCCGGAAAAATCAAATAGGGTGCAAAGTTTCTCATGCCATGTTTAGCTTTTAAAGTTGGATATAGTGACTTTAAAACTTGATATCTATAAGAACTCTATTTCCTTGCTTCTCTTATGACAAATGGTGAAATTGGTTTGAATTATATTGGAAACCTTTGTAATTTGCTTTGCCAAATACCATTGTTTTTGGACTTGAATGCAACATGTCTTGTATGCAAAGCATTTTTGATTCATACATTTTCTTCAAATAAATCTCCTTGTTTCTCTCCTATTAATAGAGTTGCATAAATGTGGCTTATATAATTATTCAACAATCTTGTATGCTCTTTTCTTTCTTTGCCTTGAGTGACTCGGTTGGGGATTTCTTCTTTGCCTATATCATGACAAAAAGAGGGAGTAGCATTGACCTAGCATTGTGATGTTAGGGGAGTAGAATGTGTTGGCTTTAAGGGGGAGCATTGCAAGAGTGTACTTGTTTGAGGGGGAGATTACATGTAGGGGGAGTAACCCATTGAGGGGGAGCATTGCATGAGCATTTCACGATGTCATACTCATATTTTTGAATGCAAATGCTTTTATTTTATATTCACTTGATCATCTCACATGCATTTGGTTGGAAAGTGTATTTGTGCTTGCTTTGTGTGTAGGGTTGATTGTTCTACAAGAGATTGAAGATTTAAAGTTTTTTTTTATGTTTATCTTTTTGTAATGTAGAATATCTTCCCGATGTTTTATTTTGTTTTGTGAGGATCAATGTGAGTGGTGGTTTTGTCACGAAATAGCCAAATGGGGAGATTGTAAAGTCCTCATTTGTTGATTGGCTTATTTCATGAACAAATCACATTTTTGGGGTATTATGTAAGGGTAGCTTAGGCTCTCAAGACCTCAAGAGGAGAAGCACCAAAGGTAAAATTCTTGTGCTTACTTGCTTTAAAGAGATAGTTGCACACACTCACAAATTCATGCATAACTTTAATTCTTATATGTTGAGTGTTTTCTTGTGTGCATTTTGATGTCTCTTATTGATTTATTTGCATCTTGTAATTAAATGATTTATGTCATGTATGGCGTTAGAATATGATGCATGTTTCATCACTCTTGAACTTTTTGAAATTGTATGTTTGAGTGTTGAAATCAGGTTGTGCACTACTTGACCAGTGCACCTCACTTGCGCAACATTCCAGCGGAACGCCGCTAGTCATGCACCACTGAGCTGCGCCATTGCACCCATGCACAGTTGAAAAAAGTGGGCGTGCGCTACTTGTCCAGCTCACCTCACCAGCACAAACATCCCAGAGTATTTGAGTTTGTGTTGCGCCACTGGGATGCGCCACTCGTCTAGCGCCTATTGTAAAATTAAGCTGTGCGCTGGTGGTGCACTACTCGACCAACGTACGTCACCAGTGCACAAAGAGGAAGCTGGAATGTTTTTTCCAAAACAACCTCACTTTGTTTGGATCTTATATATATATATAACTCAGTACTTTAAGGTCGTGTAAGAGTTTAGAATATCATATATTTTCCTTAGAAATTGCAAGCAAGATGGACTAGGTTCAGTTATACCGGGATTAGGTTGTAATTCCTTTACCATTAGTGGATTCAAGGTTCTAGTGTGGCGCACTCATCAACTCATGGTTTTTCCCATTTTGAGGGTTTCCACGTATATCTCAAGTGCCTTTACTATTTTCGCATTTATTACACTTGTGGTATTTTCATAACAAGATAGGGGCATTTTCGTAATCTTGACCTTCAACGAAAATTGGGTAAATTTGTTTAAAATCTATTCACCCCCCCTCTAGATTAATATATTACACACCATAATAATTGTTTCACTTTTCAAAAGGGAAAAGGTTATTGTGCCAACAATAAGAAAGCTGGGATCGAAGAATAGAAGAGAGACAATCGTACTGGAGTTGTGAAGGATAAGGCTAAGGCAACTTGCTACAACTATGGAAAACTGGGTCACTTCACTCGTGAATGCACTGTAGACACAGGAGCAACAGACCATGTAGCTAGAGACCGGGGAACATTTATGGAATATCGTCAGATCCCACAAAGAACTAAGTGGATATACATGGGAAACAATTCATGAGTGGAAGTCAAGTGTATTGGCACATGCAAACTAGAGTTTCACAATGGCAAAACCCTCTATCTCCATGATATGTTGTATGCACCAGAAATCTGACGAAAATTAGTCTCTGTTACTACTCTTCTTGGCCTAGATTACGCTTTAAATTTCCATGAAAATAATTTGAACTTTTATTTGAATTCTATTCGAATTGGTATAGGTTATTTGTTAAAAGGTTTTATGGTTTTGGATACTGGTTTTAACAGTATTAATAATGATAGTAGTTTTTCCTTGATATCTGCTTCTGATAATATTGATGTTTATACTTGGCATGCTAGACTAGGCCATATTGGGCAAGATAAAATGAGTAGATTGGCCAAAAAAGGTCTATTGGGATCACTCACTAGAATAGAGATGTCTATTTGTGAGAAATGTCTAGCAGGAAAAACTATAAGAAAACCATTTGGTAAAGGAACTCGTGCTAAAATTCCATTGCAATTGGTTCATTCAGACATATGTGGTCCAATGAATGTAAGAACGAGGCAAGGAGCTTCCTATTTCATTACATTCATAGATGATTTCACACGTTTCGGTCATGTCTGTTAGGATTATGCTCAATAGCAAGAGTCAATTAATGTTATTGACAATCGTTTCATATTAATGAAAGTGATTTTAAGTTTAACAAATCTTATGACATTTATAGTTTAATTATTATAATTTTCAAAAGTAAATAATCATAAGGTCAAAAGACTATGAGAAAAGAAGAATTGTTCATGCATCTGGATATGTATGAGATAGACACAATTCTTTAGTTAATCTTGAACA
Source organism: Dipteronia dyeriana (assembly GCA_032871835.1). Taxonomy (NCBI): domain Eukaryota; kingdom Viridiplantae; phylum Streptophyta; class Magnoliopsida; order Sapindales; family Sapindaceae; genus Dipteronia; species Dipteronia dyeriana. The sequence continues at coordinate 19,694,943 of CM065297.1, forward strand.
ATATTCACAACTTAAGATATAGGTTGGGCATCTTTATCTTGTTAAATTGTAGATTCTTTTGCTAGCATTTGAATGGGATCAAATGTGTTATGATGAGTCCAAAATCATCAAAGTGTGGTGTCTTTGGGCAAAAGAATCTAGTGCACTAGGTGCACTGAAAAAGATCACAATGAATTAATTTATCCATAACTGTTAGTGGATAAAAGTTTTCACTTGAGGACAATCGGGGAGTCTATCTCAATCCTGAGATAAATGATGGACTTATGGTAAGTGTTATCATTTGAACTATCAATGAGTACGATTATATAACGTAGTTTATCCTCGATAGTTTGATGGTATTCATTTGTTAATCGATAGAGGACTTAATTTATAGATATGGACATTGTTGCTCCATTTATTAAATGTGAGTAGAATACCATCATATGGATATTTTGAGGTATTGGATATTAAATCTTAACCTTAAGTTTTCAATAGTATCTATTGCAACATGGCTTCTGGACAAGTCAAAATATCCAAGTTCAAAATGTGGTCATATGGTAAATATGATAACTTGGAGAGCAATAGGCGGTCTATGAGCTCTTGACGATTACTGGTATTCTTCACGAGGATACACTATCTCCATAAAGATTGTCTAGGGATGAATGAGAAATATTAACATATTCTATCTTTATTTAAGAGTTCAGTTTTAGTTCTTTAGTGGAATGAACTAAAATTAATAGATTGGACATAAGTGAATCATTTGTTGATTGTGATTAGGTTATGTCTATTGAAGCTTAAATTTAGATAGCCCGCCGAGATCCTCAATCCATACGAACTTGCCTGGATCACTTGATATATTCTACCGGACCAATTTAGGGGTCCATCTAAAATTGTATTAAGACATGTGGACCTGTTTATTTTAGTAAGAATGAGTCTAGTTCACATGTGGACTTTTTATAAAAGTCCAATGGATTTAATAAAATAGGAAAAACAATATTTGGCCCATGTATAAGGTGTTGGGCGGCAAGGCTATATAAAATAGCTTATTATATTGTTTTTTGTTTTATTATTTAATTAAATAGAAATTAACTAAATTTGTAATCAATTAATTATTTAATTAAAAGTCAATCTTTTTCCTAATAGGAGAAGGTCTCCTAATATTATAGTATTGTTGGTAGTATAATTAATATTAAAGACTATATTTGATAAGTAGATAAATAAAATGAATTATTTATCAAGTAAAATTAGGAAATCTTTAATATGGTCACAGATACACTAATGAGTTAGATTAAGAGTCTTGGTGTAGGGTAGAATTCTTCTTTGAAAAAGGATTCTTGGTCACCAAGTAAATCCACATAATGAAAGGGTTCTTGTACACTAAGTAAATCTTCTTTAGGAATGAATTTGAAATCCTATATATATCTCTCTTGTTGAATTTCGACTAACCCTAGTTAAAAACAAGAGAGAAATTCGGCTAAGCACAATTTACAATAAGTAAATTTCGGCCAAGGGGAACTTTGAGTAAAGAAGATTCGGTTCTTGCTCTAGAGAAATTCTTCCAACTCTAAAAATAAGTTTGAGAGAATTCGGCTAAGAAAAAAGGAAGAAAGAACGTTTTGTTTTCGATAGTGCACTAGTAGACTTTATATCAAAAGGTTTTGTGTACAACATCGAATCTAGGTTCACGCGAGTTTCAATCAAATTGATTGATAATTCACAAGTGACCGGACGTTCATGGGTATTCTCTTGGAGGATTATTGTGACTAACAAAGCATAAGATTTTGTTTGTTTCCATCATCATGTATACAATTGAATGAAAGGGAGCCTGCACTCCTAGGTGATTCACGTTCGTGATCGGATTGGAAGATCTTACGAATTCAGTTCGACTCTAGTTCAATCGACACGAGAAAAATGTACGATACTTTTTATATACGTCAATTAATCTATGGTTAAAGTTCATTCGATTAAAAGAGAAAATTTTAAACTATTTCAAAACCTAATTTCACGTTTTCGCCACGTTTTGAACTGATTTTTCCCTACAATGTCTATTTGATTTCTCATAAATCCGAAGCATCATTACAAGAAAAAACCGTATTTAATGACAGCTAAAAAATGTCAAGTGGCTTTGTTTTTGACAGTTCTCTAACTGTCAATGATGCTCATGTCAAGAAAGATCTTGACAGTTTTTTTGATTGTTAACTCTTGTTGATAGTGTTTAACTGTCAAGAAATTGTCAATTATTATCGACAGTTTTTTAGCTATTGACAGTTAAAAACTGCCAACACACTATCAATATTTTTACAATTTTTATCAATATTTTTGTCTTCTGTTGCAATGAATAGTTGCAATGAATTCTTCTTTGTTTTGGGGTCGATAGTAATTGTAATTGTAATTAATTCTATTGATTGTAGTTACAGTGAATTCCTCTTTGTTTGGGGTCGATAGTAATTGTAGTTGTAATCAATCCAATTGGTTATAGCCGCAGAAAATTCCTCCTTGTATAGGGTGATAGTAATTGTAGTTTTAATCAATTTAATTGATTGTAATTGCAGAAAATTCCTCCTTACTCTGAATGATAGTAGTTGTGGTTGTAATAAAACTTTTCTTGTTTAAGGTTGATATGATTGTCGTTGATACCAATTCTTTCATATTTGGGGTTAATATGATTGTTAATGCAATTGTTGAACTTGGTAGAAATGACCTATATGCTTAAGAGTAAAATTTATGCATTTGTAATTCACTATACCTTGATGAGTTTGTTGTGGTGTATAGATTTGAATAACCTTTGATAGGTTAACATGGAAAAGCAAACTAGAATCAAGGGAAAAGATATGGGAGCTAGATGCTTGAAATAAATGGATTCTTCAAGTAAGACATCCATCTCCGAACATTATGTGAGATCACCAATTGTTTCACTATTTGATCTCATGATATCATTTTTTTCTTTGGCATAATTTTATGTCAAAAAGGGGGAGAAATATGATATTGTTTTAGCATATCTTCTTTGAATATTTCTCAAGTATTGAACTTCTTATGGCATGTATTATTGTGATTTCATTTGGTTAAGAATATCTTTAAGATAACATGTATTAAGGGGGAGATACATGATTCATTTTATACATAAGAATATCTTTGAGATAGCATGTATTAAGGGGGAGATACATGATTCATTTTGGATTTAAATGTTTAATTCTTGCCTTAATTGTATATTGCCATATGTGCTTTCTCTTGGATATGCTTTGTGCTTTAAGTTGATTTTAGGTGGCTACAAGAGAAGATCAAGAAGAAGTTCAAGACTTGTTAAAGATTAGTCTTAAGGAACTAACTCATTGTAATGTGAGGGTGTGATTTTATGACCAATCTTCATTTTATGTGTTTTAGTATTTTGTATAGGTGTTTTAACATAGAATTTGCCAAAGGGGAAGATTGTTAGGTCTGTGAGTTTTGTTGGCATTATTCTATATCAAAACAACATTTCCTTTGTATTGTTTAGTTGTCTAGGATTCATGATGATTCAAGCTTCAAAGAAGAAATGACAACTATTCAAGCAAGTTCAAGTCTTCAAAGGGAAAAGTGCTTCATGATTCTACAAAGGTATATTAATACCTTTCTTTTCTCTTTCAAGGCTTAGGCACACACACAAATATCATACATTTGTGTCCCTGCATCGTTGTGCACCTTTATAGGCACACACATACAATTCATTCATATATGTCCTTGCATCGTTGTGCATCATGTATAACACATTCACACACTTGAAGATGAATGCTCATGCATTGATTTGGAAATAACATGTTTTGGAATATGGATGATTAGAAACTATCTCTATGTAGTTTGTATTCTAGTGTGAATTGTGTTTGTGTGTGTATATGTTTGTATAACATGGATATTGAACTTGAATTTAGTCTTAAATCATTCTTGATTGAGTTCCGGTCATTTCGGTAACTCATACTATTGATTTCAAGTTCTAAGTCAAAAGATACTACACTTTCAACTCATGTTTCATATATTGTCTTTGTCTTCGTATATCAAGTCGAATTATTATTTTCTGGGTTGAATATGTTATATTTCTATTTCTGTGTGAGAGTTACGGTTCGTAATCCACAAACGGATTCGAATTCCGAGGTGGGAGGCCGGAGAACGGTTGAAGAACGCGAAGGAGGGTCGAAGGAGAAAGAAGCAAGAATTGTCTTCTTTCCCGAGATGGCGCGTGGCCATCTCGGGGCAGAAGGCTTTCTGCCCCGAGATGCCCACGTGCCATCTCGGGCAGCAAGCTTGCTTGGCTTCATTTTGCCCCTCTTGGTCATTTCACATGTCCAAGTCTCCCACTCCTTTATAAACTCTCTCCCACTCACATTTCATTCTAAGGAAGAAGAAAATGTAGTGCAGAAAAATTTCCAGATTTTTTCTCTCAACTTTGAATCACCATATCTCTCTCATCTCTTATCTGATTTGAGTGATTCAAGTTGGAGAAGTTTCGTATTGAAGTACTCTATCATCCCCAAGCAACCTTGAAGTCATTTGTTCAAGTTTTCTAGTGGATCGCACAATTTTTGTGACTGCACTTGAAATTGTCAAGGTAGTTGTTTATCTTTTGATTCCTTGATTCTAATGTTCAAATGTTCAATTACCTTGGGTCTTCTTCCTATTGTTGTGTATTTGACTTGAAAAAATGTTGATGAGTGATAGATATTCATTTAAAAGCTAGATTGTGTTTCAATTGAAATCTCACATGTTGAGTTAGGTTTTGATTTTACTTATGTTTTCATATGTTTGGGATTGTATTGTGCTAGCTTTGAATCTAAGACTATTTGTGCTTTGATTGACTTTATTTTCATGATTAATAGTCTTATCATGTGCTAAGAACTCATTTGTTGCATAGATCTAGGATTAGCACATTTAATTTTATATTTAGAGTCTATTAGAGTTTAATTGACTATTTTTGTGAATATATGCTCTAAATGATTGCTAGAGATTTGATTGATCATATCTTGTGTTTCTAGCATTTTTGTCTTAGTACTAAAGTCTTGAATATGTACTTCATGAACATGTTTATTTCAAGCTTTAGCAACATGAATAAAATCTAGGTTTAAAGTGTGTGTTTGGAAATTTGGCATGCTCTAGATTTTTGTTCATGTATAAGATCTAGACAATCTTGTTTTGTGAACTTTATTGTCTATGTCTAGATCTTCATGGGATGTACCTAATCCATACATTTCATATGCTCATGCATCATCTTGTGTGGTGTCACTTTTGGATTTTAAATTAGAAAAATATACTTTGTGTGCTCATTGATTAATTCTAGTTTCCATAGAATTTGTTGATCATCTTATTCTATGTTGCGTGTTTGTTTGCGTTTTGCATTCATGATCACATAGATGCCTTGTGAGAAGGAAGTCTTGACAATAGGTGTGAAACCTATGGTGTTGAGCAAGAAGTCTTGGCAAGAGGTGTGAAGCCTCGGATTGTAGAGCAAGGAAGTCTTGGCTAGAGGCGTAAGGCCTTAGATAGTCGAGCAAGAAGTCTTGCCTAGGGTCGTGAAGATCCGTATAGGTGAGTAAGGAAGTCTTGACTGGAGTCAGGAAGACTCGGATAGTTGAGCAAGAAGTCTTGCCTTGGCTCGTGAGCATCTGGATAAGGTGAGCAAGAAAGTCTTGACAAGAGGTGTGAAGCCTTAGATTGTTGAGCATAGGGCGACAACTTCTAGAGTAGGATAGGAGGGTAGTTTCTAGGTGAAGGGGTCACTTGAGAGATTGTACTTGTCTTATCTATTAGTGGATTTTGTTTGCCTGTGGCTGCTAGCCCGTGGATGTTTCCTCTTCGGAGGTTTACCACGTTATATCTTGTGTCAACTTTTCTCTATCCCTATCTCTCTTATATTGCTAATTGTTATTTGAATAATGTGGATAGAACTTTATATGTAAGTTGACTTCCTTATACAATATTGTTTGTGTATGTTAGATAAATTTGTATCTTGTGATATTTCATTCAAGTTGTAAAGTATCACATTGTAATACTCTAAGTACAACTTATGGAATGTTATCTATATTGAATATATTTGTTCATAAGATACATTGATTCTTGTTGTATGTTTTGTAGACTAAGAGTGGAGATTTGAGCATACACGATTATATTGTTTTCTCATAACAATCATGTTGAATGTTAATTTGTATGCTTATCAAGGTTTTTTCACTAGTCTCGAAAGATTTTTCAAAATTGAGAGACAACCTATTCACCCCCCCCCCCCCCCCCCCCTCTAGGTTGTTTAGTATAACCTTGTACACATTCTTTCATCCAGTCAATATGGAAAGCTTGTTGTGAGAGGAAAAAAGTATATCTTTTTTATATACCCTAAGCACTCCAAAGGATATACTTAGATTCTGATGGAAGTGTGATTGAATTGGAATCACGAGATGTTAATTTCTTGGAAAATGAAATTCCAAATAGAGATGAGGTTGACAAAGATGTTCGATTCTTTGAATTGGATGATATTAATGAAGATGTAAATCTAAACACTCCAATTGAGGTAGATACAAATTTACCTGGGACTTCTGTCCCTAGTGGGTGTAACACAACTGTTGAACCAACTTCTATAGATTTACAAACTTGAAAGAGTAACCAAAGAGCTATCCCACGTCGTCATTTTGAGATTAAGGGGGAAACATTTATGGTTGCTTCACATGATAGTGATGAACCAAAAAATGCAAATAAAGCTCTCACCTTACCTGCTAAGAAATTTTGGATGGAAGCCATGGAAGAAGAGATGGAGTTGATGAAAAATAACCATGTTTGGGACTTGGTTGATTTACCGTCTGATTGTCGAGCCATTGGTAACAAATGGGTTCTTCTTATCAAACTAAAGACGGATGGTACAATTGAGAGGTACAAGGCGCATCTAGTCGTAAAAGGATATACTCAACAAAAGGGTATAGACTATGAATAAATCTTTTCTCCTATAGTAAGGTTTGTTCGATACGCCTTATTCTGGCAGTCATTCTACATATGGACCTAGAATTACATCAAATGGATGTAAAGACAACATTTCTCAATGGAGAATTGGAGGAAAAAATTTACATGGTACAACCTGAAAATTTCGTTTTAAAAGGTCAAGAGCTTAAAGTTTACAAGCTCAAACGATCGATATATGGTTTGAAACAGTCTTTTAGATAATGGTATCTTCGGTTCCATTAGGCAGTAATGTCATATGGATTTACAATGACTGAAAAAGACCATTGTGTCTATATGAAAGTTCTGAAGGTAATTTTGTGATATTGTCATTATATGTGGATGATATACTGTTAGCTAGAAATCATAAGAGTTTTGTCATGACCATTCAAGAATGTTTATCTTCAAATTTTGTGATGAAAGATATGGGCGAAGTTGCCTATATTTTGGGAGTAAAGATTACAAGAGATCATTCAAAGAAACTTCTAGCTCTATCATAAGAGCCTTATTTTAGAAAGATTCTAGAACGATTCAATATGGCTAAATGTAAGCCTATAGATACTCCTATCTCAAAAGGACAAAATCTTAGTCTCGAAATGTGCCCGAAGACTTCAGAAGAACCAGATAAAATGAGCAGAGTTCCTTACTCCGATGCCATTGGGATTTTCATGTACGCAATGATGTGTACAAGGCCTGATATATGTTTTGCAGTTGGGTTTGTGAGTAGGTTTCAATCCAACCCTGGGCAGAAACATTGGCATGTAGTGAATAGGATCTTAGCATACCTCAAGGGAACTGGAGAATACTCTCTATTCTACCAAGGAGGAGATTTACGCTTAGTCAAAAATACATATGTTGACTGGGGAGGTGATTTAGATGAGCGAAAATCAACACAGGGTATGCATTTTTGCTCAATCGAGGTGCTATCTCATGGTAGAGCAAGAAACAGACATGTATTGCATTGTCTAAAATGGAAGTTGAATTCATGGCATGTTTAGCAATAGTACATGAAGGTGTTTGGGTCAAAAGATTCATTATGGATCTAGAGATTGTTACCGGTGCTTCAAGACCAGTAACTATTTACTGTGATAATCAAGCAACCATTGCTTACACAAAGGATTCGAAATATCACAGTAAATCCAAACATATAGAGACAATATATAATTTTGTCTAAGATGTCATAGGAAAAAAGGAAGTGATTATTCAATACATATCTACACATGAAATGGTAGTCGATCCATTTACCAAAGTAGTGACTAGAGATGTTTACTCATCACATGCTAAGTCTTTAGGGCTACGTAGATTGTAATCATGATGATTTATTTGAATTTCACTATTTTATATGAATAAATCCTATTTCCCTTGCTAGCATATATTTCACACAAATGTTGTTTAAATATGTCATCAGGTTGAGACCGGCATTCTTACACATGCGGTCGCCTCGTATACTAAGATAGTATGCTGAGATGAGACATATATATAAAAGAGAATAAATTAGAGGATTTATTCTCATGGAGCTTATATATATATATATATATGAATATGTCACCTTGGCTATGTCAAGATGAGGTTCTTACATTTTTTTGAATCGATCGTGACATAACACCACTATCATGACACCTGATTAAGCCAGATGTGAGTACATAATTGGCGCCTAAGTAAGAAATGATGAACTTTATGAACTCATGTTAGGCGCTGTAGATAGCGACTGGACTCAGATTTGTACAGTGAATAGTTTAGACATATACGTTCTTTGTGAGAATGAAATTCACTATAGCACGTGATTCATACCATGTGTGCTTTGTGATCAAAAGGAAAATGAGAGAATGAATCCCTGCTTCCTCATTGTGTAAGTTTATTGAGGTTTGATTAGACCACAAATGGTATTCTTATGACCATTGACTTTGATTCAAGGTGACAAAACAATGTTAGCTTCTTTAGCATGTTTTTCTATGGCTATGATACTATTCGGTCTATGAAACAGGACTAGGATATCAGTTGTCTTTGAAACTGAGATACAAGTGTTCGATAGGAAGATATAATGTTTCTTCATTAATTTTTGGTATTCTTGTCGACCAATTGTATTGTCTATGATAGAATACAATTGTGAATACGTAAAGATTTCAAATGGTCAAGCATGATTTTGTATAGTATGCTTGGACTAATGAATAAAAATTAAATCAGGGACACAAACGAACAATGTTTTGATATATGAAATATCAAATTACATGCTCCAATACTTTTGTAGAATGTTGTTCACCGATCACATTGTGCGTTTGCTTGTATTAATGATCTGTGATTAGACCCAAAAGTTAGAGAAACGTGACTATATAAAGTTTGTATTATTCCGCTTGTGCGAGTGAGAGATGTTGGAAAATTACACCCAAGCGGTAAAAGAGTCTAGTAATTAATTGAATTAATTGACCAGATAAGATACCACATGAAAGGTTTGTTTTTGAATTAAAGAGATAATTCAAATTATATTCAAACTCATCAGTTAAATGATAGATAGAGATAAAACGATATATTAAATTTAAATAGCAATTTAAATTTAAAGTATACGTATCTCATCCAGATAGAGTTCTGGACTCTATAAATAGCAAAGTGTGTTATTCATTTAACTCATTCCATTATGAGCATACTTTCACAGAGAAAAAAAAACACAGAGTGTTTTGTTTATCAGTTTCTCCTTTTGCTTGTCTTCTCTGAGTTACAGCAAATATCACGTTGAGTCGAGTGTATTTTTCTTGTAATCATACACCGATCATATGTAACAATCCCGGTATCCATTCCGTTGCGATGATCTTTGATATCCAACATTTTTGCTCAATGGCTTGAAGGGCATTGATGACTTCTGTCAGAATCAACTGAGAAATATCTTTTGAGTCTTCCAAGGACGAAACTTTAGACTCAAATCTTTCAGGCACCATAACAAGAACCTTCTTAATAATTCTTCTTTCAGTTAACTCTTCACCTAGCAGTCTAATTTGATTGACAACTTTCATGAGTTTATCTGTGTAATCCTTGACAAACTCATTCCCCTTCATCCTAAGAACTTCAAATTCCCTCCTTAAATTTAGCACTTGCATCTATCTAGTCCTGTCGCTGCCTTGAAACTCTGCTTTAAGCTTGTTCCAAGCCTTTTTTACTATTTCACAAGCTATTATTCTTGTGAAAATTGTATCTGATACAACAATGTGGATAGCAAACAAAGCTTTGTATTTTTTAGCAGAATCTTCACCGTGCTGCTTGATCTGAGCAATTGTTGCATTCATTCATTGCTTTATATTACAAAGTTTAAGCACATAGTTGATGGTCAAAACAAAGCACATCCTAACTTTCTAACTTCAACATGACTAATTTTCCTAAATCAAGGACCATCACACATTTGCCAACAACTCTTACATAAACTAAATTTATAAACAACATTACAAAAATATCTTCTTTTCTTCAGTTAGATATCTAGAAAAATCTCAAAGTCTAACAAATATAATAGTGTGTACCCTGATTGATTGACAATGTTAATTACGCTGTTCAGAACATGTTTGAAGAGAAAAAGAGTATTTTAGAACCTGCAGGTGCTCTTGCCCTTGCTGGAGCTGAAGCATATTGCAAATATTATGGCTTACAGGAGAAAATTTTATCGCGATAACCTGGGACGTACCTAGGATTTGTTGCTAAAGTGATCTACAAAACACACACACACACACACACACAAATATATATATGTATATATAATTATTAATAAGATAACATAGTTTTTTTTTCCATTGAGATAAAGAAGACAAACTTCAACCCATATCTCTAACATTACCTGGAGAATTTCCATCCACTCCCATCGATAATTTATTATCTTCTTTTTTCTTTCCCATGAAACATAGTTTTTCTTGGTTATAATATAACACTATAAAAATAAATTACAGTCCCAAAACCCAACTCTAACTTGTTAATTATAAAAAATAAATTTGAACTAAAAAAAATACCTGAATTGAAGAATTAGATATGATTTTTTTTTATATTCAATTTTCCAAGTGAAAACTCACGGGATGGAGAAAATTATTAATTGGGTAGAGAGAGAATTGGAATTTATGATGAGAGAGAGAGATGAGACGTGTGATTTGTGAGTGAGAAAGATTGGATGTTGAGTAGACAAGACCACGGTTTGGTTCCAACCATGGAACCGAACTGGAACCGAGGTCTCGGAACCGATTTTCTGGAACCAAAACTGAACTGTTAATCAGAACTAGGGAGGTTTCGGTTTCGATTCTTAAAATCTCAGAACCGGTTCAGGTTTTGGAACTGCCAGTTTTAGTACTAGATTTTTTTTAAATGGCCTGTTGATGTCGGCACACCGTTGGGTCTCGAAGGCTCCTTTTTTTTTTTCTATAAAAACACCCCCCCCCCCCCCCCCCCCCCACCTCCAATTCAATTTTCTCTACTCTAATTGTCTCTAATTCTAATTTCTCTCTCAAGTCTCAATTCTCCAAATTTCCATTTCTCCCTCAATTACTAAAATATTAAACTTTATTTTATTTGCATTTACATATATTTTTAGTTTTTTACTCAATTAAAATTCATTTCCAACAAATTTTTCAAATTTTAGTTCCATCAATTTTGTTCACATTTTTTCTTTAAGGAATTTTACAATTCAATTTTTTAAATGGCAAATGGAAGTCGAGGTAGTCCAAGGCATTCCATTTCGATGAAAGGTAAGGGTCATATGCCAGACAATATCGGTTATGACGACATCGTCTATCATGAGTTCCTGTAACACCAAGCCTATGCTGAGTCCCTAAACTCTCTTCATCCCCCTCTAAAAATTTTCGAACCCGATTCTGGTGCCACCCCTCATTTAACAAGCCAATCAAAAAATATACCAAATCCCCATCCAGATTTTGAATTTGAACCACCTATGAAAGAGAAATTACAGAAGTAGCCTAAATATGATCTGTTCATACTCCATATGAAGAAAGTAATGCAAGCAAATGGAAACAATGTAGTGACTTGCAATTACTGTAAAAAAGTATTAAAGTGGAGCAAATCTAGAGGGTATGACTCATATTGCAAGCATATAACGAACACCCATCCAGACACACATGCTAAATCGAGTTCAGAAGCCTAAATTTCCAGGTGCGCTACCCCTAACCAACAATTTTTTAAATATAGTGATGAAAAACATAGAGAATAATTACCTAGAATGGTTGCAGTAGAACACTTACCATTTAGTTTTGGTGAAAAAAATTGATTTTATTAATTATTGTCAACAAGCATTAAGTCCTGCTACAAGTCATGTTCCTAAAACCACTCTCACATATGCACTTTTTAACATTTATTACAAAGAAAAAATGAAATTGGATATTTTTTTTGAAAATATATTTGTCGTATTTTCATATGTGCCGATTGGCCATTGACAAATGTATTCATACTTGGGTATCACTTGCTATCATATGTATAATGCATGGACTATCCAAAAAGAATTCTTGCATTTGGAGTTTTTGATGATGAAAATAATGCTGCCAATATTTTAAGATAGCATAGATTTTTTTTTTGAAGAGTTTAAAATTGAAAACAATTTTTTTACAATTGGTTTTGATAATGCTTCTAACAATACTGTATCTATTACTAATTTAATTGATTTATACAAACCTTATCTTAGTGGTCAATTTTTTCATCAAAGATGTGCATATCATGTTTTAAATTTATGTGTTAAAAAAAGAATAGCAATTCTTCAAAATTGTACTAAATCTATTAACGATACCCTCTATTATTTGTGGTAACATCCCTTTGCAATGAAAGTACGTGTAAAATTGTGTAAACGAAATGATAGGCGTGCCATTCGATTTCCTCATGATATTCCAACACGTTGGAATTCTACTTATAAATTGCTTGCTCAAAGTTATGATTATAGAGATTTTTTAGTTACTTTTTTTTTCAATATAATGTTAGTCATATTAATCTTTTTTCAAGTCATTAGGATGTTTGTACAAAAATTTATGGTTTGTTAAAAGTCTTTGATAATGCTGCTAACAATTTATCTGGTATTTATTATCCCACAATTAATTAATTTATTATTGAGAGTGTTAATATTATTGGTGCGTTTTCTGAGTGTGCATCCGATATAGAATTACTGGAGTTCGTTAATGCTATATATAAAAACAAAATGGTTAGACTATTATAAGAATTTTTCAACTATTTATTTGGTTGCAATATGTTTTGATCCATGTTGTAGATTGGAAAATTTGTTCGAATATCTAATTGTTTAGAAATAGATTATGATGTTGCTAGGTCTTCTTCTAGAATTAAGACATTATTGTATAAGTTATATTTTGAGTATCTTAGAGTTTGTGGTTCATCACTGAACAAAGATGTTCCACAAACTCAAAATGTATCTCAATCCCCATCATCTTTCGGATTAATGGGATTCTTTCGGATTAATGGGATTAGGGTATCAACTGTTATCCCAAAAAATAAAAAATTTATGAGGTGCTTCTTCATCAAGCTCGACCTCGTATTCTGAGGTTGAAACTTATCTAAATACCTCTTTCGAGTTTATAAGAGACAATATGATATGAACCTCGCCAAGAACAGTGAGACCCAGAGCAAATATATGGTAGTAAGGATCGTTTTCTAAATTCAAGTTTGTAAGCAAAAACAATATAGGACCGTGACCCGTTATCTATATTGAGATAGGAATAAATGGTATTAAGAAAGTGAAAGATGCCACACTGAAGAACAAGATAGAAAGGTGAGTGATAAGTCAATTTTCGAAACCAAAGAGAAAAGTCTCTCTATTTTCATTCAAATCCAGTCTTCCCAAATAATACATCAATTCGTCCGTTATATACTAAAAATATCTAAAGCCTAAAAGGAAATAAATATTAGTCATTTAATGCCTTACAATCAGGAAATTAAATGCAAACAAATTTAGGAAATTAATAATGGCTAAAAACTAGCAACAAGTTGATTTGTTCATTATTTGGAAAGTTGAATTTGGAAAACAAATCAACTCTTTATTTGGAAAAAATTAATAAAATAGGGAATATGATGAAATAGGAAATATTCAGAATTTGGATTCTCTTCTAACCATACGTCACCCAAAATGTAGGAAATATGTTGAAATAAGAAATATGCTGGAACTGGATTCTCTTCCAACCATACACCGCTCACCACACACCGCTCACCACACACCCTAGCTTGTACCACATGCCCAAGCTATCTTATTAAGCCCAATCAGTCCATTAAGTACATCATTGATCTTCTTTTGCCCGAGTAATTGGCCCAACTGGAACATGCAATGGATCCTTTAGGGATGCTTCTTGATTCTCATCACAGTGATTTTTTTAAAAATTGATATTCTACACTAGTGGAATGAGCATGAAATGTTCTTTCCAATCTTGGCTATTATAGCCAAATATATCCTTTCAACACCAATTTCTACAGTGGCTATGGAACAAGAGTTTAGTGCTGATGGAAATATTCTGGACGCAAGACGTTCGCTTTCGAGTCCATAATCAATTTAAATATAAGCTTGTGTTGATGATTGGAACAAGGTGTAAAAACAGCCAATAAGAAATCGACCAAGATGCACTCTACGATTTCTTTTATGATAACCAGCATACCCCTACCACTGGAACGAATGACAGTGATTAGTCATGGTGCCACCTCACATCACGTCATCACCAAACCTTTAATAAAAGGAAAGAGAACTACATGGTCTTTGATTCCGATAAACCATTGATTTCTCTAAACCATAAAAGGATACATATGCAACTTAATTACGTTAAAAATTAATTGCCAAGCCAATTATATATATTTTTAGTTTTTTTTAGTTTCTTTTTTTTTTAGTTTGTCATATATTTATTTTATTTTAATTTCAGGTAACCCAATAAAGTGAATTTACAATTTTACATGTCTAATATTTTTTTTGTTAAAATAGTAATAAGATGAAAAAAATATAACCGAACCGTTGGAACCGCTGAAATTGGAGAACTAGAATTGGAATTGCCAGTTCAGAACCGGAAACCGAAAACAAACTAGATCGGGGTCATGACTAATGTTGAGGTGAGGTTGGAGGATGTTGAGGTGATAAGGAGTAGTGTTGGGATTTGGTAGAAATTCAGAAGAATATCAATTATATTTTTTTATAAAAAAATATTCACCCGGCTATAGCTCGGGTCAGCCGTCCTTAACGCCAACCAGTGGGGCAAACATGAACTTTGATAAATTGAGGGTGGTGACTGAACTAGCTAATGTTGGGAGGCAACAAGAGGCTGTGCTATCAACTCTTATGCAAGAAGAGCAAGGGAGTTCCAAACACTTTTGTGAACCGGTAAGTTGTGATGCCTTGATAGATTTTTGAACTTGTTTATACAAAAGTTTCCTTGGTGTGAAATTGAAAATCATTTGGGTTGGCAGGTGGAGCCCATGAATAATACTGAGTTTAAATACATATGTAGTTTTAATAAGGAGGTTGTGGTTCTGTACAGGTAAGTTATTTTCAATTTGGATTACCAATAAAAAAAATGCTAAATTCCTTGTATTGAAAAATTAATTAGTGTTATTTTTTCTTGATAATTTGGTTATGGACTAACATATAATTGCATTTTGGTTGTTTAAAATAAGGTTGTTGTTCAGAAAAAATAGCACATGCACAAATCTAGACACAAAACACAAATAATGAAAGCAATAAGAGGGAAGAAGACACCAAATTTTTTTACGTGGTTCTGCAATTTCCCTACGTCCACAGAGCACACCACACTCAATCCAATATATCTCAGAGTTGATTACAATCTCTCTGTCTCTCAACAATTGCTCTCTCTAGAAATATTTTTCTCACACACTACGCACTATTTTTCTACTGCTTTTTGGAGTACAAATAATGGTAATATTTAGATGGGAGCACTAGGGTTATCCAAATCCCAATTGGAAATTATTTACTTTTCTAATTAATTATTTGCACAGGATTTCATCTACTAGTGAAAATTCGCTTGTACCGCAGTGTGGTCCGTTGTGTAGGCACATGCCTGCGCCACGGTCCACAACGCATGGCTCGCTTGTGAAACTCTGCTCCACAGACCATGGTGTGTGCACCATGTCCGCACCGTGATCCACAACGCATGGCACCATTGTGAAACTTCACGGTGTGTGCCGCGGTCCGAGTTTGTGTCTCCGCTGCGGTCTTTGCCGTGCCACCTGCTGGAACTCGTTTCTGGCTTCATATATCCCAACAATCTCCCACTTAAAAACTGAAACTCAATAGGTGTTCTCCATCCTTCCTTGATGACTTAATGGATAAATAACGGTGCGTTCATTCCCCACGTCTTCACTCTTGAAGACCCACTGAAGTTGCACACAACTCCAATTTTTCAATAGTGACTGGCTTGGTTAACATGTCAGCTGGATTCTTAGTTCCTGCAATCTTCACTAACTTCAACAATCCTTCTTCGATTAACGATAGAATAAAGTGGTAGCGCAGGTCTATGTGCTTGGTCCTAGAATGGAACGCCGAATTCTTAGCCAAGTGTATTGCACTTTAACAGTCACTGTGTAACACGTTCATTACCTCATCGAATTCCAACTCGGCTAACAACCCTTGTAACCATATAAGTTTCTTGCTTGCTTCTGTTACAACCACATACATTGATTCAGTTGTAGAGATTGTCACTATCTTCTACAACTGGGACACCCAACTAATCATGGTACTTACTATTGTAAATACATATTCAGTGGTACTTATTCAATGATCCACCTCTTCGGTAAAACCTGAATCCACATAACCTTCTAGCTTGATTTCATCTCTTCTGAAGGTTAGACATCTCTCCCTCGTACCCCGCGGGTATCTTAAGATCCATTTCACGGCCTTCCAGTGAGGCTAGCCCAGATTGAACATGTATCGGCTCACAACTCCTACTACTTGGGAAATATTTGGTCTTGTGCAAGTCATGTCATACATTAGACTTCCTGGCTGAAGTGTAAGGAACTCTAGCCATGAAGTCCTTCTCCTCTTCCTGTCTTCGAACTCTAATCATTGGACAAACCTGAAGTGAATAGCCAAAGGTGTTATCATTGGTTTCGCATCTCCCATGTTGAATATCTTTAACACCTTCCGAATATACTCTGCTTGTGAAAGCTTCAATGTACCTTTCTATTTGTCTCTGCTAATCCTCATTCCAAGAATCTGCTTTGCTAGACCTAAATCCTTCATCTCGAACTCACTTGAAAGTTGCTTATTCAAATTGTTAATCTCTTCTAAATCTGCACCAGCTACTAACATGTCATCAACATAAAGTAGCAATATTATGAAACTACACTTAACCTTTTTGAAGTAACAGCAGTGGTCATCATTGTATCTCAAGTAGCCATTCCCTTGTATAAACCCATCAAACTTCTTGTACCACTGTCCGGGAGCTTGTTTTAAACCATACAAGCTCTTCGTCAACTTGTATAATAACTCTTCTTTGCCAACTTCTGCAAACCCCTCCGGTTGCTTCATGTATATCTTCTCCTCCAAATCTCCATGAATAAAGGCATTTTTCACATCTAACTGCTTCAGATATAATCCTTTTGCTGCGACAATACTTAACAGTAACTCGATCGTAGTTTGTTTAACAACAGGAGAATTTTTTTTTGAGTAGTCAATACCTTCAATTTGTTGGAAACCTTTGACTACAAGTCGTTCCTTGTATCTCTTGGAACCATCATATTCCTCTTTGATTCAACACGCCCACTTATTCTGTAGGGCTTTCTTTTCTTCAAGTAACTTGGCTAGCTCTCAAGTTTGGTTAGATACCAACGACTTTATCTCATCCTTTATTGCAAGCTCCTACTTGCTTGCATCTTCTTCATGACATGCCTCGTCATAGCACTCAGGTTCTCTCGCATCTGTCAGCAGCATGTATTGCAAATATTTCCTATTTGGTATAGGAGTTCGAGTTGATCTTCTCAATGTATTCTGGACCTGTGTCACTGGAACATCTTTAAGTGGGATTTGTACTTGTACCTAAGGTTGAACACCTTGTTCTTCATCATTTTGTTTAATATGTTCCATGATCCCTCTATCCTGTACATTATTCGGTAAAAAAAACTCTAGCTTTTTCGACTCAAACATCTGTGTGTTCCTATCCTTATACATGACCATTTTGTTGAAGACTACATCTCTACTTCTGATCATTTTGTGATTTTGGTTATCCCATAACTTGTAACAAAATTTATCTTCTCCATAGCCCACCAAAGTACACTTCACTGACTTGTCATTTAGCTTACTCCATGCATGATCACCTACATGTACATAAGAAACACACCCAAACACTATAAGGTGAGAAAGTTTTACCTCTTTCCCAGTCTAGATCTCTTCTAGTATAGCGAGGTCCAAAGACTTTGGAGGTCCTCTGTTGATCAAATACGCTGCCGTATTGACTTCTTTTACCCAGAACTGTTTTAGTAATCCTGAATGTAGCCTCATGCTTCATGCTCATCAATCAATGTCTTATTCATCCGTTTTGCTATGCCATTCTACTGTGGGGTTCCAGGAACCCTCCTACTAAACTTTATCCTGCTCTAGTAGTAGAACTTCTTAAACTCATTGTCTTCATACTTTCCCTCATTGCCTGAATGCAACTTTTTAATCTTCAAACATGTCTCATTCTCAACCATAGCTTTCCATTTCTTGAAAGCCTCAAACATATCAGACTTGTATTTTAGAAAGAACCCATACTCTTCTGGAATGGTCGTCGATAAAAGTGACAAAATATTGTTTACCTCCGGTTGATGAGACTGAAGCTGGATCCCAAACATCAGTGTACACTAGTTCCAGCTTCTCCTTTATCGGTGTTCTTTTAGTCCTTTTAAAGCTCACTCACTTCTGTTTTCCCATAAAACAGCTCTCACAGAAATCAACCTCACCAGTTTTCAAATCAAGCAACTTACCTTTCGAATGCAGACACTTCAGCCCCTGAGTGCTCATGTGCCCAAACCTCTGGTGCCACAAGTTCGGATCGTCTTTGCCTTCCGCCATAGTCACTGAACCACAACCATCCTTAGTTGTGTAAAGTAACCCATTCTTACTTCCTCGGGCGATTGTCATAGCTCATTTCAAAATCTTCCACTTATCACCTATGAAAGTCGTCACAAAACCATCTGACGTCAGTTGCCCAATGGAGATCAAATTCTTCCTTAAGTCCGGTATATGCCTCACATCGTCAAGCTTCCAAACTGACCTTTGCAGTTGAATCTTCATATCTCTATCCCCGGTAATGTCGCATGCTTGATCATCACCAAGATACACTTTACCAAAATTTTCGGAGACGTAGTTTTCGAGCAATTCCCTGTGAGGTATGGCATGGAACGACGCTCCCGAATCCAAGACCCATAACTCCGTCTTGCTTTCCAATGAGCAGATAAGGCAGTCATCTGAATCCTTCGATACATAATTCACGCTGCTTTTACCTTTATCTTTCTTCTCAGATCTACACTCATACGAGAGATGGCATTTCTTAGCACAATTCCAGCACTCTACATCCTTTTTTCTTCGTTGCTGGTTTCCCAAATAGTTGACCTGATTCTTAAACTTGGGCTCACCTCTTCTCTTTGATCTTCCCCATTGATTCGTGTTTCGATTTCTTCTTTTACCTTCCCTACCTTCCAACTTCAGTGCTGAAGATGTAGACGCCCCTCTTCATGCATCATGATCTCTTCGGTCATGACCATATTTACAACCTGCTGAAGATTTAATTTTCTTTCCCGAACGAGTTGGCAATCGACTGGCTTGTCGTCTTCCAACTTTCTGGCATTTGGGTGAGTAGAAACACCACCATAAACTCCTCATCAAATCCCATAGACAAAGAGCATAACCCATCATTGACTTCATTGAACTGGTTCAGAAAATCTTTAAAGTTCTGACCTTCCGCCATCTTCAAGGTTGATAGTTTCTTGACAAGATGGACTTTCCTTACCGCAGAAGGCTATTTGTATAGGTATGATAGGGTATCCATTAGATCTTTGGTTGTCTGTTGATCTTTTACATTGAAGGTGACCTACTTCGTCAAACTGAGACGAATTGCTCCCAATGCTTTTCGATCCAGAAGTTCAAAATCATCATCATCTATGTTCTTTAGTTTTCATTTCTTTTCCCAATGTTCATCAGTCATATCCTTTGGTCTCTCTTTCATCGGCCAATGCAGATCCTTCTAGTACAGATAATCTTCCATCTGCATCTTTCAAAAGCTGAAATTTGCTCCATTGAATTTCTCAATCTTGTGAGTTTCCTTCTCTGACTCCATCTCCACGACAAAATCGATGACCTCTAGAGAACCTAGATTTGTGTGAAAAATAATATGCCCTAACCCGAAGCTGTGATACCAATTGTTGTTGAGAAAAAATCACACACACACAAATCTAATCACAAAACACAAATAATGAAAGCAATAAGAAGGAAGAATACACCAAAGATTTTTTACGTGGTTCAGCAATTTGCCTACGTCCATGAAGCGCACCACACTCAATCCACTATATCTCAGAGTTAATTACAATCTCTCTGTCTCTCTTTCAGTCTCTCTACAATTGCTCTCTCTCTAGCAACATTTTTCTCACACACAACGTACTATTTGTTTACTGCTTTTTGGAGTACAAATAATGGTAGTATTTATATGGGAGCACTAGGGTTAGCCAAATCCCAATTGGAAATTATTTCCTTTTCCAATTACTTATTAGCATAGGATTTCCTCTACTCGCGAAAATCCTCTTGTACAGCAGTCTGGACCGCTGTGTAGTCACATACCTGCGCTGCGGTCCATAACGCATGGCTTGCCTATGAAACTCCGCTCCACATACCGCGGTGTGTGCACCATGTCAGTGTCACAGCCCAAAACGCATGGCACCAATGTGAAACTTCACGGTGTGTACAGCGGTCCGAGTTCATGTCTTCGCCGTGGTCTCTATTCTGCCACCTGCTGGAACTCATTTTCTTACTCGTTTCCTTACTCGTTTCTTGCTTCATATATCCTAACAAAGGCATCTCTTGATAAGTAATGTGTTTATAAACATAGTTATATTATAATCGTTTGATATTTGTATGCAGTGTTGGGGTTCACATAGTTGCTGAACTTGAAGAAAATGCGAGCGCGCATGAGATCTTCTCAACTTAGAACTAATTACAATTGCACAAAAAATGACTTAGTCAAAGATCAATTGTGGTATTTGGTAATTATACTTATTCGTTAATGATCCATTTTAAGTTTGATATGCATGCTGATTTCATGAATGATGCATGGTTAATAATCAACTATTTGGAAGTGTCAACATGTTTTTTATTGGTCTAAAGGATCATCTTTATAAGAAATGTTTCTCACTGTTTTCTTAATTGATCTATTCATTTTTTTTCTTGTTAGCATTGAAATTCTGTTGACGATAAAAGATGGTATAGAGATCAGTTATATGGATCACAAATCCACCACACAGGAATAACTCTAATATAAAAAAAATCTCACCCACCTCTTTGTACTAAATTAAGAAAATATTTTTCTATATATACAACATAGACCCCCTAAAAACACAAGAACAATCATCAAAATAATGTCGAGCTACTGATGCTTCCAAATTATTATGGATAATAAAGATGTAAATTTGAATTCAGAGGCCACTAAAGCCCAAAGAGAAGCTAAAAGGCATGCTCAATCACAATCTTTATCACTGGAATAGTCATAGAGAATTTTGTTTCTTTCTAACTAATTAATGACCTAAAACACCATCTTAACCATACAATTCCAAAAGCTTTCTTGTTCTCATGAAAAAATACATTTGCTTGTTTACCCTCTTTGAGTCTCTCCCTTTCTGTGTTGACCCAATAACTTGACTTTAGTATGTGAACTCTAAATCCTATGAAAACTGATTCCAAGTAGGAAGAGGTTCTTTTTGTTGGTGGGATTGGAAGGTTTGAGGTCACTTGTGGTGCACCTCTATGAATGATTCGGATACTCAAAAGAAAGAAGAAGTTTTATTACTCTCTAGATTAACTTACACCACTCCACACACATACAACACAATATTTATCCCTTTGTATAGGGAAATGGGATGAGATAAAAGACAAACACAATGAATGCATAACAATGAAATCCGATTCGTTGTTTGATGGTAGTTGGGAGATGGCAGTTGGGAGATGGCAGTGGTTGGAGCCATTTTAATGGTCGGCTTCTAAAAGGGGTTAGAAGTCAAGTTTAATTTTCAACATCCCCTTTTAAACTTGACTCTTCATGTTTCGTCATACCAGGCATTGTCTTAGTCTTGAAAACACAACATGTTTGAGCTGCTTGTTGAAAATATCAGCAACTTGATCATATGTCCTGCAAGAGACTATTTCCACCTTCTTATTCTTCACATGCTCTCTAATAAAATGATACCACGTATCAGTACATTTTCTTCTTTCATGGAATACTGGATTCTTTGCTAGCATAATCGCTAACTGATTATCGATGTAGACCTCTGTGGGATTAACTTATGAAAATTCCAAGTACTGTAACACATTCCTAATCTAGATACCTTGACAAATAGCTGAGCAGGCAACACAGTACTTAGCTTCACATGATGACAGTGTCACAATGGCTTGCTTTTTGGCTGACCATGTGAACGTTGTATCTCCCACAAAAAAAAGTAAAACCTGTTGTGCTTTTATGTTCATCCAGATCTCATCCCTAATCACTTTCCGAATAGCCAATCAACCTGCAATCTTCACATTTTGTATAAAATATACCATCATCAATTGTTCCTTTTATGTAACAAAGTATCCTCTTTGTTGCATTTAGGTGAGATTGGTCAGAAGTCTCTATGTATCTGTTGACTAGTCCAACTCCATAAAGTATATCTGGCCTGATACACGTCAAGCATCTCAGGCTTCCAACCAAGCTCTTGAAATAGGTTGGATCAATATCTCCTCTTTCATTCTTTCTTACCTCTAATTCTGTTTCTACAAGAGTTGTGACAGTATTACATTTTTCCATACCAATTCTTTTCAGAATTTCTTTTGCTTAGATACTTTGGGAGATGAAGATACCTTTTTCGCTTTGCACAACTTCAATACCTAGAAAATGATCCATTAGACCAATGTCAGTCATCTCAAACATGGTTGGATTGTTGTCGGTGTAGATCAAGTCATCAACATATAGGTATGCATATAACAAGCTTCCATCAATCTCCTTCTTCATATAAAATGCATGCTCATACGGATATTTTTCAAATCCGTTCTCTTGGAAGTAATCATCAATCCTCTTATTCCATGCACGAGGTGCTTGCTTCAAACCATATAGGGCTTTCAGTCTGCATACTTTATCTTTGCCTTTCTTCACATATCTAGGTGGTTGTTCCAAATAGATTTCTTCTTCCAGAAAGCCATTAAGGAATGCTGAATTTACGTCAAGTTGGTAAATTGTCCAACTTTTCTAGGCTGCCAATGATATTAGCAATCTGATGGTCTCTAGTCTAGCAACCAGGGCAAAGACTTCTCCGTAATCAACTCCTTCCTTTTGTTTATAGCCTTTTGCTACAAGTATTGCCTTGTATCTTTAGACTTCTCCTTTCACATTCCTTTTGGTCTTGTACACCCATTACACTCTGATGGTTTTTCAACCTTTTGGGAGATTAATCAACTCCCATGTCTTGTTCTTTTTAATGGATTGAATCTCTTCATCTATTGCACTTCTCCATTTTTCTTCTTGGTTAGCTTCTTCAAAGCTAACTAGATCACTCGTCATCAATAGACAGTACAGAGTAATATCTTCTTTTACCTGTTTTGTATTTTCATACATATCTTCTAGGTTATGTATCTCTCTAGGCATCATATCATATCTTTATTGTGATGGGGAACCACGTTGAGGAGTCTGTTGATCTCTGGATATTTATGGCTCTTAACCACTTCTCTTGTCTCTTCTTCAAGTATCAACTCTGCACTTCTTGAAGCTTTGTTTAGATCCTAATTCTTGGATTCATTTTTTTTAAAAATCACATCCCTGTTGAAGATCGCTTTCTTAGTGATAGGGTTGTATAGTCGGTAACCTATAGTTTTATCATTGTATCCAACTAGGGGGTACACTTTTCTCCTTTATCTTCAAGCTTAGTTCTTTTGCTTCTCTCACTTTGATGTAGGCAATGAAGCTAAAAACTCTAAGGTGGCTCGCACTTGGTTTGTGAGTGCTCTATGCTTCTTGCGGTGTCTTTATATCAAGACTCTTCGTAGGAAATCTGTTTTGTAGATATATCACACATATAACCGCTTCAGTCCAAAAACTCTTAGGCATGCTTTTATCCTTTAACATGCTTCTAACCATGTTAATGATTGTTCGATTCTTCCTTTCAGCTACACCATTTAACTGAGGAGTATAAACTGGTGTAAATTGATGTCTAATTCCTTATTGCTTAAGGAATTCCTGGAAAGCACCTACAGTGTATTCTCCTCCTTGATCTGATCTTAGTATTTTGATATAATAGCCACTTTGCTTCTTCACAAGAGTTTTGAACTCTTTGAAGTAACCCAATACTTTAGACTTCTTTTTTAAGAAATAGACCCAGTCTTCCTACTGTAGTCGTTATTGAAGGTAAGAAAGTATTGATTCTATCAATTTTATACCGACATCAATGGACCACACACATCTGTGTGAACAAGCTCAAGAGGCATGGTTGCTTTCTAATTTGCCTCTTTTTCGAAGCTATTTCTGTGTTTTTTACTTAGAACATAACTTTCACACATCTCATTTGGGTGATGGATGTTTGGTAATCTTTTCACCATCTTCTTACTTCCAAGTTGCTTCAAACTTTCAAAATTTAGATGTCCATACCTAAGATGCCATAACCAGTCTTTGTCATCTATGATGACTGTCAAACACCTTGGCACATCATGATGAATCGTGAGAGGGAACATCTTGTTCTTCGTCAACAAAACTCGGGTAACCAGCTTTCCTCGAGCATCTGTGATGATGAGTTGCAAATTTTGAAAGCTAATGTGATAACCTTTCTCTAAGAGTTTTTTGAGACTTAAGATGTTAGTCTTCATGTCTGGAATATAATAAACATTGGAGATGAAAGCATAATCTTCATTCTTCTACTTGATCATGACATCTCTTCTTCCATGGACAACGATTTTAGAGAGGGCGCCAAATCAGATTTTTTTAATGAACTTTATCGTCAAGTTCAGTAAATAAATCTTTTCTGCCAGTCATATGGTTGTTGGCTCTTGAATCAAGAAACCAAACATTTTTATTTTGATGTGTTAAGATGTGTGCTATCAACATCAACAATTCTCATTTAACTTGCCCTTTCTCTACGAAGTTAGAAATTTCATTTACTTCATTTGGATTACATATGCACTCGTTGCTATAGTGGCATATTTATGGCAGTTATAGCATTGAACATTTCTTTTGTCAATGTTAAGATGATTGTTGTACCCGCCTCTTCTTCCTTGTCCTCTTCCTCATGAGACATAGTTTTGTTGTCCACGTCCTCCTCTATTTGCATTTATTCCTGCTCTAGCTCTACTCTTGGTTTTGGCATTTCCAAAATCTCTTCCACAAGGTCATTTGCCTCGATCTCTTCCTTTTTATGACGTTCTTCCTTGCTCGTATCTTTTTTCATTGAGGTAGAGCATTGACTAGAGAGCTTGCTCCAATACTCTGTCATTAGTTCTTCTTGTGACTTTCTGCTCATAGGCTTGCAGTGAACCCACTAGTTCTTCAATAAACATTGTCTTCAAATCTTTAGTTTCTTCTAGGGCCAAAACTCTATAGTCAAACTTTGGATCTAATGATCGTAAAATTTTCTCTAAATTTCTCATGTCTATATGAGCTTCTCTCTTTCTTCTTAGGTTATTCACAAAGACCATAACTAGTGTATAGAAGTCAGAAATGGATTCATTAGATTTCATTTATAGGGATTCGAACTCACCTCGTAGAGTTTAAAGACGGATCATTTTCACTTTTTCAGCATATTTGTAGGTTTTGAGAAGGTTGTCCCAGATTTCTTTTGATGACTTAGAGGATGCTATGATCTCGAAACTGGCTTCATCCAGTCCTTGATATATTATGGACTTTGCTTTACAATCTCTCTTTCGATCGGCTTTGAGAGTTGTTATTTGAGCTTCTGTCATGGTTCCTTTAGCTTCTTCAGATTTGGGTTCTATATATCCATCTTCCATAATTTCCGTAACATCTTGAGAGCCTAGTAGAGCTCTCATTTGTATGCACCAATTGTTATATTGTCTTTGGTGAGTTTCAGGATGACAAAATGCACATTACCGTTGGCCATCGAGACTTGTAGTGCTTAGATCACTAATCTAAAGTCTGAATTTGCAAAAACAAAGTGCATAGTTGCGTTTGGAATGGTCCAAAACCTTGGAAACCTATCAGAGTTTGTCAAAAACCGAGTTTAGAAGAGTCCGAAACAAGCGGTCAAACGTTTTGCAAAAGTCACCTAAAGATAACATAATATTCCCTTTGGCTGACGGAATATTCCAACCGTTATAACGACGTTAGTGACATCAGAAATGCATGAACAGTGTTGGGTTTGGGTCGAAATTTAGATCGGATCGAAGACCAGGTTGACAGATCAGACTTCGGATTGGATCCTGTTAACGGGCGGGGAAGAAAATCGGCTCGTATTGGTGACACGCCTTCTGGAAGTGCTACGTGTAGACTGTAGGGAAAAAACGGTTCAAAACGCAACAGAAGCGTAAGGAAATTAGAAAATTAGGGTTTGCATATAAATAAAAAAAAATTCCCTTTTATGCAACGAGAACCTTAACCCTAGAACTGAAACCTCTTGAGGAATTGTATCTCGTAAAAGTTCGTTCAAGACAATTCTACTTTTATGCACAAAAATATTCATATAGTCCTTTTCCAGAAATTTAGCATTTTTCAAAACAAATACTTTAAGATCTAAAGGACTATAAAAATAATATCCTTTTGTTTCTTTTGGATACCCTACAAATATGCATGTTTCTGAACAGGACTCCATGTTTTCTTTCTTTCCTTTTAACACGTGCGAAGGACATCCAAATATCCTTAAGTGTTGTAAACTAGGCTTTCGCCCGGTCCTCAACTTATATGGTGTTTCAGGAACCGACTTAGATGGTACATCGTTTAGAATGTACATTGCAGTTTGTAAAGCATATCCCCAAAAAGAATTAGGGAGCGTTGAATAACTCAACATAGACCTAACCATGTCCAAAATAGTTCTATTTCTTCTTTGTGCCACCCATTTTGTTAAGGTGTGCCTAGTGCAGAATCTGAGAAATTATTCCATTATCAATAAGATATTGCTGAAACTCACTAGATAGATATTCTCCACCACAATCGGACCTCAATATTTTTATACGTTTCTCAAGTTGATTTTCTACTTCAGCTTTAAATGCTTTGAACATATCAAAAGCATCCAACTTATGTCTCATGAGATACACATAGCCAAATATTGAGTGATCATCCGTGAAAGTGATGAAGTACTCATATCCACCTCTAGCTTGAATGCTCATAGGTCCACACACATCAATGTGTATCAATCCTAAATATTCGATGGCTCTTGCACCTTTAGTCGTAAACGACCTTTTGGTAATTTTACCTCCCAAACAAGATTCACAAGTTGGTAGATCATCAAGCTTTAAGTAACTTAGAGGTCCGTCACTTACCAATCTTTTAATCCTATTAAGGTTAATATGACCTAAGCGTAAATGCCATAGGCAGGTTTCATCTCTTGATAATTTTACTCTTTTATTATTAGGTTCCATTGATTCTGTGTCTAACAAATGAGAAATATTTCCATGCAAATAGAATAAATCGTTTTCCAATGTACCTTTCCAAATAAATTTTTTATTCTTACTAATAATAAAATCTTTATTAAAAGTAACCGAATAACCAAATTTATTTAAACAAGAAACTGAAATTAAATTCCTCTTGAATTGAGGTACATAATAAACGTTTATTAAATCTAAATGCCTATAAGAATCTAAACTAATTCTAATATCTCCCATTGAACTGGCAGACACCAATGCTCCATTGCCTAAACGGAAGTTGAATTCGTTCTCATTAAGCCTTCTCCTTTCCTTGAACCCCTGTAAGGAAAAACAAACATGATTAGTGGCTCCGGAGTCTATGATCCAAGAATCCATAGAATCCGCCAAAAAACATGTTTCAAGATAATTAATATTACCTTCTTTCTTTTTGTCTTGAGACTTTGGGCAATTTCTTTTCCAATGTCCCTTTTCACCACAAAAGAAACACTTCCCTTTGATCTTGGTTACTTTATTTGTCTTCTTCTTTGTAGATCCTAGTTGCTTTTTCTTCTATTGTTTCTTGACCTTCTTACGGGTCTTAACAGTAGCAACTTTACCTACTGTATGAATCTCTTGACCCTTGCCTTTCACAAGGATTTTTTCTACGCTTTGAACATCTTGCATCAGGCCTTGCAAGGTGTATTCCTTATTATTCAAGGTGTAGTCCAACTTGAATTGATCAAAGGAATCCGATAGTGAGTTGACAATCATGTCAATTTTGGTCTCACCATCTATCTCAGCACCATTCAGTTCAGCAATGTTGAGATGTGCTATGACTTTCATCATATGATCTTTCACAGCCTGTCCAGGTTTCATCCTAAGATTCATAAAAGCAGTCACTGCCTCTCTCTTAGTCGTCTTAGACCTCATAGCAAACATCTTCTCTAGAGACATCATTATATCAGCAACAGTCTTCATTCCTTCATGTTGCTGTTGCAACACGTCGGAGATGGTGGCCATAATGTAACATTTAGCCATCTCATCAGAAGACTTCCACTGCTGATACTCATCTCTTTGCTCCTAAGTAGATTCATTAGTAGGAGTAGGTGGTCTAGGAGTGCACATAACGAACTTATGCTTTTCGAATTGCAATAAAAGCCCAATTTTCCTTTTCCATGTGACATAATTATCACCGGTTAAAGTATTGTCTTTAAGGATGTTGATTAGGGATGGGGTCATGATTTCTAAACAATAACAAAAGTTATATAAATAAATAATCATGATAAAGCACTTTTGAATATTTATCTTGAATTAAATGAAATAATTCAATCGTAAAAATTCAACGGTGATCCAACACCCATAAATGTCATGCCTTCTTTGGGAGTTCACAATATTTACTAGTTGGACTAGGTCCTACATAATTATTAACATAACAACCAAAGTTTTCAATTTTAGCCTTATGATTTTATTAACAAGAACTCTTTGGAGGATATTAATAAACTCACATCGAGTGTGTTACCAAGTTATCGACCTTCAATATAATCCCTCACGAATATCCCTCCTTTGGGAGTAGATATCGCTTGGGCTAATTGTCTAGTCTATCCTTATAAGGAAGTATCTTGCTAAATTCCATTCATGAATACCTTTTGGAAGGTTATTCACAAAACATAAAGCTCAACTAAACTCGGAGGCCGTAGGTGTTCCAAAACACCTTCTCCCACTCAATTGTTTAAGACGTGTGATCGAATTCCAAGGAATGATTTACCAAGTTATCTAGATGCCAATTTAGATACTTAAACCATTCAATGCATGTTCATACGAAAAGAGATATATGAGTGGCACTCCTATTCTATATGACATGTTATATAACAATGACAAACATTGCAATATTTACAAAAATATAAATAGCTACAATTTTGGTCCATCCTAGAAAAATAAGTAAATTACATATATCTTGGAATACAAGAACTCCTTTCTTGGCGAACAAGTCTTCACGCGACCTTCGTCGTTCGGACTCCCTCGGCTACCTCCCATGGGCGTGCGCACCCTTCACCCTTACCCATGGGCGTGCGCATGCCACAAACCCATAAAGGGCTTCCATGCGCAGCCCATGGCTACCAAAGGGCTGCCGTGCGCAGCCCATGCCACAACAAACGTGGTTGTGCGCTCTTCACACGCACGTTCGTTGTTATGGCTCGCACGGTCCCAAGCTCATTCCGGTTGCTCCTAATTGTTCAAACCTTCGAGTCTTCGATACTTGAATGTATTACAGAAGACTTTAAATAATAAAATACTGCAGTTTTTTTTATTACAACAACAAAAATAAAAATAAAACTTAGCAACTACCAAGAAGGAAATTATGGCGATAATAGACCACCCTTCTTGTTACAATCCCAAAACAAAATTACATTGAAATTCTAGGACCAAATTGAGCAATCACAAACAACATATAAAACATATATATATATATATATATATCCATACATTCCAATATAAATATATATGCGAATACTTAGAGTGCCATCTCTTTCTAAAACATGCATATATACAATAAAAAGAAAAAGATACACGAACACATACATCAATTAATCAAGGGTACAACCTAGCTTTGATACCAATTGTACGGAAAAAACGGTTCAAAATGCAACGGAAGCGTGAGAAAATTATAAAATTAGGGTTTGCGTATAAATAAAAAAAAATCCCTTTATACAACGAGAACCTTAACCCTAGATTAATTGACGTATATAAAAGTATCGTACCTTTTTCTCATGATGATTGAACAAGAGCCGAATTGATTCCGTAAGATCTTCCAATCCAATCACGAACGTGAATCACCTAGGAGTGTGGGCTCCTTTTCTTTAAATTGTATACATGAGGATGGAGACAAAACAAAATCTTTTTTTTGGTAGTTACAAATATCCTCCAAGAGGAAAAATTCAAGAACATCCGGTCACTTGTGAATTATCAATCAACTTGATTGAAACTCGCGTGAACCTTGATTCAATGTTGTACACAAAACCCTTATGATGTAAAGGATACTAGTGTACTACTGAAAATAAAAACGTTCACATTTTTCTCTTCCTGGCCAAATTCACACACTATTGTTTAGAGATGATCGAATTTTGTCTAGAGTAAAAACATATTTGTTTCCCTCAAAATTCCTATGATGGCCGAATTCTTCTCTTAGAAAAATATGGCTGGTCAAAATTCTCCTCTCAACTGCCTTAGGGCTGGCCAAATTTCTTATACACATATATATAGGATCATAAATTCTCTCATAAGATGGATTTACTTGATTGACAAGAATATTTTCCTTAGGTGGATTTATTGGGTAGTTAAGAATCCTTATCTAAAAGGAAATCTATCATCTCCTATATACATATGGGCTGGGCGAATTTCTCTTTGATATAGATTAGGAGAGTTTATTATTTCCTAAGAAGGATTTACTTTATGGACAAGAATCCTATACTTAGGTAGATTTATTTGGTGGTTAAGAATCCTTGTCAAAAAAGAATTCTACCATTAAGTAGTTTTACTTGGTGACCAAGAATCCTTTTCAAAAAGGAATTATTTCCTACACCAAGACTCCTAATCCAACTCAATAGTGTATTTGTAACCATATTAAAGACTTCCTAATTTGATTAGAAAATAATTCTTTTTATTTATCTACTTATCAAATATAGTCTTTAACATTAACTATACTACCAACAATAGTATAGTTTTAGGAGACCATCTCCTACAAAAAAAAAGATTTTGACTTTTAATTAAATAATTAATTAATCAACAAATTAATTAATTTCCATTTAATTAAATAATAAAATAAAAATAATATATTTAAGCTATTCTTTTTATTAAATCATATATTATTTTTCTTATTTTATTAAATCCATTGGACCTTAATAAAAAGTCCACATGTGAACTAGACCTATTCTTACAAAAAGAAACAAGTTCTCATGCGTTAATACAATTCTAGATGGACCCCTAAATTGATCCGGCAGAATATATCAAATGATCCATGCAAGTTCGTGTGGATTGGGGATCTTGGCGGGCTATCTAAATTTAAGCTCCAATAGACACAACCCAATCACAATCAACAAATGATTCACTTAGGTCTGATCTATTTAATTTTAGTTCATTCCACTAAAGAAATAAAATTGAACTCTTAAATAAAGATAGAATAAGTTGATGTTACTCACTCATACCCTAGACAACCTTATTGGAGAAATTATATCCTCGTGAAGAATACCAGTAATCGCCATGAGCTTATAGACTGTCTATAGCTCTCCAAGTTACCATATTTACTCATATGACCACATTTTGAACTTGGATATTTTGACTTGTCCAAAAGCCATGTTTCAATAGACACTATTGAAAACTTAACGTTAAGATTTAATATCCAGTACCTTAAAACATCCATATGATGGTATTCTACTCTCATTGAATAAATGGAGCCACAATGTCCATATCTATAAATGATGTCCTCTATCGATTAACAAATGAATACCACCAAACTATCGAGGATAGACTATGCTATATAATCGTACTCATTGATAGCTCAAATGATAACACTTGCAACCATAAGTCCATCATTTATCTCAGGATTGAGATAGAGTCTCCGATTGTCTTCAAATGAAAACTTTTATCCATTGACGGTTCTAGATAAAGTATTTCATTTTGATCCTATTCAATACACCCAGTGCACTAGATTCTTTTGCCCAAAGACACCACCTTTTGATGATTTTAGACTCATCATAACACATTTTATCCCACTCAAATGCTAGCAAAAGAATCTACAACTTTGACAAGATAAAGGCGCCCAACCTTTTATCTTAAGTTGTGAATATTATTCAAGACTAACTAAAGACTTGTATCTACCTCATACATATCTAGATGTATGACCAATTCTTCTTTTCTCATAGTTTTTTTACCTTATGATTATTTACTTTTGACAATTATAATAATTAGACTATAAATGCTATAAGATTTGTTAAACTAGAAATCTCTTTATTCATATGAAAAGATTGTTAATTACAATATTACACTCTTGCTATCGAGTATAATCCTAACAACGGCAAGTGGATTTACTCTCCAACTGCATGTGGCACGTGAGGCCTCTCTATAACTCTAATTTGGATGATTTTTTTCATCGTTGAACTCCTAGAGATGAGTAGAACACGTTGGTATGCTCAAAATTTGATATTGAGCCCTTTATTTTCTGAGCCAATTCGATTTTGGCCTCTGTTCTTCGAATTTTTGGTTCTCCTACGCTTTGACACCACTATTAGTGGGATGGGAAGGTTTGAGGTCACTTGTGGTGCACCTTTAAGAGAGATTCGAATACTCAAAAGAAAGGAGAAGTTTTATTACTCTCTAAATTAACTTACACCACTCCACACACATACAACACAATCTTCATCCCTTTATATAGGGAAATGAGATGAGATAAAAGACAACACAATGAATACAAAGCAATGAAATCAGATTCGTTGTTTGGAGGTGATGGACATGTCATTATAGTTTCGTCAAATATGAACATTTAAGTTCGACCTCGTAAGGGCACAAGTCACAGAAACTAGCACATCTGTAAGCAAGGGATCGATCCACAGGGAGGTGGGATTCACCGACTGTCTCTAGTTCTAGCTATTATTACAACATGCCGAGCGGACTCGTGTGTTACGTATACAGAAAAGTGAATAATAATATTTACAATGATAGATGGAATGGAGATATGCATGAAATGTGGTTACACTAGGGAAACGACTCAACCGTGACAATCCACCTAATTATTTGCTAGACTCACATAATCTCTCAAATGTGCAAGTATATCATAGGCTCGTATCTCCTTAAGTAATCTCTAATCTCTCTCAATGTCTTAGAGATAGCATCCATATATACCCGGAATCTCTCTAGAGCAACCCAGATCATATACATGGACCCGTTAAGCTTTTGGAATACTAAATCGAACCCTATATGCTAGCCTAGTGGTTCTAGCCCTTTCCAGTCAATCATAGTGAATGTTTATCTAAGCATTGTCAAATACGTCACCTTTTGGTTCATAGCATTCAACCATAGATTAATTATAAAGTGATCAAGAAAGTAAAGGCTTTAAGCACTCAAAACATCCATATAACAACACAAACTCAAGAAAAATATCGGTGGTCTTTACTTCTAGGTCAAGGATTCATTTAGTCAACTTCCTAGGATGTCTAAACATGGGAAACAAGTTTACCTAACAACTACATGCAACAATGTGATTGTTATATCAATAGGAATATTCAATTTAGATTAAAGGTTCATCCTCTTGATTTGGGAACTTTCCCACAATCAATTCATCACTCAATCCGGTCAATGATAGATAATCGTGTCTTAATTAAAAGACGCACAAGGATGTGAACCAAGACCAATTTAACAACTAATAGTCTGAATTGAAACATTTTCTACTCTTTGGGGCTAAAATCCCTAACACTCAAATTACTCAATACATGACATTTCAAGTCATCCATCAATCAATCTACAATCATGGGCATCAATTTCTTACTATAAATTACAACTACTCCTAAACCCATTCATGGAAACATATTGATTTTTAACCATTCATACGCATACATACCATAATAAGAGCTTAAAACACATAAATCAAAGAGCAAAACAAAACCCAAACGAATTTAAGTGAAAACAATACATATATAGCACATGTGAAAGGTTTAAAATATTTCCAAATCGGGGTTACATATCAAAGACAACAAGAAATACAAAGAAATGAGCAAATAAGAGCAAACCCTTAAAGACAAGTCCTCCAAAAATGCTCCTAGCCTTCCTAGCTCGAAATTGGCTCCTAATCTTTTTGTAATCTACTCTAAGATGGATGGAGGAAGTGTATAGTGGTGTGGTGGAGGTGTAGGGTGAGCTCCCATGGAGGAAAAACCTCCATGGGAGATTGGATCACTCCTTATTGATTGGAGGAGATGAAAAAGATGAAGAAAATGAAAGAGAGAAGAAAATTGGCGTGAAAAAGGGGGATAGAGGAAGAGAGGTTTGATGAGAGGAGAGAAAATAGGGCATTTATAGGCTTGGAAGTTAGGGTAATATATTGAGGTGAAAAGATAAGAATGCCACTCAAAAAATGGCTAAAAGTCTCATTTCTGACCCAGAATGCGGTACGTATCAACATGCATACCGTACATCACTTTTTGGAGCTTTCTAACCAAAGTTGCGGTACATAACTTGGTCTTACGCGGTTGCGTACCGTGCAGCTCTATGCACTATTACAAAAATGGTCATAACTTCCTCCATAAACCTCATAATCGTGATCTGTAAAGTGCATTGGAAAGTAGATATCCAAGGCTTTCCGAAAGGTGGTTATGGGCAACGTAGATCAATCAAAGGAGAGAAATATGGCCTTTCAAAGTTGGGTATTCTACACGAGTCACTCCTATTTCAACTCTTCTAACCTCTAAAACTCTTCAATTAAGCTCGAATACCTTTCATAGGGAACATGTACCTACACAACGCTTATAAACAAATCAAATACCAAAATATGCTCAAAAACATGAGTGAAATCTAGTAAATGGGGATCTCAAAAGGTATATAAATTGCTCCGATCAAGAAGCAGTTGGAAGATGACGGTGATTGGAGCCATTTTAATGACTGGCTTCTAGAAGGGGTTAGAAGTCAAGTTTAATTTTCAACACTTTTAATATTCCATTGGAAACTTAAAAGAGCTCCGCAAAGTTTTAAATTGAAAGCCTCCTATTTTGAATAAGAATTGTATTATGTACTTCTATCAATAACCTTGTTTTCTCATAGAAGTTCACTAACTGAACTTGTCAAACAATGCATTGCAGGTGATATTATGCTTCTTTTTGGGATTTAAAAATATGTTGGTGGTAGAAGTGGATTCTTTATTTGAGTTCTTGATGCAAAAAATCAAAATTACAATTTTTTGTGCTTATTGACATTTAGTTATGTAATTCTTAGTTCTTAATATATTTATCGATTGATCTCTAAACATTTGCATGTAAATTATCATAATTTTTTTCCTTATCTACAATACACGTATTTACAAGAATAAAATATATCCATTTTTTTAAAAGATCAAAATACCCCTATGGATGGGCTGAGTGGTAAAAAGGCTTTTGGTTTGAACTTTGAATGAAGAGGTTGAGGATTCAAATAAATAACTATATTGTTTGCTTTGATCTTCTGCCCTTTCATCGTTTACGCTGTAACTAATAAATGGAAAAAAAAAATAACTTTCTCCACCATGATGTCTTACCTATTTAAATTGTCTTGTTTCGTGTATTGTGGCTAAGTTCTTACTTTTGTCTGGATTCGCTTTCAGATGAGTGGTAGATTAAATCTTGAAAACGAGGTCCTTTATCGTTTTTTGTTTCCATAGAGGCCTGGTGCTTTGGTGAAGTTCTTGGAAGTGTTTAGTCCTTGTTGGAACATTAGCTTATTCCATTATCTTGATCATGTAAGCATCTGAAACCTTGTGTTCAATAAATGTTAGTATTGTAATCTAGTATTCTGGTGCACCATGTCAAGGAATCTTTCCAGGAACTCTTACATTTATCCTCTAAATCTCTAACTGGCTGAAATTGGTGCCATGTGTTGGTCAGAATCCAGGTTTCAAATAATGATATGGAAGAGTTCTTCAATCGTACCAACTCTTGGATATGATTATGTAGTTGTAACTGATGACTATAACTTACAACTTCTAATTCCAGCTCTCTGATCTTTAGATTCAACTGCTTAGTGATCGGACCATATTTATACCTATTTGAGGTCCCCATTTCCTAGCTTTTATGCCCGTTTTCAATCATATTTTTATATATAATGGGTTTTGTGAGCCTTATGTAGGTTTTATTCCTTAAAATAAGGGGTTAAACTAAATTGAAGGGTTTTGGAAGTTAAAAGGTTGAAATTGGAATTGCTCGTGCAGAACTTAACTTTCGGTGCCCATATCTCCCTCATCAGATTGAACTATATTGCCTATTACCTATTACCTATTTTCAGAAAGCCCCGGATGTCTAGTTTCCAGTGCCTTTTGTAGATTGCAATTCTTGGTTTTCTACAGGGAGTTATGCCCGTTTGTGTAACGGTGCACAAAGTTAAAAATCTTCACCCGAGGGAATAGCGACCTGAGCACCAGGTTGCTTCCAGGTCGTATTTTTGCCCAGTTTTACCATTTTCAACCCGAATTTGAGGGGTAATCTTGTCATTTCATATACAATTCGTGCCCTAACCTCTCAACTCAATAAATACCCCCATTTTCTCTCCTCTCAGGGGACTTCTTGCACCTCCCACACCCCAAAACCGATCCAACACAAACCCATTTCATCTTTTTCATCTCTTCCATCTCTTTCACAAAATAAGTGAGAGAAATAGCTTCCATGGAGGTTTTTCCTCCATCGGAGCTCACTATACATCTTCACCACCCTTTTTACATTTCATACACCTCAATCGAGAGTAGATTACAAGGAGATAGGAGGGTCTTTGACCAATTTTGAGCTAGGCATGGAAAAGAGCTCTTTGAGGAATTTATTTAAGGGTTGTATCTCCTTTTACTCAATCTATTTGTATTTTCTATTTCTTAATTGTGTATCCTCAATTTGGAAATTTTATAAACCCAAAATCTTTGTTTATGCATGATTTAAACTCTTATTGTGGTATTCATGTGTGTTGAGAGTCTAAATTGATGTGTCCATGAATGGGGTTAGAAGTAGTCTAAATTGATTAATGATGATTCAAAGTACAATGTATTGAATGATTTGAGGGCTATAGCTTTAGCTCTAAAGATACCATGTATTGAATGATTTTAGTGCTATAGCTTTAGCTCTAAAGAGTGGGAAAGGCTTGGTTAATGCATGTATATGCTAAATTAGGCCTTGGTTCAATATTCTTATGCTTAATGACTCTTTGTATTAAGACACAATTGCTCTCCCATGGCTTGGGTTGAGTGATGAATTGGTTTTGGTGAATTGCTTAAAGAATGAACCTTAACTTAATTTAAATGTTCGTAATGAATACCAATCAACTCTGTTACATATATTTGTTTGGTGAACTTGTTTTCCATTTTGTGACATCCTAGAGAGATTGATAAAACCGCCACCAACCTTTCTCTTGTCCTTGTGTTGCTATATGGAGAGTTTGAGTTTTTAATGCTTTTACTTGACTAGCCATCTTCTGAATCATTGTTGGTTGTATGCTATTAATTAAGAAGAGACGTGTGCAACGTGCTTAGATAGATATTCACTGTATTTGATCAGTAAGGTAAATATATGTGAGGCTGGCATACGGGGCTCATGTGTGTGTGCCATGGATCTTAATGGATTCTCACATATTGTCCGAGGTCATCGAGAGATAGACTTTTGGTATGTATGGGTGCAATATCTAAAACATCAAGAGAGATTAGAGATTAATTTAGGGGACATGAGTGATTAAACCATATTTATACCTATTTATGGTCCCTATTTCCTATTATTTGTTCTTGTTTTTGAGCATATTTTGGTTTATAATGTGTTTTGTGAGCTTTTTGTAGGTTATATACCTTAAAATAAGGTGTTGAGCTTAATTGAAGAGTTTTGGAAGTTAAAGGGCTGAAATTTGAATTCCTCGTGCTGTACACTCAACTTTCAAGGGTCATATCTCCCTCCTCATATCGAAATAGGTTTTGTGCTACCACATTTAGAAACACCATGGACGTCTAATTTCTAAGGTTTTTTTAGATTGCGATTTTGAGGTTTCTAGAAGAAGTTATGGTCATTTTCGTAACGGTGCGCGATGCTAAAAATCTTCACCCCGAGAGCAATGTGACCTTAAAGCGACTTGGAGGTTAAGTCACCTCTAGATCACTTTCTTCTCTGTCAAAACTCAATGTAGGTTGCTTTTCAAGTCACGTTTTGCCTCGTATTAAAAAAATTACCTATTTACCCTTGCCCTATTTCCTTCCCATATATAAACCTTCCCTATTTTCATTTTAAAGGACCACTCTCTACCCAAAGAATACTCACCAAAACCCCATCTTTACTCATCTCTCATACATCACCAAATCTTCATCTTTATACATTCTTCCATACATTCACCACATAAAACCATCAAATTCGCTATCATATCATATTTTTGGACAAAGGTAGCTGAAGAAGAATCAAAAGAGAAGCATTTTGAAGCAAAGAAGAGAGAGCTCTTCATCATAGTTTTCTCTATATCTCTTTCTCTTTTATTGTTATGATAGCCATGTTTAGATCTTCATATATGTTTCGTATGGCACTAGTTTGTAACATGAACTAAATTTCTATTGCAAAGGCTTGATGAAACCAAACCTTTGAATTTATCTATGAAGACCACTTTTTTATCCATGTGTGCATTCTGTTTTGTATGGATATTTTTGGATGCTTAATGCTTTCATTAGATTGATCAACTTGTGAATATATTTGGTGGTGTGCTATGAACTGAGGGACGATGCACACCACATGTTTGATGAAATATTCACTATACATGTCTAGTAAAGTAAAGATATGTGAGGCTAGCGTATATGGCCCTTTTTATGTCTGCCAAGCTCTTAGTGAATTCATGCATATAGTCTAGGGTCATCGAGAGATAGGCTTTTCATGTGCTTGGATACGATCTTTATTACTTGAAGGAGAGTAGAGATTATTGTTGGGTACACGGGGTCTACAATTCACAATTGCACTAATTGGGTCTTTGAGTGAGTCTAGAGCTTAATTAGCTAGAAGGTGAGGTGGATTTTATGTCTTAGCATTTATCATCATATAGTTACATTTAATTTCATCGTTTCTTTTAATTCACAATTTAGTTTAAACTTGTTTGAGTATTTTAGCTTAGATTAATTGTAGTTCCCTTAAGATCAAAATTCTCTTTTAATCATCGTTCAAATAGTAGCTAGATCAATCAATTTCAGTACTCAACTCTTCAATCTTCATGGAAACAAACTTTATTCATTATTGTACTGCACTCCGGTCTCGTACACTTATGAGTGTCCACCTTTAGAGCAAGTCAATTTTTGGCACCGCTGTCGGGGATTGAGCGGAGAGTTGATATTGATACTAGTTGGTTTGTTACTAGTTTGAACCTTTTCTTTTACTTTTTAATTTAGAGTTTGTTTGTTCCTCTTTTCAGGCGGTATACTCTTATACTCACTTACATACAAATAGTAGAGATATTGAGTCCTTTGAGTTTGAACTAGAAATCAAGAAAGTGGCTCATAGAAATAGAAATGAAGCAAGAGCACGTAAAACAAGGATGAACAATCCGAAAGCAATTCTAGATCAAGAGGGATTACCTCCTGTTGCAAATCAAGATCAGGGGGTAACAATGTGGAAGACGATTGTACTTTATGGGACTTCTCTATGTCTAGAGTTGAGTAGAATATACCATCCATTTGTCGGCCTATAGCTGCAGCCAATACTTTTGTGATCAAACCAGCGGTTATTCAAATGATTGCTACTACAATTCAGTTCCATGGACTACCAAGTGATGATCTGAACATGCACCTTCAGAGCTTTAACAATATATGTGACACCTTTAGATACAACAGAGTCTCCAAAAACTTTGTCAAGTTAAGGTTGTTTCCATTTTCATTGAGAGATAGAGCAAAGGCGTGGCTACAATCACTCCCATCAGATTCCATCATCACATGGGACCAGTTGATATGAACCTTACCAAGAACAGTGAGACTCGTAACCAATATATGGTAGTAAGGATCGTTTTCTAAATTCAAGTTTGTAGGCAAGAACGATATGGGATCGTGACCCGTTATCTATATTGAGATAAGAACCAACAGTATTAAGGAAAGGTTGAAGATGCCACACTCAAGAACAAGTCAAAAAGGTGAGTGACAAGTCAATGTATTAATAACCAAAGAGAAACTCTCTCTCAATTTTATTTCAATTCAAGTCTACCAAAAATTACATCAATTGGTCCCTTTTATACTAAAATATCTATGACTTAAAAGGGGAATAAATATTCGACAATTAATGTCTTACAATTAGGAAAACTAAATTGGGCAATAATTGCCTTACAAAAGGGAATGATCCAAACAACTAAATCAAGCAACTATTGACTAACTCCCTATTTAGAAGGCTAAATCTAGAAACAAATCAGCCTTATAATTTGGCAAACAAATCAACTCTTATTCTTTGGAAATTAAAAGAAATCAAACCAGCCGAAATTGAATCTCCTCCAACTCTTTACCGCTCACCACACGCCCAAGTTTTCTCTTATTCGGCTTAATTAATTCAGCTTAATCAATTGCCTTGATGACGTTAATTAAGCATTGTTCTTCATGTGGGCTTATCTTTGACTTCAACAATTCAAAATCAACCTAAGTGTCTTTAAATAGGCCATCTAGTGCTTCTTTAAATCACTTAGCCCTTGCCCTTGTTATTGGCGAAACCGGAACATGCAATGGATCCCTTGATGCAGCTTCCACATTCTCATCATTCCCTCCCTCTTGATAAGGATTTATCCTCAAATCCTCACCTATATCAAAAGGAGACAAATCAGAAACATTAAAGCTTGCACTAACATTACACTCACCTGGAAGATCTAACTTGTATGTGTTTGTATGGAAAATACGCGCAGCGGAAGCGTGAAAAATTTATGAATTAAGGTTTCGGTATAAAAAAAAATCCCTTTTTAATAACAAGAACCTTAACCCTAGATTAATTGATGTATATAAAAAATGTCGTACCTTTTTATCGTGATGATTGAACAAGCGCCGAATTGAATTTGTAAGATCTTCCAATCCAATCACGAACGTGAATCACCTAGGAGTGTGGACTCCCTTTCTTTAAATTGTATACCTGAGGATGGAAACAAACAAAATCTTTTTCTTTGTTAGTTACAATTATCCTCCAAGAAGAAAATCAAAAAAAGTTAGGTCACTTGTGAATTGTCGATCAATTTAATTGAAACTCACATGAACCATGATTCAATGTTGTACACGAAACCTTTTGATGTAAGGGTTACTAGTGTACTATCGAAAACTAAACATTCTTTCTTCCTTTTCTTCTTTGCCGAATCTCACACTATTTCTTAGAGTTGATAGAATTTTTTCTAGAGCAAAAATAGATTTCTCCTTCAAAATTCTATGATAGCTGAATTCTCTCTCTAAAAAGACTAAGGCTGGCCGAAATCTCTCTCTAAAATATATAGGGCTAGCCGAAATTCATTCTTAGAATTCCTTATGGCTTGCCAAAATTTTAGGATCATAAATCCTTTCAAAAGAAGAATTTACTTGGTTGTTAAGAATCCTTTCCTTAGGTGGATTTACTTGGTGGTTAAGAATCCTTTTCCAAAAGGAATTCTAACCTACACCAAGACTCATAATCTAGCTCAATAGTGTATTTATAACCATATTAAAGACTTCCTAATTTGATTAGATAAATAATTCCTTTTATTTATCTACTTGTCAAATGTAGTTTTTAATATTAATTATACTACCAATAATAGTATAAAATTAGGAGACCTACTCCTACTAGAAAAAAAATTTGACTTTTAATTAAATAATTAATTAATTACCAAATTAATTAATTTCCATTTAATTAAATAATAAATTAAAAATAATATTATTAAGCTATTTTAAATAGCCTTGCCTCCCAACACATATATATGGGCCAAAATATTATTTTTCTTATTTTATTAAATCCATTGGACCTTATTAAAAAGTCCACATGTGAACTAGACCTATTCTTACAAAAAAGAAACAAGTTCACATGCCTTAATTCAATTCTAGATAGACCCCTAAATTGGTCCGGTAGAATATGTCAAGTGATCCATGCAAGTTCGTGTGGATTGGGGATCTTGGCAGGCTATCTAAATTTAAGCTCCAATAGACACAACCCAATCACAATCAACAAATGATTCACTTAGGTCCGATCTATTTAATTTTAATTCATTCCACTAAAGAACTAAAATTGAACTCTTAAATAAAGATAGAATAAGTTGATATTACTCATTCATACCCTATACAACCTTATTAGAGAAAGTGTATCCTCGTGAAGAATATCAGTAATACCCAAGAGCTCATAGACCGTCTATAGCTCTCTAAGTTACCATATTTACTCATATG
This sequence comes from Dipteronia dyeriana, assembly GCA_032871835.1. NCBI lineage: Eukaryota > Viridiplantae > Streptophyta > Magnoliopsida > Sapindales > Sapindaceae > Dipteronia > Dipteronia dyeriana. Next base: position 19,737,701 of record CM065297.1, read on the forward strand.
ACCACATTTTGAACTTGGATATTTTGACTAGTCCAGAAGCCATGTTTCAATAGACGCTATAGAAAACTTAACGTTAAGATTTAATATCCAATACCTCAAAACATCCATATGATGATATTCTACTCTCATTTAATAAATGGAGCAACGATGTTCATATCTATAAATGAAGTCCTCTATCGATTAACAAATGAAAATCACCAAACTATCGAGGATAGACTATGTTATATAATCGTACTCATTGATAGCTCAAATGATAACACTTGTAACCATAAGTCCATCATTTATCTCAGGATTGAGATAAACTCTCTGATTGTCTTCAAATGAAAAACTTTTATCCATTGATGGTTCTAGATAAAGTATTTTATTGTGATCTAATTCAATGCACACAGTGCACTAGATTCTTTTGCCCAAAGACACCACACTTTGATGATTTTAGACTCATTATAACACATTTAATCTCACTCAAATGCTAGCAAAAGAATCTACAACTTTGACAAGATAAATGCGCCCAACCTTTTATCTTAAGTTGTGAATATTATTCATGACTAACTAAAGAATTGTGTCTACCTCATACATATCTAGATGTATGAACAATTCTTCTTTTCTCATTGACTTTTGACCTTATGATTATTTACTTTCGACAATTATAATAATTCAACTATAAATGCTATAAGATTTGTTAAACTAGAAATCATTTTATTAATATGAAAAGATTGTCAAATACATTATTACACTCTTGCTATCGAGCATAATCCCAACACCGTTATCATTGATCCTTTCAATCACTTGAAATGGGTCATCTCCCCAAGAACACCGCTGAATTGGAAACCATTCCTTCCTTATATGCAACCATACCCGATCACCTGGCTCAAACACAGCTTTCTTATGCCCTTTATTTGCTTGGTTGGCATATTGCTCAGTTCTTCTCTCTATGTTTTACCGAGTCTTTTAATGGATTTGCTTAACAAAATCTGTCTTTTTCTTCCTATCCAAGTTAACATTCTCAATCACAGGTAAAGGAATTAAATCAAAATGATTCAATGGGTTAAAACCATACACAATTTCAAAAGGCAAAAAATGAGTTGTAGAATGCACACTCCTATTATAAGCAAACTCTACATGAAGCAAAAAATCCTCTTATGTTTTCAAGTTCTTTTATATTATAGCACGCAATAAGGTAGATAAAGTCTTGTTAACTACATCAGTTTGACCATCAGTTTGTGGATGACAAGTAGTATAAAATAAAAGTTTAGTTACTAATTACCCCACAAAGTCTTCCAAATGTAGCTTAAGAACTTAGCATCTTTATCCGAAACAATGGTCTTAGGCATTCCTTGCAATCTCAATTTTTTTTTGAAAAACAAATCAGTAATATGTGATGCATCATCTGTTTTTTGAGAAGGAATGATATGTGCCATTTTTGAAAACCTATCAACAACCACATATATAGAATCCCTACCCCTTTTTGACCAAGGCAAACCCAAAACAAAATACTTAGAAACATCAATCCAAGATCCACTAAGTATAGGCAAAGGAGTATACAATCCATGAGGCTTAATCGTAGACTTGGCTTGTCTACATGTAATGCATTTCTCAAAGATTCTTTCTGTTGGGGGACCTAAGTATGTAATTTGTAAATGGATTTATGGAATAAATAAAAAGAAAGGTTCAATTCATTCTTGTTAAGTTATTTATTTTATAAACTTGTGCACATTTTAACATCCTGGATTGTCGGATGTAATCTCAAACAGTGTATATGAGTGTCATATACGGGTGGATACAGTAAGAGACGTGCAATCTAAAGAGTCCATAGATAGCAAATAAAGCTGGGTACTTTATTTATGGTTAATCTATAGCTGCGGCCCATTCCGTAATGTATAGTGATTCTATCCTAAATCATTCATATGAGATATGGGAATGGAGACATCTTGTATGATGAGATCATATAGGACTGGGCCATGATCTATATGAATCTCACACTAAGATCCGTTTACCGGTGGGATTCATATATATATAAATTAATGATGGCTATATGTGGGTGATCTTAATCCGGAGAGTCTTATCGACTTCTTCAGGTTAAATAATGGTATTTAATATACCATGGGTGAGGTCAGATGCATTTCCTGATCAATATACTCCGTATGTTGGAATTACAGTTTGGCTTGTGGTAGGAAAGGTTTGTACATAATAGTGGAATCCACTTCTTCTTGTGAGAAGTATATGGTAGTTCCCTTAAGGGTTGATTTAGGGCTTGGACAATATGAGAGCTCTCCTAATTCCGTGAGGAAATAGGATTTAGAGAATCAATGGTACTTAAAGGATATAAGTTATTAGAGGGGTATAACGGATATTATGACCCAGCTCTAATTATGAACGACTGTGGAGGATCACACCATGTGTAATAGCTATATCGATGGACACCGAGTTGTATCGATCTATGTAAATGCATCTGCAGTTGAGAGAGTGCAGCTTCGGGTTTTTATTGGAATAACACCGGAATATTAATTAAAGAGTTTAAGTAACGATTCCGAGGATTATTGGAGCTCAAAATATTGTAGGTCCATTAGATCCCCTTGCTAGCCTGATCGATTTAGGTAACAAGGGTCACGGTTAATTAATTGGATTGTCCAATTAATTGTGTTACGAAAGTGACACGTATTTATTCGGGAATAAATTGAATAATGAGATTATTTAATTAATGGATAATGGAGATTAAATAACTTAAATAATGAGATTATTTAATTATGTTATTAATCACTAAATGGAGGGTGTATGTTGATATTTATTTTTGAATAAAATAAGATAATGTGATTTTTTTTATTTTATTAAATTAAATATATATTTTTTAAATTTAAATAGTTTGAATTCAAAATTAAAATCAAATAAAATATATGAGATATTTTTTATTTGAAAGATTTTAAAAATCAAATTAGATTTGATCAGAATGTAAGAAAAAAAGTTATATATATATATATATATATATGTTATATATATTGAGAATGTGATCAGGTTTTTAAGTTTTTGAAAACCGAACCACAAAGATATAACATATATGATATATTATGAAAAAAAGTCACATACAAAAAAATGGTGTGCGTGAGTATAAGTGATATCAATACAAAAAGACAAAAAAAAAGAGGTTTTTGTTTTTTGTTTTGGCTTTGAAAAAGAGTGCGTGGAACTCTCACTGATTTTTTTTTTATTGGTCTCTTGGCTTTGAGCATGCTTGTGTGCATGAAATCAAAGAGAGAAAAGTTTTAAGTGTATGAGATGCAAACAATGCAAGGGTTGCATAGTGAAAATTAAGAAAGAGTTTCTTAGTTTTCCTACATCTGCCATTCTAAGTTCCTGAGATCGTGACATGCCCATACACAGTTACTAGTTCCGGGAATAGCTAAGAAGATCAGTGGTACAGATCAGGAGCATATCGAAAAGTGAAGGAGCCTCCAAACGTTGGTCAGCTTCTTAATCTTCTTTTTTATTATTGATTACAATTTCTTGTATTTACATATATATTTTATCAGTGTAATAATTTTTATATGTATTTGTTCCGAAAATAATTACGATCCCAAGTTCATTGGTCCTAGATACAGATTACGATATGTATAAAATTTTTAAAACCCATTTCCGCTGCGTGACTGGTGAACGGGGCTCCAACAATTGGTATCAGAGCCAATTTTATTTTCGGAACAAGAAATTATTTTCGATGCTCCTGTATGTATGATTGTGTAGGCACGATTTAAATTGTCTGTATGATGTTTTTGTATGTATATTATTTTTTATTTATTTGCAAAAACATGATTGAGCGTTAATTATATGGTACTGTAGATTTGGGGTTTATGGGTTGTATATATTTTTATTTTTATTATTATTATTATTATGTTTTTTATAACTGTTATCGTATTGTAAAAAAAAATTGTAACCTATGTTGAAGACTTGGAAAAATTGCGAAGAAGGATTCATGAGATAAATTGAAGTGACCTGAAGAGTCTGGAAGACTTGGAAATTACAAGAAGACCAAGGAATGCCTTAGGGGTATTTTTGTAATTTTAGATTCTAATTTTTTTAGGTTAAATAATCTACAGTACTCGGTCAATTCACGTATGCTTTATATTATGTGATGATAAAAGCATTGTCATGCATACGTATGTCATTTAGATTAGATGTGCCTACACAAATATATTTGATATGTCATACATGCATCATAGCCTGATATTTTATGTATTTTTTTAATGTGATTAAAATGGGTAAATACATAAATCTGCTATGAAAATGAGATTAGTTTTTTTATGGTTAAGAAACTTGGTAATTCTCATTAATATTAATCAAGTTATTAAAGAGTTTAATAAGTTAGACTAATGGGGTCATTTTTGTAATTAGGATTAATATGACTAATTTCCTAATAATAAATGAACCGAACAATGTGTTAGAGTTTTAATAGTTAAAACTTGACCTTAGTAAATAGTTTACAAATGCTTTTATTATTCACTAATAGATTAGATTTTTAATTGTTAAAAATCATTATTAATTTATTAGTTAATTAGAATTTGATTCTAATTGGTTAATGTGCTAGATATATTGATTAAAGTTAGTCGTTTGATCTTATAGAGTCTATATGCATTAACAGATAATAGAAAACCCTAATTTTAAAATAGTGAGTGGGAGAGGGATATATGACATAAATATCCCATGGTCTCCATCATTAGTTCAACACCGTGAGATCCGAGTGGGCCTTGTGACGGCTTTGCTTTTGTCCTCCCTAAGGAGGGTTTCCATAAAGGTCAATACCAAGATTGACTTCCTAACGGATAGAATTTCTGAGGGTATTTCGGGATTGACCGACCCTAAGGCGGCAATTCTCGAGTTAAGCTAGTGAGATCTGAAATGGTGGGTTATACTCACGAAGGTTTTGATTAAGTTTGTTAAATAAAAACCTTGCTGAATAAACGATGGTTGAATGATATGGAATAAGAGTTATTCTAGAATATGATTTGATTGAGAATGTCTCGGTCCAATATACAAAGATTTAACCGACCCTAAGGCGGCACTTTTTTGTGATATGTTGGATTGTTGTGGTATAGTAACTATTTTTAGGGTAGTTCTAGTTCGTTAAACATGTTCATGCATCATGTTTAAATTTATACCAAAGCACTTACACTTGTTTTAAATAAATGACTGAATGAATATTTTATTTATTTCAGCAATGTCTTCTGCATTACTTCAAATTCTCACAAATGACAAATTAACTGGTGATAACTACACTAAGTGGAAACTTAATATTAATGCAATTTTGGTCACCAAAGACCTCAAGTTTATGTTTACGGAGGAATGTCCTCCAGTGCCTACTACCAATGCCATACAAACTGTTCGTGAGGCATACCAGCGATGGGTCTTATCTGAAAAGAAGGCCCGAATATATCTGTTGGCTTCAATGACAGACGTGCTTATCGCAAAGCACAGAGCAATGACTTCAGAGTTTGAAGACTTCATGGTTGAGCATTGGATAGTTTCCCAACTCACAGCTCCTGGTACACCTCAGCAAAATGGTGTAGCGGAGAGCAAAATTAGAACCCTAATGGAAATATTGAGATCTATGATTAGTTTCTCATAATTACCAAATTCCTTTTGGGGATATACGTTACAAACAGCGGTATACATTTTGAATGTAATATCATCCAAATCTGTTTCTAAGACTCCCCTAGAGTTATGGAATAGTCGTAAAGCTAGTTTGCGACATTTTCGCATATGGGGGTGTCCAGCACATGTGCTGAAGAACAGAACTGGAAAGCTAAACTCCAAGTTTGTTGTCTGCCTGTTTGTAGAATACTCTAAGGAGACTAGAGGTGGACACTTATATAGTCCCAAAGACAACAAAGTATTTGTATCGACAAATGCAACGTTTCTTGAGGACAATTACATTAGTGACCATAAACCTCGTTCAAAGATTGTATTAAATGAGTTAGAGCATGGTGAGACTAGTGCTTCATCAACAAGAGTTGTTGATCCATAAACATCTGAGAGTGAGATGGTTCCTGATCAGGATACACTACCACCTAGACGTATTGAGAGGGTTGTGAGACAACCTGAACGCTATTTAGGTATAGGTGATGGACAAGGTGTTGTCTCTGTTGATAGTGTGGATGATCCATTGACATTTAAGAATGCAATGGAAGATCCTGATTAGGAGGAATGATTTAAAGCCATGAATCTCGAGATGGAGTTCTTGTGCTCTAACTCAGTCTGGGATCTTGTAGACTTACCGGGTGGGGTGGTGTAAGTTGATCTATAAGAGAAAGAGAGGAGTAGACGAGAAGGTAGAGACCTTCAAACTAAGGCTAGTGGCTAATGGTTATACCCAGAAAGAGGGGGTCCATTATGAAGAGACCTTCTCGCTAGTAGCCATGTTTAAGTCTATTAGGATTCTCTAATCCATTGCTGCCTATTTTGATTATGAAATTTGGCAAATGGACATCAAGACTGCATTCTTGGATGATAATCTTGATGAGAGCATTTATATGATGCAACCAGAGGGATTCGTGTCTCCAAATCAAGAGCAAAAGGTTTGCAAGCTACAAAGGTCCATCTATGGACTTAAGCAAGCATCTAGATCTTGAAACATTAGGTTTGATAATGTGTTCAAAACCTATGGCTTCGAGCAGAATGTCGATGAGCCTTGTGTCTACAAGCGCATCATTGACAAGAGAGTAGTTTTCTTTGTCCTATACGTAGATGATATTCTAGTCATTGGGAATGATGTGGGAGTGTTGTCTGATGTAAAGGGCTGGTTGGCTAGTCAATTCCAAATAAAAGATTTGGGAAAGGCAAGTTATGTTCTAGGGATCCAACTTTTAAGGGATCCAACTTTTAAGGGATCATAAGAACAAATTCATAGCATTGTCTCAGACATCATATATCGATAAGATTCTTGTGCGATTTTTGATACAAAACTACAAGAAAGGTAATTTACCTTCCATGCATGGAGTTCACTTGTCTAAGGAACAGTGTCCTAAGACACCTCAAGAAGTTGAGGATATGAGACATGTACCCTATGCATCGGCAGTAGGTAGTCTCATATATGCTATGTTATGCACGAGACAGAACATCTTCTATGCAGTGGGAGTAGTGAAAAGATATCAGTCTAACTTATGATTGGATCATTGGGTAGCTGTCAAGACTATTCTCAGGTATCTTCGGAGAATAAGAAATTATATGCTAGTGTATTTCAGACAGGATTTTATCCCGTTTGGATACACGGATTCTAGAAAATCCACGTCTGGATCAGTATTCACCCTAGGTGGTAGAGCCATTGTCTAGAGAAGTATCAAGCAATCTTGCATTGCTGACTCCACCATGGAAGCTGAATATTTAGCCGCTTGTGAAGCTGCTAAAAAGGCTGTTTGGCTCGATAAGTTCTTGAGTGATCTGGAAGTTATTCCGGACCTGGATAAGCCCATCACACTTTATTGTGATAACAGTGGTGTTGTGGCTAATTTCAAAGAACCAAGAAGCCACAAGAGAGGGAAACATATATAGAGAAAGTATCATCTCATTATAGAGATAGTGCAGAGAGGAGATCTGATCCTCACTAAGATAGCCTTACAAAACAATCATGTTGATCCATTAACGAAGACCTTACTGGCTAAAGTGTTTTCGGGTCACCTAAATGGTCTAAGGTTACGAGACATGCCTCACATGCTTTAGTGCAAGTGGGAGATTGTTGGGGTTTATGTCCTAAGCATGTAATTTGTAAATGGATTTATGAAGTAAATAAAAAGAAAGGTTCAATTCATTCTTGTTATGTTATTTATTTTATAAACTTATGCACATATTAACATCCTGAATTGTTGGATGTAATCTCGAACTGTGTATATGGGTGTCATATACGGATGGATACAATAAAAGACGTGCAATCTAAAGAGTCCTTAGATAGCAATTAAAGCTGGGTACTTTATTTGTGGTTAATCTATAACTACGGTCCAATCCGTAATGTACAGTGATTCTATCCTGAATCATTCATATGAGATATGGGAATAGAGGCACCTTGTATGATGTGATCATATAGGACTGGGCCATGATCTATATGAATCTCACATCAAGATCCGTTTACTGATGGGAATCATATATATATATATATATATGATTCCCATCGGGTTATATGTGGGTGATCTTAATCATAAGTGTCTTATTGACTCTTTCAGGTTAGATAATGGCCTTTAATATACCATGGGTGATGTCAGATGCATTTCCTGATCAATATACTCCGTATGTTGGGACTGCGGTTTGGCTTATGGCTGGGAAGGTTCGTACATAATAGTGGAATCCACTCCTTCTTGTGAGAAATAGATGGTAGTTCCCTTAAGGGGTTGATTCGGGGCTTGGACAATATGAGCGCTCTCCTAATTTCGTGAGGAAATAAGATTTATTGTCCATTAGAGAATCAATGGTACTTAAAGGATATATGTAATTAGAAGGGTATAACGGACATTATGACCTAACTTTAATTATGAACTACTGTGGAGGATCACACCATATGTAATAGCTATATCGATAGACACCGAGTTATATCGGTTTGTGTAAAAGCATCTACAGTTGAGAGAGTGTAGGTTCGGGTTTTTAGTGGAATAACATCGAAGTTAATAATCAAGGAATATTAATTAAAGAGTTGAATTAATGATTCCGAGGATTATTGGATCTCAAAATACCGTGGGTCCATTAGGTCATCTTGCTAGCCCGATCGATTTAGGTAACAAGGGTCACAGTTAATTAATTGGATTGTCCAATTAATTGTGTTACGAAAGTGACACGTATTTATTCGGTAATTAATTGAATAATGAAATTATTTAATTAATGGATAATGGTGATTAAATAACTTAAATAATGAGATTATTTAATTATGTTATTAATCACTAAATGGAGGGTGTATGTTGATATTTATTTTTGAATAAAATAAGATAATGTGATTACTTTATTTTATTAAATTAAATATTTTATTTTTGAATTTAAATAGTTTGAATTCAAAATTAAAATCAAATAAAAGATATGGGATTTTTTTTGAAAGTTTTTAAAAATCAAATTAGATTTGATCAGATTTTTTTTTAAAGTTATATATATATATATGATATAGTGTGAAAAAAAGTCACATGCAAAAAAAGGTGTGTGTTAATATAGATGATATGAATACAAAAAGACAAAAAAAGAGGTTTTTGTTTTTTGTTTTGCCTTTGAAAAATAGTGCGTGGAACTCTCACTGATATTATTTATTTATTGGTCTCTTGGCTTTGAGCGTGCTTGTGTGCATGAAATCAAAGAGAGAAAAGTTGTAAGTGCATGAGATGCAAACAATGCAAGGGTTGTATAGTGAAAATTAAGAAAGAGTTTCTTAGTTTTTATATATCCACCATTCTAAGTTTCTGAGATCGTGTCGTGCCCATACGCAGTTACCAGTCCCAGGAATAGCTAGGAAGATCAGTGGTACAGATCAGGAGCTTATTGAAAAGTGAAGGAGCCTCCAAAAGTTGGTAAGCTTTTTAGTCTTCTTTTTTTCTACTGATTACAATTTCCTGTATTAACAGTATATATTTTATTAGTGTAATAATTTTATATGTATTTGTTTCGAAAAATTACGATCCCAAGTTCACTAGTCCTAGATACAGATTACGATTTTAATAAAATAATTAAAACCCATTTCCACTGCGTGATCGGTGAACGGGCACGACACTTTCTACATTAAGTTTCGTATGAGGCCAAAAAAAATGTTCATGCAAAACATCTAGTGTCTTGGCTACACCAAAAATTCCCCATCAAACCTCCCCCATGAGCTTCTCTAACAGGCAATTCAAGCAAATAACTCTTCAGCACACATAATTTAGTTTCTCTAAATAAAAATCCATCATGCCTATAAAATTTGCCAAATGCAACCTTTTCACATGCATTGAATACATTGCCAAAATCAGAATCTTCCACATACAATTCTTTAATGTAGTCAAAACCAAACAATCTAGCATCCAAAGTAGAAAGTAGAACGTACCTTCTAGACAAAGCATTAGGGACCGTGTTTTCCTTACCCTTTTTGTACTTGATCACATATGGAAATGTTTCAATGAACTCCACCCACTTGGCATGCCCCCTTATTTAGCTTCTTTTGCCCCTTTATATGCTTCAAGGACTCATGATCTGTGTGAATCACAAATTCTTTCAGCCAAAGGTAGTGTTGCCAAGTTTCCAATGCCTTAATCAAAACATACATCTCCTTATCATAGGTAGGATAATTCAAGGCTGTTTCACTTATCGTCTCACTAAAATATGCAATGGGACGACCTTCTTACACCAGAACAACTCCAATACCTATTCCTGAAGCATCACACTCAATCTCAAAAGCTTTAGCAAAGTCAGGCAAAGCAAGCAAAGGTGCATTAGTTAATTTTTCCTTAATCAAGTTAAATGCCTTTTCTTGTTCATTACCCAACTTAAAACCCTTGTTCTTTTTGATGACTTCAGTTAAAGGTGCGTCTATACTACTAAAATCTATCACAAACCTCTTATAAAAACTGGTCAACCCATGAAAAATTTTCACTTGCCCCACATTTGTAGGTTTCGACAACTCCTTAATTGCCTTAACCTTTTCTTCATCAACCCCAATTCCCTTAGCACTAATAACAAAACCCAGAAATAAAAGCTTATCGGTGCGAAAGGTACAATTTTTGAGATTAGCAAACAACGTTTTTGTTCTTAAAACACCTAAAAGAAGTTTTAAATGTTCAACATGCTCATCCAAGTTTTTACTATGAATCGGAATGTCATCAAAATAAACAACCATAAATTTTCCAATAAAAGCACGCAAAACATGGTTCATTAATCTCATGAAAGTACTTGGTGCATTAGTTAATCCAAAAGGCATAACTAACAACTCAAATAAACCATATTTTATTTTCCAAAGCAGTTTTCCACTCATCGCCTTCTTTCATCCTAATTTGATGATATCCACTTTTAAGATCAATTTTAGTCAAAACAATAGAACCATGCAATTCATCAAGCATATCATCTAATATAGGAATAGGATGTTGATACTTTACAGTGATATTGTTGATTGCACGACAATCAACACACATCCTCCATGTTCCATCCTTCTTAGGCATAAGCAACACGGGAACCTTACAAGGACACATGCTCTCACGCACATACCTCTTTTCCATGAGCTCACTAACCTAACTTTGAAGTTCCTTTGTCTCATAAGGATTACTTCTGTATGCTTGTCTATTCGGGATGGGTGCTTCGGGTACAAAGTCAATTTGGTGCTCAATCCCCCTTATTGGTGGTAAACCAATAGGCATCTCTTCGGGAAACACTTCATCAAAGTCCTTCAATAGAGACACAAAAACACTAGACAAGGAAGGGATTATTCCATTAGTACTAAAGCAAGCCTCTTTGTACAAAAGTACAATCATTGGTTGATTTGAAAAGAAAGCCTTTTTGATCTCGCTCTCTCATGCATAAAAGCTCATTTGTTTTCTCATTTTTTTTCTCATCAGCCTATTTTTCTTTTTAACCTTTTATTTCTATTTTTGTTGTTTTATACTCTCTTTCTTTTTTCCCTTGTTCTTTTGAAGACTCACTCTTTTTTGTTACATCTCTCTCTTTTTTTAACCTCACTTGATCTTCATATACTTGTTCTGGGTTAAAGGTACAAGAGTGATTGACTTTTTATTGAGTACAAAGAAGTATCTGGGTGCTTACCCATCACGCGTCACATGCCTATCAAACTGCCATGGTTTCCCCAAAAGGATATGGCCCGCATTAATTGGTAATACGTCACAAAGGACTTCATCTTTGTATTTTACAATTGCAAATGACACGAACACCTATTTAGTGATCGTGTCAAACCACACTTGTTGACTCTCGCAATAGCACGAGGTTAGAACGATAGTATAATGACACTGTAAGGATCGTTCTCACAGGGATTACAGTTACAATTACTGGAATTCAAAGGCTTGGAAACTATTCGAACAATCTAAAATCATAAGTTTCCAAGAGTTGTAACAAAGTAAATTAACTCAAAAATAAACTATATTATCTAACACAACGCTTACAGAAATGTAAGGAAAAACATGTTAGAACTCGAATCTGATTTACACTTTCCAGTAGCACACTTGACTCTTATGAATCCTAATTCATGCCTGTAAATGCTATAGGTTTGTATTCCCTAAACAAATCTCTAACCTCTCTCGATGCATTTAGAGATAGTATCTATATATACCCGAAATCTTTCTCAAGCAATCCGGACAATATATATAGACTCATTAAGCTCTTGGAATACAAATTGAACTCTATATGCTAGCCTAGTGGCTCTAGCACTTTCTAGTCAAGTATAGTGAATGTTTATCTAAGCATTGTCAAATGCGTCTCCTCTCGGTACTTAGCATCTAACCATGGATCAATTACAAAGTGATCAATTAAGAAAAAGCCTTAAGCATTCAAAATCTCCATATAGCTTCACAAGCACAAATAGAGAAATCACATAGACAATCACAAATAAATCGAGGGTTAAGCATCATCTTTTTCTAACGTAAGAATATTTAGCTCATACTTCACAAAAAATCCATAGATGAGCTAACATCAATACACATCAAGAACAATACAAAGAAACAAAAGAAGAGAAAAGTTGAAGAGATAAAACTAAGTTATATATTCAATCTCTTGAAGCTTGAGCTTCAATAGCTTCCTTAGATCAACCAACCCTTGCCCTAGGCTGGTCTGGTGAGTTGATGATTTTCAGATCTCCTTTCTCTCACCTTTATCTCTTTCTTTTATAGAGTTTCAAGAAGCTCCCCACTTATGTAGGAGGGTCCTAAAGACATCTTCTTAGTTTTTAGGAACATCCCCTCACCATATCCAATCAGAGATAAGAGGGGGGGGGGGACAATGAAACACCTAGTCTGTTCAAAAAACAGAGTATTCGCAATCTGCCATAAAGTGCGGTTCAATGTGCGGTTCGCTTCAACACGGCGTATCGTACATCAGTGTGATTTGAGCAACTGCCAAGAGATGCGTTTCAAAATACGGTTCACCTGTTCCTCTGGTGCGGTACGCATAGCATACTTGAAGCTTCTTACACCTATTAGCCATAGATACGGTACGAGGAGCGATTCGCTTCAACACGGCATACCACACTTTACTCCTCATCAAGCTATAATCATCTTTTTTACCCCGAAATCTCCCGGTTCTGCACAAGGACAACTCCTAAATAGAGGGGACCTGTTTAAGCAATTAAGAACATCAAAAGATGGAGTTTGCAAAGAAAACGAGAGCAAAACTATACAAAATAACGGGTATGTAAAGTATAAAAATGAGCTTATCAAATACCCCCAAACCAGAATTTTTCTCGTCCTCGAGCAAAACCTGTGACAAAAAATCTTAAGAGAACTAAACTATATTTACTTTATTTCTTGGTAAATCAACTGAAGAACGAGATGCAAAATTGGGTGAATCAAATAGCAGGATACAAGCATGTTAAGACCACTGAATATGGGCTAGAGAAATGCATACTAAGGTGCTTCAACATGAAGGATTGCAATTCCGGGCTACACTGTGACTCTAGATTCAGAAGTGTCGAACACAAAAGTCTTATGACTACATTTCGCCTTGACTCTAAGCCTTATCGGATTCAACTCTCATTTTTCCACACAGGTCTTAGGCTCACTCAACAAGCATATGCATAAAATTGGAGTTATGCATGAAAAGATTAAGAAATTTGCACATATGAAAATCTTCAACCGCTAGTATTTTAGGAGAAGTATTTAAAAAAGAATCAGACAATATCATCTTACCATGGTAACATTTCCATAAACAAGTCCTTCCTAAAGATTAGCTGGGACTTCTATTTTGTTTCACTAGGTATTTGTCAAATTAGTTATGGTGAGACTGGGTTGGTATAGATACAGGTGAGGCTAGTGATCAAGCTTGGATACACGAAGTACAAAATGAGTAACCACATTTGATAGCCCAATTGACTAGGCTTTGATTATATACATAAGGATTAAGTGGCTCTATAGGTGTTGATTGCCACATCTTTTTCATTTTTTTTTAGAGAAATCATTCGGCTGCAATCAGAACTGCACATTTTACCGAGCTTCTTTATTCAAGCTTTCATTAGAACTACCAAGTCATGATTATAGCAAGAGGTTGGTATTGTGTTTAGGAATTTATGATATAGTGTGTAACATGGCTGGGTAAATTCTTACGGAGATTTTAAGCACACACGGTTATGGGACTTGTTTAGGCCATTGTCTCAGGTTTCACACATATGCCTACTTCATCTCTAAAGGTATGAACAAGCGGAAATGCAACCACATCAAAAACTCAATGAAGAATTAACAAACATGCCTGACTCCCAATGATGCTTCCTAAATGCCTAATGGAAGAGTGTATAGAGAGATTAATAACATTAACGCTCAAGTGATGCACTTATGGACTCTGTAAACTTACAGGGATAGTCTCCACTAATGGTCTAAACATTTCAAGCGCGCTACACTCTTCACTGGGACACTATAGAGCCCGACAGGATATGTGCAAGCCACGTATTGCGGCTTTAGTAAGAACAACCCTAGTGGTGCAAAGCATGCAAAAACTGCTTGAAAAAGGCACGACCCAAATGCATCTTATTCGAACAGAATTAGTGCTCTGAAATTCTACTTAGCAAGAAAATCAAAAGTTTTGTACAATGTTCTCTAAACTTCTATGCTACCTTGTTCTCTAAACTTCTATGCCAAATGGCATGTACCCCCAAACCAAATCTAACATTGACCTCAATGAAATTTAGAAAACTAGAAAAATCAGAAATTAGAAAAGGCACTACTACCACACAAAAATTTTGAAATATGTTAAACAAAAGCAAAACTAATTATCCACACATTCAGTAACAATTTTAAATCTACTATGGACAAAAGTAAAACAACAATAGCATGGAAAACATATAAACACAAAAGTTTGTTAGAGAAATCATGGCATCCATTGCTAGTGCTACATGTGACCCTTCCGCTTGTTTTGCCATACCGCTTCCTCCTCTGCTCTAGCTCTTTCAGCCTTTGTTGCAGTCATCTGGGCAGTCTGGTCCTCTAAAATTGAGATGCCGACAGTAGAAAAGTGAGGCCTCCTCCTCCTTTGATAGGTCCGGAAGCCAGCTTGCCTCCGGATAACTACAATATCATCTCTCTGGTCTCTCATCTCCTCCTCAAAGATAACGATCCTAGTATGGATCAGCTCTATTCGTTCCTTCACTTGCTGCAAGTTATCTTTGAGGCTGGTCATACTAAGATGGATGCCCTCTACAGCACTCAGAATCTTGGAAAGTATGGACTGTGAAACAGGGTCTTCGTAGTCCTGGTATTCTACATCTGACTCTCAAACTTTGAAATCAGGCTCCTCTTCACCTGGAGTGCTAGATGGACCCTTAGTATTCCTCTGTCCCTTCTTTCCATTGGTTTTGATTGTAACGTCATACCATGATCTTTTATTTAGGTCTCCTACAAGGTTGATCTTTATCTCATCTGTGGCATTTTCTGGGACTTCTTCCTTTTTCAAGAATGCAGTGATGAGGCTTGGAAAGATTATTGACCTCTGCTTTGCCTGTGGATGCACCTTAATCGATTTTACTTCTAGAACTGCCTTCATTATAACTTGGCCTATATCAATCTTAGTCTGATCCTGAATGCAGTTGAGCAAATCTGCTCGGGGTTCTGAAACTAAGGTCCAATGGGTGGATGGCAAGAGGGAGAAGGTGTTGAAGAGGTTTTAGAATGCCAACTACTGAGGAAGCTCTGATTGTTTTAGCAAGTGGCCAAGCTCCCACACACCATCATCTGTCCCTTTCCAAAACCATACTACCTTTTTTTGCTGCCTCCGGTATCATACTGGCGTAGAACTCTTTCACCAATGTGCCATTGGCATCCGCCGAGACACTGACAAATTTCTGCCATGCATGTTGTGCTACGGTCGTGGGGACTGGTGTGTCCTTAAGTTCCATGAGGTGAATACCTCTCTCAAAAATAATATGTGCTTCGTTGAGCTTTTCCATTCGTTTCCTATAATCGCGGTTCCACACACACTGCTGCGTAGCTCTGGATAATGAGCCAACTTTCCATTTTCTTGTGGGAGCGGACTTTGTATTCTTTTTGGGTGGCATTTTTAATTGTGTGGCTATATCTTTGCATAAACAAACCAAGAAAAACACACAAACCCACTACCGCTCTTCGCTCAAACACTTCAAACAAAGCAATCAACAATGACAATCAAAAGCACCCATCTCCCTTCGAACTTCCACAAGATCAATAATAAGCAAAATCACAAATAAGTTCTAGTTTATCAACCATTATTCAACCATAAAAGAAAAACAACGCATGCAATGATAAAATACAACTCAATTGCAGCCATAATCATCCTAAATTCAAAATTTCTTCAAAACCCACAAATCTACACAAAATTTGCTCAAACTATCTACAAATACTATATTATAGTATTTTGTGTGTGATTATGGTCAACAAAAACCAATAGAAACTCAAGAAAAATAAGCTAAATAAAAACCTCCAAATTTCAAAACCATAACACATCAATCTCTCATGAAATTATGCCCTAGCTTGTTTTGATTGAAAGATGTTAAACCTAGGGCTTGGTTCAATGAAGAAAATAGAGACAAAGAGAAAAGAGGGAGTGAGAAGTACATACCGGTCGAGGTTGATGGAGGGCTCTTTGAGAGAGTTTTGAAAAGAAGAGAGAGAGAGAGAATGAGAGAATGTCTCGTTTTACCTGTTTTAAAACAAAAATTCGCACGAGATACGGTACGAAGTGTGGTTCACTTCGACACTTCGTACCTCACTTACCTGTATCTTTCCCTTTTGAAGCATTTTATTTTATGACCCAGATGTGGTACGTGTACCGCATCTAGGATCGTACTTCTGTCCAAGAAAACACATTGTCTGCCAACGCGATACGGGATGCAGTTCGCATCAACATGGCGTACCGTATCCTGTATATTTGATTTCCATTGCCCGTCAATACGGTTCGTATTTCTTCAAGTACAGTACATGTACTGCACTCCTCAAAAGCACTGGTCTGATGCAGGCATTCCATTTGCATGATTTTGTTCCCTGAATTCAATCCCTCATGTTCACACTCCTATATTCTTTCAAAAATCACAAAATCACATCAAATGCAATGGTGAAAATTGGTGAATCAACATGCGTTGGTACCAAAAATTATCATGAAATTCCAAAAAACTTTAATTAAACTAAATGCTAGACTACTATTTACAACACATAATGCCTGGCTACTCAGAGTTGATTGACACCTCATCGAGTTCCTCCACCTTCGGCTCATTTAGGGTCGACTCAACTTTAGAATCCTGTAATTGCTATAACTCCTCTTTATTTTTCTTCATGGTGTTTTGGTAGCATTCTCTTGCTTCCCATTGTTCTTCTTTTATTTCTCGTACTCCTCATTTGGTTGGGAATTTTATCATTTGATTGTAGGTCGATGAGATTGCTCTCATCTCGTGTATCCAAGGCCTTCCCATGATTGCGTTGTACGATGATTGATAGTCGAGCACCAGGAAATTGATGCAGAGATTCACTCATTCGGTATAGACTTGTCGTACGACCTCTCACAGGGTGCTTTTCTGTTCCCCACCGAACCATGTCAACATGGTTCTTCGTCGGCTAAGTTTAGACTCGTCGACCAGCATTTCTCTAGTAGCACTGTTAAACAAAATGTTACATGAGCTACCGTTATCAATTAAAATGCATTTTTTTATACAATTCGTGTTATATAAAGAAATAACAAGTGCATCATGACGAGGATAAAACAAATCTGATTTATCCATAGTTTTAAGGTGACGGTCTCGTCGACACTGTAGGGGTGCTCCTGATTGGGTTAGATTTCCATGTTTAACATCTATCGTGTGTGCCTCTTTGCTATAGAATAACTCACTCCAGTAACTTCTGTACCTCCCGCGAGGTAGTTGATTACTCTATCTTGTTGAGGGGGCTCCGGAGGACTACTCGCTTTAATTTTCCGTTTGTCGTCGTGTTGAGCGAATGTTTGCTTCCCCTTGTCTGTTAGGAATTCTTACAGATGTCCCTGCTTGAGGAGCTCTGCAACTTCAAGTTTGAGGGTGACATAATCCTATGTTTGATGGCCATGATACCCGTGAAACTCACATTGTAAATGAAAAAAATTATGGTGGGTTTAATAACAATCTAGTTGGGGGGGGGGGGGGGGTGAATATATTTTAGTCAATTTTACCCACTTTTCGTTAATGGTGAATTAGGCAAAAATACCCCTAACTAGTCACAATAATAAAACAAGTGTAAAAAATGCAGAATTAAAATGAAAACTTGATCTTTACTTGGAAACCTTCCAAATGGGAAAAACTAGAGGCTGTTAATTGCGTTACACTCGAACAACGAATCCACTGATGATAGAGGCATTACAACCTACTCCAGGTATATAACCCACTACCACTACCTAATCCCAGTATTAAGTGAACCTAATCCAATTTGCTTGTGATTTAAGTTACCTAACTCGGAAGTAACACAAGTGTTACTTCTCAATGAAGAGATAAAATGGCCTATGTGAATTTATGATGATATTCAAAGAACAAACATGGATATATGCTTATCTAGAATAATGAGATAATATTTAAAGCAATCCTATATATCAAGAGCTAAATGACATGTTCATAAAGCTTAGCTAAACATAGATCAAATAATCATATGAAGCTATCACAATACAACACTCAATCATTTCATCACAAACAATCTCTATTTGCTTGTAGAATATATTCTAAGAGCATACGAATGATAAAAGAGATGGCTTGGTAAGAAAACCACTTAACTTATATGAAGATAGTGAGAAACTTACCAAACAAGATATGATGACGCAAAACCATACACTGATGCACTTTATATGACCATAGATGATGGAAGATGATGCTTTTATGCATAAAGAGATGCTATGAGTGTAAAAAGGTGAGTTCTTGTGAGATTTTTCCTTTTGAAATATGTTCAAAGGAAAAGAAGTGATATTTCGAACTCTTTAAACGGCCTAAATATGAAGAGACATATTTATATGGGTAAAAAATGAAGAGCTGTCATTTTGAAATAACTTGCCAGATCAGCATATTGCGTGGGTCTGGACCCGTACGGTGACCCGCATACACCCTTACTAGGCCACGTAAGTATCTGTGCAAGGGCCTCAACCAGATAGATGCAAAATCTCAACCAGTGAAATATGCAGGACTGTGCGGTTTCTAACCCACTCTAGTGCCCGCGCATTGACCTGACACCGAAAGATTGAAAAACCTTAATCTTCTCATTACCCGGGTAGTACGTGGGTAAGCACCCATGCATAGACCCGCACACTGCCCTGTTATGGATTTTTTAAAGTGAAAAATCCACCACACCAAAACACACAATGAATGCAAGGTAAAACAATGAAGCACACATGCATAACAATTCAAGTGAAAGTGAGTGTGTGTGTGTGAGAGCAACACATAATGCATGTCTATTCAAAAGCAAAAATACGATCAAAATAAACGTGCAAGAAGAGTTATCAAATCATGAAAGCACACATATAAACATATAACATATACTCACAAGAATTATGCATGAGTTGTGAGTGTGTGCAACTATCTCTTCAAAGCAATCAAGCACTATGAATATTACCTTTGATGCTTCTTATTTTGAGGCCTTGAGAGCATAAGCTACACTTACATAAAAACCCCAACATGTGATTTGTTTAAGAAATAAGCCAATCAATAAATGAGGACTTTACAGTAATTTTACATCCCGATGTTCCGGTGGGGCACCCAATTTTCTGCCCACTTTATCATCCTACCTATCTCCCTCATTACTGCTACGAGGTCAATTGGTTCAATACTAAGGTTAAATTCTGGAATGCGGACTTATGGTCGACCAATTCTTGAGTGATCTCGACCATATGGTCGTCTATCGTTCGAACTTTCTTATCAATGCTGTGAGTTGCATCTACTATTTGTCGGGTAAGGTTCTGACCTTACGTTGTTCGACCTTCTGTCCAACCTGTTGTTTCTTTTGTTTGCATGGTTGTTGACCTTCCCTACAAAATTAGCCTAATCTTCCTCTCATTTGATTTAAGCCCACGCATTGGCCAATACGTCTTCCATTGTTCTGCATGGTTACTTAGTGAGTTCTTTATATAAGTCGAAATCAAACCCGAGGCCTTCTCTAAAGGCATAGATGGCGGTCTTTTTGTTGTAATATAGTATCTGTACTTTTTCTCTGTTGAAGCGACCGACGTACATCCTTAAGTTTTCATCGTGCCTTTAAGTTATTGTATATAAGTCGTCCGACTAATTTTCCAATTTGTGACTGCTCATAAATTGCTCCATGAATGTATCTGTAAGCTATGCAAAAGATGCAATCGAACTGTTAGGTAAATTTGTATACCATTGTAAAGCTGGGCCGTTAAGACTGGACCCAAACGCTAAGCACATGTAAACTTCTGTTAGGTCATGTGGGATCGCCGTTGTGAACATTCTTTGCTTATACTAGGTGATGTGGTCGTCCGGATCTGTCGTTCCTTCGTACTGCTTCATATTCAAGAAGCTAAATTTCTTGGGCATTTCGATGAGAGCGATTACATCAACAAAAGGTGAATCGGTGAAACCCTTCGCCGTGCTTTTCTTTATTGGAGTTGGGACTCCTAAAATCCTTTGAATAAGGGCCTCCATTTCTACAAACCTATGAGATAGTTCCAAGTTAATAGATATAGATAGGGAAGATTCGGGTTTTACCAAGCCCGATGTTGACCGAAATGTTATTGGTGTCTACAGATCATTATCTGGTTGTATATTCATTGTCGAGTCCTGCGACATTTCATTCTAGACCGGCAAGTTGTTAAGATTGATTTTTGTGCGAGCTATCTGAGGTGTCAGCTGGTTCTATTGATCGTCTAGGTTCG
Source organism: Dipteronia dyeriana (assembly GCA_032871835.1). Taxonomy (NCBI): domain Eukaryota; kingdom Viridiplantae; phylum Streptophyta; class Magnoliopsida; order Sapindales; family Sapindaceae; genus Dipteronia; species Dipteronia dyeriana. The sequence goes on from CM065297.1 coordinate 19,758,689, forward strand.
TGTCTGCCCTTATAACGTTTCCTGGTATTATCAGAGTCGTTCGATCGACTACTGGTTTGGCGTTTGGCGTTTGGCATTTGCCGTCGGGGTTGGAAACTCTGAAGCTATGCTGTTTGGTGCTGCACCATCGATCAGTGCTTTCAGCTTGACATTGGTCACTCAGATTGTTACATTTTCTGCCTCAAGTGCTCGTAACTTTTCTACGTTTGCTATCCTTTGGATGGTCAACGCGGTGATCTGCTCTTCGACGGTTGGTGTGTTTCCATCCCAAACATATTGATAGATCAACTGACTGGTTTGACTAGTTCATTTGTAAAGTTACTATAGGCCCCACGGTGGGTGCCAAACTATAGCTGGTTGAACAATGGTCAGTATGGATCGGGTCGGGTTATGTTAGGCCCAAGGCAACCTTAGTTAAACTGGACGAAATTAGGATGTCACTTCCTCACTGAACCTTCCAATATAGTTAGTCTATCGATTCGGACTGTTCGCTTTCTCCGTCGAGCCTGCAAAAAACAAGAACAGAGCAATATATACATATATGAAAGATGTAGGTGGGATTAGATTCTTAGCCTTAGGTATGCTTGGGCTGAGCAATTATCTCCACATATCGGAGGTATAAGTTGAATTCTGAATTCTGTCAGTCGAAATTCTTATGACCAGAGTTTTAGTACACTCTAGAACTTTTTTTTCTCCCTTTTCGATAAATGATCTTTGTTATTTATAAGATCCTTCTCCACCGTCCCTCTATCGGTTACAAATAATTGAAATCAGTGGAGAAGAGATTTCCTCTCTTTTGAATCAGCGGTTACCTTTATTTTGGTAACTGATAAAAATGGCTATCTTATTATGCACGTGAACTAGGACGATCCAATATGATGGGCTTGAGTAAGATTGAAAGTTCACGAATCCGGTACTTCTTGGATTGGGCCTATAGGCCATTTTTGGCTACCACAAATATAATGATATTTGTTTTACTAATCGCGGGGATGATTGCAGGGGTTTAGTTCAAACAAACAAGCTATATTTTTCTCATAAATTGTGCAAAAAGTAACCCCAAATTTTCAATATGGATCGGCTTGCCTTTCTCTCGGTCATTTTCTTGTTCATTTCTTGGTCCATGATGAGGACTACAACTACACAATGGTCATGTTCGACCGATGTATTACCTGCGCTATTCGAGCTTTGTATTTTTATGATCGGAGATACGAGATACCTATAAGCCAAGTAGTGGTTATGTGATGCAGCTGGGAACTTGAAAAAGTACGCAGCAGAAGACGATGATGATCGAGACAAGGATCAAGCAAATTAGGAAGTTTAGATCAATCCAAAACTTCCAAGTAAGGTTAGGGACCCGAGAATTAGACCATCCAAATGAGGAAGAACTAATACTAACGCAATTATGAAGAGAGACTTCATCATCGTCACATTTTATCAGGTTCCCGGCTACATCACAACAACCACTACTAGGCTTACGACCAACATCAATGATCAATAAAAGATGTAAAAGAGATAGTCCAGGTAATATGTCGGTCGAGCATGACTATGATGGTATAATAGTAGGCATATTGTGTGCCAAATTATGGTTTGCTAAGTGATTTTTTTTAATTTTTTTTTTACTTTTAAAGCGGGGTTTGTCAATTGATTGTGGATGTCTTTTTCAACAGTGGCAATATGTTAGAATGTAGTGTACTTGGTGCTATTGCATCTCAATGGAGAAACGATGGCCATCACAACAAACTGGAATATTGTTACAGAAAATGCTAGAAGAAAGGAAAATATGCAGTAAAAGAGTCATACATTGGTTTATAGTACAAAGTTTAAGTACATAGTTGTTGGTCAAAACCAAACACACACTAACTTTCTAACTTTAACATGACTAATTTCCCTAAATCAAGTACCATCAGACATATGCTAACAACTCTTATATCAACTAAATTTATAAACAAACATTACAAAATATCTTATTTGCTTCTTTTAGATATCTAGGAAAATCTCAAAAAAATCTCAAAAAAAATCTCAAAGTCTAACACTTCTCCTTGAGATTTTTTCTTGGAGACACCAAGCTTTGCTCTCCTTAACTCAAACTTTGCTTTAGGAAGAGCCTTAGTTAGAATGTCTGTAATTTGATTTTCTGAACTACAATACATCAAATTCACTTCCCCAAGTTTCTCCGCTTCTCTAATGGCATGAAACTTCACTTTAATATGTTTTATTTTACCATGCTGGACTGGTTTTTTAGTGATAGCAATGGCTAACTTATTATTAACCCAAATAACAATAGCTTCTTCTTGTATTTGCCCCACATTTGATAGAATTTTTCTTAGCCATATGGCTTGGTTTGTTGCAGCTGCTGCAACGATATACTTAGCCTTTAGTTGAGGATTGAGCAACTACATCTTGTTTTTTAGAGTTCCAAGAGAAAACACCACTCCCAAATGAAAATACATAGCCAGATGTGCTCTTTGAATCATGAAAGCTTATTGCCCAGTCACTATCTACAAAGCCTTGTAGCCTCCTATCTTCAATTTTTTATACCAAATGCCATAATCAATAGTTCATTTTATGTACCTTAGGACCCTTTTAGCTGCACTAAAGTGAGTTTGGCTAGGAGATTGCATGAATCTGGAAAGCAAGCTTGTTGTATACATCAAATCTGGTCTAGTGGCTGATAAATACAGTGGACTACCAATTAAGCTTCTATAAATTGAAGCATTGCCCTTGCTTTCTTCATCATTCTTGATCAATTTTTCATGAATAACCAATGGAGTAGCTATTGGTTTACAATTCTCCATTTGAAATTTCTTCATACTTCATTTGTGAGATAAAAATACCAGTATCTGTTTGGCAAATTTTCATCCCAAGAAGATAATTTATCTCGCCCAAGTTTGACATTTCAAACTCACTTTTCGTGCTAGACTTGAATTCTTTCAACCACTTTGCATCTTCACCTGTAACAAGAAGATCATCCACATATAGTGATATAATAAGTTGCAATCCATCTCCATTTTGCTTCAAATACAAAGTAGCTTCATTATCACTCCTTTTAAATCTCTGCTGTATCAAATAAGTATCAATCCGGTTATACCAAGTCCTTGGTGCCTGTTTTAAACCATAAGGAGCCTTGTTAAGCTTGTATACTTTGTTTTTACATCCATGAATCAGAAAACCATCTGGTTGCTCTACATACATGTTTTCCTTAAGGAATCCATATAAGAAAGGTGACTTTACATCTAAGTGGTATATTTTCCATCTTATTTTTGCTGCTAAGGCTATATTAAAAGCCTTATTGTATCATGTCTTGCCATAGGTGTGAAAGTGTCTGAAAAATCAATACCCTCCTGTTGAAAATAGCCTTTAACTACCAGCCTAGCTTTCAGTTTGTTTATAGAACCATTAGGATTCAATTTAGTTCTAAAAACCCATTTTACACGGATAACTCTCTCATTTTCAGGCCTGTCCACAAGCAGCCATGTTCCAATTTTCTCTATCATGTTGATCTCCTCCTTCATTGCACCCTCCAATCATGTAACTTTGCAGCTTCATCATATGTAGCAGGTTCTAAAACTGCAACATTACATTTTGTATGAATTTCATCTAAATGTCCGGCCCCCTGACTGCTATTTCGGTATCACTAACTGAATTAATTTTTGACTGAGATGCTTCTTGCTGTTGGGATACAACTCCCTTGTTATGATTCTTGAGAGCAACTTCAACTTCATTCTTCTCCCAATTCCATTTAGCAGCCTCATTGAAATTAACATTTATGCTAACTAGGATCTCATCAGTCTTCAAACTATAAATTCTATAGCCTTTTGTATTGCTAGTATAACCTAAGAAAATCCCAGCTTCTGGCTTTTGATCCAATTTTCTCTCTTGACATATGGAACAAGAGCATAACACCCACATCCAAGCTCAACTGAAGGCTTTTACACCATGCCAAGCCTCAAATGGTGGTTTTCCTTCCAAAGCCTTTATTGGTAGCCAGTTTGAAAGATATACAGAGGTATTGACTGCCTCGGCCTAGAATATTTTTGGAAGATCTTTTTAAAACAGCATGCATCTTGACATCTCCATCACAGTTATGTTCTTCCTTTCACTCACTCCATTTTGTTGAGAAGTGTAGGGAACAATTAACTAGTGTTGAATTCCACTTTTATCATAAAAATTTACTAAATTCCTTTTATGAATATTCTAATCCATTATTAGCTCTTAACATCTTTACTTTACATCCAGACTGGTTTTCTACAAAAGCGTTAAACTTTTGAAATGAATCAAATACTTCTGGCTTCTACTTCAAAAAGAATACCCAACTCATCTTGGTGTAGTCATCAATGAACAATAGAAAATATTTGCTTATATTAAGAGGAGTATTCATATATTCACACACATTAGGGATGGCGAAAGGAACGGGTCTAGATGGTTTGGCCTTTACCCGCTTGTTGTGGTCCGTGTTTAAACCTGGACCACATTATTAAAAAGTCTAGAATTTATGGACTTTTAAAAACCCTCAGCAGTTGCGGCCCAGTTATGGGTTTAGACCAGGGTTTATTTAAAGCCTACAAATGATCCTTATAAAAAAGGAAAATTATGATTTTTTTTTCAAAATCCTTCTCAACATCTCTCAATCTCTCATCTCTACTCACCACTCACCGGCCACCACCTCTTTTCTCATCTCCATAAGCCATCCCATATATCTTCTGCCGCCATCAACACGTTAGCATCATCGATGATCTCTCTCTCTCCTTTCTTTCTCGATCTTGATCTCAATCCATCTCTCTCTCTCTCCCTTATTTCTCGATCTCGATCCATCTCGATCTCCAGCTGGCCGCCGTGAAATCCAGGATTCATGGTGGCTTGTGGTGGTGGGAGAGTTTTTTGGTGGGAGAGGTTTTTGGGTTGCGTTTTGGTGGTGGGAGAGGGATTCGTGGTAGGTGGTCGTTGGGGATGTTCGGCTTCAGCTTTGGCGGCGACGATGGTTACTGGTTCGCCGACGGGTGGCAGTCTTGGAAAGGAGATCTGAGAAGATAATGGGAGTGAGAAAGAGGAGAGAAAAAGTTAGGGTTTGTAATATTAAAATTTTGTTTTATGTTAATATTAATTAATTTAAACGTTTATCTTTTTATTATTATTTTGAGATATTATTTTTTTAATTTCTATTAATATTTACTAATTAAAATATTTTTTTAAAATATTGGATCCAAATTCGGTTCAATTTTGTTGAAATTTAAAAATTGTTCCATTTGGATTGAGTTGGAAAAATTGTTCTATTTGGATTAATTGTATTAATAGAATTTTTAATTAATTTGGTTTGTAGAAATTGAGACCCAATGAATTAAAAAATGTGTAACAAAAATTAGATTCAAATCCAGTAAAAAAATATGTGTTAATAATATTTGGGTAAAAAAAATATGGGTCAAACAACGGATCTAAATTCGGATCCAAATCCGAGTCGAAATATGTTAAAAATCTGGGTAAAAAAATGTGAGATCGAATTTGGGTCTAAATCCGTGTCAATATTCGGATCTAATTCGGATTACAAATTTACACTATGATAATAATGTGGATAAAAGGGCGGGCTTGGGTTTTACCCTTTTTTTCTGTGGGCTTGGTTAAAACCCAGTCCACATAAGAATATCATGTATGTGGGTAGGGTTTAAAACCTTTTAATTTATTAGGGATTTTTAAGGGCATGGGTCTTGTGTGAGCTTGGGCCCTCAAATTGCTAGCCCTAACATAAATCAATATGGATTAGTTGCAACTTTACAGAAGCTCTCCAAGTTTGATTTGAGGAAAATGACAATTTTCTTTGTTTCCCATATTGACAAACATCACACGCTCCTTGATTAACATGAATAGTGTTGGGTTGGGTTTCCTCCATATGTGAAGATGACCCGAATAGAGTTTACCATGCTTTAATGGTAAAGCCCACATAATATATGTAGATGACCTAAGGACTTTTTAGTCACTTTACATGTAGTATAAAATAAACCCTTCTTGAATTAGGGGTTAGAGTGAAAAGAGAAGAGAGAATCGGCGTGCAAGAGAGAAAGAAGAGAGAGAGAAAAAATGCAAAATTCTAGGCTTTGAGGCTGTTGTCCAGACTTTTTCAGAGGGTTTTTTCGAGGTCGATTCGTTCTCCACACACGGTACTGCATTCTGGTTTGAGGAATTGTCAATCGAAGTTCACTGTTGTGAGTTTTATGGTTCCAAATAAGGCTGGACAGAAAAGAGAGGAGTTGTTGCGCATGTTTATTCAAAGGGAGATTTCTCTTTGGTTTATGGTCCGATTGAGCTGAAATTTGGATAGATTCTTCTTCTCTCGTGGTTCTACAATCTGACGGTTAGATCGTTGATCAAAATTTATGTAGAGAGTTACACACCCAGAACATAGGATTCGAGTTTGTGAAATCTCATCTCTCTTGTTTTACTTGCTAATATTTCATGTGTTGCCAAGAATAATTAATCTTGAGATTATCATGTTATATGCCTCTAGTTCAGCTAGAGAGAATTATATGTATGCCCATTATATTTTGATACTGAAGGTATCGGAGGACCCGTGGTTTTTACTCCTCAATTTGGGGAGGTTTTCCAAGTAAAATTCTTGGTGTTCTTGTGTTTGTAATTGAGCTTGTGGTTATGTTATTTGCTGCTCTATTTTAATTGCTTCCTATCAGGTTCACACAAGAGAGGATAAATATTGTTTGTGATTGTTATTGGTGCGTTTAATCCTATCAAAATGGTATCAAAACCTGGTTCTAGTAATCTTGTGCCTTGTGTTGAACAATGGAGACTAATAGAAGTAAAATGATTAATTTGAATGTTTCTAATTATCATGTATGGAAGGGAAAAATGGAAGGCCTTCTGTATGTTAAAGATTGTTACTTGCATGTGTTTACTGAACAGAAACCCGAAGATAAAAGTGATACTGAATGAACTTTACTTCATCGTCAGGTGTATGGGTATATCAGGCAGTGGGTAGATGATAATGTTTTGAACCATGTCAGTGAGGTAAAACATGCACGTTCTTTATGGAACAAGCTTGAACAACAGTATGCTCGGAAGTCTGGGAACAATAAGTTATTTCTAATAAAGAAGTTGATAGGTTTGAAGACAAGGATGGTACTCCTTTATCAGATCACTAGAATGCTTATGAGGGAATTCTTAATCAGTTGGCTGGGATGAATATCAAGTTTGAAGATGAGGTATAGGGGTTATTTCTTCTAGGCACATTAGCGGACTCGTGGGAGACTTTTAGAATGTAGGTATCTAACTCAGCTCCAAATGGTGTTATTACTATGGATTTGGCTAGGAGCAGTGTTCTTAATGAAGAGATGAGAAGAAAGTCACAGGGTCCTTCACAGTCAGAGGTCTTAGTAATTAGAAAAGAGGGGGAAGAGTAAGAGAAAAGGTCTGAAGAACAGATACAGAAGCAAAGCAAGTCCAATAGGTTTGCTAATGTTGACTGTTATCAGCGTCGTCAAAAGGGACATATAAAGAAGTATTGTCGACAACTCAAAAGAGACAACAAAAATGATGAAGGAAAAGAAAAGAAAACCGATGATAACAATAATGTTGATAGAGTTTCTATCGTCACAGATGAGTTCCTTGTTGTGTATGATGATGATTTTGTCAACCTTGCATGCCATGAGACTAGTTGGGTGATTGATAGTGGTGCCTCACTAAAGGTCATTGGAAACTCACCTTCAGTAATAGTCATTGGAAACTCACTAAAGGTTCTATGATTGTGGTTAGGGGCAAGAAGTACTCCTTATTGTACTTTATGCAGGCAAAATTTTATGGGTAAAAGTTTCTGATTGTATTATCAATACAATGGAGAATGAAAGTACAACAGAGTTACGACACGCAAGTCTGGGTCACATAAGTGAGAAAGGTTTGATGGTTTTCGCCAAGAAAAATCTTCTTTCTGGAATAAAGAATTCTCTATTAAAGAAATGTGATCATTGCTTGGCAGAGAAGCAAACCAGGGTTGCCTTTAAAACGTCCCCTCCTTGAAGAAAGCCAAATATACTTGATTTAGTATATTCAGATGTTTGTGTTCCTATGAAACTAAAAAACACTTGGTGGTGCACTCTATTTTGTGACTTTTATAGATGATCATTCAAGGAAGTTGTGGGTTTGTACCTTGAAGACAAAAGACCAAGTGTTAGTTGTGTTCAAACAGTTTCAGGCTTCAGTTGAGAAATAGATTGGGAAGAAGTTAAAGTATATTAGAACTGATAATGGGGGTGAGTATTGTGGTCCTTTTGATGAATATTGTAAACAGTTGGGTATTAGGCATTAAAAGACATCTCCGAAGACTCCTCGGTTGAATGGGCTAGCTGAGAGGATGAACAAGACACTAGTTGAAAGGGTGAGATGTTTCCTTCCACAAGCATAATTGCCAGGATCCTTTTGGGGTGATACCGTTGTACACGTGTTAAATCTCACACCATATGTTCCTTTGAATTTTGATGTTCCAGACAAAATTTGGTCGGGAAAGGTTGTTTCCTATAGTCACTTATGTGTCTTTGGATGTAAGGCTTTTTGTGCATATTCCCAAAGATGAGAGGTCCAAGCTTGATGTCAAGACAAGGCAGTGTGTATTTATTGGCTATGGTAGAGATGAGTTCGGCTACAGGTTTTTTGATCTGATGTAGAAAAAGCTTGTAAGAAGCCGAGATGTTGTGTTTATGGAAGACCAAACCATACATGATATTGAGAAGACAAATAAAGCAGTTTCTCAATGTGATGATGATTTGATAGACTTGGATCCAGTTCCTCTGACACATGTGCCAGTACAGGTTAGAGATGAACTTCAGGATGACCAGAATGGTACAGTTGATGCTGATACTTAGACACATGTTGAGATTGATGATGACATTTATGAGCAGTCACCAGTACCAGAAGTTCCACCAGATGTTCCACTCAGGACGTCTACCAAAGACTGCCATCATTCCACACGGTATTCTGTTGATGAGTATGTGTTACTGACTGATGAAGGAGAGCTCAAATGTTATGTAGAAGCCATGGAAGATGAACACAAAAAGGAGTGGGTTGATGCCATACAAGATGAGATGAAGTTTATGAGAAGTCACCAGCCATGCATTAATGGTAAAGCCCACATAATATACTTTTATCATACTTTTGAGTTGGTAAAGTTTCCTAAAGGTAAAAGAGCTTTGAAGAAGAAGTGGATTTACAGGGTGAAGCAAGAACAACATACCATACAACCACGATACAAAGCTAGATTGGTCGTCAAGGGATTTAGTCAGAATAAAGGTATTGATTTTGATGAGATTTTTTCTCAAGTTGTTAAAATGTCATCTATTCGTGTGGTTTTTGGTATAACAGCTAGTCTTGATTTGGAGGTTGAGCAGATGGATGTGAAGACTGCTTTTCTCCAAGGTGACTAGACAAGGAAATTTATATGGAGCAGTCAGAGGGTTTCGAGGTAAAAGGAAAAGAGGATTATGTGTGCAAGCTGAGGAAAAGCCTTTATGGTTTGAAGCAAGCACCAAGACAATGGTATAAGAAGTTTGAGTCAGTTATGGGAGAGCAAGGCTACTGGAAAACAACTTCTGATCATTGTGTTTTTGTATAGAAATTCTCTAATGATGATTATATTATACTATTGCTTTATGTTGATGACATGTTGATTATTGGCAGAAATTCTTCAAGGATTGATAGGTTGAAGAAGTAGTTGAGTAAAGCTTTTGCTATGAAGGATTTGGGGTTAGCAAAGCAAATTCTTGGCATAAGAATTCATCGTGAGAGGAATGCCAAGAAGTTATATCTTTCATAGGAGAATTACATTGAAAATGTACTTTAGAGGTTCAACATGGACAAAGCTAAAGCGGTTAGCTCTCCTCTTGCTACCCACTTTAAGCTAAACACCGAACAATGTCCCTCTATAGATGTAGGGAAGAAAGACATGGAAAGGGTTCCATACGCTTCAATAATGGGAAGTTTGATGTATGGAATGGTATGTACAAGGCCAGACATAGGCTATGTTATTGGTGTTATTAGCCGGTTCTTGTCCAATCCTGGGAGAGAGCATTGGAATGTAGTGAAGTGGATTATGAGATATCTACGGGGTACTTCCAGTTTGAGAATTGGTTTTGGAAACGATAAGCCATTACTAGTTGGCTATACAGATGCAGATATGGTAGGAGATGTGGATGCTTGTAAGTCTACTTCTGGTTTCTTAATTACCTTTGCAGGGGGAGCTGTTGCTTGGCAATCAAGGCTACAAAAATATGTTGCACTTTCTGCAATCGAAGCGGAATTCATTGCATCAACCGAAGCATGTAAAGAGTTGTTGTGGATGAAGAGGTTTCTATAAGAGCTTGGTTTCAAGCAACAGAGATATATAGTATTTTTTGATAGTCAAAGTGCAATTCGCCTTGGTACTTTTCAAGCAAGATCAAAGCACATTGATGTGAGGTATCATTAGATAATAGATGCTATCAATGACAAGTTGTTTGAACTTGAGGAAATCCATACCGATCATAATGGCTTTGATATGTTGACAAAGGCACTACCGAGGGAAAAGCTCGAAGCTTGTTGTTTGATCGCCGGGATGGCGAATCCCTCCACATGGTAGGAAAATGGGGATATTTATTGGGTTGGGTTTCCTCAATATGTGGAGATGGCCCAAAGAGAGTTTACCGTGCATTCATGGTAAACCCCATATAATATATGTGGATGGCCCAAGGAATTTTTTGTCACTTTACATTTAGTACAAAATAAACCCTTCTTGAATTACGGGTTAGAGTGAAAAGAGAAGAGAGAATAGGTGTGCAAGAGAGAAAGAAGAGAGAGAAAAAGTGCAGAATTCTGGGCTCGGAGGCTGCTGTCCAGACTTTTTTAGAGGGCTGTTTGGAGGTTGATTTGTTCTCTGATCGAGCTCAAATTTTGCAGCCGTGTTTATCATGCATGGTACTAAATTTTGGTCTGAGGAATTTTCAATTGGAGTTCCCTGTTGTGATTTTATGGTTCCAAATAGAGCTTGATAGAAAACAAGAGAGCTACTGCGCAGGTTTATTCAAATGGAGATTTCTCTTTGGTTGTGGTCTGATTGAGCTAAAATTTTGATAGATTCTTCTTCTCTCATGGTTCTACAATCTAGATGGTTGGATTATTGTTCAAAAATTTATGTATAGAGTTACACACCCAGAACATAGGATTCGAGTTTGTGAAATCCTATCACTCTTGTTTTACTTGCTAATATTGCATGTGTTTCCAAGATTAGTTAATCTTGAGATTATCATGTTATATGCCTCTAGTTGAGCTAGAGAGAATTATGTGTATGCCCATTATATTTTGATAGTGGGGATTTCAGAGGACCCGTGGTTTTTACTCCTCAATTTGGGGAGGTTTTCCATATAAAATTCTTGGTGTTCTTGTGTTTGTGATTGAGCTTGTGGTTGTTTATTTGCTACACTATTTTAATTTTTTCCTATTATGTTTACACAAGAGAGGATAAATATTGTTTGTGATTGTTATTGGTGTGTTTTATCATATCAAATAGTAGGTATATTCTAAGCTAATTCATGTGCATGCATATAATCAAGAGAAGAATAATTGCAGTGTCCAAGTCTTTTATGCCATATGACAAAATTATCAACAACACTAGAATAAACGTGCAAGGCTATTTGTTTCCATTCAACTGGGAAACTTTTATCTTTCATTTTAACAGACATTAATTCACAACCAGAGAGATCAAGTATGATGCATGACATATCTTGGAAAAAACAAATGTAATGTTTTTCAAGAATGTAATGTTTTTCAAGCATTTGCCCAACACTCAATAAACTTTGGCTTATCTCAGACACAAGTTAAACATCAGAAATACATTTGTACTTGAGGAAGTCTCAACTGCAACAACTGCTTTCCCTATCACTTCGACACAATCACTATTGCCGATTCTGCTCTTCACACTTGGCTTCTACCAACAAAAATTTTCAATATGACTAGTCTTTTTGTAATGGGGGCAGGGTGGATACCTTCATCTTTTGCCTCCACTTTTATCGCTATAACCCTCTTTCTTCTCTTTTTATTTTTTCTCTCCAGGTTGCTTCCTTCCTTCATTGTTATTTGGTTGTTTTCCTTTCAGCTTTGCTTAAAAGGCTCATTCTGTTCTTTTTGTTTCTTCAAGTCCAATTGCTCTCATTTTTGTTGGAAAATTACGCCCAAGTGGTAAAAGAGTCTGGTAATTAATTGAATTAATTGACCAGATAAGATATCACATGATAGGTTTGTTTTTGAATTAAAGATATAATTTAAATTATATTCAAACTCATCAGTTAAATGAATGATAGAGATAAAAAGAGATATTAAATTTAAATAGCAATTTAAATTTAAAGTATACGTATCTTATCCAGATAGAGTTCTGGACTCTATAAATAGCAAAGTGTGCTATTCATTTGACTCATTCCATTATTAGCGTACTTTCATAGAGAAAAAAAAAATACAGAGTGTTTTGTTTATCTGTTTCTCCTTTTGCTTATCTTCTCCGAGTTACAGCTAATAACACGGTGAGTCAAATGTATTTTCTTGTAATTATACACCGATCGTATGTAACAATCTCGACATCCATTCCGCTGTGATGATCTTTGATATCCAACATTGGTATCAGATCGTGGTTTTTGGATTGTTCATATGTTTAATTTTATGTATATTATTTATGTTATGTATATTTAATATACATGTATTATCTGACTTATACTCTGCAATTGTTATTGGGTTCATATGTGGACTGATCTTCTAAAAATATTTTAAAAATATTTTTGGCCATCTGTTTTTCTTTTGGTAATCTGGGTTATTTTGATAAAGCACCAATTCAGTTTCTTTGACAGACACTTGATTATGTTTTGTCGAAAAAATTGGGTGATTTTTGGATTGAGCCAATTATTACTTGTCATCGTACTGTATTGATATTTTTGAGAAGTGTTATGCGCAATGTCTCGGTTTAAAAAAAAATTGTCACAATTTTTTTTTAAAAAAAGAGCATTAATTGTTTCTTTGTTTTTGTAAACTGTGCAACATATATATGCTATTTAATAAAAAAAAAAGACTGCTGCAAGATTCACCTTGCCAAATATGCATGACAATTAATGAGAATTGTGTATATATGTTATATGTTTGCAAACTGTGTGCAGCGTATATATGTTATATTTGTCCAAAATATGCACGATTAGAAATGTGTATATAATTTTTATTTGGGATATGTGCCCAATTTCTTTTTAAAAAAAATCTACGAGTAGAATTGTTTTTCTTGCCAGAATCATTTTTTAAAAAATTATCAATTGTACGTAAGATTTTTTTTTTGAATAGCTGTAATTTTTTTTAAAGAAGGGAATTGTGCACACAGTTATCAGATGCAATTACAGTTTTTTTTTATAAATATTTTGCAGTCTGCTTTTGTGAGACGTGTATAAGGCACACGTTCGGGTTTTTTTTATAAAAAATATATTAATATACTTACGCACACAGTCATGAAGATGACACGACCAGAATACCAGATTATAATAATAAAAAATATATACATGTAAATATATATATATATATATATCTTTTTCCATTAATAATTTTCATTACAAAAATATTATGATAATATATATATTCGTGTAGATGGAAAATGATAAGTTTTTGCTAAGGAAAATTAAGAAAAAACTGATTTTTTTAGAGAAGTTAGGAGAGTTCAAAATGAATTCTGAAATTTCTCTTCATGAAAATATTATGGTTTTTATGAGAAGAGCGGATAAGTTATGGTCATTTAGAAGTCTTACTTCGTTTGAATATTGGATCCCAATTGTGAAGATATTGCTGAGAGCTCTCCCATAAGAGCTGCAATATATAGAACCTATTATTCTTGATAACATTAATAAAAACAATATTGTTTTGCTTAATGATGTTATTGATGAGATAGAAATAACAGAGGAATGCCGTGTTATGAAGAACATGAGGCGTACTGCAACTTTGAGCATGTTTCTAAACCTTTGTAGCGCAAAACACATGGGTCATTACACACGCGAAAATGGTCCATTGTTTGAAAAAGTGGCAGCTGCAAGGGTTAAGAAGTCAGAGAAATTATGCAATCGGAGTGATATAAATTACTACAATATGCATGATAGAACTAAGTTCAAAGTTTCTTATTTGAAAAATAGTTATTAGATTTACATTATAAATTTTTTTATTGTTTATTTATGTTTATTTAAAATTTTCCTTTGAACTTATTGAATCATGCTTGATTGTTATTGATTATTAATAATAATATTTATTGATTATTAATAATAATATTTGCTTAGTGAGAGTTCTATGAATTGTTAGAACTGTTATAATTGCATAAAATACACTAATACTATATGCCAGTTTTAATATTGGAATTAGATGACGATTAAAAGCCTCGACTGATTTCGAATCTATTCCTATATATTTCTATTATATTTTTTAGTGTAAACGTTTGATGCAATAATAAGTGTTAACTTGAAAATATGCTAGCACTAAAGAAAATACATCTCTTTGTTTAAATTACAGAAAATATCTTCTGCTACAAAAAATATTGTGGCCATATTGAACAAAGAATAGAAACTGAATGGTGAAAATTATGATATTTGGCACCGTAAGGTTCAGTACATCCTTATTAAGCAAGAGGCACTTGAAACCATAACCAACACCATGGTTGAACCTCCAGCAGGAACTACTGCTCAACACAGAAGGGATATGGAGGCTTACCAAGACTGGCAGAGGAAAAATAACATAGCTCGCATAACTTTGCTGAGCAGTATGGCTGATGACCTTATGTGTGAGTTTAAGGAGTATGAAACTGCTCAAGCATTATGGATTTCTTAGAAGGACAAGTTTGGTGGTACATCAACCACTAAGCTTAGGAGGCTCACAACCAAGTTCGACAAATATAGGAAGCGCCAAAATCATACTATGAGGTACCACCTAAGTGAGATGTCAAACATGATGCGCGAATTGAAAAACGACGAGCATGTCCTGACTGACGAGCAACATATTCAAGCTATTATCAGATCTCTCCCTGATAGCTAGGAGCATATAAAGATCAATATGATTCACAATGATAGCATCAAAACTTTTGATGATATCTCGTGCCATCTGGACTAGAAGCTAAGCGTATCAAAGCCGCTAAGGCTTCTGGACATCTTTATATGGCAACACTAGACTCAAGTAAGGCTTCGGGCCCAAAGCGCAATGGAGGAAAGAAACCTTTTTGTAAAGTCCTCATTTGTTGATTGGCTTATTTCGTGAACAAATCACATTTTTGGGTGTAATGTAAGGGTAGCTTAGGCTCTCGAGACCTCAAGAGGAGAAGCACCGAAGGTAAAATTCTTGTGCTTACTTGCTTTGAAGAGATAGTTGCACACACTCACAAATTCATGCATCACTTTATTTCTTATATGTTGCGTGTTTTCTTACTTGCATTTTAATGACTCTTATTGATTTATTTGCATCTTGTAATTAAATATTTTATGTCAAGTTTGGCATTATAATAGGATGCATGTTTCAACACTCTTGAACTTTTTGAAATTGTATGTTTGAGTGTTGAAATCAGGTTGTGCGCTAGTGGTGCGCTACTCGACCAGCGTACCTCACTAGCGTAATATTCCAGTGGAACGCCGCTAGTCATACGCCACTAAGCTGCGCCATTGCACCCGTACACAGTTGAAAAAAGTGGGCATGCGTTGGTGGTGCACTACTTGTCTAACACACTTACCAGCGCAAACATCCTAGAGGATTTGCGCTTGTGTTGCGCCTCTGGGATGCGCCACTCGTCCAACGCCTATTGTAAAATTAGGTTGTGCGCTGGTGGTGCGCTACTCGACCAACGTACGTCACCAGCGCAAATAGAGGAAGTTGGAACATATTTTTTCAAAACAACCTCACTTTATTTGGATCTTATATATATATATATAACTCGGTGCTTTAAGGTCGTGTAAGAGTTTAGAATATCATATATTTTCCTTAGAACACATTTCAAAGGAAAAACTTTTCCAAGAACTCATTTTTAATCACTCAAAGCATTCCCATGTGCAACAAAACTTCATCTTGCATCATCTAAGTTCATTTAGAGTGCATTAATGGATAGGGTTGCTTCATCACATCTTGTTTGGTAAGTTCTTCACTATCTTCTTACAAGTTAAGTGTTTTACTTGCTAAACCTTCTCTTTGATTATTTGTATGCTCTTAGAAGATTTTCTAGATACAAATTAGAGATTTTTGTGATGCCATGATTGAGTGTGGTATTGTGATAGCTTCATAGGATTGCTTGATCTATGTTTAACTAAGCTTCTTGAACATGTCATTTAGCTCTTGATATCTAGGATTGCATTAATTGTCATCTCATTATCCTAGATAAGCATATAGGGTTTCCTAACCTTGTTTGTTCATTGAATATCATCATATATTCACTTAGGACATTTTATCTCTTCATTGAGAAGTAAGACTTGTGTTGCTTCCAGGAGTAGGTAGCTTAAATCGCAAGCAAGATGGACTAGGTTCACTTATACCGGGATTAGGTAGTGGTAGTGGATTAAACTGAGATTAGGTTGTAATTCCTTTACCATTAGTGGATTCGAGGTTCTAGTGTGGCGCACTCATCAGCCCGTGGTTTTTCCCATTTGGAGGGTTTCTACGTATATCTCAAGTGTCTTTACTATTTTCGTATTTATTATATTTATGGTATTTTCATAACTAGATTGGGGCATTTTCGTAATTTGACCTTTAACAAAAATTGGGTAAATTTGTTTAAAATCTATTCACCCCCCTCTAGATTTATATATTACACACCATAGTAATTGTTTTAATTGGTATCAGAGCAAGTTCCTAGACATACATAGGTGATCCTTGCTCAGTTTGGTGTGTGTTGCATTTTGTGTGTGTATTGATCATTCTAAAATTTGCATTCATATAATTTATTCATTAAACACAATGAGTGGAAACGATGGCAACGACAGAGCTTCTAGCACTAGACCTCGACTTTTCACTGGGTTGAACTTTGCCTCTTTGAAAGGCAAGATGGAGTCGTACATTTGCCAAATTCATGACAGGGAATAGATGGCGGTTGAAGATGGATACACTCCACCCATGATCACTCCTGTAGATGGAGGAGATGATGTACTCAAACAAAAGGCACAGTGGAATGCATAAGAGTTTGAGGCTTCAAAGTGGAATAGGAAGGCAATGTATGCCATCCTATGTGCAATGGATGATAACCAATACAAGTTGGTTCAAAACACTAGGATAGCTAAGGAGGCATGGGATATTCTAGAAGTTGCACATAAAGAAACCAATGTGGTTAAGGAGTCAAAGCTTCAAGTTCTCCAAACGCAATTTGAATTGCTCAAGATGGATGAGAACGAGTTCTTCAATGACTTTGAAGTAAAGTTGATGGACATTGTGAACCAAAGTCATCAACTTGGTGATCCTTATTCGGATAGGAAGATCAAGCAGAAGATTATGAGATCTCTACCCGATAGATTTGAGTCTAAGGTGACGGCTTTGGAAGAGAATAGTGGTTACAAGGACATGAAGCCAAGTGAAGTGATTGGGAGGCTTCTAGCTTATGAATCAAGGAAATGTCCTAACCCCACACCATTTAAAAAGCAAAAAGACATTGCTTTGAAAGCCTCCAAAGTTGAGAGGGAGGAGAGTGATGACTCAGATGAAGAAATGGCCCTGCTAATGAGGAAGTTTAAGAAATTCTACAAGTTCGAGAAGAAAGGTTTTGGATCTAAGGGTCAAGACTTGAAGAAAAAGGCTCTCTTCAAAAGGTTTGAGCCTAGGCAAGAAAAGACCAAGAAGAAAAGAGTCCTATGCTATTAGTGTTGTGGAATAGGTCACTTTGCCCCTGAATGTGTAAATCACAAGGTCAAGAAGAAGGGAAAAGTGATGGCTGCCACATGGAGTGAAAATGATAACTCTAATGAAGGAGATGAGTCTTCGGATGATGAAGAACTCATGAATAACTTCATAGCATTTACATCCTCTCTTAGGAGCAAAGACACTAGTGAAGAAGAGAGTGAAAGTTAAAAGGAAGACTACTCAAGTGATGATGGATCTTCATCACAATCCATAAATGGAAGTGTGGATAAGATGGATCTCAAGGACTACATGGCTAAGTTTGAGAACTCAAGGTTAAAGAACAAGAATGAGATCAAGAGATTGAAAGAAGAAAACCTAGACCTCTGAACTCAAGTTGACCAACTAAATGAAGAGTTGGTGAGATCTAAGAGGAGTGAAGAAGGGTTGAAGAAAGAGCTTGAAGATGCTAGAGAGTTGTTGGCCAAGATGAACTCTAGCACCAAAAAACTTGACCATATGCTAGATGTTGGAAAGAGGCCAAGTGATAAGAAGGGGCTTGGGTTTGAAGATGGCAAGGTGTCCTCCACTCCAAGCAAGACCATCTTTGTAAGAAGCATGAACTTTAATGGGTCATCTTCTCATTAATCACCTAGGAAGAAACTTGACCTAGGAGAGTGCTCAAGTGAAGGTGGCACCAAGAAGCCTACCTCAATCCCATCTTACAAGGGTTTCTCAAGCTAACTTCCCTCAACCGAAAGCTCACAAAGGGAAGATACCTATCATGCAAGCTCAACCAAGGAAGCAATCAAGTCTTGCTCAGCAACAAAGAAGAAAAGCTCCTCAACAACAATCAAAACAACCACATAGACATGGGAAGGCTCCAATACATCCTCAAGGTTATGGTATGATTCCTAACTTCATTCCTACATGTCATTTTTGTGGTATTGATAGTCACATTAGACCAAGTTGCTTTAGATATATTAAATTGTGTAGGATTGAAAGCATGATAGAGAAGAAAAAGACTAAAGCCATGATGCATGTCACTAGGAAAAATGGAACAACTTTACATGATCCTAGGACACTTAGAGCCCATGTGCCATTGACCACTAGAAAGAAAGATATTACACCTAGGTGGATTAGAAAGGATGAACACCTTTTCCATGTTGCACAAATTTCCTTGAATGCTCATTCTTATGATTTTTGGTATTTGGATCTAGGCTCATGACTGGAAATAAGAGTTTATTTGAGACTCTTGTGATTGAGGAGGGAGGAAATGTCACATTTGGTGATAGATCCAAAAAGAAGGTTAAAGGAAAGGGAACCATTTCCATTCCCGGATTACCCTCCTTGTCCAAAGCTTTGTATGTTGATGGTTTAAAAGTCAATTTGATAAGTATTTCACATCTTAGTGATGAAAGACTTTCTGTCTTGTTTAGGAAAAATGATTGTTCTATCCTATTGCCAAATGGACAAACCTTGTTAAAAAGTATGAGATCTAGTGACAATTGCTATTGTCTTGAGGCTAGAGGTATCTCTTACAATGTGTCCAAGGATGAACAAATTGAGTTGTGGCACGA